>JANKKI010000486.1:0-666035 GCA_025175665.1 Cinchona pubescens
TAGATGTGTTTACCCAAATTGAAATTTGCCATATGAATGGTAGATTTTGAAAATGAAATCTGAACAGCTACAAACATGATGAACGTAAAAGACCAATCATTAAAAGGTTCATTGAATGGATAAAGGGCTAAAAGCAAGTAATTTACACACAAAAACCATTCTTTTGATCGAGAATCCAAATTAATAGGAGATTTAATTTCTACAAAACAAAAATACAAGTAAATTCCATAAAGGACATAAATTCTTAATTCATATCAAATGTCTTAATGCATAATATGTCTTCCTTCCAAGCAGACTTATACATTTCCTAAACAAATATAATCTTCAGAGACTGAAAGGAAGAATAGATTTGAGAATGTTAGCAGAGAGGTGAAATTTTTTTTTTTTTTTCACATTCAAGAATTTGCTTGTGGGTGACAGAAAGAAGCCCTTACAACAAAATTGTCTTGATATTCGACAATGCTACCAGCATAACCCCGACTTATTGTCACTTTAAGGATATACCTGCAAAGTGCAACAAATAGACAGAATCTTCAATAATGCACTCATGAGAACCTTCAATTATGAAAGCGAGAGTAGTGTAGTTTCTATGAGCAACAACATTCCAAAATGATCAATATCACTCCAATTTCAGAAATTATTATGCCAACCAAACATTGGATGAGACTTCATAAAATTTGCCACATAATCTTTCTTTCAGTTTTTGGATAATTAAAAGACTCTAATATAAGAAAAGTAAACATATAACTAAAGCTAGGAAATTATTTAGAAACGGAATTCCTACTTGATATGGTGCTAAGAGTTTCTTGACTTGGGATGTTACCCAAAAAACTACACATGTAACTACCAGATCACAGAAATCATATCCTTCTCTCTCTAGAATTCTTTTTTCATCTATAAAGCAACATAAAATGGGCTCATCATCTTCATTCTCTCTGTAGTCCTATTCCATAACACATTCTTTTCCTCTCTGACTTTGGATGTCTTTCTTGTATCAAAGACACTATATGTTATGTTGGAACCACAGCCACCCCTGATATTAATATGAAGAGTAAACTTAATCAGCTTAACTCGCTGATGATTAGATTTATTCTTGGCTGTCTTGGTACTGAAGTTGATGAATACTTTCCAGGATCATTTATGTTAAGAATAATACTTCTATTCCTAGAGTTCAGCAATCTGCAATTGGTCATGCATTGTATATGCAATCATAACCTACTACAACCTATTTGGAATATGCTATACACATGCAGATCAATATAAAAAAAAAAGGCACAAAAGAAGAGAATAGAACAAGTCCTTGAGACATTGTTTCATCTACTACTACAATACTTCCAACACTAACATAATACCACCGAGATCAAGTTAACTATCCAAGACAATGTGGTCAAATAACCTACTACAACCTATTTGGAATATGCTATACACATGCAGATCAATATAAAAAAATTGAAAGGCACAAAAGAAGTTATAGAACAAGTCCTTGAGACATTGTTTCATCTACTACTACAATACTTCCAACACTAACATAATACCACCGAGATCAAATGGTGAAGGAAAAGAAATTCTTTTCCCCAAACCTATCCTACAATGATTTCGTAAAAGTTAAATACTCAGGTTGAGACTTATTTGATAATGTGAAATTTCAAAAAAAAAAAAAAAAAGCTACATCTTCCAAGCATGGAGATATATCCTTTTTCTTCATTTGAGAAACGAAATAGCAACTGCAACAGCCAACGACCAAAAATTTAGGAGAGAAATGTCGAGAACCATGCCCAAGCTGTGTTCACAACAGCTAAAGAGATTTAAAGAAAAGAAGGAATGACCTTAGTCAGAAACTTGCTTGTTTGCAACCATAAACAGAATGTGTTCACACTCAAATGCCAATAAGAATCTAGTAGTCACATGACTAACATATATTGCTAAAACAATCTCATTTTCAAGTCACAAAATAAGCAATTAAGTTAAATCCATCACTGTTTTCAGAACACAAGACTTAAAGAGTAAGATTTAATATCTTAGATAAACAGCAATATAAAAAATCTTTCTCCTTATTAACTAATTTACTCTGCAAAGTTGCACTAGCAATAATGGACTCACCGTAGCCGCACATTTACGCCATTATATGTCTCATATGGCATTTCAACGGTTGAAAACTCAAAAGGATATGTCTTCCTTTCATATATTTCACCAGGAACATCCAGCTTCACGAACTACAAAGGACAGCCATAAACCATCAAACACACAAGGAGAGGGCAATAATGTGTATCACCACAATGCATATGTAGAGGTTACGGAAATGATTCATACTATTTAAGGGTGCCACTCTTGGAATTCCTTTGGTACAAAAATGAGGTGAACTATTAACTAAGTCCGAAACCCAATAAAGAATGACATTCATGAATGGGAAATAGTCCAAATTAAAAATGACTACATTATACTAACCAAGGGACGTGAAGGATCATAGAAGTTGTTTCTGTCAAAGTACATTTCTGCAAACCAAATTCATACACACAAAAATATTAGATCATAACTGATAAACAAATAGTGCAAAATTGGCACATGAACTCCACAGTTATCAAAAGAGTTCAAAGCACAAGAGCTGGTAACACAGAGTTCAGAAAAAAGGTGAAAAAAATGATGTACCAGTCACAAATTGTAAGCTAACGTATTGAAAATCAATGTTAAACATCTCTAGGAGTAAGAATAACAAACTTATGCATAATCATGTAATGAAGAACTTATTAGTCCTAGTCATCAGGGAAGAGGCTCCTTTGAGTCCTAAATCATCCCTCACCTTTAATGAGAATGTCCCCTCATATATGAATCTCATTAAAGAACATAAGAGTAATCTAGCTGGTGGCAGGAAGGGGGCCCAGCACATTTGCAGGCTACAACCTCCCTTGGTTTATTGGAGAACCACTACTAGAGGAAGGAAAGGAGGAAGTTATTTAAAGAAAGGGTTCTAATCCAATAAATAATGGCTAGGTTAGAAGGCTGCTTAGCTGAAGCAGATGTTACAATTATGTCAGTTTCCAATTTATAATGAAGGCCACATTTAATTAATTACGGTTCTACATTCTCTGGTTAAATTTATTTGTCAAAGTTACACAAATAAACGACTATGAGAAAACATATTATATATGCACAAATCTTTCGACATGTCATCTAATACACGCCAACCTCTGTTACATGGACTCTCCTCTCACATCAGTAATACAGTGTTGACACGATATGACACGAGATCCATTTCAGGCAAGGCCAACTTTCAGTTAGGTGCTTTAACTTCTACCAAGTGGGGAGAAAATGATTTCAACACACGGAGGCTGTGACTTCATTGCAAACATGAAATGACAGATACGATAAGTCAACAGCTGAAATTACTGAGGAAAGAGGAGAGTCCATGTAACAGAGAAGAAGAGAAGAAATAGGAAAACTGTCTCAGGTCAGATCTTGCATCTTTGGCTCCAAATTTGTTATTATTCGCGTCTTTGACAAGTACTGCTATTGCAGTGTTATTATAGATGCGAGATGAATAATGAAGAAGGAGAATGCCATCTTCACTCTTGGTACACAGCTGCAATTTCTGTGCATAGATAGAGATTGGGCTGGATTTGACTTGTCAACCACTAGTAATACTTGCCATATTTAACTCTGTGTACACCAACATATACAATCATCAAGATGCACCCCCATACCTCAACCCGCATCCAAATGTTTGGCAGTGTCCCCGTATCCTGAATTTATGAACACTAATGAATGTGACTCCTAGAAAGGTGATAATGTCATACACTGAATAGTTTGTAACAAAGGCTGGCTGAATTTTTTTCCTGTGAGTAACCTTTGCAGTTTCAAGATGCCATTGTAAGTTAATTTAATTTGGAAATGCCATAGCCTGATATAGTTTGCAAGTCAAGCTGGTTGAAATTGTCTATAAATGTTACCTTAACATGTCTATTCTTCTGTCTCTTGTTCAAGGCTGTGAACGGTACCTGTGAACAACAATCTGGAAAAATCAGAGGAGAAAACAGGAGAGGAAAATAAACCAAAACAAATAACTAAATTTTAAACTTTCTTGTTAGCTGCATCATTCTCCCCCGGTTTGAAAAAAACCTCGACCTCGAGTTGTAAAGATCAGTAGAATAAAAGTCCGAAGGTCTGATGTCCTAGTAAGATAACAGCAATTCCAGAAATTGCTCTTGTAGTGTACCGGACGTAGCAACAACTAAATCTGGGATGTCATAGGTTGAACATGTGAAACTGTTCAACAGGATGCGTATACATGTTTATCAAATTGACAGCAAACTTAAGGCATTTGCTCTTGATCTTGCACCAACTGTGACTCGACAAGTTTCGACATCTAAATTTGCCTTTGTCAGACAGTCATCTTTATGCAATCTGACATGACCTCCTTGTTGAATTCTTGACAACAGCCATAGTTTTATATTTCATGAGGACAGATTACGTAGAACACTTTCTAGAGGGTAAGAAGTCCTTGAGTTGAGCTTGCTTGAATTGATTGTTTTCTCAACAATAAATTCTCAAGTCCGTCTAACTTTTGAGCAATTCTCTCGAATCCATTATCAACAGATAATTGCAAGGATTCCAATTTTTTGTCAATACTTGCACTTTATGATTAAGTGCAACGATATTTTCCCTAGAAGCCTTGTGATCCTTCGACAAAGTTTCATACTTTGAAGAAAGTTCTGTGTTGGTAACCATATTTGAAGGTGAAGAAGAAGAAAAAAAAATAAAGTTAAGAAAGAGGGGAAATCTTTCATTCTGATACCAAACTGATGTAGCACAAGATTGGGGTAATCTTGTTTACAAGTGCGAGTGAAAGAATATAGGGGATTTTAGGACTGTTCAAGGCTGTGAACGGTAATCTGGAAAAATCAGAGGAGAATATTCAAGTCAATTCAACTTAATAAGGGCATTTGTGGACATTTGATAGAAATTTATAGTTACCTAAAAATTTGGGCAAATGTCTAATGTGACAATTATATTGGGACGGAGGGAGTAAGTAAATTCTTTAAATCTTAAACTTTCTTGTTAGCTGCATCATATTGTCAATAGATCCACTTCTTAGATAGACTGATTTATTTCTTTCATTACAGCATGCAACTTGTTAATACTGTCTCTTCGAGAAACAGATTATGCTTTGGGAAATCTGAGAATCAGCTGTATTGAGCAAAGTATGATCATAAAGTCATCATTTTTGATAATGGGGTTTAGAGAAGAGTACAATGATGAAATGGATGCTTCTGTGTGCTTCTTGACATCTTTTGAAAGTTCTTCACAAGGAAGTTTCAAATATTTCATTTATGAGGTGCATCTGTTGGCACCCTTGGCACATGGAATCGAGAACAAAAAGCATGCCTCTTTGAAACCATCATGCTGTCCATCACAAGCTTGGAATATAGGGAAAATCACAATTAATGGTCCAAAGGGGAGGTACTCTTGACATTATAATATACGTTTGAAAGAAACATAGGATTTTTTATTCAAGAACTAGCAGTTGAGGTGTAAGCAACAGTAAAAAACATTAATGTGGTGTCTGAAAATGAATACTCTTTGATCAGGGGCGAAGAATGTAGCTTTTAAAACCATATGGTAGGGTATGGGTAGACTGCCTAATCTACAAAGTGTTTAGGTCACATGTTTTACCTGAAATATAAGCATACTTCAGCCGAGATAACTAGGTAACATGGTGCCAAAACATATGCCTAAAACGTAAATTGTTTTTTTTACAACCTATTATTTGATGGTCGACAACCTTTTTGTTGTAACATTCATTTTCAGTATCAAAGTTAATTAACTCGGGAATTCAGTCCTTTCTATTTCTTGCACTTTTCCAAACATCTTGAAATGATTCAAACACACATACGTACAAACTAAACTTTTATAACTAAATGTGTGTGGTTGTTCTGTATAGACAACATGTTAGACACTGGATGAGAGACTGTAATGCGTATAGGTCTAACTTAGCATGATATACATAAAACAAGTGCCAAATCTAATTCACATAAAAAACCTTACCTATCTGACCAAGAAGCTCAACTTTGATTCCATTGTGTTCAACTTTCTTTCCCGATATTGGTTCAATTGAAATCTGAACATGATATGACAAAAATATAAATCTTCAACTTGGAAGTCATTTTGCAAATTTACACCTAAATCTTATACACATCTAAATGTGTATACAGACTGATATCTTATAATATCTATAACTTATAAGTTACGTTTTCTTGGCTGTCTTAAAAGAGGGACCATTACCGTTTGGCCATTTTCTTTCTTCAATGGTGCCTGATTTAAAAACACGGAATCCAAGAGTTTATAACCACAGTTATGCTAGTATTTCAAGCTCAAATCTAGCTAGAAGGCAGCTCCACAACCATTCCCTTGCCCATCCTTGCTGAAACAAGGAAGCATAGACACACTCAAGGCAGAAACGTGTTCAATCAGAATACATGGTAAAAATACGGACTCTGAAAACATTGGATGCACAACCACGGTCAGATTTTAAGGTCAACATATGATAAACGTGTCTGCCTACTTACTGAAAACATGTTGAACATTTATGAGATACAAACGTTTATAAATGACTTCAATTACAAGCAACAACGAACTTTTCTTAAAGCATAAGGTATAAATAAAGGAAATTCAGAAACAAAACTATATTGTATAAATTATGCCTCCAACTTTGCATACGTGTGTTTTCTAAGATCACATAGGTGTATAACCATCCTCAAAAGTCAGGTATACTATTAGAAACTGCACAAACATTCTGTTTATTGACAGTATAATATCTTTTGAAAGAGAAATGAATTGTTAGCAGAAATTTCTTAACATGTTATACGGCATTGCTCTCCCTTGTTTCATGCAGAACTCCCAATGCACTAAGTACACAAAATGTAAGACCACAAACAAAAATGTACACTGAAATTAGAAACTGAAACTTTTTCCTCAAGAAACAAATTTAATTTTAGCTATTGAGTGGTATATTTTCTACCTATTGTCCTGCTCTTTCTAGTTGTTTAAGAATCGTCAAGGTGGTGTTTAGGTGAAGAAAATGAACATGCTACTACACCATGTTTCGTTTGAACTTGTCCTCTTATATATAATGAAATCAACACTTAGTTTTAGGTTTGAAATCAACACTAAGACATATATTATGGCAGCAGAAAAGCACACAACTACACCATAACTCTTTTCAGTACTAGGGTTGAACCCAAAAATATAAAAATATATATATACATATATCTCTATTTATATATATATATATATATATATATACATACATACATACAAACAATACCTGCTTTCGGGTTTTCCCGTCCGAAAATGTAATTGCAATGTGACAAGCTGGCTTAAATGCTCCAATTATATAATTCTGAAAAAAAAAAAAAGAACCAACTTACCCACACAAATCTTAAGTTGACAACCCAAAATAGGAAAAAACAAAGGAGGAAAATATTACCATTCTGACCAAAGTTTACAAAGCCCTAAGCAGAAACTTCACAGCACTCTTCACAAGACCTGCATTATTATGATCACAATTGATCTCCAGCAAAAGCAAATAATATCTTCAATAATACCCCAATACTAATTACAATTTCGTCAATTAGAAGCCCTAACGTATTAGCTCCACATATATACCTGTATCCACTCTGATTTTAGAACTGTCTCGTAGGGAAATTCTAAGGCAAAAGTATAAAATTGGACTTTTATTGGGCGAGCCCTAACTAGTCTAAGATAGAATAGAGAATTTTTCTAATTAGTTGGCTAGAGACCTTACGTGATAGGGAGAATTTCACCGTTGCGAGCTGAAAAATGATCAGCCTCGATCGCGATCGAAGGGGAAAGGGGGTAGAATAGAATAGAAGTGTATAAAATGGAGAAAGGGATCCAAAATTCACGTTAGAAGGGCACATTTGCAAGCATAGTCCTCGACATTTAAGTTATTATGCCGGTTGGACCTATAATATTTTTATTTTTATTTTTGTTTTTATTTTTAGAGAGAAATGAAAGAAAAGAAAAGGTTTGGAAAGAAAGTGAAACATTTTCAGAAAAAGAAATGCAAAGATTTGGGATGATAAAAGAAGGGATAAATTATTGTACCTATAGTTTCATATCTTTTGATAATATATATTAATTTAAACCCTTATACGGTTAGTTTGAAAAAGTAAAATAGATGAGAAATCATTCAAATTAACAGTATTCGATCAAGCATGTTCTAAAGCGAGTTTTTAATAAAAAATATAATTTCTCCTTAAAAGTTTAGGATAAATTACCTTAAACAGTATGACCATCGGTAATAATGCCTATATGTTTCAAAAATACACCCTTAACTCCCATATGGTCTAGTTTAAATGGTAAAATAAGCAGAAATCATCTAAACTAATCGCATCTACTACACACGTCCACCTGTTGCGAGTTTTTGCCTAAAAATTCGTTTTCCTCTAAAAAATCAACATTTTATGTCCAATTTACCCCTTACAATCAAATAATATAACTACAAACTTGCATAAGGTATTTTTTCGCAGTTCTTTTTTCTTTTTTTTTCGTGCATTAATTTATAGATCTTTAATTGTAATAATAAACTAATGTTATTTTCTTCATTTTTTTATCATAAAAATTCAAAGGCAAAATATCTAAAAACAAGGAAATGGATTATCTGAAAGCATCAATGTTAAATTATACATGGTTTACAAACGTAATTTCAACCAAATGTGAATTTGAATGATTTTCATCTGTTTTACCATTCAATCTAGACTACATGGGAGAAAGGATATATTTCCAAAACATATACAAGTTATGGGTCCGAGGGTCATGCCACATGGGGTTTATAGTAATTTTTCCTAATATAAATATGGGGGTAAGAATGTAAGGAAGTAAAAATCATCAATTTGGATGCTTTCTGTCCATTTTACTATTCAATCATATCACATGGAGATTTAGTATATATATTCAAAACACATGGTGGCTATTGGTCTAAAAGTCAATACTACATGGGAGTTTATGGTAATTTACCTAAAAGATGTTAAAGTTTTCTCTCCAAAAGTAGAGACAAAACCAACTAAACCTTTAAACTTTTTCAAAATTCCTACTTTACTCATAAAGTGTTAAAGAACGAAATAAAAGGGAAAATCGCCAAAATAGTCCCTCAACTTTTTTACTTTAGCCAAAATAGTTCAATTTTGTAGGAATAGTCCTTCAAACATCTAGATGTGTATAAGATACAGATTGGATAGATCACTACTATAACAAATGACATTGATAACTTAGTTTTTAGTTTATCCAATAAAAAAGTTTAAGGACTATTTTGGCGATTTTCCCCGAAATAAAAATACCTAATGAGTCCAAAAGTATTCCATTTCTTCCTTCAACTTCTAAACAACAAAAGGAGAAACTCATATCTTTTCTATTCTCTTCTTTATTTCATAACTTATATTTTCTCTTCTTTTCTTTTCTCTCTTAAACACTCAAACTAAGTTAGGGATAATGAACACGTATTTACAAAATTTATAAGGATAATTAACACCAACCCCTCTTAGCTTTGCAATCATTTCAAGTACTTCCCTCTAATTTGAAAATTGATACAAATCTCTTTATAGTTCCATTTCAATCGTTCTTTCTTCTCACTACTTAATTTTCTTTCCTTTTAACTCATTTTTGCTACAACCTTAATAGTATCAATTCCAAATATCTTTTGAGATCCTCAACTGAAAGCAAATTAGATTGTGCCTATTAAATGGGAAGAAAAATATTAGCAAATTCAATGCTTATAGTTGAAAAATAAAGGACTTGGGATGTTCTTGAATTTCTTAAATTTCAACAATAGAGGCTACAATAAGTCAATCAAATTCTAAAAAGCTCTCATAAGCTAATATATGTAATACATACGTATAGACATATATGAGAACTCTGTTGTGTCATTAGTGTACCGTAGAGACTATGTTTATTTGATCTGGTGATGTAATCTAAAGTTGCCTTGTGAATTGATGATATTATTCTTGGATGAATGGCAAGTGTTCAAGAAGAACTTCGTTGGAAATGATGAATGTAATATATTTGTAAGAAGAGAAACCGTGATTTGGTGTGAGTTTTTAATAAATTCTCTTTTTGTTAAAAAAATAAGCTATATTATTAGGATATACGAATTAACCCATCAATCTCAAGAGAGGTCTATGTCAATTTGCTAATTAGTGGAGAGGTACTTAAAATATTAGTAAACCTCAAGGAAGGCTAATTTCATTTATCCAAATTGTATTAATGTGTTAGATTCCTAAGAATTGGGATTTCAATGACGATGTGTTTGTATGCACGAATTTATGCTAATATGGATTTGAAATTCTCAATCCAAATCTATCGTCCATTTGAGTAATTCTGGAGCTTTAAGATTTCAAACTCATTGTTAACTACAAAAGATATGCCCAAAAAATTTCCAATGGATTTTAGACCCTAAAAGTACCGAAACTAACCATATCACTATTCCAATCCAACTCTTTCATCACTCCTTGACCTCCACTACATATTTTTCACATTCTTCTTTTATGAGTTGATTTGTGTTGATCCTCAGTTCCATACATTTGAACAATTTGATGATATTATTCGAGGCACAAGTGTCTCTATGTCTCTATCTCATTTAGTCAATGTGAATAAACTAATCCCAAAGAGAGTTTGCTAAAATCTCAACTTTTTGTCGTCTTTGGTATTCCTCAATATGTACTCTGCACGTGATCTAGTGGTTATAAACTCATAAGATTTTACAATTAAGTTTTTGGACGATGATGATCTAGTCTAATTTTTTTGTTTTACCTAGGATATTCTACTTGGATCCTCATTTCTTCCAAAAATTGAAAAAAAATAAAAGGAAATGCAGGCCTTGAGGTAAGTCCACACAATTGATACATTCTATGACATAGAGTTATACTCTACAAGTCCTTACTATCTTAACTAAGGATACACCACAAGCATATGGAATCACTTTGTAGATAATGGGAATAGACAATATTCCCACAAGGATAAGTTTTTCGAGTTCTTGAGGTTTAGAATGATTTAACTTATTAGACAAATGAAAATTGAGAGGATTAGATGATAAAACTAACAGAAAGATCAAGTATGATGCAACTAACATATTAACTATTCAAATTAAAAAGTTAAAATGTCAATTAACTACTTAATACGAATAAAGGCAAGTGATAGTTTTGTTTTTCAAGTGATAAAAGGTGACTTAAGATTTTGACTAACTCATTTACAAGTTAATCTAGTCAATTATCGGTGGTTGGTAAGGGTCTATAGAAGCATAGTTAATTATTCAAAACTCATGAAAGAGAATTGTCCTAGTGGTTGGTGCATAGATGACAAATGAAGGAAAAAATGATAGAAGGTTATATAAAGGAGAAAACTATTGGGGGATGATTAGGTTAACATAAAATCAAATAAAGAAAAATGGGGTGGCCAATTCAGGTTTCTATCCTTTCCAATCTATTAGATGATGCTAGTAGATAGTACTGATGTAGTAGATCTACGCTCCAAAGTCACCGTTGGACTTGGTGTAACAGATAGGAAGGCCATGAGGGACTCAACCAAAAATTAGATAGAGTTTTGGTTAGTGGACAATGGAATCAAACTCTTGATAAGACAAAATGCATCCATTTAAGAACTGAGACTTCTAATCATCATATGATTTTCTTGGATGTATATTCCCAAACTTTGAAGAGGAAATATATGTTACATTTTAACAAAAGGTGGTTGCAATATAATGAGGTAGAATGTATCATCAAGGAGGCATGGAGGTTGAAATAAATAGATCCAGATCGTTCAAAGTGGCTTGTATCAAATCATGTAGAATAGACAGAATGGTGCCAAGGGAGGAAGATATTCAAAATGAACTGAATAGTTATAATAAAAAGCTCTTTATTTGCACAAACTCCTTTTAATTTGAGTAACATTCTTTTTGGGAAACCAACTAGAATTACAAGGCGAATAAAATGACTCCATTACCAAACGTGTTGATGAGAAAGAGGTTAAAGTTCATATATCAATGTATATCAATAAGATTCCTAAGCCAGATAGTATGTCTCCTCTATTTTTTCAAAAATTTTGACATATTATTGGCTAAAATATAGCTGTCAACAGTCAAAACTTTTTTCATTTCATTTTCTTCTTAGGTCCATTAATGATACTATCTGCTCCATAAAGTGAAATCACTTAAAAACTTGACTTAGTTTAGACCTATATCCTTATGTAAAGTCCTTTATAAGATAACCACAAAACTTCATGCAAACAAATTAAAACCTAATCTTAGTAACTGCATTAGTGAAATCAATATGCCTTTCTTTCTAGTAGATAGATTCTTGAAAATATCATACTTTCTCATGAATTTATGATTTTTTTTTTAAAATAAAAAGGAACAGATAAAGTTG
This sequence comes from Cinchona pubescens, assembly GCA_025175665.1. NCBI lineage: Eukaryota > Viridiplantae > Streptophyta > Magnoliopsida > Gentianales > Rubiaceae > Cinchona > Cinchona pubescens. Next base: position 12,432 of record JANKKI010000486.1, read on the forward strand.
GTATTTTAGCTTTGAAACTTGGTATAGAAAAAGCATATGACATAGTTGAATAGTCCTTTTTGGTGGCTATTATGCATAAAATAGGGTTTTGTAGTACTTGGATTAAATCCAACATGACTTGTATGTCTTCTATTTCTTATTACTTTGATGGGGAAAGAAAATTGAATATCTTAGAATTACCGATATCAGACAGGATTAGGGTTTCCGTCAACATTATCCTCTTCAGAATCTATGTAAAAGGTTACGATTTCGAACATGTATCTGGTCATTCCAAAGACCTATTATTACATCATTTTTGAATACTGAATCAAAAATCAAGTGTTTAGTGTAATCAAAGATATAGTGCTGAATAAAATGCAAAAATAGAAGGAAAAATTTCTCAGTTTAGCAAGTAAAGAGATTATACTAAAATCAATTGCTATAGCTATGCTATGTCAATTCTATTTTAAATTGTCTTTAAATTGTCCAAAAGGCTCTACAAAGAAACTATAAATAGTATTATGAGATATAAAAAAATCCAATGCATTGGTTGAGATGGAAGAAAATGACTACTACTAAATGCCATGGCGGATTAGGTTTCATAGACATCCATGATTTTAATGTGGTTCTTTTAACTAAACAATTGTGGAGATTGATCACCTATCCAAATTTGTCAGTTACCAAAGTTCTAAAAGCCAAATATTTTGCTAAGACTGTTTAAGGCTAGTGTTCATAAAGGTGCACCATGTGTTTGGAAAATATGTGTAGTGCTAGGGAATTGATGAAGAGTTGGGCTAAGTAAAATAGTTGGAGATGATAAAACAATTGATATTTGGGAGCACTGTTGGATACTTGCCAATAAAGTGTGCAAAACTATAATAGTAAAATCCCCCTATATAATCTGGTCAAAGTTGATCAACTCATCCAAGGGGCCAAATGGAATAAGGATTTAATTGCATCAAATTTTGTCCAACAAATGCTATAAATCACCAAAATCTAGCTATCACCGAGAAGATATGATAGGTAGTACTGGATAATACTTCTTCTGGCTCGTACACAGTAGAATCAGGATATAAAGAGATAAGATGGAGAGAAGAATTTCTAAGGCAGAGAGAATTGGCTAAAGGTAACAAGCATACAATAACTAAAGGCTAAATTGTTGAATTTTCTATGGAGTTTAAACCTTAAATATAATATTAAACATTTTGTCAGGTAGGTGCTTGAACATAATTTACCTCTTAATGAGAATGTTTTTTAAGAGAACAGGTAAAGGTTGCCCTTCATGTAAATTATGTGGCACTAAATTTGACAATTGAGCATGCAGTTTTCTTTTGTTATCATGCTGAAGAAGTTTGGAAGTTTTAACCTATGAGACGGGATGGACCAAAAAAAGTTAGAAATGACTTAACAAGTAGTAGGAACATAAGAGATGTTTATGAGTTATGGGAGATAGTACTGCAAGATCTAGCTATTTTGCATATCTAACCATTGGAAAGGATAGAAACAAAGGGCAATTTAATAGGGAGAGCAGAAATGCTATGGTTTCTTAGGCAAAAAGTTTAAGATGAATGGTATAAATTTCAGGCAAGGTTTTTAGAATTGAAATTTTATATTGAATCAATATGAATGTTGAAGGATCGGGCTGCAAATAGAATTGTAGAATCGTAAAATTCTATTGAAAATGTAAAAATATAATTTTTTTTTAAAAATTTTCTTTTAAACTCAAATTTCATTGCAAACTTATGCAAATAAATGTAAAAATTTAATATTTAATAAAAAAACAAGTTTCTCCAGCTATATGTACCAGGATAAAATGCTTTCCCTTCTCTCTAGTTTCTCTCACTACTTCAATATTTTCTTTCAATTTTGTTCTACTACTTTTTCTGATTTGCTCCAGTTATTTGTTCCATTGCTATGATGGATAATGCCACAAAATCCTTTGCACAAGTTTTTCAAACATTGGTTCAGGAGGATCAAACCTGTAAAGAGCTTTAAAGGAGAACCTACATTCTTTTTCTCAAAACAAGTGGTTGAGGAGTTGTCCAAGCCTCTTAAATTTGCTCTCATTGGTAAGTTTGATCATGGGAAGCCTAGCATGGAGGTTCTAAGGAAAAACTTTCCCACTATTGGATTCAAAGGAGAGTTTACGTTAGGTTTCTTGGATTACAAACATATTCTAATTAATTTCAAGTTCGAAGAAGACTATCTCAGATGCTATCTTAAGGGTGCATGGTTCATCAATGGCTTTCATATGAAAAGTTATGAAATGGACTCCATTATTTTGCTCTGATGTTGAGCCAACAGTCATGCGAGTGTGGATTTCTTTTGATCAACTTCCTTTATGTTTATTTAAGAAATCTCTTTACACATCATTTGTGTATAAGGCAGTTGGGAAAATAGACATAGTCACAGCCACAATGTCTGGATCAAGTGTTGCACGTGTATGTATGGAAGTTGATGTCTCTAAAGTCCTTCCAACAAGAGTTAGAATTGAGCTTGATGGAGTGGGAAAATGGCAGTGCCAATTATCTATAACAATTTGCCTGAATACTATGGTAAGTGTCATAGGCAAGGCCATTCTCCAATTGGTTTTCCTTCTTTGCAGCAGCTGGGGAAGAAGAAGACGGATGGTAAGCAAGCCCAAACAGTCCAGAAGCCTCCCGAGAAAGGTGGAGAAGTTGGACAAAAATCTGGTAAGGCAGTTCGGATTTGGCAGCCAAAAGAATCTTCAAATTTGAATACCTCTGAAGAAAAGATGCAACAAATTCTAACTTACGCAACTACAAGGTTTGAATAAGTCAACTACCCTCTCAAATGATGCTTCTGAATCCTCATCAGTGAAGGATGTTATCCCATCCTCGAAAAGCCCTCCTATTCAAAATGTTGTAATTCCAATGCTTGAAATTCCTGAATTCCCAACTGTCAAATCCCCACAACCTGATACAACTTCAGGTAAGGATGCTCAGTTTGCTAACTTTGACGACCACAATGAAGACATTGCTGGTGAAGATTTTGATCGGAGGCACAAGTGTGGATGGAGAAGAGGATAATGTTGACGGAAACCCTAATACAAATGAAGTGTATGCTCTAGAACTCCTAGCTGAAATATCAGACAACCCAGCATCAAATGAGCTGATGGCTAGAATTGGTGATGATCAGGCAGAAATACCTTTCAATAAAGAACTAATGGAACCTAGCAACCTGCATGAGCAAACTACTTTATCTGATTTAGATATGACTGATAGTGATGTAGCTAATGACAAAGCTCAATTGCTGGCAGCTAGGAAAGAATTTTCACGTCAATTGAGTAAGAAATCTATTCCCAATGCTGATCAATTCACTTTGGTTGTTAAAAGAAAGAAGAAGAAGATATATGCAAAAAGCTTCTTCATTGTGACAAGAAACACATCCAAGAGTACCACGTTGCCCCATCAACCCCTTCCTTAATGAAGATCCTAATTTGGAATATTTGAGGGATTGGCAATAAGCCATCCCTAAGAAGAATAAAGCAGTTGATTAAATCACCTACATGGTATTCTTTTTGTAGCTTTGCTTAAGCCTTTGTTGGACGCTTCAAGAGTAGGGGAATTCCAGCAAAAGCTAGGGTTTGATCACTCTTTGTGTAACTCTAATAGTTCCATTTGGATCTTTTGGTCTAATGGCATGTCAATTAATCCACTGGCTCCAGAGAGTCAAGTGGTTCACTTGTTTCTTGATCATGTTGATTTCTCAAATCCTATTCTTTCTTCTATAGTATATGCTAAACGTACTGGACAAGAAAAAAGACAACTGTGGGATTCACTGGTGAATTTTGATGCTACAACCTCTTCCCCATGGCTGGTTGGTGGAGACTTTAATGAAATCTTGGAGTTCTCCGATTATTTAGGCAGATCCACTCCTGATTTGAGAGGGATGGCTGACTTTAATGGTTGTATGGCTCCAGCTCTTTCGTGAACATTCCTACTTCTCCTTCTCATTATACTTGGAACGGAAAGATTGAGAAGACATCTGGTTCGAAATTCCCCTTAGATAGAATAGTTTGTAACTAGGAGCTTTTCCAAGATTTACAAAATGCAGGAGTTGTGCACTTAAACAAAACTTGTTCAGACTTGTTGCTTTCCTTGGAATATGCTATATATTATGTTCCTAGACGTTTTAGGTTCCTTAGTGTGTGGATTAAGAAAGACACTTTAAGGAACTGTACAGGCTAGAATACTCAATTTGCTCCAGGTAACCCTCTGTAAAAGTTTTGTGCTAAACTCAAAAGATTGAAATTTGATCTACAAAGCTGGAATAAAGCTCAGTTTGGGAACATTTTTCAAAGGCTCAAGGCTGTTGAGAATGAGGTAGCTTCTTAAGAACTTTCTTGGGAGCAAGATCCTTCACAAGAGAATGGAATTGAACTGTCTATGTTAAAGGCTAAACTGCTGCAATCTCTTGCTGAGGAGGAGGCTTATTGGAAACAAAAAGTTGGGGTTAAATAGATAAAAGAAGGAGACCATAACACTTCTTATTTTCACTCATATCCTGAAGACTAAAAGGAACAAATTATGTATTAGAAGGCTGAAAAATTCTTCTGGACAATGGGTTGAAGATAAGGTTCAATTGGAGAAGGATGCAGTGGATTTTTTTAAGAACTTACTCTCCGATGAAGAAGCTCAGCCTGATGATACTTTTCTGGAATGTGTGCCTCAACTGCTGACAGGAGTAGACGGTGGAAAACTTCTTCAATTGCGTACAATGGAGGAGCTTAAGGAAGTTGTTTTCTCCCTCAGTTCTGATAGTGCTGTAGGAGTAGATGGCTTTAATAGAGTTTTCTTTAAGCATTGCTGGGAGATAATAGCAGATGGCTTAATGCAAGCAGTGGTTGATTTAATGAAAGGTGGCTTCCTTCCAAAGGCTTTAGCAGGCACCTTAATCTGTTTAATTCCTAAAATTGATAATCCAACAAGTTTTAGTGACTTTAGGCCAAACATCTTATGTACATTCACAAACAAGATCATGACAAAGCTGCTGGCTAATAGATTTCAATCCTTACTCCCCAAGCTCATATCAGAAGAACAAGAAGCCTTTGTGATTGGAAGGAACATTGCAAACAATATTCTTTTAGCCCAAGAGATGGCTGAATACATTGACAAGAATGTAAGAGGGGTAATGTGATCTTCAAATTGGATATGGCCAAGGCATTTGATAGAGTGTCTTGGAAATTTTTGTATAAAGTCCTTTTGAGGTTTGGTTTTTTTTGCTCAATTGATGCAGTTAATTGGTCACTGTGTGGAGAATAATTGGTACTCTATTATGTTCAATGGAAAGCCAACTGGATTCTTTAAATCCTTGAGGGGAGTACAGCAAGGGGATCCTCTCTCTCATTCCCTTTTCATCCTAATTGCAGAAGTGTTCCGTAGAGGTCTAAAGAAGCAGTTTGTTCAAGATAGAATGGGCTTGTCCTTAATAGCGAGGAGTTGCTACCCTATAATACATTTATCCTATGCAGATGATATCATTATTTTTACCAATGGAAGCAAGAAATCTCTACTTGAGAATTTTTATGGACTTTTGCTATGAGATAAATTCTGGCCAAATGGTGAATCAAGCTAAAAGTAGTTTCTATCTTTCTTGTAAACAACCTATTAATCGAGCAAGGATGGCTGCTAGGGTGACTAGTTTTAATATGAAAGCATTTCCATTCATTTACTTAGGCTTCCCTATCCAAAAGGGACGGAAAAATAAAAATCTCTTCCATCCCATGATGGACAAGATCATCAAAAAAATAGCTGGATAGAAAGCAAAAATCTTGTTAGCAGGTGGAAGGCTTCTACTGATAAAACATGTTTTGAGCTCCATTCCAATTTACTTGTTGGCTGTCATGGAACCTCCTAAATCTGTTATTCAGGAAGTCAATAGATTGTTAGCGGACTTCTTTTGGAGTTTTTCCGAGTGGGGAAAGAAAATTCACTAGATTGCTTGGAAAAAAGTAACAAAACCTACTTCACAGAATGGGCTAGGGATCAGAAGCTTGAACTCAGTTATTAAAGCTCATGTCAATTAAACTGTGGTGGTATTCAGAAGTAGGGTTCCAATTTGGAGCAAATTTCTGTCTTCTAGATATTTGGTTAGAACTATCCATCTTTCTTTTGCTGTTTCAAGCCAAACATCATCCCCAACTGGAAGAGGCTTTGTGTTGTCAAGGAAGTGGCTGAGCATCAGATTTGTGTGTTACCCAAAGGGGGAAATTCCTTTTTTTGTTATGATAACTGAGATGGAGCTGGAATTTTTTATCAACCTATGTGGGAAACCTCTGATATTAAACTGAAAGAAGCCTGAAATGGCACTTGCTGGAATTTAAATGCTATCAGGAATTGTAACCCCAATTTTGATCAAAGATGGCTACATGGTAAAAGGTTGGACTTAGCTGAAGGGGAAGAAGATGAGTTTGCATGGCAGATGACTTCTTCAGGTAGTTTCAATCTGCAATCAGCTGTTCAACTAGTGGAGGAGGAGTCCCCTACTTTGTTTTCCAGGAAGATGATTTGGGACTTTCGATCCAATTCCTCTAAAGCTTTTTATATTTATATGAAGGCTCCTTAACTATGCTTTTCCAGTAGATGATTTGCTGTAAAAGAAAGGTATTTATATAGTTTCAAAATGTCAGTTTTGTAATAGTCTAGAATCTCTAGAGCATCTATTCCTTAGCTGTCCTTTTATATCACAAATTTGGAAGTACTTTGAGAATATAATGGGAGAGATATACATAACTAATAGTTTTGAGCAGTATCTTAGTTTCTGGTGGATGGATTCATTACTGAACTCTTTGAAAGGAGTTATTACATAGCTCCTTCCTAGTATTATTTGCTGGAATATATGGAAAGCAAGATTCAACAGCCTTGTTGAGGTCAGGAAGATTACACATCAATTTGTTGTTCATGAAGTCAGATCACTAGTGAATGCAATCTCCAAATCTTTCCCTTGTAAGTTCCAACAAAAGGAGTCGTTTGTTCAGCACATTGACTGGGAACAGATAAATCATCAGTTTCGCTCTATGCATCAAAAAGAATCAATCTGGTTAAATGGGATCTACCAAGTCAGGACTAATAGAAACTAAACACAGATGGAGCATGTAGAGGGAATCTAGGAGAGGTTTTAGAAGGAGGAGTTCTCAGGAATTCTAAAGGAGAGGTTGTGGCAGCTTTCTCTTCCTACTATACAGATTGGGGAACAAGTCTTCCTGGCTGAGATTTCAGTGCTTCAGGATGGACTGAAACTGATTTTTCAACAAGGCATTAGGAACATTATTGTTGAAGTGGACTCATTGATTCTGGTTCACATACTACAAGAAAAAACCAAACCACCATGGAAGCTTCACAATGCAGTTCACAACTCACTCCAGCTTATGGCTCAAGGAAACATCATAATTGGCCATGTCTATAGGCAAGGGAATAAGGTTGCTTATTTTTTTTTATCTAAATTAGGATGCCAATGTAAATGTAATCAAGTATTTGACCATGTAACTCTTCCTAGTTTAGCTAAGGCTCAAGTCTTTTTAGATGGAACAACTAGTTTTTGTAATTTATGATTTACAAATTCACTGAATCTTAGTAGGGTTGATGTAAAGAAAAACAAGTTTCTCTAGCTTAAATTAATAGTATTTATTTTATTATTACCACTTTAATAATGGGGGAGGGAATTGGTGTAAGACTTTTAATTACTTCTGTCTTTTACCTCAACAACAAAATAATTTCCGATATCACCCAATACATATATTTGTGTATTATGTGTAGGACTTTTTGGCAAGTAAAAGAAAAATAGTGGCAAATAAAGTGCCACATATTTTGTTCACAATAATTTGTGATGTACTTATGCACACTAGATGTGTATAAGAGACAGGTCTCTTAATCACCTATGTTTGATGTTTCGATTACCACGTTTTCGCTTTTATAACAAATATAGCTGTCTCTTATACACAAAAATACTTAAACAACGATGGCTTATTTTTCTGATCAGCACAAAGCTAAGAAAGAATAGAAGAAGAAAAGATCTTGCATGTGAAGTTTTTGTCCATTCAAGAGTTCAATACATAAATTCAAGGTAGACCATCTAATTTTGGTTGTTAAACTCATGTGATTCAATTAATAGTTAAACTATTCATATATTATTCTATTTCAATTTTAATTTGTGATAGAGAATACTGTAGTTCTTATATCACATTATTTCTCCGTAGCATTACATTAAACTTTTGTATAACATCTTTGGTTGTTACAATTATATAGTTTTAACATATGCATGGTGGCTAAAAATTTAATTTCTGTGGAATTGTATGTTTAGTGGTACAATTAATACTAAATGTTTGTGTTATTGTTTGAAATCTACATATGCTAAACCGAATAACTCTTAGCTATAAGTTAAGAGAGTGTGCATCTTCTAAGATTAACTCTCTTTCTCTCTCTATATATCTTTTGACATACTATGAAAATAAATATTATACTAAATGATAATTAATTAAAATGAACATATATATATTTATGTTAATTTTAATGCAGTGAAGAGACTGAATAATGTTGCGCGCCCATTTCCTTGCCTCTTTGAGTGCTGCATCCATGCTGATTTAGAGTTACACAGAATTGTAGAGCTATATTCAAATGGTTGCCTCGAAGAGAAATCTTGAAGAAATCAGACTATGTTGTTGCAAATCTGGAAAATGATAAAATCACTGAATTTAAATAAATCATTTTCTGCTTTCCATAGCTCCCAACAAACAGTAATTTTTAAAATCTAAACAGCTTCATCACACGCATTGAACCATCACTGTTGCATCAATTGTAATGGTAAGTCAACCTGCAATAAACTAATATCGCAAGGAGGAGAAATAATACCAGATTCTCCAGCTCAATAGGCATGAGACAATCAAATGACTTAGTGACTCAGAAGAGTTGTAGAAGAAACATTTTGAGACCATATTAAAGCCGATATGCATCAAAACTTCTGGACAAGGTAGCATGCTATTTAATAAACACCACATAAAATAGAAACTAAGGGAAATATGTTTGCTCTAAATAAATTTTTGTGAAGCAAGCATAGGCCGAGCTTCCCTAATGTGTTCATATGCTGATTAAACAAAAAAAATCCCCTCTTGCATTTCGCTACCAAACTATCACATCCGATTCATTTATAAGTAGAATATTCTATTTTGCAACTAAACATGTTTAAGAGAAGTCTCGGTAGCCTTGAACTTGATCCCACGACCAGCTTTCAATGTTGGAAAATGTCTGATTTATGTGAGTTTTGGATTTGACAATGTTCTCCTTACACTTGGCCAATGCACTAGACCTCGTCCAATTAGAATGCCAAAAACAACAATCTCCGTCTCTGGTATCCACCAGAAACTGAGATACCTGTCGAGTTATACACGTCGTAATTTTAGTATGCTTAACCAGTCTCTGCAGTAGTGGTGAGTCGAGTTCGTCCCACAGAGATCGGGTGCTTATTTTTGTGCTAATGGAACAAATGGGGGTTTTGAATGCTTTTTAACTAAAATTAAAACAATAAAATAATTGAAGATAATTCTATTAAGAAAGATAGGCACTTGGTTTTGGTCATATCCACCATGGCAATTTCACTAGTCGGTCATTGACACACAAGATAATTCAAGTTATATCAATCACAAATTGAAGAATTAACTCGAACGAATACCAATTCAAAGTTGATTCTTATTTCTTTCCAAAGTTGGTTAATTTTTAACACGCGATCCAATTAACCCTAACTATTAAATTAACCCAGACAGGCGCCAAAGATTAATTCATAGAAGCTTTAAGATCAACAAGAACAATTAGACTAATTAAACATAAACACACGCGGTTATGCCAATTAGATGATTAATTTCCCTAAATTCAATAACACAAATCTAGTAATTATCAAATTTAGTTGCTTCATAGATTGAATTAAGCACACGCGGTTAAAACAATCTAGCTGATAGATTAATTTTAATAACTTAATATTCTGCAGCAATAATAAGTTAAAAAGAACAATCATAAAATTAATCACAAAAAAATAATCAATTCTTGAGATAAAAGTGAATAATTCAAGCATCTATAAGAAGTCTCACAATTTTGTAGAATTGACCATGGCTTCAAATCCTTCTACCAAGAAAAGCGTTTAGGCACAGAGTGCCATGAAAGAATAAAGAGGAATTTCTCTGCTAAAAACCCTAAAGGTGTCAATCCTTTTTGTCACCCTACTTGGGGTATTTATATTCAGTATTTAGGGTTACAAATAATGCCTATAGATAATAACGTGAAATCGGATGAAAAAGAGTCCAACCGGCCGAAGAAATCTATCACAAAACTCAAAAACACGCTTCTGCTGCTCTCTGCGCACATGCACTGAGATCCTGCACGCATGTGTGTGCGAGGCAGTAAGTTCCAGCTAGATGTGTCCTAAGAGACATGCACTGAGATCCTAGTGCGCATGTGTCTCAGAGTTTTGCTTCTGGAATTACAGCTTCTGGACGGAGCGCACATGCGCTGCACAGCTCCAGGGCATGTGCGCTGGCTTCCTCAACTGTTCTCCACCTTCAGTTTTGATTTTCACCTTGATGCTTCTGTGTTATTTGAGAAAGTATAAAACACAAAATTTGTAGATCTAACCCTTAGCTTTCCAATGCATCTTGAAGCACCTCAATCAAAGCTCAGGATCAAAAGTTATGCTTGAAATACAAAACAATATCTGGAATGACTTCGTACTCGTGCATGTCTCGTACTAAGCATTTTCTTTCATCGTTTTGCATATTTTTCAACTCTTTTTCACTGTAACCTTACAAAAACTGAGAATAACCAAATTAAGCTCAATAATAACTCAAATCTTGCTTACAACACATAAAAACGTGGTAATTGACACATAAAACATAGTACAATTATGAACTTATCAAATTACCCCACATTTAGCCTTTGATATACTCGATCAAATAATAAAATTAGAACATTTAAGCATAACACACTCTACTCAACATATTCCTTCAAATATCCACATAAATAATCAATAACCAATCCAGCAATCAGAGTAGTCTATGAACCCAAGAGCTCAAATGCTAATAAAAACTAACACATGTAAATTCGTGTGTATGTGTGTATAGCCATTCAAAACTTAGATTTGAAAATATCTAGATTAAATCATGAAGACTCTCAAAATTTTTCTAAACACCCCATAGCTCACTCTTCTTACACCTCTCTACTAATATAGACAACCGATTCAATTCAGACATTTAGATAGGACTTTTAGTTTGAAATATAGGTTAGGCAATTTGCCCTCTTGCTGTGCAGCGAAGGAAAGGCAAGAAGTTTTATTTTAATGTGGTTCAAGAGCTTTATAGTAATGACGGCCGTACATTAAAATAAAACTTCTCTTCACATGCGGAATATCAAACATTCATAACCCCACACTTGAGTAACAAACACCCTTAAGAATTCGAAACAACCAAACATGCCAACCTCCCTTGGACATATATACATCACATCAGCATTATAAATTTTCCATGTCCGCTCACAGTACGGGTACCAGTGGTAGGCACTACCCGCAATATATAAACACATAGGTACCATAGATGGGCACTACTGCAAATACAGTACATGATAGGCACTACCTGTAAATATCAAGAATATGCAAGTACCAGTGATGGGCACTACCTGTATATTCAGAACTTCCATATTCATTTTTTTTCCAACAATTTTTTCCAATACCCCATTTCAAAACAAAAATGTACATCACTCACTTCTCACAATCTTCCACCCTTATATCCCCTTAACATATAATGTGCACCATAAGCTCCTAAAGGAAAATTTTAGGATAAAACAATAGAAATATTAAGCTCCATAAGGATAGGTAAATGAGTTTATGTGAAAGAAGGTGAATGATATTTCTTTTCACAAGAATAAGGCTCAAATAAGGTACTTAGAAATAAAATTGTTAAAATGGTTTGCTAGAAAGGCTTATCAAACAAAAAAGCACTACCTTAATTTTAAAACTAAATCAAGTAGTCTAAGAATTAGCTTAAAAAATGTAATAAAGCAAGTTTTTGGGATGCAACATAATTGAGTCTACATAAATTTCTCTAAATATCCCAAATCAAAAATTAAAGTATGGCTATTAGTGTTCAAAAATCTTGAAAATCATGAATGAAAAATATTAACACTGACTACTCATTCATGCATGGTTCAACTAATGATTATTATGCAGACAAATGGGAAAAATACGTTAAGCAAATGCTTTCAAAAATTTTAAAAAAAATGATCAATTAATCCACAAAAAATTAACAAGATCTCAGATCAAAGAAAAAGTTGAAATATATTGCAGCAAAATTCGAGCAAAATATACCAAACAACTTAAAAATCCAAATAACTTCCCCACCCCACACTTAAAAATAAGCATTGTCCTCAATGCAAAAAAAATAAAAGCATAAAATGGGTAAAAGAAAAGTTTCTCTGGATTTAATTCGCGTTTGGAGCAGTATCCGCTATAAATAACCCCTTGTCGCGAAAAAAAGCCGGATACACTAAACAAAACAGAACAAAACAAATAAATAATTCCCTTGAGACAATAAGAAAAACAAGAATATGGTAGAAAATAATCCTACAATAATCAAGAAGACTTACATCCCTTAAGGGAATATGTCTGTTATAACGAAAAGAAACCTAACGAGAAAGACAAAGATATCCTGTTCTTAAAGACACTCTTATTATGGTTTTTAAGATAAGTCTGTTTATTTTAAGTACATATTTATAAGATGTTAGAAACCAACTGACCATACTAAACTTGCCCATTATGAGATAGGGCTTAAAACTCAAGGCGCATGAGGCCCCAAATCCTGCGAAAAAGGTGGAAAGGGTGGAAACGTTGAAGGGTCCTCGCCCCACTCTCTGGCCAGCTGACGAGCCTCCATTGTCTGTTGCCACGTAAACTGATAGTGCATAAATGAATCAAAACGGTGGCTCATCTGCTGTTGTTCAGCCAAGATCTGATGTAGAAGGTCCTCCTGAGATTGTGGAGGAGCAGGTACTGGCTCGTCATCCGAATCATCGGCTTCCTCCATTTGTGATGTAGAAGCTTGGGCTCTAGTATGTTTAACTAGAGCCCGTATACCTTCCATTGCAATCATCTGGCCTGGGACCTCAATTTTTCTTCAGAAGGCTCAATCGGCACCCTACTTTCCAAGCATAGTGTCGTAATCAGATGGGAAAACCACAATCCCGATTGCCGACTGGTAGCGGAGTAGCAAATTTGTTGACGTATGAGTTGACCCACATCAATGGCCTTCCCGGTAGCAATGTAATATAACAATTTAGCCCGTTCTATAGTGACATGGGTAAGATGGTTTACCGGTAGAAGGCAGCCACAAATGAATTTAAACCAGACAAATCATGTTGGCTTAAGTGTATTCGCATGGAAATGCCGAGCCGCCGTGCCATCCGCCGTAAAGGTCCAATCCACATCCCCGTCACACAGAACACTGGTGATTTGTTGAAGCTCTAGATTGGCATTACGGGTGTCAGGCCATTCATCATAGCGAACATGAGTAATCTTTAAAATTCTATTGATTTCATTGGAGAGATATCCACTTCCTTTCCCGTACATATACCCACGGTGGAGCTAGAATGATCAAAGTTAGAATAAGATTGCCATGTGAATAGCTGCTATTTCCCATTCCTATAAAACATAAACAAGCATCATAACTCCCAAACTTATACAACACCCCACACTTACATAAAGGCCATTCCCCCAAATCATAAGCCTTAGATTATACATGAAAATTCAAACATGCATTAATGCCTAAAACTAAGGCTTACATATAATGCATGAACATTCCTATGCATGAAAACCAATTAGACAGAATTCACATGGCATAATCAGTGGCCTAAGAATTAAATGTCATCATGCATCAATGCCTTGTGTTTGAACATTTTTATTCATTGGGACATATTATCAAACACATGGAATGCATAAAGAAAGAGGAAATTTGTGGGTATATTATGAACATGCAACCCATCCTCAGTCAAAATCCCAACAAAAATCACACAAAATTTATGTTTTAAGATCAATCCCCATGAGATTACGTTTCAAGCATATGTAGAGTCTTTTTATGCTTTGAATTGACGTAATCCTGTCTCTTATACACATCTAGATGTGTATAAGAGACAGAAGTGACTCCTTGCTAATTCAATATTTTTATGAAGGGTTGTTGCCCAATGAAAGAAACAATTGATGGAATTGGGGTGGTTTTGAAGAACTAAAAGTGGGGATTTTGGGGTTTTGACAATTTTATTTCTAAGTACCTTATTTGAGCCTTATTCTTGTGAAAAGAAATATCGGTTGCTATCTTTTATCTTGTTGCACGCAAAAATGAATATGGAAGTTCTGCGCGCATGTGTGTACATCACAGAGACTCTGATGGCATTATCGCTGAACCACCTTTATAAAACATAAACACATCAAAGATCTCTGCGCATGTGTTTAAGCCTCTTAATGCATCAGAGTTTCCCAATTAACAACAAAACTAAAATCTGTCTCTTTAACATCTAAATGTGTATAAAAGAAAGTTGCAAAAATTAAATAACAGAATAAAATTGAAATGGACATGGGTTGCCTCCCATGTAGCGCCTTTGTTTACTGTCGTTGGCTCGACTTGATGCTCTCTCACCAATCAATCAAGTTACTCCCATGTGGAGGAGTCCATCTGCTTCACTATTCTAAAAAATGATGGATTATTCTCCTTTGCTCTTGTAGGACCCGAACAAGTTACTCTTTTTGCGACTTGCTAAGTTGACTTGAGATTATCACCGTCTCCTTATCCTTGAAAAATATGTACTTAAGATGATGGGAAGGCGATTATAATTTGGAATGGTTCCTGCATAACAGATAACTTCAATTTCTCATTAGAAAGTGGAAAAGCGTTAGGACTTTGATTACTTGTTTGTTGCAACAAGTGGTTGTTCTTTTCCTTGAGATGTTCCTCACGGTTTGTGTCTACCTCCTGATTATTCGTATGTTCATGCATTTCCTGTATTAGAGGCTTACAGACATCGATAGACAGATATTCAAGTTCAAGTATGGTCAGTCTAGTTCAACATCATCATAAATGCTAAAATTAACACTTTTATCTCTAAATTCCATACTAAGAGTGTCTTTAAGAACATATATCTTTGTCTGGGAAGTAGCTAGAAATAGTCTTCCTAACAAAATAGGATGCAGTATAAGAGACGTGCTAAGATTTCTATTACACATAAAAATCAACATAAAAAACTAGACTTCCTACTTGAACTAGAATATCCTCTATGATTCTCTTAGTTCAGGCTAAAGCAACTAAATTTGATGAATTACTGGATTTGTGTTATTGAATGGTCTGAACAACAGCACATGAGCCACCGCTGTCTCTTATACACATCTAGATGTGTATAAGAGACAGGTAATACACACTTGGAAAAAGCCATGCTATCTTACAAGGAGCGAAGAACATACTTGGGTCCTTGCGCTTCAGTAAGGATTTTGAATAATAGACGATACATTTCTCCCCACCTCTACCTTTCTAACTTTCTTCTCTTTTGCTTTACACTCTAGATGGGAACACAACTCCTTCAAAAACTTAGCATAGCGAGGTATTTGTTTAATAGCATCTAATAAGGGGATATTTACCTTGCACTTACAAAAAGTCTCGTATAGCTCTTTGTCGGGATCCTCCTTTGAAAACTCTTTCAATGCCTCGGGGAATGAGGGTTCGGGCTTATCTTCGGTCCATACAGGAACACTTTTATCTTCACTGCTGCTTTTCTTCTCACATGGTTCAACCTCTATTTATTCAAGAAATTTGCGCTTCCAACCTACTAATTACAGTAGCCATTTGTCGCATTTGATGTTGCAATTGTTGAATACTGGCCTTTGTATCCTGCTAGAATTGAATCGTATTTTTAGTTAAAATATTCAGCCGTTCCTCTAAAGACTTACCGATTGATTATTCGGATTTGATTGTTGTCTTTGCGCAAAGGGTGGCCTATAAGGTTGGAAGTTCTATCGATTTTGTTGAGGCTGATTTTGGGCTTGGTTCCCGTATCTCAAGTTAGGATAATCCCTCCATCCAGGATTGTAAGTGTTTGAGTAGGGATCATAACTTTGTCGTGGGTGCCCTGGGAATCCTCCGACTGCGTTTACGTGCTCTTGACCTTCATCTTGTTTCAATTAATTTTCATGAATATGTAGCCATTTGTTGTTCTAATGTGGAAACTTTTACCTAATTTACAAGCTTGAGCGGTTGATTGCGTCGTGTCCCAAACTTTTGAGAGCGAGCGGCCATATTCGATATAAACTCACGAGCAACGTCAATGGTCAAATTGTCTTACGCCCCTCCACTTGCGGCGTCGACCATGTTTCTTTCATTGGGCAACAACCCTTCATAAAAATATTGAATTAGCAAGGAGTATGGCCGCTCCTGTCTCGGATACTGGGACACAGTGTGTTGAAGAGACCCAGGCTTGGTACAAAGATTCTTCATTGAACTGCCTTATTCCACAAATTTTCTTGCGAATATTTGCGTTCGAGAGGTTGAAAGTACTTAGCCAAGAATAGTCTATTCATTTGCTCCCAAGTTGTGATTTACTTATTTTCATTTTAAGGATTCAGATGTTCGCTTCACCATTTTTTGGAATGGGAAGAAATGTTTAAATAGCCTGTCTCTTATACACATCTAGATGGGTATATACTTCTTGCAAGCCACATGGAACTCAATTAAGATGCTTGTTTGGCCTGTCTTCACTTGGCAATCCATGAAAAGAAGGTGTATAAGAGTTATCTCTCCACTTTTAGAGGAAGCCTGTCTCATTACACATCTAGATGTGTATAAGATGCATAAGGGTTGTTGGTTCAAAGTGGGTGTGGCTAATTCTGTCAAAGTGCGTTGCGCCGTGTTAGGCTCTTCCTGTTGTTCTTCATTCTGTTCACTGCAAAGATACAATTAAACAAATTTTCTTCCCTAATTGTCGTTCTCGTATCTCTTTTCCCAATCTACGTAAAGTTCTCTGTATTTTGATCAAATTGGAATTCAACTTGTCCAATGAGGTCACGAGCATTATTATTCTACCACTAATTGTGTATGCCCTGTCTCTTATACGAACATCTAGATGTGTATAAGAGACAGCTTCTTGTCTCATTTCCCCGGCAACGGAGCCAAAATTTTGGTGTGAGCAAAATGATGTTGTTGTCGAGTTGCAATGCCGTCGTAAGTACCCAAAATTAACAACTCTAATGTAGTAGTGGTGAGTTGAGTTCGTCCCACAGAGAACGGGGCTTATTTTCGTGCTAATGGAACAAAGGGGGGTTTTGAATGCTTTTAACTAAAATTAAAATAATATAATAATTGAAGATAATTCAATTAAGAAAGATCTTGGTTTTGGTCATATCTACCATGGCAATTTCACTAGTCGATCATTGACTAGTGAAATTGCCACGGTGTCTATGACCCTGTCTCTTATACACATCTCACTTGCGAATACCAATTCAAAGTTGATTCTTATTTCTTTCAAAGTTGGTTAATTTTCAACATGCGATCCAATTAACCCTAACTATTAAATTAAAAAGTGTTAATTTTAGCATTAATAGATGATGTAGGATCAACACGAGACTCTAATTAGAGTAATTAAACATAAACACACGCGGTTATGCCACTTAGATGATTAATTTCCCTAAATTCAATAACACAAATCCAGTAATTATCAAATTTAGTTGCTTCATAGATTGAATTAAGCACACGCGGTTAAAACAATCTAGCTATAGATTAATTCTAATAACTTAATATTCTGTAGCAATAATAAGTTAAAAAGAACAATCATAAAATTAATCACAAAAAAATAATCAATTCTTGAGATAAAAGTGAATAATTCAAGCACAAGAAGTCTCACAACTTTGTAGAATTGACCATGGCTTCAAATCCCTCTACCAAGAAAAGGGTTTATGCATAAAGTGCCATGAAAGAATAAAGAGGAATTTCTCTGCTAAACATCTAGCCAACTTAAGAAAATAAAGGTGTCGATCCCTTTTTCTTACCCTACTTGGGGTATTTATAGACAGTATTTAGGGTTATTGGTTTAATACCTATTAATAATGTGGAGGGTGAAAAAGAGTACAACCGGCCGAAGAAATCTATCACAAAACTAACAAATGACCCGCTTTAGGCAATTAGTCTCCGCGCATATTCGCTAAGTCCTAGCTTCTAAATGTGCGCTCGAGCCAGTAAATTCCAGGCAGGTGTTGTCCTCTGTCTCTGTATAAACTGAGATGTGTGTAAGAGCAGGTCCCTTAAATACCTTGGAATTGAATTTTACGGGCCAGGCGCACATGCCATGACTCAGCGCATGTGCTTGGCTGCGTCCAGAAGCTTAAATTCCAGAAGCAGCTGGCGCGCACATGCTTCCATTTTTTGAGAAAGTGTAAAACACAAAATTTGTAGATCTATCTCTTAGATTTCCAATGCATCTTGAACCACCTCAATTGGATCTCGGGATCAAAAATTATACTTGAAATACAAAATAGTGTATGGAATGACTTCCTATTCGTGCATGTCTCGTACTAAGCATTTTCTTTCATCGTTTGCATCCTGGATGGAGGGATTATCCCTTTAACTCTTCAAATCTAGACTGTCTCCTCTCACACTGGCTATCAAATTTCAGGTCATCATTTCATCCGCAAGTTTCACCATTCTGGTCCAAATCAAGGATGAAATTTGTCCTGAAATTTGGTTGCCAGGTGGGAGTACTTCTCTCTTATAAAGTGAGCCCAGAGAGAATTTGAGGAAAAATAATTCCACTAAAGCTTATGCGTAAAATAGTTGACAACATTTTTAAGTCATTGCAACCCAAGACCATTCTTGGATGTTGGAAAACATAGGGATTTTCATTTACACCAATGTTTCTTTAGAGAACCATTCTTCTCTCCCTGGAAAAAATTAGCCATATTACTCTCCCAAGCCTTGATATGTGTAGGAATGGTAGAAAGTGTTGAAACCCAGTTATGTTTTGATGATGACCAAATCACACTAATGGTTTGAATCTCAATTCTGAATCTCATGTCTACATCTAGATGTGTATAAGAGACAGGCCCTAGAATGTTACAATGCGACTCACGGACGCAAATGACTATCCAGAAGACAAAGCTTGGACGATGTGATTTGGTCATCACAAAACATTTCTGGTTTTCAACAAAGAACAGCGTCCGATCATACACATCCAGAAGTCTTTGCTTCGATCGGACGCATGTTCGGACGCATGAGGGACAAGTTCGCAGCGGCCGTCCGAAAGGTCCAATGGCTAGTTTTCCAGCAAATAGAAAATAGCCGTTGAAAAGTTGTTGGAAGCATTTTGGGCAACTATAAATACCCCTAAGCCTAAATTAAATAGAAGAGACTTCCACATTGATTACAAGTAATACTTGAGCTCCCAAATAGAAACATGGTTACAAGTGTTGTAATTGTCACGCCCCAAAATGTAACACGCCGCTAGGTGTTAATAGAACCATCAAGCCATTTCTTAGAATGAATTACAAAATTCCTTCTTAGGATGCTAAAAAAGAAAACATAAGGATAATAACATTTGTGAAAATCATAGTCATGAAGCAGTTTCTAAAATGACAGGCATGAGATTGTAAAGAGAGGTGTGTGATGTTTCAGATGCCTGGTTTAGATACGGTGGTGAGCCAGCAGTCATAAATTGCTTTCATATCAAAAGAGTTTGCAAATATATCAATTGATTAACATAAAATAGCTTGGTTTTCATATATAATAATTCCAAAACTTGGTAAAAGTGCGTTCAAACATCATACACATTTTAAAATCCATCCAAACATATTTGAAAGTCGTTAAACAAAATACAAGTGGAAGAGGGTCTATGTTACCCACAAATCCATCCAAACATATTTGAAAGTCGTTAAACAAAATACAAGTGTCTATGTTACCCACCTATCAAAGCAAAAACTGCACAATGATCACGCTTAGGTGGCGTGGTACCTACTCTTAGAAGAGATGTAGAAGTTATAGAATGACTAGGGAGTTGGTCAAAAATGACCTTTTCACAATTTCGAGACAAGCTTCAAAACACTTAGGTAGCTAGATTAGGAGATAATAAGCTCAGTTGTAGGCTATAATTAGGCTATCCTCCTAAAATCCAATTCCAAGGTATTCAATCTCATTCGTGTTCCACAACAATCCATACTCCATAACCACTACAATTAACTCTATTACAACATTAGAGCAACAACCTAAGGTTGGAATTCCTCTTTACTACCAAACTGAAATTTTTACCGATTAGCCACACGCATGATTCAAACTTGCTTCCTAACCATCCCGGGACCAAGCTATTTTACTTAAAACCATCTCATTGAAAACATAACCAATTATCCAAATTATCCTAGTTAGCCAAACTTCCGCTAGCACTTACAAAATGAAGGGAAATCAATTTCACTTGTTTCAAGGCATAAACATAAGCATGCATAACATTCTAGGGCACATATGGAATAACTCATAATCTTAAAATTTGTAATCTAAAAGTTGTTAAAAATCAACCCCAATCACTTCCCAACCTCCAAAACACTCAACACTTTGAATGGTTCGTCGCCACCAATTTGGAGTATTGAAGATGTGGGGTTTTCTCAGCCATAAAGAATCCTACAAAACTTGAAATTAAAGCTTGGATCATAAAGCCCATAAGCCAAAAATGCTAAAATACATAAAATCTTACCTTCCAAGTGATTTCTACTTGAAATGAAGAAAATTTTGGGGAAAATGGAGAAGAAATTTGGCCAGCAGCCTAAAAATAAATTCCAAAGTTGACCCAAATTACCCCATTGACCAAATAGTCTCCAAGTTGACTATTTGACCCAAAATAATTTTTTTCTTAATTTGCTACTAAATAACATTATAAATCAGCCATTCACACACCACAATGCACTAATTACACTTAGTCCAACTTTTGGTGCCAAATCGAAAAATTTGCGAATTGAAAAGCGAATTTTGAAGTACTTAATGACTAAAAATAATATGAAAAACATTTTAAATCAGTTAAAATCAAAGAACAAGGCTTTCTGGGTTTCAAATAGTGTGTATAAGAGACAGCTCTTTAGGTATCCTTAAGTCGAGTTTCCAAGTGTAAGAGTGGAAGATAACAATTGTATTGTGAGTGTAAAACTCTTGGCTCACCAAGAGTGATCCTCATTTGTGTACCTCACCTACTTTGAAGAGACTTGTGGCCTTCAAGTTGAAACTTGGTAGTTGCCTTGTACTCTTTGTGGTTGTAAGCTCCAAGCTACAGTTTGGTTTGATACTCTTAATCTCAATCTTCTAATTTGTTCTTTGTTTTGCTTAAATTGTTGAATATCTATTGAATTCATTTGTTTACGTTTTTATTTGGTGCATAAAGTTTGCATTTCTTATTAAGCACTTCAAAGGTTTGTTTTTGAAAGACCAACAATTGGTATCATAGCATTGGTCTCTTTATTTTGCTTAAATTGCATTAGAGTAAAGATCATGGCAACCAATAATGCCATTCTATCACTAGACCTCCATGTTTAATGGCCAATCTAATGATATCCTTTATAATATTTTTATGATGAAAATACTCATAGATTAAGGCCTAAAACTAGATGACAGCTTGTACACAAATGAGGATCACTCTTGCTCACACTAATTTCCTTTAGTTGAGCCAAGAGTTTTACACTCACAACCTCCCTTTGTTACAGTTGTTAGGTTGCAAATCGGCCAAGGAAATATGGGACAAATTGAAAGAAATCCATGAAGGAAGTGAAGATATAAGAGAGCAACACTTGTGGCTAAATATGAATCCTTCAAAATGGAACCTCATGAGAACATTGATAAGATGTATTGTAGGTTCAATGATATGGTAAAGGATTTGGAAGGTTTGGGTAAAGAATATTCCTTGGACAGCAACTGCTACGCACTTGCAATTGATTGCCATAGAGAGTCTAAAAATTTAAATTCATTGCCTATCGAGTCTTTGATTAATTCTCTAACCTCCTTTGAATTGAAGATGAAATACAAGGTACAAGATTAGCATTTAAAGCTTCATCAAAAGGAGAAAAGATCTTTTCGGGATGATTGCCATGGAGAGGTTGAAGAATATGAGAGCTCAAATGGCTGGCACTTGGCAATAATGAGGTATCCTCTAGTTGTGATTCTTGTGATGATTCGTGTGATAAAGATGATGATGATGTTGAATCATCATGAATGTTTGAAAGAATCATATGCTAAGAACAAAAGTTAAGTTAATACTTTATTGCCAACTAAAACTATGAAAATAATCCTTTACCATATCATGGAACCTACAATACCTGTCTCTTATACACATCTAGATGTGTATAAGAGACAGGCACATATGAGAGAGGGAGGGTTCAGAAGATGAAATATCATATTTTGTAACTAGAAATATGTTTTTGAACCACCTTTAGAAAAAATGATTTGTGCTTTGTTAAATCTAAATCATGGCAATAAGAATATTATTTGTAATTATTGTCATCAAGGCCATATAAAGAAAAATTGTTATGTTAAATGAAAAATTGGTAAATTCTATTTGGGTGATTAAGCAACTAATCCTATTGGACCCAAGAAAGTTTGGATACAAAAGTTGGTGCTTAACATATGCAAGGCATATGAGCTAAGATGACATTGAAATGGGTATCTAAAATTTTGTGTGCTTTCATTTATCAAGTCTAGATGTGTTGCAAGAGACAGCAGTACGGCTGGACCTAACTACCTCATTGGTTTCTTTTTATTCATTGTTAGGAGGTGATTTATCAAGACTTGTTTTAGCTATTCAATATTTCTTTGAGGAGCAAAAGAGGGGAGCATTCTCTTTTTAAATGGATTGTTTTTCAAGAAATTGCATCACACATGCTTCATAGGATGCTTTTTGGTAAGGAATGAAAAATTGTTTTGATCATAATTCTTTGCATGAATTCTCTCATTCTTATGGAATGTTCTTGAAGGGATGAATTGTTTTGCATAAATTGACTCATTCTCCTTGTACTCATCTTTCAAGGGAGAATAAACTTTTGAATTGCATTTTTTCTTAATAATGCCAAAGGGGAGAAATAATGGACAAATTCTCTTGTGTTGTACTTCATATTTTATGGTTATTTTTGAATTGTCAATTGATTTGTCATCATCAAAAAGGGAGATTGTTGAATTATGTTTTGAACCAAATCACACTAATGGTTTGAAAACAAGTGTGCAGAAAAATTCGCAAATTTAAAAATGACTGAAAGACAAAAATCGTCTTTCAAGTTGTCTCGGACGACAGCGTCGATCATAAAAGACTTTGCTTGATTGTTGGACGCATCCTATCGAATGAATACCCTCGAAGAAGCGTCGGACGCGAATTAGTTTTCCAGCATTTGGAAAGTTGTTGGAAGCAGTTTTGGGCAACTATAAATACCCTAAGCCTGAATTAAATAGAAGAGACTTCTACATTGATTACAAGTAATACTTGAGCTATTTTGGTTATCTCTCCACTCTTACACTTGAAGAACTCTTACACTGCTAAGCTCTTTTCACAAAACTACCTACACTATTACAACACTTGTAAGATGTGTTTGTGAGTGTAAAACTCTTGGATCAACTAAAGGAAATTAGTGTGAGCAATGATCCTCATACAAGAGGTTATTGTCTCACCTACTTTGAAGAGACTTTTAGTGGCTAAACTTCAAGTTGAGAACTTGGTAGTTGTGTATAAGAGACAGTACTTGGAGCCCGTTATGCATGGCTTGAGATTGGGAGTTTGGTTTGATACTCTTAATCTCAATCTTCTAATTTGTTCTTTGTTTTGCTTAAATTGTTGAATATCTATTGAATTCAAACTTTTTGAAGTTCTTAATAAGAAATGCAAACTTTATGCACCAAATAAAAACGTAAGCACAAATGAAAGATGTGTATAAGAGACAGGGTAGAAGGTAGGTTGCCCTTTGGGACCAACAGAAAACACATTTTTCTAAATCAAAATAACCTTTCCACCTAAAGAGAGGAATGATTCCACCTAGCCAATAAAAATCATCCTTAAGCTTTTGGTACCAAGTAGCCTTCCTTATGTTTAATTAGTCTAATTGTTCTTGTTGCTGTCTCTTCCCCTTATTTAATCTTTTTAGAAGCTTTAAAAAAACCACAACTTTCTACATGAACCAAAATAAAAAATTATCTTTGTTTAAAATTTGTCATAATAAGGCCAAAAATCCTTACATTAAACCCAAATTTAAGCATACCTTCTAAAAATTCTCAAGAGACTCGATCGAAAGCCTTCATCATGTTAAGTTTTAATATAATATTATGACCTCTTCACTTTTTTTGTCTAATAAATGCACCAAGTAAAATAACACAATCATCTATAAAATCATTTCTTGGGGAGATAATTAGCAACAACAATGGCTCTTAGAAATTTAGTTAGAACCTTGTTGAACCGCTCGTCTAAATTTTGAGAAATATGTACACCTTGAAATTAACATAATCAAGATAATTGCTCCTAAAATTGGAACTCCTCAAAGTATTGAATAGCTAAAACCAAGTCTTGATAAATCACCTCCTAACAATGAATAAAAAGAAACCAATGAGGTAGTTAGGTCCAGCCGTACTGTCCATATCCATCTCATGAACCGCAATCTTACTTCCTCTTCCAAAATCGGTTGCATTAAAGAAGCATTTATAATTCTTGTTTATAATTGTTTGGATAATATCTAGCAACTTAGCCACCTTGCCAATATCAATTCCTTAGCCTAAGGAAGCTGCCGGAAGAAGTGAACTGTTGATGCCATAATCTGCCCTATCATAAATCCAACCCCATCCAGTACCTTAATTTTATGAATGGTGAGTCTCATGTGCTTTTCCTTAAAGGATGCATGAAAGAATTTAGAGTTAGCATCTCTCTCTATAACCTATTTAAGTCTTGCTTTCTGCTTCTAGAATTCTTCTTCATCTTGCAACCAAAGTAATGGTTTCACCCATGCCAGATTAAAGGCTTGTCTTGAACTGTCAATTTGAACTACATTAAGGTCAATCTTACATTGTTTAACCTCCTCCTTAGCTTAGCAGACATTTTCAAATACTTTCCCACAGACTCTTCTATTCCAATCCTTTAAAACACTCTCTAGCCTACGTAGCTTTAGTGAGAACTTGTACATGCCTTAACCCTGAATTTGCATTTGCCAAGTATCTTTCACTAGTGCCTCAAATGCTTTGTGTCGAACCCACATCCTCTGAAACTAAAAGATGAAGAGCTGTGCTAAGCGATGTAGACATATGTTACAACCACAAAGAGCTTCTTTGAAGTAGCTTTAATTTAAGTGCTGAACCCCTCATATGTGGAAAAAGATTCTTTCCCTCTTGATTAACTAAAATCCGATCAAGTCTATACTTCTCAATGTTTTCCTTCCATTGTGAATCCTAGTCCAAGTAAATGTTCCCCGAATACGAAATTTCTTATCGAAGCAATCATTCATAGCTGAGGTAAAGTCATCCATTGTTCTCAAGTTTGGACATATCTAGCCAATATATTCTGTGGTAGATGCTACAATGCTAAAATCTCCTCCCAACATCCATAGCACATCTAAAGATGATGCAATTCTATGAAAATCATACCATAGACCCATCCTCTCAAGTCTGGTGTATTTAGCATAAATAGAAGTGCCCTAACAAATCTCTACACAATCATCATTCGCAACATTAAGTGCATATATTGCTCTCTATTTTCCAGCACATTAACATGATACTTCCCATTCCAACTCCAAATTTTGTTTGTAATCTTGAAGTGATAAACTAAAAACCAAGTGTTTTGCATACCATATCAAGCTTCACTAGATCAACAAGAGGCATCATAACCATAAAAAATGAAACAACATGTAGTTTTATAAGTTTTTTTTAAAAGTTATCTTGTGTTGCTTCACCCACAATTCCTCTTGCATTCTACACTAGGACATTATTCATTGGGAAACAGTATACAATAACTACAACTTGAGATGTCTTCAGGGTCATAAAAAATTTTCATAGTTGCATAAGGAAAATTCTTTTGTTAGAATGTTTTTCTTGAAGGTGCTATTATTCCGGATAATTGATCAATATATTTCAAATGGAGGACCTGTCTCTATACACATTGAGATCCTATAAGAGACAAAATAATCCTCAATAGTGATAGCTCGTGATCACTTTCCAATTTGCTTCAATAACAAACTCATTAGACAGTTATTGTTAACAATCAAGATTTGCAGTGAGAGAATGTAATATTCCATGTGTAAGAATAATTTATTTATCCTATTTATCAATCCTCGGTTGATGCATACCAGATCTGTCTCTTATACACATCTAGATGTAGTATAAGATATGATTCGAAGTACTGTTATCTTATACAATCTGGCACAATGTCTTACAATTGATGACAGGTTCATTACAAAGTTCATAAGACAATAATTTTTTTGAGATTTAGAGTACCAAGAGCAATAGTTAGTGATAGGATTTCATATTTTAAGAATTCTTTATTTGAAGATTTATTGTTTAAATATGGAGTAACATATAAGATCTCCTTACTTTACCATCCATGGACTTTAGGATAAGTTGAGATTTCAAACCAAGAGTTGAAGTAGATCTTAAAGAAAATGGTGAATGCGTCTCGAAATGATTGGTTGGAAGCTCGACAATGCATTATAGGTGTACTAGACAACATTTAAAACTCCTATATGGATGTCTCCATATAGGTTGGTTATCTATTAGTGGAGCTAGAACATAAGCTGCTTATACTTGGAACATAAGGTGCTTGGAAACTAAGGCATTAAATTTTGATTCCAAAGCTGATGAAATGCTTTTGCTAGAACTCTGTGAGTTGGAGGAGTTCAAACCTAAAGAGACAGTGAATGATGTGGTACAAGGATAGGATAAAGAGGTGGCATGATAGGCATATCCTTTACAATTAGTTCCATTTTGGTGATTAGGTATTGGTTTACAACTCTTGGCTTCGACTATTCCTAGGTAATCTAGAGTCAGGGTGAAGTGGCTCCATGAAGTTGTTCTTGTATTTCCCTATGGAACAGTGGAACTACATAGGTAACATTCAATTATTACCAAACAAGTCAATTGGAGCATGCTTAAATTTTATCGTGGAAAAATTTAAGCATTTTAAGTTTTCATTTCATATTTGTTTAGTTTTGGTATTTGAAATGAGGGCTAATAAGTTGTGTTTAAATGCCGGTTGTTAGAGGAAGAAGTGAGAAACAAATTCCAAAAAGTGCAATTTGCCAGTGACGAACCAATTTATATTAGTGTAGAATAACATTCACTATCGGTGAAGCATCAAGGGTATTTGGTTCATTGTTAGTGAGTTGAGGCAGAGACGTGCTCGCTGTTAACTTAGAGAAATAGGCCAAACATTTGTTGTTAGCGAAGGGAGACAGAATGGCATTCGCCATTGGCGAACCAACAACAAGTAACCATTCGCTGTTGGCAAACAACTCAGGGAAGGCAAGAAGACCCATGCCTTCATGGGTCTCTAGGGGTTAAATCTTAATCAAACACAAACTCTTCTTCTCACGTTTCTTCTCCGTAGCCGATTTCTGTTCCCCTTCAACCCGTTATCTCTTTTTCCTCATCTTCTTCTTCTTATTCCCCTACACCTCAATCTTCTCCAAAACCAATTCCAACTTCTTCTCCAAGAATCCCTGCACCTTTTCTAAACTTTTCACAATCCCATACTCTTTAACAACTAAACCCACCTCCTTTATCATTATCCATCATCTTCAACCTCCAAAACTTCCATCTTTTTCCAACCCAAATATTCCAAAACCCCTCTAAATTATCAACAAACTCCAAAAATCAACCTTAAGACGGGTTGTTTCACGGGTCATTTAGGTAGGGTTGAGTTCTTGGGTATAACTTCGTGATTTACTCAATCCATATTCTCCATTCAAAATTCAAGTAAGATCATTCCTTTACTTTCTTGGACTTGAATTTGAGAAACTCTTGGGTTAATTGTTGTTGGAGAATACTTGAAATTTTGTGGAGTTTGTTAAATTGGTTTGGGAATTCCTTGGATTTAAATTGTTATTTAATTTGGGAATTATAACATTGTATTTGTTAAATTTAGAAATATGGTTGGTATTGTTGAATTATGGCTTCATCATCTAATAGGCGTTGACAAGTTGAAAATTTTACCTTTAACCCTAACAAGTTTGTTTTTGAGGAAGCTCAAAAGCTTCATGATAAATTGCCAAATTGGAAGGAACCTTGTTTATGAAAGGGTTTTATATTATCCTTCACATGGATGAAAATTTTTATGAAGCTGATGAATTGAAATGTCAAATTCTTGCTACAATTCATGAGAAGAGGTGAAAAGACTTTTTTAGTGTGTATAACTTTTCCAAGTAATGAGAATATAGTTTGTGAATTCATTGGCAAGACTTTAAAAATAACAGCTAATGAGGTCATGGTGAGACAAATTCTTGTGGGTATTAGGAAGAAGTGACTAATTCGATGTATAATCTTCATTAACATTATTAACAGTCAATTTAATGAGTTTATACAAACTTCCAAATAATTATAATGAAGGGTTGGAGGTGATTCTTACGATGGGAGTGGGTAAATAAGATAGGAAGCAGATGGTACAATCAAATAGGTCAAAAACATTATCTAAGCCTTTTTTCCTTATCTATCATATCACTGAAATGACTACAAATATGGTTGTGTTATTGTATACTATTCTAAAGGATTTGTCTATTGATATTGGCCATAAAATCAAGCAGGAGATTATCCAGAATGGAGTTGAATTCACGTTGGCTTTATTTTTCTAACATGACTACCCAATTTGTAATATTGTAGGGAATAATACAACAAGCAAGACTAAGATCACACCCAAGAAGACCATTACCAACCCTCTTTGAAGACTACTGTTAGATATCATTGCTCATGCATGATCCAAGTTTAGTATGAGTCGATGAGATTGGATTGTGAAAAATAGAAGTGAGGACAGTGGTGAATCTTTGGATGAGGAGAGGAGGAAGAGGGATAGTTGAGGTGAGCAAGGATACATCGAGGAGACCTCCACTTCCGCCACCATTGGAGGCACATCTAGGCTATACTTACATTCCACCAAGTGATGAGGATAATGCATAGAGATAGTTGATGTTCTATCAAAGTCAGAGTATGCACGTTATCCACAGGAAGCCAGATATTCTTGCCTAGAAGCTTAATCAGATGGAGCCTTTTGACATGACCGAGCGGTCTAGTGAGCTCGTGGTAATACCTTTTTTAATGTGTATAAGAGATATTAGCGACAATTATGTAAAGTAATTTTTTACTTTCATAACAGTTGGTCTTTTATAAATCATTTCCTTGTGATTCATTGGTAGACATATGTTATTGTTTGAAATAAGGAAGGCCTTCATTTGTTCATATATGTGTACAATTATTATATAACTATTCTTATACACTTTTAGGGTATAAGAATTCTGATAGTTTGGTCGAATCACCTATCTGTGGCTAGTAAATTGTGCTCCAATGAGTAATTAAAAAAATAATGTCTTTCTTTATGTGGTAATACATAGGAATGGTAAGAAGAAGGAAGAAAAGATATTGCTTGCTTGGTAATAATACACTTTGCAGCTATCGATTTATACAAAAAGTCTTCTTCCTTTCTCTTATACGACATGTAAGTGTGCATTAGTAGATAGCCATAAAACCTGGTTGTACTGCTAGTTTTGAATTAAATGATCTTAACTAATTTTAATGCTTTGCTACAAAATCATTTGCATTTTTTTTATATTACTTTTAGGCCCTGTGTATCTTTCTCTATTATATTGATCTTCTAATACAAGAATTTTTTAAAATGGTCATCTTATTGGTTCATACAAATCTAGATGTGTATAAGAGATGACACTTAATCAACAAAATTTCAAGTATTCTCCAACAACAATTATACCCAAGAGTTTCTCAAATTCAAGTCCAAGAAAGTAAAGGTTGATCTTATAAACCTAGTCTTTATACAATCTAGATGTGTATAAGAGATTTATATGCTAGGTAAATGTGAGACATGACTTCTTCAACTCATCTAGATATTTATTAAGACATTGGTGTCTATTTTATTTTGTTTTAGTTCTTGTTTATATTTTTTTTTTCTTTTGTTTTCTGGGACTAACAAAATGCTAGGTTTTGGGGAGTTGATAGCTTATATAATTAGGGCTATTTTCTAGTCCTTTTTGTTTGTGGTTTTAGTCCCGATTGTCATGTAAATGTGTGAAGTTAGTCATTGTGTTAGTTTTTTGGTTTTATGAGTTTAGGGTTTATTTGATGTGCTAAATATGGAAGAGATGGCTATTTATTATGTGTTATGTTAGCTGAAAATTATATGGGGGTAAAATAGTCAAGAAGATGGTACAATAATTATACACATCTAGAAAAGCAAAGTTAGTAGAGGCAGTTCACCATTAGCAAACACACAAAGAAGGGATTGTTCATTATTAACAGGCTTGGCAAAACAACATCCACCGTTAGTGAGTCTAGTAGTTCATTTTGTTTGCTATAAGCAAAGCTTGCCAGTAGCGTATTTACTGTTGGTGAATGACATAGTGTAGAATCGTAATTCGTCATTAGCTAACGAGTTATTCTAGGCGTGTGTGCTTGGGATGCAGATTTTAGTATTTTTATCATGTTGGACTTTGTAATTTGAGCCATTCTTTGATTAAACTCTAAACTTTTACCTTGGGTTTCCAACAATCCCTAGACCTTAGGAACTCAATTTTATATTCTTCACGTAGAAACATTGCTCTTAGATTTTTCTGTCTAGATTTTATCACTTTTAACCATAGTATAGTAGCAATTATTCTCAGGAACAAGTTTTGTACTACAATTGAAGGTTTTATTTATTTCACAGTATTCTTTGGTAATTTCATTCCTTTCTGCTGTTTTAATTTAAAGTTGTGATTTTGATTTTCTTGCAATTAGTATTACTAAACCCCAATTTCACATCAATTATGATTTCTTGCAACCTTTTAATTCTTGTGTTCTTATTTCAATAGTGATACATTAAATCAACTAGAGTTAGGTAATAAATACACAAGTTTCCTATAAATTAACTTATGACATCATTTATCAAAAAAATTAAATTTTTGGGTAATAATTGACACAAATCGACTATTCAAGAATTTAAGCTAACTCTTGTATCTTATAGACAGAGGCGATACAAGGAAGTTGAACCCCTCGACATAAACTAGTATTAATTATTAGACTAGGTTAATTCAAAATTGTTATTGATAAGATTACTTAGTTATTCCATTATAAACTCTATATAGAGATAAACTCAATTTAATTGAAATTAGGTCATAGAGGAATCTGCTCCTAAATCAATTAATATGATAGGATACAATTGACACAAGGAATCGGGGTTGGGTTGACTTTTAGGAATTAAAATTCCATTTAGTATAGTTAAAC
This sequence comes from Cinchona pubescens, assembly GCA_025175665.1. NCBI lineage: Eukaryota > Viridiplantae > Streptophyta > Magnoliopsida > Gentianales > Rubiaceae > Cinchona > Cinchona pubescens. Next base: position 43,897 of record JANKKI010000486.1, read on the forward strand.
TGATTTATTGGTGCTTTTAAGTAATCCTGTGAAATTGCCTGCCTAGTACCTAACCCGTATTTTAAACTATTTGAAAACACTTTTCTAAAGTTGGCCTTAGTTGTATGCATTTACTTAGTTTTCATTTTAGCTACAACTTATTAAAAAACCAAAAACACTTCGTTGAGATCGTCTAAATGGAAATTGTTGAAGACAATATAATACCATACTCTTGCAGAGATCATTAGAAAGTTGTGAATAGAATAATTTAACTTTTTTCTACGTGCATCAATCATGCAAGGGACTCACACATTTGTTGATAGAAACTGAATCGCAAATCATTTACCATATGCTCACCATTACTTCAATTCAATAGCTCAATTCATCATATTTACAGAAAAATTTGGTAGGAAACTCATCAGCCAAGATGGGAAGTACCTCACATTATAAGGCAATGATATTCCTATAGCAAAAAACTTATTGCCACAACTAATTTTCTCTAAATGCCAAAATTACTCCCTCAAGTCAATATATCCTTTCCATTTTTTTCCCAACGCCTCAACAAAAGTCTTTTGGCCTTGCCTCTTCATTTTCGTCTCTCTCAATACCCAAAGCTATGGAGTCTAGTTGAAATCTTGACAAGGTCTATCTGCATTCTAAATTTACTGAACAACTACCTAATCACAACTGCCCCTCCTCCCTCATTTCCCATCTTTTTCCATCTAATGATGTACCTTTCCTTTACTATCTCTCCCAAGTAATAATATTTCCTTCATCTAAACAGGTCTGAAAGGCAGGTCCAGTGCATAACTCTGTCTCTTATACACATTAGATAGCCTGATAAATTACCAATGGACTTGATGGTCCGAAGCTCCAAGCGAGAGAACCCACAAATGTTTCGTAAATATCAGAGCAATATAGAAGAAAAGAAGGAAAAATGATAGCCATGCAATTCCAAGTCGGATGATTTTCCTGGAGATTAACCTAGATGGGTGTTTGGGTGGATTTGATTGGGTCCAACCTGGAGATCAATCCATATGCCTATAAATGTCTGTTTAGTCATTGATCTAAACTATTTTTACTAGAAGAGTAGAGAAAAGAAAAAGAGAGATTAAAAAGAAAAGGGGAGGATGGGGGATGGTTGGGCTGGACAGAGCCAAAGACGAGAGGGATGAAGAGGGAAGAAATAAGACTTGTAGTAATATTGACTTGTGAAGGTAGTTTTGTCAATTTGAGAAAATTGGCTTTGGTAGTAAGATTTTAACTGTGGCAATATCATTTGCCCACATTATAAACTATTTTTTTATGCTTCTTGCATCCCCAGTTTCATTGAAGGCCAATTTAGGACAAAGACAAACTCAATTGGTTTGCCTTCACTTTCACTGTGCAATTTGCTTTCATTTTAGGATACCTTGCCCCAAATTTTATTTGTTGTTGGAATTAATAAACGAAAAAAAGACCATTTTAGTTTCTTATCTTTAGGATATTCCCCAATTTGGTTCCATTTGTATCATAACTAACCCATTTAGTTCCTCATCTTTTAAATGTTATCCAATGTAGGGCTTTTAATGAAAATGATGGACATTTTAATGGTGAAAGCCATGTAAATATCATGTGAAATGCAAACATGTTGAGGTTTAAAAGTCTTATTCCTCATTACCCTCCAATATTTTTTTTTCTTTTCTCTCATTTCCCTAACCTTAATTGTATCCCATCTTCTTCAAGCAATCTTTAATGATAGAAATTAATGAAACAAATTTCATCATTTTTAGGTTTTTCATCCTTCATTATGCATGTTTAAAGGCCGTGTGATGTTCATGTGGCCTCCGTTAAAGTTAACTTTTTTAACTTTTCTGCCAAAAAAGTCTACACTGGTCTTTTATCCTTAATAAAATAACCTTCTTGATTGTCTTAAAAAAAGATTCTAATAATATTATAGCAAAACAATGCAATATGTGTAGATCAGTTAAAGAGAGGTTAGATTAAAGGAGACAGAATAAGGCATATTTCTCGAAAAGTTTTTCTTTACTCATGATATACAAATGAATGATGCTATTGATATCCAATAAATTTGCTCATGTGATAATGTAGCGGATTTGTTGATGAAGGCATTATTGACAATATCATTTGAGAATTTATTGTAGAATAGGGATGTGTCATCTAAAAAATATCAAGTAATATTATCATGATGGAAGTAATAATATACGTTGTACTCTTTTTCTTTAGCTATGATTTTTGTCCCAATGAATTTTCTAACAAGGTTTTTAATGAGGCAACGTAAAAAATGTAACGAGGTACATTAGTTAATCAATAGATATCCGAGTGGAAGTGTTATAAATTTTATTTGATTGTGGATATCCATACTAATCTAAGAATTTTGAAAGATCAATGTAGATATATCATCAGCCTTTTGAAAATGCATTATTAAGATTTTTTTTGGCCAGAGTATTAACTGAAATAGTAAAATACTTATGTACACTCAATATTAGATCCCAATTGTCGACATTATTGTTAGAATTAAATCTTATGAAATGTTGTTTACATTAGTTGATGTTATTTATTCATTAAGATTTAATCCACACTATAACGTGTACAAGTGAAACAAAAACTGGGTCGAAGTATTTTAACATGAAATAAGGTTGCTTTTGGATGGGTGACTTGAATTGTGGGAAGGAAATAAAATGGTTGAATTTGAAATGAAAAGACTTGAAATTACATAAATTTGAATGTATTTGAAATCCACTCATTTTGACCACTAAAATTTCACTCTCACTTATAGGTGAATTTTAAATTCACAACTAAGTTTCTTATCTTGTTTGGATAACCTAAGATGGATTTGGATTTGATAGCCCCAATCCAAGCACAACATAAGGGTTATTTTGAAGGGTTAATTTCACTTTACCCTTTAATGTTTAGAGTCACTATTACTTTTGTCCCTAACTTTATTTTCTAGGCTCTTAAATCTTTAATGTTTAGAGTCACTATCACTTTAGTTTCTAATTTTATTTTCTATGTACTTAAATCCTTTTGTTAAATGTAATTCATTATTCGTCCTCCTTTTGACAAAAATGCCCTTATAACTTTGTCTAATTAAAAGACTATCTTTCTACAAATTTCATTCTCTTTGTTGTTCTCATTTTTACTTGATTCATTCTTTTTCCATTCTTTCTTATTTTGTTGACATAAGACAAATTTTCATCTTTTACCACTATGTTTCAAAATTCATCAAACTCTATTTATACAAATAAAATAATATATTTTGGCATAGAAATTTGTCCACACATCAATGATTTGAGGGTAAAAATGTTATTTTAGTTTAAAATCGAATAAAATTTGTTGGGCCAAATAATGTTTCGCAGCTAATGGTCGATATTAATGATTAACTGAAGCTAGGCATCAAGGCCGAAACAATTGGACCAAAATTGAAAAGTTGTGTCTAATATATATATGTGGACCCATGAGCCACGTTTGTGATTAAAGGGAGTAAAAAAGGATATTGAGAAATGTGGGTGAGATAATTACAAGAGGAGAATCAATTGGAGGGAATAGGTGAAAATTCAAAATCATAATTCCCATGGGGCAGTTGCAGCGCAGAGATAAAAGAAGAAGAATAAAAAAAAGGGGGACACAAAAAAACTCAGACAAAAAACCAGGAAAAGAGTCAAGTGCTTTCTAACATAGGTCCTGTCTTTTAGGAAAATTAGTCTAAAATTAGCCAGCCATCGGTCGTTAATCTCTGTCGATTGTAGCCCTAGACAGTTTGGAATTGTTGTTTTGTTCGTCTTAGAATCTATCACTAGTTTTAGTCATGTGTCGTGAAACTTCTGCCAGTGTTGTAAATATGTGTTAGTAAAATCTTTTTTAATTGATTCTAGTAGCAAGTCTTTTCAATCATCTTTTAATTTTGTGCACTAAATTTAAGCTCTTGAGTCCAATCAAGGTAGAAGAACAACAATTGTTACGAAATAAAAGTTTGACGGTGCATTCAAATTCGATTCAGAATGAGAACGGCATTTTTTTCAAAGTAAAGAACGAAAAGTTTGTTTTTTAATCGTTATCGGTATAATTGGTCGAAATTTGCACGAACAAAGTTTTGGCACGCCCAGTGGAATGGTGTTAAAATTGATAAGATGATGAAGGATAAGAATTTAGTCAAGAGAAGGATTCTAAGTTTTGAGGAAAGCATCACGAAGAGAGTAAGGTGGAAAATTAGGCCTTATCGGTCAGTCAGGATGAGATGGTGTCAAAGCCTCTCATCGAGAAAATCTTTGAGATGTTGAGTGCAATCCAAAATAGCACAGCATAGTAAGAGTGGACATGGCTAAAGAGACCGTGAGAAGAGATGCTGAGCTCAAATTGATGATAGAAGAATAAGTGAGGCAACAAGGTTGATGAAAAAAGGGGTTAAGCGAGAAAAAGTTAACTGAGGTAAGCATAAAGCTAAATGAGAATACTAGAATGGTTCATTGCCTCAGCCAAGCAGTTGACAAGATGTGTCAAAGATGTGATAATCATACCGAATATCTTGATATCAGCATGAAGAGGTTAAGCACGGCCATAGATTCGGTGACTAATGCGGCGTCAAATCCAGTCACAACCGCAACGGTAGAAAGAGGGGAAATCCTAGAACGATAGTTCAAAGGGCACTGTCGGAAGTACAACCAAGATATTGCAAGGAACCTATCTAATATGATCTAGTATTAAGGGATCAGGCAGCGTGAACAAAGGTAAGGCAATAATGATAGGGAATAGAGGACCAGAACCAGCATTAGAACAATGGGGAATGCAGTAGAATCCTAATGCCAGCTCAGATAATCAACCCTTTATAGCCATCGGCCATCAAGTTAGGCTGAATCGATGGCACCAAAGATGTGGGCGATTTCTAAGGACCATCAGTTAGGATTTGTAGCTTTTCCACATGTGAGGGATCAAAAATGAATGAGATATACTAATGCGGTCAAACTACACAATATCCAGAATATCCCAAACCCGAAAGACCAACACAGCCGTTGTACGTTTCTCCTTCAATAAGAAATGGAGATAATCCTTGTTGGGGCCAAATGAAGAGAACGTCAAAGAGACAGGTAGTTTCTTCGATCAAGAAGAAGAGGTTTGGAACCGATCCCAGGACATCGAAGGAATAGCTGGCATGACCTAAGGATGGAATTGGAACCACAGAAACCAAATAAGAGAGTTGTGGGATCCGATAGATGATTTTAATCTCAACTGAAGGGTTAGGGATATCATCTAGATGTGTATGGGAGATACCAATAATTCTAGAGAACGTATAGGGTACAAGAAGCCTTATCTAGAATAGATTGATCAGATTTATGAGTTTTCAAGAGGATTTCAATTCTCAGACTTTACCAAATTTTCGGGGGATAACATCATCAGTCAACTGTGGAACACATCAGTCGCTTCACTATATAATGTGGTAAAGTAAGTAACTATGATTTTCTTAAGCTGAGGTTGTTCTCTTATTCTTTAACTGCGAGAGCATTTGAGTGGTATACTAGATTACCACCAAACTCCATCGAAGAGTGGGATAGAATAGAGGATGCTTTTCATCAACAATTTTACCATTGTCAGCTAAAGGTGAGGTTCACCGATCTAGTTCAAATTATGCAAAGGGCCAGAGAAATGGCCAGTTAGTTGTGGAACCTTATTTTAAAAAAAAAGAAACACCTAAAGATTTAATTCACAAGAAGAATAGTATTGCCACTACTTTAGTAGGCATAAGAAATTTTGAACAAGTAAAACACTTCGAAGATAGGACATTTAGGGATTTGTTTGTATTGGCTAATAAGGTTAGCAACTTTGAAAAGTTTCAACAACGAGAGGTTGAAATAAAAGCTACTCAGAAGAAGAACCTGTTGTACAAGGAATTAGATCATGAGAGTCTCCTTTGTACAAGAGAAGCAGAGTGAACTAATTCGATTCGAAGAAGTTGACGCAGCGAAAATTGTAGGGAAACTGTCATTTCACTTGCAAGATGTTGATACCATCGAAGTCTCAGCATTTGTTGATACAATCAACGACTATAGCTCTAAAGAAACGATTGGTTGAAGGAGATTGAAGGTATAGTTTTGATGTTACTCAATTGGATGCCATATTTAAATATCTAAGGGCTGATGGTAGGATCAGGTTTCCTAAAGACTACAAACATCCATCGGCACAAGAGCTGTAGGAAAAAGAATTTTACAAATACCACAGTAGTTAGTCATAGTCGACCAATAATTGTTTGGTATTCAAAAATTTTGTGCAAAGTGCAATTGAAAAGGGTTTATTCCAATTCGGGAAAGAAAAGAAAGAAGCTATCAAAGTAGAGAAAAACCCTTTCTAACGTACAATGGGTGTTAACATGGTAAATGTCAAAGTGTCGGTAGCAAAGTTGGGAGCATGACAAGAACAAATGGATGATCTTAAGCATTTTGAATTATTAGCGAAGATGTTTAGATGAACATTGATGTGACCATTGTTGTTCTCGGCTAGAACAGGAATTACTTTCCATATTTAAAGCTAATAAATGTGATAAATATGCAGTTGTTTTATGAAAGGATATAACAGAGAACACGCTACGAATCGATCCATCAAACCATTTCTTAACTATAAAACCGTATTTCATCACAAAAATGGTACAAAAGATGCTAACCTTAAACATACCCCTCTCCAAACAAAAGGAAGCTTGGAAGATTATCCATGAGGAAATGTGGAATCTGGAAGCTCTGAAGTGGGGTGAGCATAACTAGCTCGATGGATATCATAAAAGCTCTTCAAATGGGGCCAAGCATTTCGAAAAAAGAAAACATAAAATAATAACATTTGTGAAAACAAGCGAAAATGTCTCATGCCATTAAAAAGTCATAAACCATATCATAAGTGTTTCTAAAATGTATCATGCCATTTATCTTCCAAAACATAGTAAAAGATCCAATCATTTCAAAACATAGGACTGCTAAAGCATAGGCGAACACCAATACAGTTTCAATACATGAGTTGGCTTATGACCTTGAGGTCTCTACCCACCTACTAGTCGATCAAGTTATCCCAACACAAGACCATGTGAGTCACCACGCCCATGGATCTAGACTGCGGTCACCTATGAGCCAAAAGCAGTGCTTTCATATCAAAAGAGTTTGCAAACATATCATTTGATTAACATAAAATATGATTTCATATGTAATAGACAAAAGTGCAGTTCCAGAAAGTCGTTAAAGAAGAGGGTCCCCACCTATCAAAGCAGCTTCACTGACGAACTTTGTAGGTGGCGTGGTACCTAAAACAGATAGAGGACTTGAAGATGTAGAAGTTAAAGAATGACAACCTAGGAAAGCCATGTCTTTGTATGAAAATTTCGATTTGTCATTAGTAGACTCTCGGCATGTTGAATACAAGGTAGGGAATCAACCAACCAACAAAATCCATTTCCAAGACAAGGGACCTTGAGAAAGATCACAATAGCGCTATATCAATAGCGAAACAACCTGTTGGAATTCCTCTTTACTTCCAAACTGAAATTTTTACCGGATGCCACGATAACCCACTATCAAGAAACACTTAAAACCATCAAAAGCATTAAATATCCTTCAAACATAACCAATTATCCAAATTATCCTAGTTGCAACATAGAAGGAAATCAAGGTTTCATAATTCCTATCCAAACTAACCTTAAAACACTCCTAAAACATCATTATGATGACATAAGCATTCATAGCATAACACTCTAGGCCACATTAAGACAAAATTAACTCATAATCTTAAAATTTGTAATCAAATGGAAAGTTGTTAAAAATCTCACTTCCCAAAGGCTGCAGATAATTTTCAGCCATGAATCCTACAAAACTTGTTAAAGCTTGGATCATAAAGCCCATTGCTCGACTACTCCAAGAAAATTTTTGGGGAAAATGGAGAAGAGAGTAAGAAAGGGAAGAAAAACAACAAGAAGAAGACTTAAAAAAAACTTCCAAAGGATAGTACCCAAGTTGACCAAATAGTCTCCAAGTTAACAAACCCAAAACTAATTTTTGCTACTAAATTAACATTATAAATCAGCCATCAAACAACACTCAACCACAATGCACTAATTACACTTAGTCCAACTTTTGACCCGTTTACCGGGAGCAAAATCGCGTATTTGCAATTGAAAAAGCGAATAAGTTGAAACATGACTAGTTAAAAATCATAGTATAGAAACAAAAGATCAATGTCAAACATGAGCAAGCTGAAGATTTTATTGAAATCTTGGAAAAGAGGCAACACAATAGTTAATACGGTTGTTGATTGATCGAAGGTCCCATTCTAGACTCGGTTATCACGTGAACTCATAATTGGATGACAACCTAGGAAAGCCATGTGTATGAGGTAGACCCGCAACATCAAATCCACATCCAAAGTTCCCAAGAAAGGTGGATCCTCGAACAATGGCGAGGTATCAAAGATAGAAACAATATGAAAAAATGATAGAAAAAGAGGCAAAAGAGTCAATGAGCAAGTGGATTTATTGAAGAAAAGTAGAGTCGAAGGTCTGAAAGGATAAAAACAAATCAGCTGAAGGATCCAAGAAGGCTAGAAAAAAGTAGGCTGATGACAAGAAACAAACCCTAGTTAAAATTGACCTTCTAGAACCCATGCTGGTTGGCATGATACTGGCTTTACCGAGGAGTTTCATGTCGGATGGAGACCAACCATATTATGAAGGAGATCAAGAGGAGTCGAACTCATTGGCTATAGTAGAGATATTGTTGACCGATAAAGAATAGGAGGCTGACATTTTTGCGCCGATAGGAGTCGATGAGATCGAGGGTAGTGTCCAGTTTGTTAAGGAACTAAACATGGCCAACAAGTCCTAACACAGAAATGGCATATCATTTGAAACCATTATTTGTGCAAGGACCACTTGAATGGGTACCAGTTGCAAGGATGACGGTAGATAACGATGTAGTTGTGAACATTTTGCCAGCCAGTATGATGAAGAGGCTAGGGAGTCACTCAGGATATGATCCCAACAGATATTGTGATGAGAAGCTCCTATTCTTTATCGGTCAACAATATCTCTACTATAGCCAATGAGTTCGACTCCTCTCAGGTCTCTTTTATAACTTTAGATGTTGTCAAAGAGACATCTTTCGCGTATAATGCCTTGTTAAGAAGGGATTGGATACATGTTGCTAGTTGTATACCTTCTTCGTTACATCAAATGTTGCTATTGTGGAATAGAGATGAGGCTGATGTAATGAAGATAGATCTAAAACTTTTCATGGCTGGAGTTAATGCTGTAGAAGTAGTAAACTATCACAGCAACATCGGCCCACATTGGATCATTAAGAACAAGGTAGATGGTAAGCCAAAATTGGCAAAGATGATGCTACCGATTGTAGGAAAAGGATGGAAAGCAGTGTATCAAACAGTTATGCATTACATTGATGCAATATTTGAAATAGAACAGGAATTGGCTATGATGCAATAGATAGGCTGGCTATTTAGGCCACTGATTTGGAAAAAGACCGAGTCTGAGCTAAAGACAATATGGTCGAAGTAGATTTGGGAGACGACCAAAAAAGTAGGCCGACATACTTTTCTGCCCGTATGACAATAGAGCAAAAAAGAGTAATTAATCGGTCTGTTAAAGGAGTTCGTTGATTATTTTACATGGGATTACACCTACATGCCGGGTTTGGACAGGAGGTTGGTTGAGCATAAAATCCCACTACAACCTAGTTTCAAGCCATGGAGCACAAGTAGCCTCCAAGATGGTTCTCTGATTACATGACAGCTTAGGTGAAGGAGGAAATTGAACGCTTGTTGGTAGCAGATTTTATTGAAGTAGCCTTCTCTTGTACAAAGGCTTCTCTTATATACAGCTAGATGTATCTAAGAAGACATCTAGAAGTGTATATGAGACGGAGTTTATAATCTTGTTTTAGCTTTGCCAAAAGATGAATACCCAATTCCTATTAGACATGCTCATTGATTCGGCTATCAAAAATAGGTACATGACATTTGTGGATGGTAATGCAGGATGTAATAAAATATTCATAGCTGAGGAAGACATGCATAAGATGAAATTTTTCCATCCAGGTGCTCTGGGCATTACCAATGGAAAAGTAATGCCCTTTGGACTCAAAAATGTGAGAGCAACCTATCAGAGGGCTATGAACAACATATTCCATGACTTTATTGAAGATTTTCTAGAAGTATATAGATGATGGAGTGATGAAGTCATCAAGCTTCGAAAAGTATTTGGAGCATTTACGGCAAGCTTTTAGTCAAATGAAAAGATACAAGTTTAAGTTGAACCCTTTAAAATGAAAGTTTGGGGTATTGGCCAGAAACTTCGTAAGATTCTTGGTTCACCAAAAGCGAATCTAAGTGGGAAAATATTTAAATTTATGCCACATAGACCTGGATAAGAATTACAGATCTAACTTCAGCAATTCTTAAAAAATCAACATCCTTCAGCAGTTTATCTCCAACTTACATGGACGAATAAAGGTGTTTTTGCGGTTGTTGTAGCTGAGATCAGTTGAACCTTTTGCTTGGGAAGATTAGCACTAAGAAGCTTTCGATGCATTGAAAATGTACTTGATTAAGCTGCAAGTCATGATGCCACTAGATTGGACTAAGCTGTTAAAGCAATACATATCAGTAACTGATGACACACTGGGTTGTTTTCTAGCTCAAGACGATGAGGAAGCATAGGAAAGAGTAGTGTATTATTTAATCGGAATACAGTCCCCAATTAAACAACGATATAAGCCCATAGAGAAAATATGCTTAGCTTTGTATTTTGCAGCTCAATGATTACGACATTCCATGTTGCCGGTAGTTGTTTATGTAATTTCAAAATTTGATTTAATCAAGTACATATTGTATCAGCCCACTCTTAGTGGCCGAATTGGTAAATGGACTTTGTATCTAACGGAATACTAGTTTGTACATGTTAACCAAACTACTGTAAAGAGGGCTTTAGCAGATTTTCTAGCACATCACACCCCCAATTTAGACAAAAAAGTTGCTAAAGTACATCAAGATGTACATTACATCAGCAATAAAAAAGGTAAAGGTGCAAGGAGATTTATAGCTAATAGTAAACCAGGGGACTGGTAATTGCCAATGCAAACACCCAATTGGAGTAAATACTTGGTGATGGTAGATATGTGGTTGAGACATTCAAAGAGATAGTCTTTAAACACATGCAAAGAAAAAGAAATGAGCAAGCTAATGAATTATCCCAGTTGGCATCCAGACTGTTGAGGTAGGGAAAGGCCGAACTTAATGTAATCAGAAGGGTTGTACCTTCTTATGAAGTACGACAATCAAAATATAACTTCGTTATTTGTGAAGTTGTAGCTGAGGTTGATTGGCAAGAGCCCATTATCAAGTATCTTAGAAATCCTAACTGCCCCATGTGTTGAAAAGTAAAAAGAGAAGCAAATCATTACATTTTGTTAGATGGACTATTATATCAATGAGGAAATGATTAGTCATTATTAAAATGCTTAAGTAAGCCTGAGGCTTATCGAGGAATGCTAGAAATCCATGAGGACATTTGTGGATCATACCAAGGGGGTTGAAAGATGATGTGGATATTTCGAAGACATGGGCTTTATTGGCTGACAATGATAGGGGATTGCATAAAGTTTGCAAAGGGTTGCATTAAATGCCAAATACATGCCCCCATACAAAAGGTCCCAGCCAGAGATGTGAAAATCATAGTGAAGACTTAGCCTTGTTGATGTTGGGGTATAGACATTAGCTTGGGATGATTTTACCATCTTTATCTCATCAGCACAATTATATCATTACAGCTACTAATTAATTCATAAAGTGGGTTGATGTAGTACTGATTAGGGAGCCTGACTAGAAAATAGTTATAGGATTCATCGGGAATACATTATTCATCGTTTCGGTCTATTAGAAACAATTGTGACCGATCAAGCATTGCGTTTTTCCAGGTCATTGATAGGAGAATTCGCGAAAGATATGGAGTTCAAAATTACGCATTCCACATATATTTCGCACAAAGTAATGGACAGGCTGAATCTACAAACTAAACCCTAAAAGATATCATTGAGAAAATGATTGAGAATAACCCTAGACGGTGGCATGAACTATTATCGGAAGCATTATGAGCTTATAGAGTTGCGTACTGGACAAGCACAGGTGTGTCTCCTTATGCATTGGTGTATGGTTATGATACTATCTTACCGGCTGAAGTGACTTTAGGAGCCCTACGATTAGCCCACCAACATGGTTTGTTAACCTGATACTTTAGCCAAGCCATGTTGGATGAATTACTATCCTTAGATGAGGAACGGTTGTCGGCTTTAGATCATTTAGAGGAAAATAAGAGGAGATGGCCGGTTTATACAATAATAAAGTGCATGCTAAGTTTTTCCATCTCGGTGACAGAGTTTAGAGAGCAATCCTCCCATTGGGAAAGAAGGAATGAGTTTGGATAAGTGAAACCCAAATTGTGAAGAACCCTACATATTAAGAGAAGTATTGTGTAGGGATGCAAATTTGTTGGCCAATTTTCATGGCAGGGTGCATAAAAAGCCAATTAATGGCATATATCTGAAGGAATTTAACCCCTCAGCATGGGAATTCCTAACAAAGGAAGAGCAAAGGGCCGTATACGAATCGGCCGATTTGGAGTACTATCAGAAGAATAAGAAATGTGCGTAATGGGTCAGGTTATTAGGTTATCGTGTCATGATAGGAGTGACCCATTTCTCATCGTGTTCGTATTGTGTTGTCTCGTGTGGGTTCTGCCCATTTCTTATCTTGTCGTATTCGTATCTGACCCATTCGGGTTCGTGTCGTATTCGTGTCTGACCCGTTTACTATTGACAAAGAGTATCAGCCTATTTAACAATTACATAACTTGCGATCCATTTGACTTAAAATCTCAAAATTTGATTATTTAATAACTCAAACAACTATTAATACTAACTTTATTATTATATTAATTTAAAACACATAATTAAAATTATTGATATTTTTGGGATAATATTTAAAATAATTATTATGTTTGATTTAATAGTCTAATATTAAATTATTATTCACAATCTTAAAATATACTATATTAAATTATAATAAAATAAAAAATTTAGCAAAATCTGTTCATATAGTAATTTAACGGGTTATCGTGTCAACCCATAGATTGACCCAATCCAACCCGTTTAATTTCATGTCATAAACTGGTTGACCCAATAATGACCCGATAAATTTTGGGTCGTGTCATAACCTATTAATTTCGTATCGTGTTCGTGCATTCAGAAATTGCCAACCCTATTGATACATCCCAAGGACTTGATGGTGATCAATTATCCACAAAGGCTCGATATAGGCTCACGGAATCCGCACTTCAAGTTCCACAAGGTCCAATTACGAGATCAAGAGCTAAGAACCTCAATAAAGCTATGTTGGGCTTAGTTGAAGTTGTTGAAGATCAAGAAGAGCTCACACACCTTTTGGAGATGAAGTCCACTAAAGAGTCTAAGATGTTCTTAGTAATGGACGTCCAAATCATTAAAGATCAAGCCTAGGATGAGAAGCTGAAGGGCCGAAATTTAGCCTCATTATTTCGGCCATGGAATATTCTTTTATTTAGTTGTCTAGTCTTTTATTTTGAGCCCAATTGTTTTAAGTGTTAGTGTGTTTAATTGGGCTGGTTTCAAGACGTAATTATTTGTTTTTGGGCCATGTATTTCGCCATTAGTTAAGTGTACAAGAATTGGGTTTAAAGGCCTAATGGGCTGTACACATCCAGCCCAACTATCTATCCCACATTGAATATATTTAGTCATAGAATCCTCCACCCTCAACTATAAATAGAGGGGTCTTGTACACAATTGAGGGAATGAATTTTGGCAATAAGATTTTAGTTTTTCTTATTCCTCTCATACGAGTGAATTAGAATTTTAGATTCTCTTTAGTCTTGTCTAGACTAGGAATCTAGTTGGGGCTTCAAGATTGAGCACTTGAGGTTATAACCAACACCAGTTATTGATTTTCTGCCAATTAGGCTTTGGATCAATTCCTTGCTCATAGTTAAAAGATTGCCTTGTGGCTAATCAAGGAGGTCTATTAACAACTACCTCTCATAGTTAAAAGATTGCCTACAACAACTTTTCGCTTGTGCATATAAACCCTACGTTTGTGACCGAGTTCTACATACCCTGGGCATCAACCCGTATCATCGTGGTATCAGAGCTTCGGCTAGAATTTTGGTCAAACTCAAATTGTAAGTATCACACTGTTCATATACTATTCATATACTTGACTAGAAATAAAGTACAAAAAAAAAAAAAAATTTTTTTTACTTTCTTTTCTTTCTTTTGAAATTATCTTCTCTAATTTAGTAAACTCTCTTTACTAAATTTTGTGATCTTATTGTTTCTTTTTGTGCTTTTCTTTGTGTCCTTTTTACTTTCGGATTTTTGCCTTGACTCATATCCGAAGGGTTAAACCTAAATTTTCAAACTATATTGATCCGAGATCCTTTTGGACATTATTTCCAATCAATACGATTGGTTGCTTTGAGGATCAACTTTTGGAACCTTTGGCTATTTTGTCAATCATAGTTTTTACAAGGCTTCATAAGAGAATCTTTGAGTGAAGTGAGATTTTCAAAGAGTAAGGTGAGATCATTAAGAGTGATAAAAACCAAAGTGAGGACTTGAGTGCATTACTCCCCAAAGAGTGAAACCCTCTCTCATTGATTATCACTAACCTTTTTTTTAACCCCTTCTCTTTAGTCTTTGTTTTGTGACTATGGCACAGGAAAAGGACGTGCAACAAAGGAACAAGGAGATGCAAGAAAGCTATGCAAAGTGTAATGGCAAGGATCTTAAATAAGATGGAGGACTTTGATGAGAAGTTTGCCACTATGAGTCTTGAAATTCAACAACTTGAGGCAAACCACAAGCATCTACTTCAACTACTCCAAATCAAGAGACCACACGCAAAACCAATACTCAAGAAGACAAAGGAGAGTCTGATTATGATTTAGATTATGATGAATTAACCAATTTGTCTTTTGATAGGAGGCGTGGTCCACGACAAATCCAAAGAAGAGAGTTCAAGTTCCAAGGCCTAACCCTCGACGAGAACCAAGGGAGGGGATTCACTACCCAGGGGAGGGACACGCAAATTGGCTCTCTCAAACCATACATGCCCACGTTCCAAGGTAAAGCCGATCCTGAAGAATACTTGAATTGGGAACAAAGGTAGACTTTTTGTTTGATTGTTATGACTATTCAAACGAAAAGAAATATAAGTTGGTATCCGCTTTTAGACTATGCTATGACTTGGTGGGTATCTCGAAATAAGAGAGCCGTTGGGCTAACGTTATTCCTATCAAAAGACAAATTTGTTAATTGGTCATAATCTAAATCATAATCAGACTCTCCTTTGTGTATAAGGCTGTCTCCAATACACATGAAGATGTGTATAAGAGTCAGCATGAAAGAGTATGCTTCAGAGAGATGGAGATGGCAATGAGCAAAGCTCATCTTCATATGAAGATGAAGAGACCACCATGGAGAGATTCATCAACGGTATCAAGAGACAGATTGCTGACCCAAAGCCTAATTGGCAGAACGTCTTGATAACTGATTCTGGGTACAACGTAGAACATATTCTACACCAAATGCTTCCATGTCCAAGGTAAGACTTGTGGTTTAATTGTTGATAATGGGAGTTGCGTGAACATAGCTTCACAATATATGGTAGATAAGCTAAATTTGCCAACGTTTAAACACCCTAGACCTTATAGACTGCAATGGTTAAATGACAATGGTGAACTAAAAGTAACTAAGCAAGTGCATGTCTCAATTAACCTAGGCAAATATAATGACAAAGTGTTGTGTGATGTCGTCCCTATGAATGCAAGTCATTTACTTTTTGGACGCCCTTGGCAATTTGATAGGATATATTGTGCATAATGGTCATACTAATTGTCTTAGATTTGAAGAGGGTGGTAAAACCATTGTGTTGCATCCTCTTATCCCCAACAAGTCCTTCAAGAGCAAAATCAAATTAAAAAGAATGTTGATGAGCATAACAAGGCTTTGGCCGTCTTAGGTTACACTCTTTAGAATAAAGAGACAACCTCTAAGTCTAAAGTTAAAGAAGTACAGAAGTGTAATTTGTCTATGGGTTCTTGCTTGTGTATAAGGATGTTTATTTCTCTACCACTGACCTAGATGATTCTCTGCCAAGTATGTTTAAAGCTCTCTTGCAGGAGTTTAGTGATGTCTTTCCCGAAGACATACCTCTGGGTTTGCTCTGACATCACTAAACATAGAGCATCAAATCGACTTAGTGCCTGGAGCCGTGATCCCCAATCGTCCTGCTTATAGAACTAGTCCTGAGGAGACTAAGGAGATTCAACAGCAAGTCCAAGAACTAGTTAGTCAAGGCCGTGTAAGAGAAAGTATGAGCCCGTGTGCTGTGCCTACAATACTAGTACCTAAACCTGATGGTTCATGGAGGATGTGCATGGATAGCCGTGTCGTCAATAAAATCACGGTAAAGTATCGCCATCCTATTCCCCGTCTTGATGACATGCTTGATGAGTTACATGGATCCAGCACTTACACTAAGATAGATTTAAAAATCAAAACCAAACATAAGTTTGTATGAGTGGTTAGTCATGCCGTTTGGTCTCACTAATGCACCGAGCACATTCATGAGGCTTATGAATCGTGTTCTTAGAGCTTTCATTGGTAAATTTGTCGTTGTCTATTTTGATGATATTTTGATTTACAGTAAAAGCTCTTAATGAGCATATTGAGCATGTTCGTGCTGTTTTGCTTGTTTTAAGACAAGAGAAGTTGTATGCTAACTTTAAGAAATGCCACTTTTGTTTGGAAAGTGTTGTGTTTCTTGGGTTTGTTGTTTCCTCTAGAGGTATCCAAGTGGACGAGTCCAAGGTTGCTGCTATCAAGGACTGGCCGATCCCCAAGAATGTTTCTGAAGTGCGTAGCTTTCATGGGCTTGCGAGTTTCTACCGGAGGTCCGTGAAGGACTTTAGCACCATAGCAGCCCCGCTAACTGATGTGTATAAGAGACAGAACCTCGAGCTTAACATGGGGAGAAGCTCTTGCTCACACTAATTTCCTTTAGTTAGAGCCAAGAGTTTTACACTCAATTGGTCGAAGAAGTTACAATCTCTTAGTCCAACAAGCGCATTGTGTAAACAAATGCTAAGATAGCTGAGGTGCGAAAGAAGGGTCGCAAGAAGGTTGTCTTTGAACCTGGAGATTGGGTATGGGTTCATTGGCTCAAGGAGAGATTTCCCAACAAGAGAAAATCTAAGCTAGATTCACATGGTGATGGACCGTTCCAAGTCATGGCTCGCATTAACGACAACGCATACAAGCTGGTTTTCCTATCAAATTGCCAAGGGCGTCCAAAAAGTAAATGACTTGCATGTAAATGCTGGATCCATGTAACTCATCAAGCATGTCATCAAGACGGGGAATAGGATGGCGATACTCTGTCTCTTATACATCCCAAGGACTTGATGGTGATCAATTATCCACAAAGGCTCGATATAGGCTCACGGAATCCGCACTTCAAGTTCCACAAGGTCCAATTACGAGATCAAGAGCTAAGAACCTCAATAAAGCTATGTTGGGCTTAGTTGAAGTTGTTGAAGATCAAGAAGAGCTCACACACCTTTTGGAGATGAAGTCCACTAAAGAGTCTAAGATGTTCTTAGTAATGGACGTCCAAATCATTAAAGATCAAGCCTAGGATGAGAAGCTGAACCAGCCCAATTTAGCCTTATTATTTCGATATTCCATTAATATTCTTTTATTTAGTTGTCTAGTCTTTTATTTTGAGCTAGATGTGTTATAAGTGTTAGTGTGTTTAATTGGGCTGGTTTCAAGACGTAATTATTTGTTTTTGGGCCATGTATTTCGGCCATTAGTTAAGTGTACAAGAATTGGGTTTAAAGGCCTAATGGGCTGTAGGATCCAGCCCAACTATCTATCCCACATTGAATAATTTAGTCATAGAATCCTTCACCCTCAACTATAAATAGAGGGGTCTTGTACACAATTGAGGGAATGAATTTTGGCAATAAGATTTTAGTTTTTCTTATTCCTCTCATACGAGTGAATTAGAATTTTAGATTCTCTTTAGTCTTGTCTAGACTAGGAATCTAGTTGGGGCTTCAAGATTGAGCACTTGAGGTTATAACCAACACCAGTTATTGAATTTCTGCCAATTAGGCTTTGGATCAATTCCTTGCTCATAGTTAAAAGATTGCCTTGTGGCTAATCAAGGAGGTCTATTAACAACTACCTCTCATAGTTAAAAGATTGCCTACAACAACTTTTCGCTTGTGCATATAAACCCTACGTTTGTGACCGAGTTCTACATACCCTGGGCATCAACCCGTATCACCTATCCTCCCATTGGGAAAGAAGGAATAAGTTTGGATAAGTATAGCCCAAATTGGGAAGGACCTAACATAATAAGGGACGCATTATGTAGGGATGCATATTTGCTGGCCAATTTGCATGGCAGGGGTGCATAAAAAGCCAATTAATGGCATATATTGGAAGGAATTTAACCCCTCAGCATGGGAATGCCTAACAAAGGAAGAGCAAATGGCCGTATACGAATCGGCCGGTTTGGAGTACTATTAGAAGAATAAGAAGAGAGCATGCAAATAAGTTTCGGCCAAATTATGAGCAGGTTGAAATAAAAATAAAGTAGTGATTGATAGATTATAAGGATGACTGAAATAATCTAGGGCCTTCATACTATGAGCTTTATGGCTCTAACAAAAGGTACCTGGCCAAGAAAAACAAAGAATTTTTTCAGTCATGAGTTTTATAGCTCCAACAAAAGTAATAGAGACAGGTTAAAGCGAGCAAAATCTTGCAGTCATAAGTTTTATAGCTTTAACAAAATGAGAGACCGGAACAAACCAACTATAAACAGAGATATAGGGAAATTAAATGCTTGGGATA
Organism: Cinchona pubescens; assembly: GCA_025175665.1. Lineage (NCBI taxonomy): Eukaryota > Viridiplantae > Streptophyta > Magnoliopsida > Gentianales > Rubiaceae > Cinchona > Cinchona pubescens. Next base: position 62,871 of record JANKKI010000486.1, read on the forward strand.
GCAACATTGGATGTCTAAGCTGAAGTAGGCAAAGAAATAGCAACTGGGGCACCCAAGGATATATTACCATCCGCAAAGTTGGGCTTGTGTGACCAATATGTCCTTGAGTTTAGCAAACAAGACCTTAGCTAGGCTCATCAGTGCCTAGAATGCTCAAAATGTTGCCACAAAAAGATGTGTATACATATCCCTAGTGCGATTAGTCTTAGCATCCGCGCGCTAATTTTGTCAAGTTCCAACTTAGAGAACTGTCCCTGGAGTGATTCCAACTCGGAGAGGGGGCTGAATTTTTCCTCAAGTTCACGTTACATTATAAGTACTTCTTCAATTGCCGAATCTCATTTAGTTGCTGAAGGATGGACTCTTCCTTTTTGTTAAGATTGTCAACTGATTTGTTAAACTCCTCAATCTCGGCCGTCGATGACTTCACGCTTTGAGTCGAGGCATTGAATTGCTCTTGGTCTGATTAGTAATAAGCCAAGGCGGTGTTAGCTCTTTTGTAATATTCAAATCGAGGAGGTAGAGAAACAAGGAATGAATCCAACACTTGCTAGTTATTGATAGAGAGTTGATCCTTGACATCCTGTCTCTTATGCTAATCTAATGTTGATAAGCTCCTTAGATTTGTTGAGTCGCACTTCATCAATCGATTTAGTAACCAGATCGACCAAGGATCGTAGAAATTTCAGGCTACCTATGCTGGATCTACCCTAGACCGACCAAAACTTCCAAATGAAGTCGAAGAGGCATTGGTCAAACTTTTATCCAGCTTAACAAGAGGTGTAGTCCGACTAGCTGGATAGGAGTAAGGTCAAAAGTAGCCTGAAAGGAAAAGAGGGGAAATCAAATCGAACTAGACTAGGGAATTTAAGAGGCCTTAACAGACTGTGGTATACCTGTATGGTCTGGTAAAGAATATCGGGTTTCAGAGCATCTATAGTAGAGGGAGCGTTGGTACCTGCAAGAATGATGGCACATTGATTTTGACTACATCGGCAACTATCTCTGCTAGTTGAATCAGCTTTGTAAGAGTGGATGTAGTAGAAGCCCAAGTAGGACAACTTCTCACGATGGGAGAAGACTTGATCAGGGAGGATCTAGTCGATCTTCTAAAAGAACCAGTTGGGGGTTGTTGGTCCCAAAGCAACCTAAGAGGGGGGGTGAATTAGGTTTCTAAACATTGCTTTTAGAAATATTCATGTTAATATTTTTCAAATGAAAACTGATATAATCGAATCAGTGAAATAGTGAAGTAAGAAAAAGAGAAAAATTAATCAGCCAATACTTCCAAGCTAACAAGCTTGAAGTATCAAATCACTAAAATGCTTCACACACTTGGTGGGCTAATAATCTTTACAAAGTAGGGATATTCTTGCTCACACTAAAATTCTTTTAGTTGAGCCAAGAATCTTACTTACAACCTCACTTTTGTACAAGATTATCACACCACTCAAAGTTGAATTGCACTCTAAACTGCACACTAATACAACAAAGCACTATAGCCAATTTGTACTCAAATTGCTCTTCTCTAAGGCTTGTATTCAATGTATTAGATGATTTTTACTGAATCTCAAAGTAGTTATTTATAAGAGCAATAAATTGTGGTTGCAACTACTTCCTAACGGCTAAATAATAAATGCACAAAAAGTAGTCGTTGGGGTTTCGGACGTCCGAGAAAGATGGGATGCGTCCGACACAGCGAAAAAAACTTATTTGCAGAGTTAAATGTTTATGTCATCATCAAAATAAGGTTTGGAAAACATCAATCTCCCCCTTTTAGATGATGACAAACCTTCATGGAGTAATTATGTAAAAACAATCAGATATGACTAATCATTTTGCAATATAGATGACTACTCCCCCTTTTGACATCATCAAATAAAGCTCCCCCTGAGAATGTGCAAGTAGTTCAACAGAAATGCATAAACCAAAGCTCAAATAATCAACGAAGAAGATTAATTTAGTACTTAATGTAAAATTGATAGAAAAAGACAATACTAAGTTCAATTTCATAAAAAAAAGATTGTGTCTGAGAGACAGTCCTAAAAAACAGAGAAGTGCTAAAAACTAAAAACATATGTCAAATGAACTAATTCGAGTCATTTTTCTTCTTGGAGTGCTTTTCAGTCTTTTGGCGTTTTGAAGGAGCATCTTCATCAGTGGCCTCACTGTCTTCCTCTTTTCCAGTGCGGCGTTGCATGATAAAATCGAACGTGTCGTCAACATCCTCATCGTCGCCTTCATCTTCATTGGCCAGCACCTTGAGTATTGGCATCTTCTTCGTCGTCCTCACGATCATCCCCATCTTCATTGTCATCACTGTCGGAAGATGAGTCAAGTGGATACTGTGATTGAAGGTTGGCAAATTGAACCTAAGCCGAAGCAGACATGCCAAGGCTGAGGGCCTCTTGGAGAATCACCTGACGAGTTTCAAGTCGCTTTAACTTACGATTTATGTGACGTTGAAATGAGCTGACTTGGGTGCTTAAGGAAGTGAGAAGGCGCACGCAGATATGAGAAAGTGATGGTTCAGAGGTAGATGGATGAGGATCATGGAATGGTGGGGGTGATTGAGGATGAGGAGAATGTGGAATAGTGAAACCAGAGGTGGAGGCATGGGTTTGTGAACGTGCAATATCAAAAGTTGCCTTAGTTAGCCATTGATCGTTGAAAAACCGGAGGCCTTTTTGTTCAATATAAGATTTGTTAAAATAAGGGGGAAATTGTTTGTTGCCGCTGAAAGGAACCTCGAGGAAATCAAAAATTTTGGTGAGGAATTTTCCAAATAGAATGTTTCTTCAGGTATCAGTAAGAAAGAGTTCCCACAGGGAACAAAAGATATACCCAAAATCAAGAGGAATGCCCTTGAAAACACAAAAAAACAAGTAAAGCTGCATTTTATCGGGCTCAGTACGATGCCCGTCGGTTGGCAATAACAAGTTCGTGATAAGAGTGTATAGAATGTTTAGTTCAGGAGTGAGCAATGTGGTTTTGCCTTTCGAGGCCTGTTTGAAATTGACTGTTAAAAATAACCCTAACCTCATCAATGTCAAATCGAGTATCAACAGCGGGCCATTTATCTAGAGAAAATAAATAGGAAAAATCATTCGGGTTTGAGACTTCACATTCAAAAATAGTGTTAATGATGTTGGAGGAAATCTCAAGATTGGTGCAGTTTACACGAGAGATTAAAGTGCGAACAGTGGGGCCTTTTCAAATATTGGCGGTGAATTGAAGCACCATGTCATGATATACGGGTAAATCAATATGCACTAGGTGACCCCAATTTTGTTTTTCAAAACAGGATTTGACAATGGGAAGATTATACTCATCAAAAAGACTCTGAGATGCAGGACGTTGAACGATTATAGATTTACTCAGAAGAGATGTATACCGTCCGGATGCCTTGGCATCAATGAATTTCGGTATTGTGGGATTTGAGGAGGCTTGGGGATTTGCAGACGATTCTCCACGTACTGGGGCTTTCCCTTTTGTTTTGCATCCATGATTTGCTGTAGAAGAACCTACCGCGGGATTTAACCATTTTGAAGGAAGAAAAGGAAAAGGAGGAAAAATTTGATTTTTTTGAAAGATTTGGGAGAATTTGATGAAATGAGATGGTAGATAGGGGAAATTAGATATGATAAGGGTGAGAAATACTTTGAAGAAGATAATTTTCCAATCAATTTGTGGATAGAGGGAAGGAATTTGGAGGAGAGGTTGAGGGAAAATATTTCACTAGACTGTCTCTTCGACACAGGTTGAGTCCAAAAAGGGGGAAGATGGACGGTTTTAATCAAACAGAGAGAACGTTCGGACGGTTGAACATTTGGCGTGCGTCCGATGTAGCATCCGACAGCTGATGAACGGACGATCGATGGAAGACCTAGTGCGTCCGATGTTTTTTCGGACGAAGGTATGCGTCCGGAAGAATTTCCAGAGAGTTGGTGAAAAAGATGAATATTGTTCGGACGATTATGAGCGTCCGAGGCAAATAGGAGTATTCGGACGATAAAGATCGTCCGAAAGAAAGCTGTGTGTGGTTCGGACGATCGAGTGCGTCCGAACGAAGAAACTATGCCAAATTGATCTGTAAAATCCCCAAACATTTTCTGAGAGATTCAAAGCGATCTAGAGCCAAGGGTTTTGTAAAAATATCAGCCAGTTGATCTGAAGTAGGCACGAAATCAACACAAATTTCCTTTTTACAAACAAGATCTCTAATAAAATGATGCTTAACATCAATGTGTTTGGTTCTAGAGTGCGTAACAGGATTTTTTGTGAGATTAATTGCACTTGTGTTGTCACACTTTATAGGCACACAATCAAAAATTACACCAAAATCTTTCAGAGTATGTTTCATCCAAAAAAGTTGAGCACAACAATATCCAGCAGCAATGTATCGGTTTCAACCGTAGAAAGAGCAATAGAATTTTGTTTTTTGCTAAACCAAGACACAAGACAATTACTAGAAAATTACACATACCACTGGTACTTTTTCTCTCAATTTTACACCCAGCAAAGTCGGCGTCAGAATAACTAATATAAATAAAATGTAGAGGACTTAGGATACCACAAACCAAAATTCATTGTACCTTTTAGATATCTAAAAATTATTTTAGCAGCTATCAAGTGCGATTCTTTGGGGCAAGGTTGAAATCTAGCACATAAACAGACAGCAAACATGATATCTGGCCTACTGGCTGTTAAGTAAAGTAGGCTTCCCATCATACCTCTATAGTGTTTTTCATCAACACCATTACCTCCTTCGTCTTTATCAAGTTTGGTTGAAGTGCACATAGGCGTACCAACTTGTTTGCAATCTTCCATTCCAAATCGTTTGAGCAGCTCCTTTGTATAGGAAGAGACAGTGTTGAAAGAAAAACACTATGAGAGGGTGATGCTTGTCTCTGATACACAAGTCTCTTATGTGTATAATAGACAGGCTCTCTTGACTAGAAAGAAAGATCTAATGTTCTTGATTCATGCTTTCTCTTATACACAACCAAAGCCCTGTCTCTTAGACAGCATCTGAAATCGCAACAATGAAGAACCTCTTATACACATGATTTTTGTAAAAAGACAGGTGTCAACTACACCTCTTTTGAATCCATTTTCTATCAAGAAATCACTTAATCTTTCATACCAAGCTCTTGGAGCTTGTTTCAAACCATATAAAGCCTTGGAAAGTTTGAAAACATAATTTGGAAGATTTTTATTTTCAAATCCCGGAGGTTGTTCAACGAAAACTTCTTGATCAATAAAGCCATTTAAAAATGCACTTTTGACATCCATTTGAAATAATTTGAAATCATTGAAACATGCAAATGCGAGAAACATGCGAATGGATTCTAATCTAGCCACGGGTGCAAAGGTTTCATCAAAGTCAATACCTTCTTCTTGAGCATAACCTTTTGCAACAAGTCTAGCTTTGTTTCTTATGATTTCACCTTTGTCATTTAATTTGTTACTAAAGACCCATTTAGTTCCAACAACGGGATGAGAAGATGGTCTTTCAACCAAGGTCCATACATTATTTTTCTCAAATTGACTAAGTTCATCTTGCATGGCATTAACCCAAGATTCATCACTCAACGCAACATCTACATGTTTAGGTTCAATGTGAGAAAGTAATGCACAGTTACTATTCAAAGGTTTATGAGAATGAGTAGTTACCCCATCGGATAGATCACCTATGATTAAATCTTGAGGGTGACTAGAGACGAATCTCCAAGCTTTCGGAAGATCTTTTGGACACAGAAATAGATGTGTATTTCATCATCTATTTGATGGTTGTTGACATCATTGCTTGATGTGATCTCTTGATGATTTTCGTGAATAACGAGCTTTTCGAGCTCCTTTAGAATACCTACATGAAGATCTTCACATAAATTCTTTGAGATAACATCATTAGTTTCATCAAATGTAACATGCACAACTTCTTCAATCAAGAGTGTTCTTCTATTATAAACTCGGTATGCTTTCTTGTCACTAGAATATCCTAGAAAAATTCCTTCATCTGATTTTTTGTCAAATTTTCCAAGTTTTTCTTTGATTTTTAAAATAAAATATCTTGCAACCTAAAACTTTGAAATAGCAAACAACGGGTTTTTTACAAAAAAGGAGTTCATAAGGAGTTTTGTTAAAAAGGATCTTAATAAAACTCAATTCATGACATAACAAGCCGTGTTAACCGCTTCGGCCCAAAAGTATAGTGGCAAGTCGCATTCACTAATCATAGTTCTAGCGGTTTCTTGAAGAGTCCTATTTTTCCTTTCGACAACACCATTTTGTTGAGGGACTCTAACAATCGAAAATTCCTGAAAAATATCGTTGTGATCACAAAACTCGGGAAAACCTCCAAATTTAAATTCGGCACCATTGTCACTTCTTAAACGAATGATTCTTAAATTCAATAAATTTTTAATTTTAGAAAACAATTTTACAAATTTTTCAAAAGCCTCATTTTTGTGAACAAGAAATAATACCCAAGTATACCTAGAATAATCATCTACAATAACAAAGGCATATTTGCAACCACCAAGACTAGCATATTGAGTAGGTCCAAATAAGTCTAAATGCAACAATTCTAAAGGTTTATGAGTAGACACAAAATTCTTTGGTTTAAAAGAAACTTTGACTTGTTTACCAAATTGGCATGCATCACAAATTTTATTTTTCAAAAATTTCAGTTTTGGCAAACCTCTTACCAAATCCTTCTTAGCAAGTTTTTCAATCAAATCCATATTAAAATGACAAAGTCTTCTATGCCAAAGCCAAGGATCGTCTATGGAAGCGGTAAGACATTTTGCATTGCTATTGCTAATTTTTTCAAGATGAATCACATAAACATCATTTTGCCTAGTGCCCTTGAATAAAACAACATGATTTTTATCAAGGATAAGACATTCATGCTTAGTAAAAAATACATATAAATTTTTGTCACAAGGTTTACTTACACTTAATAAGTTATAGTTCAAATTATCAACAAGAAGCACATTTTTAATTAAGGTTTCACCATTTTTACCTACATCACCAATGCCGATTGATTTTGCTTTATTGTTGTCTCCAAATGTCCACTTTTTGGAGACAATAATAAGATTTGTGAAAGAGAAGCGGCATATGGTGATGTAGGAAAAATGAAACTATCTAATATGAACTGTGCATTGTTACAATGTTAAGTACCTACTTAGTAAATCAATTGATAACTTTTGGTACCCATATTTTCTTGGGTCCATTTGAGTTAGTAAAATTGCTATCAATACATGCAACTTTCATTCCAAGTTTTTCATTTTTCTTGACATAACACATATTCTTAACATGTCCATGTTGTTGGCAGTTAAATATCTACAAATAATATTTTTATTTCCACATAAAGATGATTTTGATTTTACAAAACTTAAGTCATCCCTTTTACACATGATAAAATTTTTGTTGATTAATACATTTCTATTTCTTTTCAAATCAACAACATTTTCTTTCTTTCTAGTCAAGAGAACATTCAAATCATCCATTCTTTTCTTCAAGGAGGCTTGTTCTTCCTTGATCTTTGATCTCTCATGCATTCGTTTCTTCAAATCACGATTTTCTTGTGATAGCCTATTATTTTCATTCACAAGTTTAGAGTTAGCATTCAATAGAGCATTTGATTTTTTGACTAATCTCCTTATTTCTAGCATATAATTCCATTAAACTATCACGCAATTTCAAAATGAAAGCTTCAATATCATCTTCATCATTTTCATCATTAGAGTCATAGTTAGAATTTACCTCATCATCTCCAATGGCCATAAAGGCCATTTGTGCCGACTCCATTTCTTCTTCAACTTCTCCTTCGGAGTTGCAATCATCCCATGTGATTTGAAAGTTATTGAATCTAGGTTTTCTTCCTTCCTTCTTTTTCTTGGAAGGGCACTCATTTGTAAAGTGTCCGAGTTGACCGCATTCAAAATATTTTTCGTTTTGCTTCTTCATTTCATACCTTGTCTTCCTTTGAAATTATTTGAATTTGTAGCTTCAATTTATCCCAGATTTCTTTAGTTGAAATGCATCCCTTCATGGATTTCCTTCAATTTAACCCAGACCTTTCTTTAGCTGAAATGCATCCCTTCACACGAGTTGATTCATTTGCATCCAAGGCGTTATATAGTACATTCATGGCTTTTGCATTTAATGTCAAGTTCGCCTTGTCTTGTGGAGTGAGCTCATCCCTCGTCTTTTCTCTTCTTCTATTTGTGTGATCAGTAATGATAGTAGCTTCAAACGGACCTTCATTAACAACATACCACAAGTCAATGTCAATAGATTGCAAAAAGATTTTCATCCTATCTCTCCAACTAATAAAATTTGCCCCGTTAAACATAGGAGGCCTAGTAACGGATTGACCCTAAAAAAATAGAGCATTATTGGTTGCCATAATAGTTCTTTTCTCAAAAATAATTTATGCAATAAAATGAGACCAAGCTCTGATACCTATTGTTGTCCCAAAACAACCTAAGAGGGGGGGGGGGTGAATTAGGTTTCTAAACATTGCTTTTAGAAATATTAATATTTTTCAAATGAAAACTAATATAATCGAATCAATGAAATAGTGACAAGTAAGAAAAAGAGAAAAATGAATCAGCCAATACTTCCAAGCTAACAAGCTTGAAGTATCAAATCACTAAAATGATTCACACACTTGGTGAGCCAATAATCTTTACAAAGTAGGGATATTTTTGTTCACACTAAAATTCTTGTAGTTGAGCCAAGAATCTTACTCAACTAAAAGAACTTTGTACAAGGTATCACAACGCTGTCAAAGTTGAAGTTGTAAGTAATCTATCTCAAACGTCTAATACCCCAAAGCACTATAGCCAATTTGTACTTAGTATGTTAAATATTCTCTAAGGCTTGTATTCAATGTATTAGATGATTTTTACTGAATCTCAAAGTAGTTATTTATAAGAGCAATAAATTGTGGTTGCAACTACTTCCTAACGGCTAAATAATAAATACACAAAAAGTAGTCGTTGGGATTTCGGACGTCCGAGATAGATGGGATGCGTCCGACACAGCGTCCGATCCTCATGCAGCTGGAGAAGAACCTTTTTTGTAAAAAACCCGTTGGTGGAGTGAGCTCATTCCTTGTCTTTTCTCTTCTTCTATTTGTGCGTCCAGGGTTTTCGGAACCCTGTCTTTAGCCTGTCAAATAACAGACCTGAAAAAATTTATTTACAGAGTTAAGTGTTTATGTCATCATCAAAATAAGGTTTGGAAAACATCAGGGGTTTCTTTGGAATGCATAGAGCAGGCTCAAATGGATAACAACAGACTAAGGTATAAGGTGACATGATTAACACTGAGAAAGATCGAAAAGAGATGGCATTTAAATCAAATAAGATAATCACCTTGGCTAAATGAGTCAACTTTTTGCATGAGGGCGGTTGAACTTCTTCTTGCTTACTTTTCTCACTTTTCTCAGAAGAATCAATCTCAGTAAACTGGGGCTTTGCCGGCTTAGCTTTTGTCTCTTCAAAAAGTTTAAAGATGTATATGTATAAGGTGTAAGAGAATTCCTTAGAGAAAGGCTTCGGAATCCTTTATTTGAACTATAAATTCTGTCTCTTATACACATCAAAGATTTGTATTGCTTCTTCAAAAATCTTGTGAGTGTCATATTTTTCCCAATCGAGGTGGAAACAACTTAATGGAGTAACTCATCTGTGTGGGCAAAGTCAGCCGAATGGAGTCTTCTTGAATTTGGCTCTGAAAAAACACCTCAAAAGCAGGGCAGTTTGAGCTATTTTTAGTCTACATCCGAAACTATTCTCTCAAGTAATGATCTCGACAAGTCTCATGCTTCTTGAGGAATGCTCGATTAGATTTGGCCATGGTCTCAACTCACCAAAGAAGATTCCACTTGATGTTATAACATCTCTTGAAGGCCTGAATCTCTCTAACCAGCTCAACTTTGGATGTCTTTTCTTCTCTTTCTAGAGGGCTCGACTTCCTACCAGGCCGATGAGAAGTTAGAAGTAGAGGCATGAAATAAACGTAGTTTATACAAAAAAGTTAGGTAGAAATTGATTGCAATGGTGATGCTTAAAAGCTCTCCACCAAGAATTATAAAGATTAGAGGATAGGAAACTTGGGTAAAATACCATAAAGTTAAGGCTATTAAGCAGAGATAGGTTTTGGGCTTAAAGATCGTCAAACTTAGTTTCCTCATTGAAGTTGGTTGATTGATAGGTTTGGGAAATGATGCATGAATAGATTGAATCAACCCAAATGGGCGAACAATAAAACAAGCAGGGTAGAATTCAGCACCAATATTAGTAGCCGCAATACTTTTGCACGACATAGGCCTGCAACCAAAAGGTAAGTTATGGGTTACAACACATGATGCCCAAAGGGATATCCTTTCTTCTTCATCTACTTCACTTATGGGTTGAGTAGGATGTAGGTTTTTCAGGCAAGAAATAGATAGATTTTGCCAAGATATCAAATGACAATGGAGAAGGGTAAATGTTAGATAGTCATTGTAGAAAAAATCAATGTAATCGAAGCATCCTAACTTTTTGGATCTTGGTTCTATAGGAGGATCAAGCCCAGTAAAAAGCATTCCAAACATAGTAGTTAGAGTGTTTTCATTAATGGGAGCTAATCTCCCAGGGGGAAAGTTGATGTTTTCCAAACCTTATTTTGATGATGACATAAACACTTAACTATGTGTAAACAAGCTTTTGCAGGAACAGATCTTTCGGACGCACAGAACCGTCCGAACTAGGTAAAAACTCCTCGGATGCATTGCATCGTCCGAACGAACTGACAGAAAGAATGGGATCCTACTGCTTCTCTTTCGGACGCTCAGGACCGTCCGAAACATCTGTCGGACGAAGGAACGGACGCATGCACTTTTGTCCGAAGTTGAAGGGTCTCAAACCATTTGAAAGAAGATCTTACTTACAACCACACTTTCATACAATACTTTAATAACCTGAAAAATCATCTAATACATTGAATACAAGCCTTAGAAAAGAGTAATTTGAGTGCAAATTGACTATAGTGCTTTGTTGTATTAGTGTGCAATTGTGAGTGTAATTCAACTTTGAGTGGAGTGATAATCTTGTATGAAAGTGTGGTTGTAAGTAAGATTCTTGGCTCAACTAAAAGAGTTTTGGTGTGAGCAAGAACTTCCCAACTTTGTAAAGATTATTGGCTCACCAAGTGTGTGAAGCATTCAAGAGATTTGATACTTCAAGCTTGCTAGCTTGGGAGTATTGATTGTGTAATTTTTCTCTCTTTACTTTATTGTTCTATTGATTTTGTTATATCTGCATTTAATTTGAAAATCTCAATATTTCTCAAAGTATTTTTTAAGAAACCTAATTCACCCCCCCTCTTAGGTTGCTTTGGGGCCAACAATTGGTATCAGAGCTTGGTCTCATTATATTGCTTAAACTGCTTTTGAGTAAAGAAATATGGCAACCAAGCAATGCTCTATTTTTTGAGGGTCAATCCGTTACTAGGCCCCTATGTTTAATGGGGCATATTTTATTAGTTGGAGAGATAGAATGAAAATATTTCTGCAATCTATTGACATTGATTTGTGGTATGTTGTCAATGAAGGTCCATTTGAAGCTTCTATCATTGATGATCACACAAATAGAAGAAGAGAAAAGACAAGGAATGAGCTCACTCCACAAGACAAGGCAAACTTGACGTTGAATGCAAAAGCCATGAATGTGTTATATAATGCCTTGGATGCAAATGAATCAACTCGCGTGAAGGGTTGCATTTCCGCTAAAGAAATATGGGATAAGTTGAAGGAAATTCATGAAGGGAGCGATGATGTTCGTGAGCAAAGAAATCCCATCCTGTTGCCAATATGAGTCCTTCAATGTGGAACCATCTGAGAACATATCAAAATGTACTGCAGGTTCAATGACATTATAAAGGATCTTGAAGCCTTGAATAAGGAGTACTCGTTGGGTGAAAAAATAGAAAAATCCTAAATGCTCTATCCAAAGAATGGGATGCCAAAACAATTGCTATAGAGGAAGCCTAGAATTTAAATTTAATGCCTATTGAATCTCTAATCAATTCTCTTACATCTTATACACTCTAGTTAAAGGCACAAGGTAGACAGGCCATGAAGAAGCAAGACCATTGATTAGAGCATTGCCTTGGTTTTCTTTGATTTTTAAGCTAGCTCCATCAATCTAGAAGATGAAGATCTTGATGAAGGAGATCTTGCACTCATCACCAAAGGATTTCTTCTTATTACATCTAGCACCTGTATATGAGAAGAGGCGGAGCTACAAATTCAAATAATTTCAAAGGGAAGTCTAGGCTTGAAATGAAGAAGCAAAACGAAAAATGCTTTGAATGCGGTCAACTCGGGCATTTTGCAAATGAGTGTCCTTCCAAGAAAAAGAAGGAAGGAAGAAAACCAAGATTCAATAACTTTCAAATCATATGGGATGATTGTGCAACTCCGAAGGAGAAGTTGAAGAAGAAATGGAGTTGGCACAAATGGCCTTCATGGCCATTGGAGATGATGAGGTAAATTCTAACTATGACTCTAATGATGAAAATGGTGAAGATGATCTTGAAGCTTTCATTTTGAAATTTTACATGATAGCTTAAAGGAATCATATGCTAGAAATAAGGAGTTAGCTAAAAAGTCAAATACTTTATTGAATGCTAACTCTAAACTAGTGAATGAAAACAATAGGCTATCGCAAGAAAATCGTGATTTGAAGAAAAGAATGCATGAGAGATCAAAGGTCAAGGAAGAACAAGCCTCCTTGAAGAAAAGAATGGATGATTTGAATGCTCTTTTAACTAGAAAGAAAGAAAATATTTTTGATATGAAAAGAAATAGAAATGTAGCAATCAACAAAAATTTTGTCATGTTTAGAAGGGTTATGTATTGTAAAACCAAAATCTTCTTTATATGGTAATAAAAGCATTATTTGTAGATATTGCCAACAACATGGACATGCTAAGAATATGTGTTATGTCAAGAGAAATGAAAAACTTGGAATGAAAGTTGCATGGATCGAAAGCAATTTCACTAACTCAAATGGACCCAAGAAAATATGGGTACCAAAAGTTATCAATTGATTTATTGTGTAGGTACTTAACATCGCCAACAATGCTAAGTGGTTCATAGATAGTGGATGTTCAAGGCACATGACGGGTGATGCCTCTCTCTTCACAAATCTTACATCCAAAAACAGTGGAAAAGTCACTTTTGGAGACAACAATAAAGCAAAATCAATCGGCATTGGTGATGTAGGTAAAAATGGTGAAACCTTGATTAAGAATGTACTTCTTGTTGATAATTTGAACTATAATTTATTAAGTGTTAGTCAACTTTGTGACAAAAATTTATATGTTTTCTTTACCAAGCATGAATGTCTTATCCTTGATAAAAATCATGTTGTTTTATTCAAGGGCACTAGGCACAATGATGTTTATGTGATTAATTCATCTTGATAAAATTAGCAATAGCAATGTAAAATGTCTTACCGCTTCCATAGATGATCCTTGGCTTTGGCATAGAAGACTTTGTCATTTTAATATGGATTTGATTGAAAAACTTGCCAAGAAAGTTTGGTAAGAGGTTTGCCAAAACTGAAATTTTGGCAAAATAAAATTTGTGATGCTTGCCAATTTGGTAAACAAGTCAAAGTTTCTTTTAAACCAAAGAATTTTGTGTCTACTCATAAACCTTTAGAATTGTTGCATTTAGACTTATTTGGACCTACTCAATATGCTAGTTTAGGTGGTTGCAAATATGCATTTGTTATCGTAGATGACTATTCTAGGTTTACTTGGGTATTATTTCTTGTTCACAAAAATGAAGCATTTGAAAAATTTGTAAAATTGTTTTCCAAAATTCAAAATTTATTGGATACAAAAATTGTTCGTCTAAGGAGTGACAATGGTGCCGAATTTAAATTTGGGGTTTTCCCGACTTTTGTGATCCTAAGAGGCACAACGGTATCTTTCATGAGTTTTCGGTTGTTAGAGTCCCTCAACAAAATGGTGTTGTTGTAAGGAAAAATAGGACTCTTCAAGAAACCGCTAGAACTATGATTAGTGAATGTGACTTACCACAATACTTTTGGGCCGAAGTGGTTAACACGGCTTGTTATGTTATGAATCGAGTTTTATTAAGATCTTCTCACTAGAATATCCTAGAAAAATTCATTTCATGTAGAAAACCCGTTGTGAGCTATTTCAAAGTTTTTGGTTGCAAATGCTTTATTTTAAAAATCAAAGAAAACCTTGGAAAATTTGACAAAAAATCGGATGAATTCATTTTTCTAGTCATATTCTAGTGACAAGAAAACATACCGAGTTTACAATAGAAGAACGCTTTTGATTAAACAATCTTGTGCAAGTTACATTTCCTGTCTCTTATACATCTCTAGATGTGTATAAGAGACAGGTAATCCGCTCAGTAGTTTTGGCAACAAGTAGCTCGAAATAAGGTTATTCATTGCCTGTCTCTTCATCAAGAGATTACATCACAGCATTGATGTCAACATTGCATCAAATTGATGATGAAAAGAATGAGGATGCTCAAAATGATCTTCCGAAAGCTTGGAGATTCGTCTCTAGTCATCCTCAAGATTTAATCATAGGTGATCTATCCGATGGGGTAACTACTCGCTTCTCATAAACCTTTGAATAGTAATTGTGCATTACTCTCTCACATTGAACCTAAACATATAGATGTTGCTTTGAGTGATGAATCTTGGGTTAATGCTATGCAAGATGAACTTAGTCAATTTGAGAAAAATAATGTATGGACCTTAGTTGAAAGACCTTCTTCTCATCCCGTTATTGGTACTAAATGGGTTTTTAGAAACAAATTAAATGACAAAGGTGAAATCATAAGAAACAAAGCTAGACTTGTTGCAAAAGGTTACGCTCAAGAAGAAGGTATTAACTTTGATGAAACCTTTGCACCCGTGGCTAGGTTAGAATCCATTCGCATGTTTCTTAACTTGGAGCTTGTTTTTGCATTTGCATGTTTCAATAATTTCAAATTATTTCAAATGGATGTCAAAAGTGCCTTTTTAAATGGTTTTATCGACCAAGAAGTTTTCGTCGAACAACCTCCGGGCTTTGAAAATAAAAATCTTCCAAATTATGTTTTCAAACTCTCCAAAGTTTTATATGGTTTAAAACAAGCTCCAAGGGCTTGGTATGAAAGATTAAGTGGGTTCTTGATAAAAAATGGATTCAAAAGAGGTGTAGTTGACACCACTCTTTTTACAAAAACGGATTCAAATGGTTTGTTAATCGTTCAAATTTATGTTGATGATATTATTTTTGGAGCAACTAATGAAAGTTTGTGTAAGGAATTTTCACATTTAATGCAAGAAGAGTTTGAGATGAATATGATGGGCAAGTTGCAATTTTTCCTCGGATTACAAGTTCATCAAACTAAGGAAGGAACGTTTATTACACAAATCAAGTACACAAAGGAGCTACTCAAACGATTTGGAATGGAAGATTGCTGAAAACATGTTGGCACGCCAATGTGCACTTCAACCAAACTTACAAAAGACAAAGAAGGTAATAGTGTTGATGAAAAACACTATAGAGGTATGATCGGAAGTCTATTTTACTTAACTGCCAGTAGACCAGATATCATGTTTGCTGTTTGTTTATGTGCTAGATTTCAATCTTGCCCCTAAAGAATCGCATTTAATAGCTGTTAAAAGGATTTTTAGATACCTGAAGGGTTCAATGGATTTTGGTCTGTGGTATCCAAAGTCCTCTACATTTGACTTGATTAGTTATTCTGATGCCGACTTTGCTGGATGTCAAATTGATAGAAAAAGTACCAGTGGTATGTGTTATACACATCTAGATGTGTATAAGAGACAGTCATTGCGCAAAAAACAAAATTCTATTTCTCTTTCTACGGCTGAAACCGAATACATTGCTGCTGGAAATTGTTGTGCTCAACTTCTTTGGATGAAACATACTCTGAAAGATTTTGGTGTATTTTTTGATTGTGTTCCTATATTATGTGACAAGACTAGTGCAATTAATCTCACAAAAAATCCTGTTATGCACTCTAGAACCAAACACATTGATGTTAAGCATCATTTCATTAGAGACCTTGTTTGTAAAAAAGAAATTCGTGTTACATTTTGTGCCTACTTCAGATCAAGCTGATATCACATAAAAATCCCTTAGCCTAGATCGCTTTGAATTGCTCAACAATGTTTGGGGATTTTACAGATAAATTTGGCTCTCAGGTTCAACGATCGCACACTTCTTCCTTCCGAAAAACTTTTCTTTCGGACGCTCTAGATCGTTCGAAAGCTTCTGTTACTTCTCAGACGCTCATAATCGTCCGAACATTATTCTTTTTTTTACCAAAATCTCTGGAAATCTTCCGGACGCGCACCATCGTCCGAAAGAACTTCGGACGCATTGGCTCCTTCTTCGGCCGTCCGTTCTTCGACTTTCGGACGCTTCGTCGGACGCATACCAAACGTTCGGCCATCCGAAAGATGCCCCTATTTGATTAGGAAACCGTCCATCTTCCCCATTTCGGACTCACCACCTCTCCCGAAAACCCTCTGGCGAAATTTGTCTCTCTACCACCCCCTCCAAATTTACAGTAAGGGGCATACACCAAAATTGTGTTAACGTTTGGTATGCTACCCAAAGCGTCCGAAAGTCGAAGAACGGACGGCCGAAGAAGGAGCCAATGCTGTCTCTTATACACATCTAGATGTGTATAAGAGACAGCACTTGGTCCTTGGCATCGATAAATTTTGATCTTGTGCATCTTGATTTACCTGATTTATCATGACATGGTGCTTCAGTTCACGGCCAATCTTCGATGTGTATAAGAGACTGCTCGCACTCTCACTTCTCGTGTTAACAACACCGATCTTGAGATTTCATCAAACATCATTAACACAATTTTTGAATGTGAAGTCTCAAACCAACTGATTTGTTATTCTCTTCGTTACACATTAGATGTGTATAAGAGACAGGCATCTGAGTTGATAGCGAGCAATGTTTGAGCTAGTTCTAATATCCATTTTTAAACAGGCCTCGGAAGCCAAAACTACATTGCTCGCTCCCGAACTCAATATTCGTGCACTCTTGTCACAAATCATATTGCCAACTGACGGGCATCGTACTGAGCCAGGAAAAATGCAACTTTACTTATTTTTTTGTATTTTCAAGGGTAGACCTCTTGATTTTGGGTATCTTTTTTGTTCCCTATGGAAACTCTTTCTTACTGATACCCGAAGAAAACATTCATTTTGGCAAATTTCTCACCTAAAATTTTTGATTTCCTCAACATTCCTTTCAGCGGAAACAAACAATATCCTCCTTATTTTAACAAATCATACATTGAACGCAAAGGCCTCCATTTTTTCAACGATCAATGGCTAACTAAGGCAACCTTTGATATTGCACAGTCACAACCCCATGCTTCCACCTCTGATTTTGCTATTCCTCATTCTCCTACTCGTCAACCACCTCCACTTACATCTGAACCATCTACATCTGAACCATCTCTTTCACATATCTGTGGACTTCTTACCTCTCTAAGCACTCAAGTCAGTTCATTTCAACGTCGCACAAATCGAAAGTTAAAGCGACTTGAAACTCGTCAAATGATTCTCCAAGAGGCACTCAGCCTTGGCATGTCTGCTTTGCTCACATCCTTTGCTAATCTTCAGTCCCTTATCCACATTGAGTCATCTTCCGACAAGATGAACCTGAAGATGGACATACCCGTACAAGACAATGCAGAAGCTGCTCAAGGAGCTGCCGATGCACGGGTGCAAAGGTTTCATCAAAGTCAATACCTCAACTTCTTGCACTGTCTCTTTTTCTATCATTTGACATGTGTATAAGAGACAGAGTCAAGGAAATATAGAACCTTTCTGTCTCTTATACACATCTAGATGTGTATAAGAGCTTGGTTGTATATTTCCTTGACTCTAGCACCATTAAACTTTTCAGTTGGATGTATGAAACTTGTTCCATTTCTGTCAAACTACTTGCATGTTCTAAGGGGAGTCTTTTTGATTGATGTCAAAAGGGGGAGTAGTCTTCTCTATACTATTGTGCTTTGATGATTGATATCCAATTGTGATATATTGCAAATTGATTAGTCATATCCAATTGTTTTTACATAAAGGTTTGTCATCATCAAAAAGGGGGAGATTGATGTTTTCCAAACCTTATTTTGATGATGACATAAATACTTAACTCTGTAAAATAAGCTTTTGCAGGAACAGATCTTTCGGACGCATAGAACCGTCCGAACTAGGTCAAAACTCCTCGGACGCATTGCATCGTCCGAACGAACTGACAGAAAGAATGGGATCCTATTGCTTCTCTTTCGACGCTCAGGACCGTCTGAAACCTCTGTCGAACGAAGGAAAGGACGCATGCATGGACGTCCGAACGAAGCTTCTCAACAAAACTAAAAGAAGATCGGACTCTGCCTTGGAGTTATTCAGACACTTCTGGACGTCCGAAACCCCAACGGCTATTTTTTGTGCATTTATTATTTAGCCGTTAGGAAGTAGTTGAAACCACTATTTATTGCTCTTATAAATAGGTGCTTTAATAACCTGAAAAAATCATCTAATACATTGAATACAAGCCTTAGAAAAGAGTAATTTGAGTGCAAATTGACTATAGTGCTTTGTTGTATTAGTGTGCAATTGTGAGTGTAATTCAACTTTGAGTGGAGTGATAATCTTGTATGAAAGTGTGGTTGTATGTAAGATTCTTGGCTCAACTAAAAGAGTTTTGGTGTGAGCAAGAACTTCCCAACTTTGTAAAGATTATTGGCTCACCAAGTGTGTGAAGCATTCAAGAGATTTGATACTTCAAGCTTGCTAGCTTGGAAGTATTGATTGTTTAATTTTTCTCTCTTTACTTTACTGTTTTATTGATTTTGTTATATCTGCATTTAATTTGAAAATCTCAATATTCTCAATGTATTTTCTAAGAAACCTAATTCACCCCCCTCTTAGGTTGCTTTTCACCAACAAATTTAATAGGTCAGCTATAACATCTAGATGTGTAATAGGACCGGGTTCCTCCAATTTTATTTTTTGGCTCAAACTGTGCCAAACTCCTATAAAAAGTAGATTTAATGGCTGATGCTAAAGCTATAGCTTGACCATCTAGATGGTGGCGCAACCAAATTGTAAAAACTAACTGTCATTTGGAAAGTAGGGGTAGAAGATGTATCGGTTAAGTGAAAAGGATAAGAAAATGATGTACTCACTTTTAGAAACCGGCGTACCCTTTTTGTTGACATCTTCGAAATGTTCGATTAGATAAGGGCCGTAGGACTTATTGGATTTAGAAGAGTGATTGAAAGTATCTTGTCGATTACTAAAAACATATTATAATCAGCCAATTTATCATGAGGCTTTAAACCCGTCAAAACACCTGCGTCTAGAATAGTTGGCATCATCGGCCTAAAAGAAAAGAGAAAAAATTGATATTAGAACTCCAAAAGTAGTGGGCAGCCAAGATCAACTCGTGATTAGGTTGAACGACTTTGGTACACAAATCTATAGCCTCGAAGATGCCGATCGATTTCCATACATCTCCAAAGGAGGGTTGTAGACGCTTACCCCATGAAACCCATAGATTATGGATACTCAGGTTGGATGTGTACGGCATTCCTCGAAAGTTAGGGAATGTTAAGAGACAGTGTTTAAAAGGGCTAGATCAGTGGATGAATAGAGTTTTGTCATAAAGGACATGTAAAATTGGCACATGTTGATGATATTGTCTGAAAAATTCTCGTATCTAATCCCTAAAACACAACGTTGTTTATCATCATCCATAGAGAAATGATTTAATACCTCTGTGATGATTGGTGCAACTTCAGCTGCATTGCCCGATTTAGTCTCTTAAGAAGTAGAAGGGTTAGAAGCCATCAGATCGGCAGCAAAAATGGAGGGAAGGCAAACAAGACGAGTTACAAGTGGAAGGCCAAATTGAAAAGATATTAAAACCCTAGAGGTAGCTGAAAAGAGCAAAAAAAGAGTTTGAGCAAAAGGAGGACTTAAAGACAAGGGTCTTCAAGAATCATGCTCATCGATAATCCTAATCCGTTAGTAATTTTCAAATTTCAAAAAAAGCAAGAATTATGGAATTGGATTAGTCTTAATTAATGTGATTCTATCGGAAATAAGAAGAAGATTACAGTTCCTAAATCCCTCAGGAAAATGAGATAATGATCATCGTCATCATTGGATATGACTAATCATTTTGCATTAATTGATTGTAGGCACCGTCAGGCCGAAACAATTGGGCCGAAATCGAAAGGTCAAGTCCAATCTGTACACATGGACCCACGAGCCATACGTTTGTGATAAAAGAGAGTAAAAAGGATGTGGAGCAATGTGAGTGAGATAACTACAAGGGGAGAATCAATTGGAGAGAATAGGTGAAAATTTGAAACCGTAACTCCCACAAGCCGGTTGCAACTCAGGGATAAAAAAAGAAGTAAAAAGAAAGGGGGCACAGAAAAACTCAAGCAAAAAACTAGGAAAAGAACTTCAGTCAGGTTCTTTTTGGCATAGGTCTTGTCTTTTAGGAATATTAATATAAAATTAACCAGTCATTAGTCTTTTAATCTCTGTCGATTGCGACCATAACTAAGTGAGATATTGTCATTTTGTTCCTCTTAGAATCTTTCAGTAGTTTTAGTCATGTGTTGTGATGTACCAACTTCTGCCAGTGTTGTAAATATGTGTTAGTAAAATCCTTTTATTTGATTCCTGTAGTAAGTCTTTTTAATCATCTTCTAATTTTATGCACTAAATTTAAGTCCTTAAGTCCAATCAAGGTAGATGAATAGCAATCATTGAGAAGTCAGAGTTCGACGGTGCACTTAAAATTCAATTCACGAAGAGAACGACAAGCTTTTAAAAGCTAAGAATGAAAAGTTTGTTTGTTCGTCGTTATTGGTATAATTAGCCGAAATTCGCACGAAACTATTATTTTTGAAATTAAAATATTTAAAAAATAACGTTAGAAATTAAAATAATAATAACCGTTAAGGGATAAAGTAAAATTAACTTTATTTTGAAATGATAAAGTGATAGGAGAGGATAACTTAACTTCCACCGAGTTTGCATTTTTAACTAAATAGCACTGCGAGTTTAGTACAGTTAACCCATATGTGGACTGTAACCAGGTGAAAGAACATGATAAAAAACCCGAAGCATTTACAGTTGCTTAATGTAGATTTTATTCCCTTTGATTAAAAAAGAAAAAGCAAACCTATAAGCGCATTATTAACTTTGTAGTTGGTACTATTAAGCTAAAAGGCATAAGAAGAAACAAAAAGAAAAAGAAGTGAAGATTAAAGAACCAAGAACAAAGAAAAAAATATATAAGATCTGAGACTACCGTTTACGCGTCGACGACGACCCCGAGCTGAAGACGCGGCTTGACCGTCAAACCTCCGCAGTTAATACCCTCGTCACATTATTCAATGTAATAGACACATTTAGCCCTTTACACCAAGGAAAATACTTAAGTAGATCCGATTTTTTGCCTCACCTGTAAATCATGTGGTCAGAATTAAATGTTAAATAATCTTACTTATATCAGTTGGTGTGATAGATTTTTTAAAGTTTAATCCACAACGATTTACAAGTGGAGTTCATGATCGGATCTATTTAAGTATTTACTTTACAACAATAGTTCTAACTTTACAAATTTTTTTTCAATACGTTAGAACAATACAAAAATAGTACCACAGCTACTAGGTTTTGGAAATCTCAATTTGTATATTTATTATCTATTTACTTATACTTAAATAATTAAAATTTTTAAAAAAAATCTGAATATATCATTAATTTTATCTTATCGAATAAATTATTATATTAATATCCAAAAATTAATTGAGTCGAAAAAAATTTTACCGTTGAATTATATTTCATATTTGAACGGTGCAGAAATTTTCAGATTTTGATGAAATATAAAGTTGCTTAATCAAACGATAAAATATTATTATTTTTTTCTAATTTTTTGCAAGACACTTATCTTACGAATAATCTTACTATCTAACTATTAATAAAGAGTGATGTCAGTGTCTGTCAAATTTAATATTATTACTACATAACTACCTACATTACTATATTACTGTAACTTCATTTATCCACCACTCTACTTTATCCATTACATTTTATTTTTTGAATTTATAATCTATCTAACTATATACAAAGCACAAAACTATTTTATATCAAATTTAATGCATACGTTTTTTTTTTTTTTTTTGTCCTTACAAATATACATTAATTTCTTAAATATGTGCGTGAGTTGGAATTGATACTAAAAATATTTTATGAGCAAAATAGAAGTGTATTACAGTAATGGAAACCTATTTTTCAAATTTAAAAAGGAAATCGTTTCATTTTCTCTCCTGTCACTATATTGCTATAATGACTTAACTCCCTACTCAACTGTTACTTCCATATCTTAAATCATGTAATGACAAAGAGATTCACAGATGACAAATGAATATGTGCAACTAGACAAATCCTTCAAATAAGACGTGTACAACATACAATTACACTTTCATTTAAGATTTAAATTTTTAGACATGGTAAGTTTGCAAGTTTGGTGTCAATTTAAAAATAATATTTCACTTCATTCTCTAATTTTCTTTTTAATTTAATTATTTTTTGGAATAAAAAGGTTAGTCTATGTAATTGGTAGTTAATGAAAGCCGAAAATGCCATCATAGAATAACGACTTGCGGCTGTTGGCATTACTCATAGAGGATAAACACCCTTTTTTTTTTTTATTGTGCTTTTTCAGTTTTTATGTAATTTTCCTAAATTTGATATAAACATTTTTTTTAAAAAAATTTCCTAATTAAATATGGAATTGAATATTAGAGTTCTAAGGACAACAAACCTATATACTCACTTTAGATACCTGTTGTTGATTTGATAGTGTTATGTTGATATCTTATAGCAAAATTATAAGCACAAAAATACTTCCCATAAAAAATGGAGTAAAATTATTATTATATCAAACAATAACAGACAAATTATTTTTGTCATTTGATAATAATTCATCCAAATTATTCCTTAAAATATTCATTTTTTGATTACTGATAATACAACAATGAGGCCTTAATATTTTTAGATATTTTTATTTAGAAAAACTTTTTTGATTAGGGAGTAGTTGTATCGTCTAAATATTTGCCTAAACATATAGAAATTTAAATGTAACAAATACCACTTCCACTTTATATTTGATTTGTATTTAGAAATGACCCAACATTTAAGGTTGATCTTACTTTAAAATTTTTTCTTAAAAAATTTATTTGTCAAAAAATTTCGTGTATTCACAAATATGAATTTATGTGATTTTCATAAAGAGTTATATAAAGTGATCCAATAATTCAATATTAGTTACATTTTACAAAATAACTTTAAGTACACAAAATTTTCTTCATTGCACAAGCATGCCCTGAGGCCTAGTTTAGATAGAACATAATTTAAATTATGAAATTTTGATTTTTTAAAATATTTTTGAAAATTTATTTTTTAAAGATGAATAAAGATTTCTCCGGGAGAAGATACATGTTCGTACTACTATATACTACTATATTACAACCATTACTACACGCTAGTGTTTTAAATTTTAAAAACTCTACTAACTATATTACAACCATTACTATACGCTAGTGTTTTAAATTTTAAAAACTCTCAAAGGTCATAAAAATATATAGAATTAAGTATACATAAAATTTTGGTCAAGTTAATTATTTAATTATTAAAAGGTGAATCTAGAATTCGTTTGCATTTATTTAATATCTCACCTAAAAAGTTAAAATTAATTTAACAATTAATATAGGTGTCAAAATTAGTAAATTTTTTCATATAATTTTTGTAAATATTAATAATGATCTATCCAGAAATTTAACATTAAAAAGTTTTACTAATAACTAATCATATACGTGAGGTTTAGATAAGCTCGTCGTATTTGTTTCGTGAATTTATCGATGGTTAATAACTCTTTGCCCCTTAAATTAGGTTAAGTAATTATATTTTGCCTTTTAAATTAAAATAATATACACTTGAGGTCTCATTGATACTATTTATCTATTAACAATTTTAAAACCATCAAGATAATCGAACTAAATGACTAAAACACCCTTCTGATACTATATTTTGATTTTTTTATATATTTAAATTTTGATAGTGACGTGATAATTATTTAATAAGAAGAAAAAATAAACTATATAATATTTCAATATATTTCTTGTTCAATTTTTTTTTTAATTTTTAGATTTTATTTGATATTATTTCTAATTTGCGTGTTTAACTATATTGATAGAACAATTTCTAAATGAACCTATTTTTTATTGAAATTTTTTTCTTTAAGGGTATTGCGTAACAATATATATATATTTTAAAAACTTTTGATTTTTTTGACTTCTCTTAGTATTATATACTTTTAATATTTGACTTAACCTGTACAAATTGCAATGATGGAAATAATTTAGTTCAATATTTCTCACATTTCACTCTCTAAAGTCAAAGATATCAATTGGTTGTCTTAGTTTATTTTTTTCTAATTATTTTATAACTATTAAATATTAAAATTAAATACAAAAAATTTCAATCATTTAACACTATATATATATATATATATATATTAATGTTTTAAAATTTTTAAAGGATGAATAATATAAACGGAGGCAATGAGTTATTACTCACTTAATTGAGAAGGGCAAAGTGTTATTAACTTTTATCAAATTAATGTGAAAAAAAGTTCTTATTATAATTCAATTTATAACTCAAACATCTATATTAATCAAGTTTTTTACTTTTTTATCAAGTCATTTTTATTGAACTTTTATGTGTTTTTAAATCCAACCATGACACTCTACAGTCAACTCAATCATTTTTAAAAAAAACATATTTAAATAAATTCAATTAAATTCTATCTATAATTATAATTAAATATTTTATAATTTTATTTATATTAATTAATGTCATTCATTCAATCTAATTTACAAGATGCATAAAGAATCATAGACAGTTTTGCCTTGTGCCTAAATCATTGTTATGTCATTGCTGACGCGTGTCCCGAGGAACGCGTTTCCGTTTACCCCACACCCCAAATATCTCCCAATCACCGTCCTATTTAATCCATTTGCCCACATAGTAACATTCTTTCTCCCCAAGCAAAAGATCCCACCCTTCAATTTTCACCTTCTTTTATCTCTGTTATTATTCCTAGTGCTATCCTAACCAAAATGTTGTAGTAGTTGGGGCTTTCAAATCTATATCTATCAAAAGTATTTGTGTTTCGGAAGTTTTGCTAGAGAAATTTCAGCTAGAATTAATTAGTTCAATAATGGCGTCCTTCGACAATTTGCCGACTATGGAAACATGGGCTGATTTTCGTCCAACATTTTCTGACTCATGGCTAAACGAAGCTTTCCTAAAAGACACTGAAACCCTAGCCAAGGTGCTGCAAAAATCATTCTCTAGCCATTCTGACAACAATGTATCTAGTGAGATGATTAACTCTTTATACCAGCCTGAAACGACGTCGACTATTTCAGGTGGCTCCGAGAACGAGACTGCAGTTTCCAAGAGGCGGAACGCCGGAAACGGCGTCGGCGGAGTAAAGGGTGGGAAGATAACGAAAAGGAAGTCACGGCCAATAATTTCTTTGAAACGCACTACGACGACGTTTATTACTGCGGATCCAGAGAATTTCCGCCAGATGGTTCAGCAGATGACAGGAGTGAGGTTTGGGGGGAACGGCCAGCTGCCGGTGACCCCTGTGCTTAAACCGGAGCCCCAGCGACCGGTTACCGGGCTTCAGACTGGATGCTTGCCAACTCTTGACACTTCGGCTTTTTTGCTGAACCAGACTGACAAGCAGCAACATCAAGTGGGCCCGATTTCGGGTTTGGTGGTTCGGCCGCAAGTGGCCGTTAGTATTACTCCTCCAACGGGGGTGGCTGACGGTGGCTCAGCCGGGTTTGATTTCCAAACTTTTTGTAGCTTCCCAGCGCTCGAGTAGCGGAAGTTTTAATCTAATTTTAGTGTACGGATTTTCTATTTTCTTTTTTATTTTGTCTTGGGATGTGAAGTGTAGAATGGAAATCACAACTTATAAAATGTTTATTTTTTTGGGGTTCGTGATCTAGTTGCTAAGCTGCCATAGTATCTTTGTAACTTACCGTATTAATATAATTGTCATTTACACTAGGTAATTATAAATTTTTATCATTTGCACGAATTGTTAGCTAATCGTAGATTTTTATCAAATGTTTACCGATGTGCTTATTAAATTGAATTGATAAATATTTGAAATTGGAAATATTTAATTAGGAGGAGGGAAGAGAAAAGATAAAAAAGAGATAATGAATTGATTATTGAAATTCGTTGGTTATTAAGTTAGGAATATTTTGATTGTTTAAGAGGTTAAAGTAAATAATCTATTTTCAGTAATGTAATATATTTTTTGAGATATTTCAAAATAAAAAATGTAACAATATAAATGGAATGAAAAGATGTTTCAATATCAATCAATCGAATGTGTATCCCTTGTCTATAGTGATGACTCTGTAGAGATGGTGCTGTATTTTGATATTCTCGACTTAATTTATTGTGCAAAAAATATAATTTTAATCTTTAATGTTTCAGGGATCCAAATTAAGTTCTAAAAGTTATCAATAAAACTAAAGTTAGCCATGTTATAATTTTAGTCAAAAATGAACAATTTGGTGACTAACTATCAAAATTAAATTGCCTGTAGTTAAACATTTTAATATTGTACTTTTATTCTCTGATGTTTGGATTTTGTATTAACATTATTCCTTAATTTTTCAAATAATTATTGCAAGGATTTTGTAATAAAATAATTTGAGAATTGAATTAAATATATGCCAAATATATATTAAAAATCTTAATAAATCAACATATGAAAAAAAAACTATGTATTTTTTTTCAAAATTTTCTTTTCTTTTTTATTTATATTTTCATGCCAAGATATAATTCTTCTTCTTTAGATATTTGAAATCAATTCTTTTACTCCTTATATCCCATTCAAAGTATCATACTTTCCAATTTAAATTTTCCAAAATTTTTGTCACCTTCACAAAATCAAAGCTATCTTTATTTTTGTTTTAAAATTAGTGCCCTTCATTTAATTATTAATCATGTCATATCTCAAATTCGAAAACTAGAAAACTTTTATTTATTTATTTATTAATTATTTTTTTTTTTTTGAGAGGGATGGGGGAGAGGGTGTTTGCAAGAATGGAAAGAAAAGCACTAGGGTCACAATCAAAACACTATTTCTAAACATTAGGTTTTCGAAAAATGAAGAAAACTTTGAGACGGAGGGAGTATTTTGAAATCTCATTCTTTGGTATAATATTTATATTAATATTATTTTATTATTATCTGCACTATGTGCAATCAATTGATTACATACTCTACCATATTTTCACTTATTATAATAATAAAATAATTGAGTGAATATTTCGTTCAAATGTTAGATATATATACTCTTATAAATTAAGTTGATCATCATCTAATAAAATTTTTAATATAACAATAGATTATTAATTAATCACACTGAAATGACATTTTGTTAATGTTTGATTTATTTATCCGAATTATCAATGTACAAGTACATTAAAAAAAAATGCCCCAAAATTTTATTATTGGTATGTTTTAGCGGTGACTTTAATAAGAAGGAAAGAGAATAAAATACATATTTTTTTCAAAAAATTTTAAAATGCGCTTTATGTTGGTAAGAGTAAATTACAAGGAACCCTCATGTGGTTCGGTTAATGTTAAGGTTATTTCTATATTTTACAAACTTATAATCAACCCCTTTGTGGTATAAAAAGTTAAAAATTTAACGGATTTGTGCAAAAAGTCAAAAATACCCCAAGCCTAGTGAGCCTTCACCGCTAGAAAAACCTCTACCAAAAGGAAATGTTTGTATTTTATATTAAAATATATACTAACCTTAATTAGAGATTTTAAATGAATAAAATAACCCTTTAGATCAAAAATTTTTCTGCCTCCCAACGATCACTTAACAGAATATTTAATAATTTCAATTTAACCCATACCACAAGGGGTTGATTGTAAGTTTGCAAAACATAAAAGTGTAATTTAAATATTAGTCAAACCACAAGGAGGTTCCATGTAATTTTTCCCATTGGTAAAACAATTTAATAACTTACGTTTACTAGTTATTACAAACACAAAACCTATGTATAACTATTTGAAATATGTGTTCACCAGTCATATAAAAATTTGTGTAATATTAGTTACAATTAATGTTACACTATTGCAAATAGAGTTCTTCTTTATTTCACTAATGGTTTTTTTAATTTGTTGTCTATATATATTATTAGTCAATTAGAACTATAAATAAGGCATATTTTAAATTTAAAATATTTATGTCGGTATGAAGTGCTTTAAGATATTTTTGTATGAAATTTTGACAAAAAATACCACTTATGTTTCATTATTATAATAAGTATTTTATACTTAAAAAATTCATTATCTTAAATTTTTATCTATTATGTGATATATACGATCAAAATAATGTTAAATTAATTTTTTCCACATTATCGTTTATTTGTGATTTTGGTACACCTCCATCGTATATTTAGTTTAACTTTCAAATCATTTTATCCTAAATTTCAAATATAATTATCTAAAAATTAGAGGATCATATCAATCCTAAATCCAAACATTAGAGACCAAAAATGTAAAGTCAAAATGTTTAACTAACGACAATTTGATTTTGTCAATTAATTATTATTGAATTTCTGTTAGTTGTCCTTTTTCTTATAAACAAACAGTAGGGATAAACTTTGTTTTCATTAAATTTTTGGAGACTAGTTTGGCTTCCCTACCAAATATTTGGTACCAAAATTACATGTTTCCTATTATCATTTAAAATGGAAATGAATGAAAAGATTAGGAAATTTTGCAATCTTAGTAATGGCATCATACTGTTGTATTTTTAATGTTTGCATGGTATAACACCTTGTGTTTTAATGATTGAGAAAAATGTAATTTTGGTCCTTAATGTTTTGGTAGGGGATCCAAATTAGTCCTATCAATTTCATTAGAAACAAATTTAGTCCCTAATGTTTTCAATTCCGCCAAAGAAAAAAAAAATAGAAATTCAATAGTGACAAATGGTCAAAATCGAATTGTCATTAGTCAAACAATTGTGACTTTGTGTTTTTGGTCCCTAAAGTTTATATTGTGAATTAACATGATACCCTAATTTTAATATAATTATGTTAAAGATTTTAAGATGAAATAATTTGAAAATTAAATTAAATATATGCTAGAGATGTATTAGGATTCCAAATAAATGATAATGTGAAAAAATTAATTAAACTTTATTTTGTTCGTATTCACCACTTATTATTATAAGTATTTGCACTTCACATAGATATAACTATTTTTTACCTAAAAAAATGCATTATTATTAATTTAGTTCCAATTGATTAATAATACACATACAATAAAATAAAAAAATCATTAGTAAAACAGAGAAGAATCCTATTTTACAGTGTAACTTTAATTGTAACTATTGTTGCACAAATTTTTACATGATTAGTGTACGCAAATTTTAAATGGTTGTACATAGATTTTTTTTTTTAATTTTTTAAAATTTTAAATCACTAGTGCCTTGGTGGAAGTTGAATACCCAATACCCATTTTAAAAGAAAGATAAAACCTCTTATACCAAAACACATGTAGGAGTCATGAAACCCTAAAGAGAGCAATTTACCTGAATCTGAACAAAATGATTAAATATGAAAACAAACCAAACAAAACGAATTGAAGTGACTCCTAGAGCATCAAGTCTCATAAGACCAAGATTGTTAGGACAGCTTGATTGATCAAAAGTGCAATTTGTTGTCCGAATCTGAACCTCCCATTTTAGCCAGCAAGTCGGCAACAAAATTTGCTTCCCTATATACAAGCTGAATCGGAAATGACCCTTGATTGATCAAGCTGAAAATTTTCCGAAAAATATCATTGTAGATAGGGTTTGTATTTGTAATGATTAACAAACGTAAGTTTTAAATAGTTTCATCAATATAAAGCGCTCTTTAAGCATTTTTTTTTATTAATTTTTTTTGTACTTTATTATCTTTCCTTATTATTAAAAATATAACATTCTAACAATAACATTTTAAGGTATTTTTTACTGTACATGCAAATTCAGATAATTTTTATAAAAAAATCAAACAATTTTAACAAAATTGATTTCATTTGAGAATTAATCGATAATCTATTAAATATTAAATTTTTTTATTATAATATCGATTAATTTAATAGAGTAAGTAATATTTTATTGCACATAATGAAATATACTGTCTCTTATTTACATTAATAATCTGTAGTAAGAGTGGGTTATGAGATTTTAAGCAACTATACCAACTGTCACTAAACTGTTACTTTGTTATAAATCAAATCACTAAACTAATTTTTTTTTGGCAAAAATAATCATTGAACTATTGAAAATATAATATTTTAATGTCACTTCATCTTTTTTGGTACATTAGGGGCTGATGGAATTTGCTTTTTAAAGTTTAAAATTGTAAACACATTGAAATTCCATTTTTTCCCGAAAAAATTACATGTGAATTTGAGAGGTCAAAATAGAAGAAAGGAAAAAATCTTGGGGACCAAATAAAATTACCTTTCATTTTCTGCACCCACCACCAACCACCACACCTCCAGTCCCCAATTACTTGCAGCAACCCATCCAACCATCTCCCAACTCTCATAACCACTCTACAACCCTACCTTACCCCTCTTGCAACCACACCACACCCCGCGCAACCCCCAACCATAGCTGCAGCCCCCTTAACTGGACTACAAACCACTTGCTCAGGCCTCACACCCACTTCAACCTGTATCTCCACCATCTCTCAACAATAATATGCTCTCTTTCCCTCTTAGGGTCTGTTTGTTTCACTGTAAAATATTCTCATTGAAAATTATTTCCAAGAAAATATAGGTTTTCCCCATATTTTACAGTGTTTGGTTGACTTAAGTTTATGGGAAAAATCTGATTACTTTCGATGTGCACTTCTAACATCTTCTTGACCAGATGTAGATGTGATGAGAGACAGTTCTTTGATGTGACAAATAGATAGACATCTTCTCCGGCCAAATCTCGAAGGATCGACATATTCTCTGACCAGATCTAGATGGATCTATACCTTTTCCGGCCAGATCTCGATGGATCAACACATTTTCTGACCATTTTTGTCAGTAGATGCTATATATTTGATTCATTGCTGTTTCTCTCTCAATAAGTGCTTGCATCTCGGAGCAACCTTGGTTTTAGAACTGCCAGTGACACTGTCAAGAATTGTTGCCATTGCCGTCAACTTGTTCGGATGTTGATTATTGGTATTGAATAATGGATCTGGATTTCTGTGATAAATTCATGTCCATGATCCCTACTGTGAAAGAGGGGAGAAAGACAGTGCATCCATGAAAGAGTAAGAGGGGGAGAAGAGGGCCGTTTATAGGTGAGGGAGAGGTGGAGGTGGAAGGAAGAATGTTGTTGACTGATATTTTGTCACACAAAGAATGGTGAAAGCCTTTGTACTTTTCATGAAAACAACTTTCAAAAGAGATTGTGTAAGTTATTTTACGCTACTTGGCGTAAAATATTTTCTACCAAAAAATGTTTTCTTAACATTTAATGCAACCAAACACAAGAAAATAATGAAAATTTTTCCTCAAAAATATTTTACACCTTACCGAATAGACCCTAAAATCTAAATATTTTTCCAATCAGCAGAATCCAAAATCTTCAACAACGTCCCATAATTTTGCTTATCATTTTTCCAAATTTGATACCAATTACCAATTTCGATACCAATTACTTATTTCAATGATTTATGATGGCAGTAGCTTAAGTCTAAGCTGCTATCATCAAATAGATTTGTTGGTTTGAAATAAATAGTAGAACAAGTAAAAGGACTAAATAAATAAATAAAGAAAAGGCCTTGGCTAGGTTATAATGATGGTTTGAAATTCATCCTTTCCCACAATTGCTAAGAATACTATAAAGTACTACTATTCTTTCACTTGTTTCTTGAAATTGCAATTTGAACCCCAAGATTGTTTCTTTTTTATTTTACACCTTATCTATACTTTCAAAGATTATGGCAATTTTACCCCTAAAAACACTAACTTTTTTATATCTTGATGACTCAAATTAACGATATGACAATAATTTTAGAATAGCTAATGGTCATTTCTGCAAAAAAAGAAAAAAAAAATTGAGTGACCTAATTTATAACAAAACAATAGTTTGGTAACTGTCGATGCATTTTGAAAATAATTTTTTTTACACATGATATATGCTACATGTGTCAATCAAATAGTATTTAAAAAAAAAAATTATATGATATGTATTTACATCCGAATTTTGGCTACTTGGCTCTGAATAATTAATAATAGCATCATTCTTTGCCATGTCTTACATTAGTAAATCTTCCACATTCAACTTCTTCTCCTCTACTGGAGGTTTTAGTTGAGACCCAAATCCAGGTGGATACATTGATCTAGTAGATGATGAAGATGACCCCCTTGATTACTGCTCCAAAAAAAGTTTGGGTGATTCCGCCTGTAACACCTGGACCTTTTCGATAGTTCCACATCCATTTTTATTCACACTTATCTTTTAAAGTATCCGTTAATATCATTCCTTAATGTTCAAGACTATTTTGCTCTTTTTAGACATTTTCCTAAGTCGGAGGACTAATTTGCAATTAAGTAAAACTCGAGGACAAAATACAATTTGAAAATTCAACATGGCTTCCTTGAGAAGCTGTCTCACTTTCATTCTCATACTTCGAAGCCATTTTCACAGTTAGTTTTCATCCTAAAGGCCCCGTAGCACTAAAGGTGTGAAGGGGGCATTAGAAAGGGCGTGCTTTAACATTCGCTAGCAATAGAAAAAGTATGGATCTTTATAAGAAAAAGTACCTTAAAAAATTTTGTACACCTTCTTCAAGATCGAATCTCAATTTCAAGCAAAATTATTAGATTAAACTAAGGAAATTAAAGATATAGAAGTGTTTTAAGACTAATTTTCTAGTTTTATAGGTAAGTTTACATGAATTATTGTAGGATATTTGAAATAAAAATTCCTAGTTCTTCCAAGAATAAAAGTGCTGTGCATTTTCTAAGTGTCTTAAATTACTAATTGACACTCTAAGCAATAAAAGCCTTCTAACACACTTAGACTACAATTTGCATTCCGGAAAATTTATAAAACCTACAAGTTTACAGGGAAGATATGTAGTTAGTAGTAAGGGGATCGTTTCCACAACAATTGTTACAACAAGTACTAAGATTCTAGGGACAATTGTACATTTTATACGACCAATATGAATTTTGTGCTAAACTAGGGTAATAACAAGAAGTAAATAAATAAGACAAGTAATTAACTAAATTATCAGCAAGAAACAAAGAGGGATTAGGTTATGGACATGCTCCTTTTACTGAATGATCAATCAATGGGTTCACATGAGGATTCCCTCCTAAAAATAAACCAATCTCTTATTCTTACTCATTATTCTAGTCTAATATTTAATATGGACTTCTAGGAATTAACTAAAAAAGCTAATATCTTGACTTGACTATTAACCTTCTTAATCAAGTGGTAAACTAGTTTAGGAATCAACACTCAACGCTCGTTTGTTATGTTAAACCACAAAAATAGTTCAATGAAGGATCCTTGAATTCTCTCCATACTTTCAAATCATTTACTACTATGTTCAGAAGTCCACCACCTTCAAGTCATCAACTTTGAATTACATGGGTAGAATTTATATATCCCTAGCCTAATCACTTAGAGATTTAGCTAATCATGGTCAATAAAAGAAATTATTGATGCCTTTTTTAAAACACCTAGTTATATCATTTATAAACACCTAAATTCTACTACTAAATAGGAGACATCTCGTAATTATACGATTGTCAACTATTAGTAAGTGGAAGTAAAGATCGTACCCAGAAAGATTTGTTAGTAATTACTAATTATTTAGTTAAATTACTAGTTGAAGTGATTGACTAAAAGAGGACTTTTAACTAAAATTAGAATTTATGAGCCTAAGAAAGCAATTTAAATAGTAGAAAAGTAATTTAAAAGTGAACATTCTATCAAAGAAAGCATTTTTTAAGAAGCAAGTAAAGGAAAAGCATTGTTAAGAAGCAATTATTTAATCTAACTATACATTAACATTAAAGAAGTATAATTAAAGAAAGCCCATTAAGTGTGTGTAGTTATGCCACATCTAGGTAAATTGGTAAAGATGTGTATGCTTTCTTAGGTTAATAAACTAGATGTATCCTAGTTTAACTAATCTAAACTATAAATTACCATTAAGAAAGCATTTTTAGGAAATTCTGTGAACTAATCTAACAATTACACTAAGAAATCATGTAAAGGAAGTAATCAAATGAAAACAATTAAACTAACTAACTAAAGGAACATAAAATTAAAGTTTAACTAAAGGAGTTTTAATATAGATAAAGTCCTTACGATTACAAAACTTCAATATTTAACTTGGAATTTAAATCTAAAAGGAAGAGAAATCCTAATCATAGAAAACTCTCCCCAAATTGGGGAGGGGGAAATGAAGAAGAACTCTAGCATACTTCTACACCTATTAACACATTCTAACTATGAGAAAAAAGAGGATTAAATGTGCTATATATAGTACTAGGGTTGGAGGAGAAATTTCAGCCATAGAACAGCCTCATTTTGGGCATTTTTGACCCCAACATTCCAATATCACCGCGGTTGAGGAGTGCAGTTAAGAATCCAATAGCTATTGGGTGTTCGTCACCGTGGCTTCAGCACACCTTCGCTGTTTTTTGCTCTGAAAATCTTCGTCCGACGTCTGATTGAAGTGTCATTTTTTTTTTCATGCGACCCTAACACATAAGAGCATATTATTAGCTATAATAAATACTCAAATAACTCTTAAACACTGAAACAAAATACTCACAAAAGAGACAAAAACCAAAGACAAATAAAGACAAATAAAATCCTAACTCCCAACTGAATTAAGTAATAACAAGAAACAAATTCTAAATACAAAAACCTACTAAAATATGATAATTATCACATAATTAAATACTAAAACACTTAATAAACACATACTAACACATTCTTACTCATAAAGACATAAAAATATACAAAAATACATAATAAAGCATTAAGAATATTCGAAACTAATATCAAAACTGTTAAATTTAGGGTATAGTTTTCTAGAGTTATTAATGACAAAGAAGTATCCCTTGTTTAGTCATTCTTACTAACATCTATAAACAAGAATGAACATAGCCTTTTTGAAATTTCCCAATATTTCCATTTTCTAGAATCTCCTTTTGAACCCGATCCCGATTTTAGTATAGGCAGATTCGAGACTGCAATCCGAGCCTTGCTCAAACCTAGGATTTGACTCAGACCGCGATGTGAAAAATACTACCTTGTAAATTGGCACTGCGGTCCCAAATACTTGAAGTCTTGCTCTTTGTCTTCAATTTTTAATATTGTAGCTTGGTCCTTGACTTCTTGATTCTTCCTACTGCTACCCAATTGTAAATTCACCCTACAATAAAACACCAATTCCTATTAAGTACCATTATAATTCTAAAATTGACATAAAAATACTATAAAAAGTCTAATATTACTCTAATGTCTTTATCAATACTGCTAAGCATAAAATCAAAGAAAACACACATGCACAGAAAACACTTAAATCAGGAACAACACTATCAATACTATGGTTTTAGAGGCAAAATAAATTTACTTTTCCAGAGTTATCATACTTCCAAACTTAGCGTTTTGCCAGTATTGAGCAAAACAAGAAAAAGAAAGAATAAGAGCAACTTAGCAACAAGAAGCACCAGTAACATATAAAAATAATTGACAGATTGGATGTACTTTCGGTGAACTAGATCTTATAAAAACCTCAAATAGCATATGATACTAGAAGTAATCCAATCTATCTCAATCCAATTATCCATTTTGCTTAAAAGATAGTTCAATCATCAACAAAAGTTTCAAAATACTAGAGAATGCCCTCCATCAAAATTGTTTTCAAAATTAGTTCAATTTATGCAAAACACGTTCTACTCAAAAGAATCACAAGTCAATCAAGCAATCTCGAATAACCACTTGGAAATAGAAGTATCGTTAGGACTTTACCTAGAGTACAAATGACACACAAAGAACCATTAATCTAGTTAGGAGTGTTTGGTTTGACATTGATTATGGATAGTACACATCTCATCCCCAACTCATTGGTATACTACAAGCGAAAAGGCTTATTTCGATGGTTTTCCTTCTATGTACCTCATTTAAAAGCAATCCTAATGGTCATTTCGAAGGTACAAAATTTGTGACATTGATTCCTCTACTATCCTTATTTTCTACTCTAATAGCATATTTCGAAGGCACGATATTGGTGATACTGATTCCTCTACTCGCCTTATTCCTAAGAGGAAAATATATTTTAGTGCTACCTAAACCAAGGAAGGGGAATGAAATGCACCCAAAATCATATCTGGAACCAAACACTCTAAAACAGATATAATACATCTCTAATGAAATCATACAAATGACCTAACTTATTTCCGACTCACCTAAAATTCCCATCAGAAACACATCACATATTAAACCAAAGATGATCTTGCCAAACCAACCCAAAGATCATCTCAAACCACCAAAAGCAACATTAAATTAACAACTATCCTGATTCACCAAGGATAACCAATCAAAGCCAAGCAATCATCACATAAGTACCAATAACAGTAGTAAATTTATCCTCAAAATGAAATCAAACTACTTGGCCTAACTAGATAGTCCTTGGCTAAAAGCAAACTAAAGTATCTAGCAATTCAAACCCAAACTAATTCAACTAAGCAAACTAAAATTTTGAAATACTAGGAAATGTAAATGAAATTGTCTCATGAATCCAAGCTTCATAAGCAATATGGGGAAAATTATTGGGAATAAGCAAGTAAATGAAGGGGAAAAGGTCTTCCCATTGCGCAACGAGTGTCAATCCTCTTCTTCATCATCCTTCTCCTCTGCGTAGTCCTCATCATCACTCGAATCAATGTTGACCCGTTCACCCACTCCACCAACTTGGTTCTTCTCAAAGTTGTTTCTAATTTGGCTCCTTCTTTACCACTTTAGCCTTGTTATCCACATTGTATTTGCTTCTTTTGTAGTTGGAAGAAGGGTTGTTGACGTGGAGGCGCATAGTCCCAAAGAGGTGGTAGCCTTGGGAGAATCCAAGTGTTGAGTGTGGTGTCTTGAAGGGTTTGATCAATGAGAGTGAGATTATTGTGGAGGATCATTTGGCAATAGGTCCAGTAGCCATACATCTCGTTTTGCTTCTAATCAGTTTGGGAAAGATTGTAGACATATCTAACCACCATGTTGATAAAAGGAGCTTGTGGAGGTTCTTGCGGCAGTGGTGCTTCCGGTTGCTCAATTCTCTTATTATGTTGCGCAAACTCCTTGACCATATTTTGCACATAATGGCCGTTAATACA
Source organism: Cinchona pubescens (assembly GCA_025175665.1). Taxonomy (NCBI): domain Eukaryota; kingdom Viridiplantae; phylum Streptophyta; class Magnoliopsida; order Gentianales; family Rubiaceae; genus Cinchona; species Cinchona pubescens. The sequence continues at coordinate 100,526 of JANKKI010000486.1, forward strand.
GCCTCGTGGATATACTTGCTCCTCGCCGGGTATAACTTAACAACCTGCATCAAGACATAGTTTAGTAACTAAACTAGGTAACACAAAACTCGGTTGTCCCGATTGCATGTTTTACCAAATAACTCACCCCAATCAATGGACAACCCCTCCATGATAGCAAAGACTAGACAAGCTTTGTCCCATGAGCAACGCTAACGTGATTGAACCCTAAATACGGAAACTTACAAAATAAAACCAAATTTTGGGAAAAGTTGAAGGCCACTCATAGAGAACCCCAAGTATTTGTTCCCCCTAGCATTCATCCATGAAACATCATCATAATACAAATGATTTTCTTATGTTGTCTTAACTTGGCCCCTCGTTGTTTGTGTCTATGAGATTCTTGTAACTACTACTAGGAATGCTAAGGACCCCAAAATATGCATTAATTTTCTTCTCATTGAAGTCAACTCATTTGCCCCTAACAAAGCATTTACCTTCTTGCAGGTCACATAGATTATAGTGAAATTCACTTCTAAGTTAGTGTAACCCAGATTAACCTCACCATGAAAACAATCCCAATTCCATTCTCTCATTTGAATTTCTATCTCTCTACGAATGCCCTCATAATTGCCCCAACTTCTAGGCAAGTCAAAACCCACTCTTGAATAATGGCATGTTTCTTATTATCTTTGATCAATTTGGTAGCCCTTTTGTTCACGAAACAAATTCTCATCATCATCACCATTGCCATTTTTCTTGGTTGATTTTGTTCACAAACAAATTCTCATCATAATCACTATTGCCATTTTTCTTGGTTGATTGACTCCCATCCTTTGTTTTTCTCTTTTTAGTAGCAGAAGGGCTAGCAACATTCTTTCTCTTACCTTTGTCTCTAGCCATTTGAATTAATAGTGCAAATATAACAAAATTCAACCCAAAAATAACACAATCAATAGAATTAAGGTAATTCAATAAGAACGATTCCCAACAAATGTAGGGTGAATAGTTAAATTGACTTCTTAAACACTTCCATAAATAAGAGTGACTAAACAATAATCACAAAAACTGACAGCCCAAGAACAAAATTGAAGCAATTTTAGCGAAAGAAATTAAAAATTGAATGACCCCCTTTTGTCATTGAATTCATCCTTTGCTTGTTCTCTTTGAGTGCTTGAATTCCAATAGACCAATGGGTTGAAGAGGCTAAAATCTGAGATTTGGGTGGAATTTGGAGTTAATTGGTAAAGGGAAGAGGACAATTCGTGAAAGGGAAGAGAGGAGTGGAGGTTAGGGTTTGGCTGCAATTTGGTTTAATAATGAGATTTCTGTTGAAAATCAACCAAGTGTTGTATTTATATGGGTGGAAGAGTCGGACCGCAGTCTCATTTTTAGTACAAGGAAATTCAGCATCGCAGTCCAGAATGCAAAATGGCATGATTGATTAATGATTTTGAACCGCAATGTCATTTTTTTCTTCTTGTCTTTCAGGTGTATAAGAGATGTGACTAAGGACCCAACTCATCTTCATTGACTACGAAAGTTTCTTCTTGGTTCTAAACTACAGTGTCACTTCCAGTAGGTCTACCAAATTGGGACCATGCTCCAGACTGTGGTTCTGAATACCTAAAATTTTCTCAACATTTTGGGACTTGGGTCCTGAAATTCCCTTCTCTGATTTGGGACCGTGGTCTCACTTCCAGAGAGCTCACTTGGTTTGAGACTGCACTCTTCGTGACCACGGTCCCGAATCCTTAGAAAATTTCCATTTTTTAGCTTTCCTCCAATTGCTTACAAAGAGACTTGTTCATCACCTAAAAGTATCAAAACAACATTTTAGAGACAATTTTCACTTCTATTTTCTCAAAAACACTTAAAATGAAGCAAATAAACATAGTAGACCAAATTTTTACCAATTAACCCTAACTAGCTAGTTAACTAACTAAATGAAATTAACATGAAATTAAACCATAAATTAAGGGAAAGAAATCATTTGATTGCCTCCCAAGAGAGCTTATTGATAGGCATTAGCTTGGCTATGGTGTGGTTGCTCTAGTAGTCCACATGAAGGACAAATGTCTGTCCTTTCTCTTTTTCCTTTTGGTTTCCATGGTTGAGTTCTAGTCTATGCCTGTTGACCTTGAAGTTTGAGTTTTCTCCTTTTAACTCTATGGTTCCATGTGGAAAAACTTGGATCACCTTAAACGGACTTTCCTACGTATAATTTGAGTTTCCCAGAAAATAACTTGAGCCTCAAATTGTAGACCAAAACTTGGCCTCCGAGAGTGAAGTTCTTTCTCAAAATTTTCTTATCATGCCAAGCCTTGGTTATTTTATTATATATCATTGAGTTCTTGAATGTATCTTTTCTAAACTCATCAAGTTCATTCAAGTCCGACGACCACTTTTCACCTGCCTATTTCCAGTCAAAATTCAAACCTTGATTGCCCAATATGCTCGATGTTCTAGCTCCATCAGAAGATGGACAAGATTTTTCATACACCATTCTATATGAAGGTATTCCAATTGGGGTCTTTGAATATTGTGCAGTATGTCCAAAGAACATCATCTAGTTTTTGTGACCAATCCTTGAATTGTTGACGATTTTCTCCAAGATTATCTTTAATTCTCTATTGAACACCTCCACTTAGCCCAAAATTTGGGAATGATATGCCAAAGCAAACTTATATTTCACCCCATACTTGGACATCAAAGATTCAAATTGGGCATTCTTAAAATGAGACCCTCAATGTCTCTTATCACTTATGATTGTTCACGGCACTCCAAAGCGACAGAAGATGTCAATTTCTCAAAATATCTCATGACCACCTTAACACATCATTTGTTGGTGAAGTAATTGCCTCTACCTATTTGGACACGTAATCAATAACAACCAAGATGTATTTATTGGAGTAGGAGGTTTGGAAGGGTCCTATGAAATCTATGCCCCACGTATCAAAAACTTCAAATGCTATGATCCCATTGAGAGGCATCTCATGCCTTCTTGAGATATTTTCCATTGTGGCATTCGTCACGATTAAGCACAATTCCTTGAATATTTGAAGATATGTGGCTAATAGAGACCGCTTTGCAAGACATTAGATGTGGTCCTCTGAGCTCCATGAAGGCCTCTAATAAGGGAGGAATGGCAATGCATTAAGATATCCTGTATCTCTTTCTCCGAAACAGCCAAAGTACAATATTTCACCTCTGGAAAGAACTTCCTTTTTTTAGATTTGTATAAGAGATCTAAGTTCAAGAAACTTGGTACCACCATTGCAATTATAGAATTCACCAAGTCCGCATACCATGGGTGATTTTCCTTGATCACAAACAATTTCTCTATCTGGGATTCTTCTTGAATAGGGATCTTATCTTGGAACATAAGTCTTGATTCTTCAATTCTTGGAAGGTGGTTGGCAACCATATTTCATTTCCTTTCTTGTCCACAACTTCCCAATCAAATGCCTATAAAAGAAGTATTCACCTTAATAATCTAGGCTTTGTATCTTTCTTTGAAAATAAATATTTTAAGAGTGTTCGGCATGGACAACAATTTTTTACCCGATCAAATAGGAACAAATTTATTAAATGCAAACACTATGGCAAGTAATTCCTTTTCGGTTGTTGAATAGTTCACTTGAACTTTATTTAGTCTTACTTGCATGGTAAAGGACATGCAAAATCTTGTTAACCTTTTGACATAAAATAGCTCAATGGCATAGTCGCTAGCATCGCACATTAATTCAAAGGGTAATGACTAATTTGGGGCAGTTCAATAATCGGTATGGTTACAAGAGCATGTTTCAACACATTGAAGGATTTCAAACAAGCACCATCAAAGTTAAACACACAATATTTTTGCAAAAAGGAACAAAGAGGTCTAGTAGTTTGGAAGAAATTCTTGATGAATTTATAGTAAAAATACGCATGCCAAGAAAGTTCCTTACCTTCTTAACATTAGAAGGTAGGGGTAATTTCTCTATGATTTCCACCTTTGCTCTATCAACCTCTCTCCCCTTCGATGACACCTTATGACATAACACCATTCCCTCCCGTGCCATGAAATGGCACACACATTGTCCTAATTAAGATCCAAATTGGTCTTTTTACAACAAAAAAACACTTTGACAAGTTTAGCAGGCAATCATCAAAAGAAGTACAAAAGACACTAAAATCATACATAACACCTCAATACATTTTTCTACCATATCATGAAAAATGGCAAACATGCATCTTTGAAATGTTCTTGGAGCATTATAAAAACCAAAAGGCATACGCCTATATGTAAAGGTTCCATAAGGGAATATAAATTGTAGTTTTCTCTTGATCCTTCAGAGATATTCATATTTGAAAATACCCGGAGTAGGCATTGAGAAAACAATAATAAGCAAAACCCGCTAACCTTTCTAACATTTGGTTAATAAAAGGTAATGAGAAGTGATCTTTTCGGGTTGCCTCATTTAACTTCCAAAAATATATATGCAAATTCTTCACCTTATAACCAACTTAAATTGGAAGAAGTTTATTTGTGTCACTGCGAATACGGTAAAACCAGTCTTTTTAGGAACAACTTGGGTTGGACAAACCCATTCACTATCACCACTTGGGGAGATAATACTGACATAAAGTAATTTCATGACTTCCTTCCTAACAAGCTCTTTCAATGTTGGGTTCAATCTTCTTTGGGGTTGTCTAATTGGTTTATACCCTTTATTCATCTGAATTTTATAAATGCATATGGTTGGACTAATGCCTTTTATGTCATCAATATTTCAATAGTGCTGTGGCACTATGATGCAATTTAAGAACATGAATCAATCTTTCCAATTGCTCACAAGCCAAATATGCATTCACATTAACGGGAAAAAAATCATGATCTCCAAGATACACATATTGCAAATGTGAGGGTAAGGGTTTTAGTTCAACCTTAGGGGGTTCGTTGTTCAGAGACCTTCGTTACCCTTATCCTTATCACCATGTTTTAAGAGACTTGTGTTAAAGCCATTGTATTAGATGGTTCTTAGAATGTATAAGAGACCTGTCTTTTAGACACATCTAGAAAGTGTAAAAGAGTGCCCTTAACCTAGGGAACTTGGTTAAGTGGAACCTTATAAAAATCATTTACCAATTCTTCAATCACATCTTATCATAAGATCTTCATAAGTAGAGGAAAGTTAAAGTAAATCAAAGACATTAAAAGCAACAACTTCATTATTTATTCTAAACTCTGACTTCTCCTTTTAGAATCCTATGAGAACACGTCAGGTTTCTAGGAATGGTCTTCTTGCAACTATGTATGATGGGCATCTCTTTATCCTATTCCATGTCCAACACAATGAAGTCTGCTAGAAGATATACTTTGTCCACCTTGATGATGACATATTCAAGTATTCCCCTTGGAAAATTGATACTTCTATGCGTAGTTGCAAAGAGACACTTGTGGGCTTCAAAACCTCACCACTAGGCTTTTTGTTGATTCAAAATGGCATAAGATTAATCAAAGCTCCTAGGACACACAGAACTTTTTCAAAATGGATTCCACCAGTCAATGCACTACACCTCTCCGTTAGACAAAGAATTTCATTCTCATGGAGCTTCCTCTTTGAAGAAAGGATTATTTTATGAACTTGTATAGCTCGGCATATTTTCCAAGGCCTCCATAAATGGGATATTGATTATCAAGCTTCTTGAACACTTCTAGAAATGTCTTGAACTTTTTAGCTTTCTCATCACCCTTCACTCTTTGTGCAAATAGAACCTTGACTTGCTTGGTTAGTTCCATTGGTGGATCCTTGTCTCAGATATTATTTTCCTTCCTGGATCAGTTTTGGGCTCAGTGGACTCATCAAGCATTTTTCACTTTCCCATTGAAGACTTCCCATCTTCATCGTCAATTGCACCATCATCACTATTCACTGCTTTTTCAACCTTCTTGCTTCTCAAAGTTGAATCAACCCCAACATTGTCATCCAACATTTGACCACTGCTAAGTATGATTGCTTGAACACATTCACGTGCTGGTGGTCTCTTGGATTTGGGAGAGTGTAACTCGGGAGTGTACCACTAGGTTTCTCAGATACTTGTCTAGCTACTTTGGCCCAATTTTGTTTCTAAGTTTCTAGTGAAAGCACCTTAATTTCTTGAAAATGCCTCATGGTCCCTTCTGAGTGCTTCATGGTCCCTTCTGAGCCCACTTTCTCTTCTAGCTAGACAAGTTCCTTTCTCAATGTGTATAAGCTCCCTTCCAGTTTTTGCAAGTTAAGCATACATATCTTCTTCATCCCTTTAAGGAAGTGAACCACCCGATCAAAGGTTGATAATTATGGGAGGTTGAGGTTGATAAGAGGAACTAGCTTGTGAATTTTGAAAGTTTGATTGGAAAGGTCTTTGGTGTAGTGGTTGGTACGGTCTAGATGAGGAGGCTTGACCACAATCAAGTGGGTTGATAGGCATTTTGAGATGATTGCTCACCCCATAAGAAGTTGGTGTGATTCGTCGAAGATGGGTTCTAATTGTTCCCATAAACATTTAGTTGGGGTCTGGATTGATGAGCTTCGTTCCCTCACACAATTCACTTGCTTACTTTGCAATGAAGGGCCTTTAGTTGTACTTTGACCATTAGGATGGTCATCCAAGAAAAAGTCACAAATTAATGGGAGGGGGGGGGGGGGTTGTATTTTGATATGACATTCATATTTCTTATTTTCTCCAATACTTTAGTGAGATTGGCCATCATATTTATTAAGAGTCTATTTTGGCCAATACAGTATCAAAAAGGTCTAAATAAAAAACTCCTCTTTTACCTTGAGGTTGATTTTGGAGATTGTTCATGTTGATGTTGTGGAGACAGGTGCAACTGGGCCGCATTGGTAGTAATTGGAAGCCATGGTGTTGAGCTAACATTGAGCTTCTTTTATTGTCTTAAAAGAAAGTGACCCATCGGCCAAGGAATCTACAAGCAATTTAGTCTCTTGGTAGAGCTCGTTGTAAAACTTTTGAATTTGCAACCAAAGGGATATAGCACTATGTGGGCATTTTCTAAGCAATTCCTTATATCTTTCCTATGCTTCTCCAATTCCTTCTTCGGTGCCTTGTTTAAATGAAGTGATTCCATTCTTAAGTCAAGTTCTTTTTTATGGAGAAAAATGCTTCACTAAGAACTTTACCAATCCATTCCATGTCGTGAATGTCCCTTGGTCATGAATTGAAACCACGATTTGGCTTTATCCCTTGGTTAAAATCGAAATGCTCTCATTCTAACACAATTTGGGTGTACTCCGTTAAACTTGAAAGTAAATCTAGCACCTCTTCAAAATTACCCCATCAACTGTGTCTAGGGATCTTTATTTGGACTACCCCCAAACGTTGCATGAGTTTTTAGTATTTGTATGAGTGCCGGCTCAATCTCGAAATAGTTCGCATGTATGGGGATTCTCACTATGCTTGAGTTTGAACCATCAAATATTGGCATAGCATAGTCTCTTAGGGGTTTATTATTCCCATTCAAACTATGTTCTCCATTGCTATGTCCACCCGAACCATTGTTTGTCCATGCCTTCTTCATTATCAAAGTTCCTATGGTTTTTATATTCTACCCTTCTATTGTTATTTTCCTCCGCCATGATAATTCCCTCTTGTTCTTGTTGTAGTGTTTTCTCTTTCTCCTTAGTGTCTTTTCAAGCTCCCAATCAAAAGGTAGTAAACCTCTTTCTTAAGAACCATATAGTACAAGATAACAACCGAGAACAAATGAAATATCAAAGGCAAAGTACTAAATACAATAGCCAAGTATTGTTGAGAATTCACTAGTACTACTAAAACAATGCAACAAGTAAATAACTAAAACAGAGAAAAGTCTAAATTAGAACTATCCTTAAGTACCTAATATTGCCGTTTAAGACAATCCTCGGTGACAGCATCAAAAATTTGATGTGTGTTTTCTAAGTGTTTTAAATTAGTAACTCACACTCCAAGCAATAAAAACCTCCTAACACACTTAGACTACAATCTACACACCTCAAGTATATAGGAAAGATATGTAGTTAGTGATAAGGGTTTCATTCCCTCGAGAATTGTAACAACAAGTACTAGGATTCAAGGGACAATTTTACTATCTAGACAACCAATATGAAGTTTGTGCTAAACTAGGGTAAAAACAACAAGTAAATAAATAAGACAAGTAATTAACTAGATTATCAACAAGAAACGAAGGGGGACTGGGCTATGGATATGCTCCTTCTACTAGGTCTATTGTTCTAGTGGATGATCAATCAATGAGTTCACATGAGGATTCCCTTCCAAAAGTGAACCAATCCCTTAGCCCGACTCATGTGTTCTAGTCTAATATTCAATATGGAGTTTTAGGAATCAACTAAGAAAGCTAATATCTTGGCTCGAATATTAACCTTCTTAATCAAGTAGCAAACTAGTCTAGGAATCAATATTCTACACTCGTTTGTTGTGTTAAACCAACAAAAATAGTTCAAGGAAGGAGCTTTCCCTCTCACCATACATTCAAATCATTTTCTACTACTCAAAAGTCCACCACCTTCAAGTCATCCACTTTGAATCATCCATACATGGGTAAAATTTACATATCCCTAGACCAATCCCTTAGAGATTTAACTACTCATGCTTAATAAAAGAAATGACAAGGAAGTTTAAAAGCAAGACATAAGTAAATCTACAAGAGCAACTAAGAGCAACATGAACATAACACTACTAGTCATTCTAACTAAGTAAATGAACAAGCATGAACGTAGGCAAAGACATTATCTAAAGAAAACTAGTAAATAGGCCAATAATAATTTCTCAAAGAACTTTAACTTGCATAGATCTTGACCCTTCCGAGCTTTGCTCGAACTAGGGATTTTGATTCTTGGACCATAGTGCAAAAACTGCTGCCTTGTAAATTGGCACCATGGTCCCACATACTTTAAGTTTTGGACTTTTTCTTCAATATTTTCTGTTTGCAGCTTGGTTCTTGACTTTTCATTCTTCCAGTTGCTACCCAATTGTAAATTCACCCTACAGTAAAACACCAATTTAATAAGTACTATTATAATCCTAAAATCAATATCAAAAATACTATAAAAGTGTAATATTACTCTAATGTCACTACTAACACTACTCAGCATAAATCAAAGAAAATACGTTGCTAAACACTTAAATAAAAACACTATGGTTTTAGAGACATAATAACTTTAGTTTCCTAAAGTTATAAAAAAGTTGCTCCTATCTTGTTGTTTGTGGTCTTTTGTTGTTACCAGATATGTTCTTGAACTACATAGTCTTGAACTATGGTCCTAAAATTCAAAATATTTGACATGACAAATTTCAATGAGGGTTTCAAAGGTTGTTTTATTGATTGAAAGTGCTTAAATCTTGTTGTTAATCATTGATTCTTGTTTTTGAATTCTTCTCTACCATGTCCAACTTTGATTTATTGTTAAAAACACTTCCTACGAATGAGTTTTGAGGTTTCTTTGATTAAGGACTATCAATTAGAGGAATTTGCATGTTCTTAGTGTTTAAGTCTAGGGTTTTGGTGTTTAATCACACTTTCATTTTCCTAGAACTTCGTACAACTTGTTCATAAATGTTTTAACATTTGTTTCTAAGTATTTGAAGTGATTTTTGATCATCAAAGACAGGTGCTTCATAGCTTTGTTGGAATGACCAACTTGCTTATTCAAGTAACCAGCTAGCTTGTTCATGAAGAATTAGTTGGATTCATCATGCCTTGCTTACTTTTAATCCTTGAATATTGTAGCTCAAGGTTTGGACTATTAATGGCGTTACTCTCTTGATTATAGGTAAGGAAAATGTACTCAGAAGATCAGTAATATTTACGCCTTTTTATTGATCGTATCGTATACGATTTATTGAGCAGCCATATAATTTGTAAAGTGAAGGTAAGTATGGTTATTGTGTAGGGTTTGTATATGGCAAGTACCTTATATTGCTTAAATTGTTTATGGTACCTCATGTGACATTAGTTCAAGCACTTTGGTACATATATGATTATGATTGGGAAATGAATGGGTCGCTTGAGTGAACTTGGCTTATTGTGTTGATATTAACTACAGGAGTACTCTATGTTGTATTGTTATACCTAGTCTATCGGGTAGACACCAGATAGAAACATTGTAAGGACTAGTCTATTCAGGCAGATAATAGATAGACCTAGATCTAGTGTTGAAAGACTTAGATGAATCATGAGCATGTTGAATTGTTATTTGATATCTTGATTACAGGTTTTGGCTTGCATAATTAAACTGCATTGATCATACGCAGTCATTTTATTCGGTTTATATGTTATTTACCAAGCATTTTCTTACCCCATCATTTGACTATTGTTTTGCAATTGATATTGCCAGTCTGAAGAGTCTGTTGGTCTAGACTTTAGTGAGTAGCAGGGAGGAGATTACATAATATACTCTAGATACTGGAGTTATGATGTGTTGATTTTAGTGTGAGGTTTGCTATTTGTTTTGCTTGTGTGCCAATGGCCTAGTTTAGGGTTTGTCATGTATAAAGAACCCTGTTTATTGCTTTGAGATTGTTGGTTTGATAGTTGTATATAAATGTACTATTGTTGATATAAATGATTGTGAGGTGGTTTTGAACTGTTTAATAAATATAAATTGCTCTTGTACTGTACCTTGCATGCTTTTGGTGATCCCAAGGTGTAGTATGTCATTGTCCAGTTTTAGGGGCATGACACTGCCATCCATGATTGTATCAATTGGAGTATGGTTGTTCATCCCACGATTAAATTCCCTAAAAATTTATTTGTCTCAATATTGATACTCAAATACAGGGATACATTGGATAGTGCTAGATGATGAAGATAGACCCTTTGATTATTGCTCCATGAAAAATCTTGTAATGATTACTATCATGATTGTATGATGTTTAGTGTAATTGATAATCATCCCACGACTGTAAATTTCCTACAAAGTTAACCATCACAAGATTTATTGGGAATTGAGCTTCATTGCAAACTATACAAGTCACAAAGGACTTACACTGGCTGATGAGGTGCCCCAAGAGAATCCATCTTCTTTGACAAAGCAGCTACTTCTGTCGTCAAATCGATAAAAGGTGGTGTCCATTTCCACAATACATGTTGTTCTCCTTGGCTTTGAATGTTTCACTGGCCATTGGTAACTTTTAGAGGCCATCTTCTTTAACAAATTGTATGCACGTTGGATAGATTTTCTATCAATGTTCCACCACCTGTTGTATCAATAGTCGTCATTGTATGGTCTAGCAAACCATTGTAGAAAGTTTGCACTTGTAGCCAAGTGGGTAGCTCCTGATAAGGATACGGTCTAAGGAGCTCCTTAAGCCTCTCTCATTCCTCATACAATGGTTTTGAATCAAATTGCATGAAGGAAGTTATATCATTCCTCATTTTGGCAGTCTTTGCCGGTGGAAGAATTTTGTAAGAACTTTTGAGCTAAATCCTTCCATGTGGATATGGACCCAGGAGGTTAGGAGATCAGCCATGCCTTTTCTTTATTCCTTAGTAAAACTAGTAAAAGCCTCAGTATGATGGCTTCATTAGTCAAACCACTGTGTTTGAAAGTGTCACATGTTTCCAAGAAATTGAAAATATGTCCATTTAGATCATTATTTGGCAACCTCGAAACAATCAATGTCTAGACAACATCTATTGATCTCTTATACACATCTTAACTGTGCAATTATTCTCTTGAATAGCTGGTTTTCTTAGTCTAGATTGAAGACCCTCAACAAGCGGGTGAACATATTTCTATAGAGACTTGGGCTTCTCTGGTTCTTTGGCCATTGTCACCAGGTTTGAAAACCAAGCTTGTTCTCTCATTTAAGTTTGCTAACAGTTCTTTTGATTTCAAGATCTAAAGGAGCAAGATCTGCCTTCTTACCATGGTTCATACACGACCAAGAGAACCAGAGAAACAAACAAAGAAACATAACAAGTCCTTACAACAAAAGCTAATAAAAGAAATTAAATTGAACTAGAATTAAGTTGCTTGGTATTAATGTTAGTAGACAATTAAGAAAATAAGTTCCCATAGCAGTGCCGAACACTTGTTGCATGATTTACGCACTAAGTGAATGTATCGTTAAAAGTAACAAAGTTATAAGTATAGATTGTTGCCACGAGGACTATTGACTTAACTCTATTAAGTACTAAAATTGAAATAATTTAACTCTATCTAAACAATTGATATTTGAAAGAACGTATAGAATAAACTTAACAAGTAATAAGGAAAAAAATAAATGAAAGAATAAATCAAATGAAAAAACCTAGGGTTCAATTATCAATCAATACTTCATTTAAACATCTCATCTCTCCTCTATTCTAATTGATGAACTAGGGTTGCTAACATTGAGTTCTATTGCGTTTACAAGTTTCTTTCAAAGTTTTCCTACCAATCTGAATAAAAATCACTATATTTCTATATGAACTACAATTTTGATTAAAGCATTAAAAAAAATACTAATTTTGGCTATCTATGGTATACAAGTATATTTATATCCTACACATGAATCAATTTATTTATCAAGCAAATAAATTAAACAAAAGTTGTTCAAATTTTCTCTAACCTTAAATCCCTCTTTTCAAATTTAGTCTAGAGGTTCAAAATAAATTCAATTGATGGTCAAAAAATTAAAATCATTAAAATCAAACTTGAATAAACAAACACTAAAGCCATATCAAGAGAGAGAGAAAGAGAGAGAGAATCAATATTCAAACTACATTGTGAAATCCGATTGAAACCATAGAAAACTAATTTAGTGCAAAAATAAGTAAAATAAACAACCAAAAGATTTTCTGTAACCAATCCATGACCAAAAATAAATAATTAAATAAAGAGAGAGAATAGAAGTGCAAAAACTTCGTCACAAATTTCATTCTTCAGTCTTCTTCTTGGATTGATCACTCTTTTTAATGGTAAAAGTATGATAAACTTTATTCAAATATCAATAGAACTACCCTAAACCCCTATTTATATAACTTTGGGGTTGTAGAAGTGTTTAGGTAAAAAATAGCCCTGAGAAGTGCAAGGAATTCGAAAAACCAGTTTTTGTCCTGTGTGGGCACTACCAGAAGGTTGTGGGCATTCCAGCCTCCACATAGTACATCTGGTTTATACACATTGTGAAGAAGGGTATGGGTGCTGCAAGGCACCAGGGTTAGCAATGCCTAGTAGTTCTTGCTTCGATCTTTCTCGATTTTCATGCTGACCACTTTGTTGACCCTTGAACCATTTGTTTGAATATAAAACATATTAAGCACATTAAATAACATTACTTAAGAAAACAATAAAATGACTGAAAATTCAAACAGTGTAATTGAAAAACACCAAACTCGTATGAAACCCTAAATAGAACACTTGTGAATAACTCTCTTTAGGAGATTTAACAGTTGACTCTGCACCAAAATTTTTAAACCAAAGTTATTAATAGCATAACACATGATTTTATATATTATTGCAATTTCTTTTACATCTCCGATTTGGGGTCTCACAAAGTAAAAGTTTAAAAGACAGGATGGGAGGTGAAGATTATGGTTGTCTCATTGAAGGATAGTAGTTAAGGTGGTAGCGATTAGCCACACGTTCCATAAGCAAGAGAACTTGGAAAGGTTGAAAAGGCAATTCTAACATATCCATTCTATTTTCATGTTGCATATGGTACTTTTGAGTTGGAAAGATCATTCCCAAGAAAGGCTATTCCAACTTAATTCCGTGAAGCCTTTTCCCCAATAAAATTTGAGAAAAACTCTTTCTAACTTTTATCTAAAAAAGAAAAATGATAAAATTGTTAAATTTTCCCTCACACCTAACTCTACTTTGCGATTAATCTTGTTATTATTTTCTCTTTTTCTTTTACATTGGTAACCTTATTATTTCAATCTAAAATTTTAGAATAATATCATTTGTTTAGGAATTTTGTTTTGCTACTTACGTTACCATATAGCTTTGTATTTTTTATGCAAATGAATATGAACATTGGGTCCTTTTGGATTGAAAATAATGGGCCATTATTTGGTGAATGATATTTGGTCAAACTTTTTGTATATTTTGGAAATAATGTTGACTTTTGGAATAAAGGAATACTTGTTTTTGTATACAATATTTTAAAATAACTATTTAGATTGTAAATAATGAATTCCAATTATTTGAATTAACCATATGGAAATACAAACAATTTTAGAATTAAGAAAATCACTATTTATGTATTTTCTTCACGACATTTTAAAAAGTTACATTTTAAATTGTCAATTTTTTATTTTATTGTCATTTCAAGTTAGTTCAGAATGTCGTTAATTGATCATTAGGACATTAACATTGGACCATAAAAAGATCAGAGGTTCAATCTGTGTCTTTCTAATTACAAGCCGTTAACTATTCATTTAAACAATTCATTTAATGCTATTCAAAAGTTGACATTTTTTGGCATTTCGAACTTAGCAATGTATGTCAAACAGAGTACGTTGGCTGACAATTGTTTTAGCTTAATGTTCTTTTCTTAACATTCGATTACGAAATTAATTTAATTTCAACTTGGACAACGGATAATTTTGGGGTGAGTTTGTTCAATTTCTTGCATAAGCAATTTTAACTGAAGTCTCAATTGAAAAAAATTACTATAATTCTTAAGTTAAATTAATTGATTGATTCAAAGAAATAATTAGTCAATAACATAGATGTGTATAAATATGAACAGACGTATAATGAAGGGTGTAAATAATGAAGAAAACAAAACATGAATAGTGCGAAATATTATTTAAGGAATAATATCTGCTGACCAAATAACAATTAGAGTTGACCAAATATTATTAATATTTGGCAAATAATACAAACTATTTGCAATCCAAAGAGACATTCATATGTTATATTTTCCCTTTAAAAATTTAAAAAGTTATGGGTATTTAGGACAAATTTCAAATAGAATAAAATGAGTAACATACCACTATGGCTTACATTAACAATTAGTGAAAGCAATATCGTGTTCTCACTCTTCCCTTGGTGAAATACTAGAGTTTGGCTTGGAATGACTTTCCTTGTTCAAGCTATAGAAAGTGGGACTTTTGGGTATTTGACTTTTGTCGTCACCTTATGTGCCTTTTACATATAATTTTGCCTGGTTCATTGGTAAATTTAGAGATTTTTGAGCTAGTTTTTTTTACTCCATCTATTATCTGTTGGTTCTAACTCTCTCTCTCTCTCTATCTTCTCTCTTTTATCTATTGGTCTCTATTGTTTCTCTTTCTTCTCCTTCTTTGCTTTCTCCATCAACACCCTTAATTTTCTCTCTCTATTCCCACCACATCTACACACTGGATGTTGACGAAGCCTCTCATTCTCTCTACCTTCTCTTCTCTTTCTCATTTTTTCTCTTTGTCATTTTCATCCGATTATAACATAAGGTACCTCTCCCTTCTTTTTCTTCTTTTTATTTGCATTTGATCTCATGAGTTGATCCTTACAGATCTTCTTTTTTTTCCTTGTTGTATGCCGGGTGTCAACAGGATATGAAGTATTAACGCATGAGAATTTTCTCCACATTGACCCGTGAAAAAGGAAAGGTATAGAACTTTTTTGACTATGTATGATCGTTAGCTTCAAAATCACTCATTTTCTCCTGATTTGATAGCTCTTCTATTTTTGTTGCATTTTTTCCTTACTTGAATATTGGCTTGCATCTATTTATTGATGGACATTGTGCTACAATTGTTCATGAGATTTTGTGTTTACATATTGAAATCAAACCTTTTACTTAGATTTCATAACCCAAAAGTAAAAAAAAAAAGAATATCCAAAAAAAGGAGTAATGGGGTTGAAGTATAATAAAACTGTCTATATTTTCTTTTGTTAGTTATTTGAGTTTAAATAGATGGTCATCATTCGTAAACTATGGAAGCATATTTGAATAGACTTCAATAATTATTATTTTTGATTGGTTCTCAGATTCTTTTTGAATGATATGTGACTAGAATATTTTATTGTTTTCCTTTTTGATCAATGTTATTGTTGTATTGTTTGAAAAGATTGATAGATTGATCTTTGTAGGATTTAAAATCCAATAATAAATAAACAAACAAACCCGCCAAATAATTTAATCAATTAATTTAACCATAAACAAAAAAGCTTAGCAACAAAAAAACAAATGATGGCTATTCAAAAAAAAGTTGAATCAAACTTTTTTATGGCCAAGATGTGTATAAGAGACAATGGAGATGGATGAGAAAGAAAGCAACTTCGGTTAATGTCTCTTATACACATCTCAAATGTGTATGCAACATGAAAACAGAGATGGATCATCCAGTTATGGTTAAGTAGCAGGTACAAACTTTAACGGACAAATCAATTGCTAAACTCATGGACTAGAATCACGTGCAACTTCTACTACTACTACTTTAATTTTACTCTCACTTATTTAACCAATAAAACAAAGACACCTAAACCACTTATAATTAAAACTAAAGAGTTGATTTAATTCTTACATTGCCTCTTTGAAGTCAAGGTCTTCGAACTTGAACATGCCCAACATTTTCAACTTCTCAAATGACTCCAACTGTAATGGTTTCATAAAAATGTCAGCTACATGATCTTCAGTCTTGCAATAATAAATAGATATCTCCTTGTTTTGTACCAACTCATGAATGAAGATGATGTCAATGTAATGAAAAAGTAGATTCTTTGTCAACTTAATATCTCTATAGACTTACTATCTCAAAATATTTTTGTAGGACCTTCTTTCTTGTATTGTAGAAACCCAAGCATACTTCTCAACCATAGAGTAGCACTACTTGCTGGTGCCATATACTCTGCTTCACCTGTAGAAAAGCTACCACTTGTTACTTCTTTAAAGACCAACAAAACACATTAGTACCAAAATAAAATGCATAACTCGAGTACTCCTTCATTGAATCATGTCACCAGCCCAATCATTATCTGTATATCCAATAAGTCTAGAATCATCAGCATAAGAAAAAAAATACCATTAGATTGCGTGCATCTGATGTATCTCAAAAACCTCTTAGTTGTCTGCAAATAGGATTGGCGTGGAGACTTCATAAATCTGCGAATCATGTCAACTCTAATAGCAATGTCAGGTCTCGTAGAAGTGAAATACCTAAGACTCTAAATCAATCTCCTAAAATAAGTAGCATCAACAAATCACTAGCATCATCTTTTGTCAATTTTAATTTTTCTTCAATTGGGGTCATCATTGGTTTGGTAGTATCTATTTTAAATCTTTTCAAAATATCGCTAGCATATTTTTTTGAGAAATTAAAACACCACCATCTAATTGACAAACTTCAATACTAAAAAAATAAGACATTAACCCCAAATTTATCATCTTAAAATGGCTAATCATAGCTTCCCTAAATTCAGAAATGAATTTAGGATTCTTGCCTATGAAAATCAAATCATCCGCATATAAGCACATAATAAGAACATCTCTACCTGGATTGAATTTGACATACAAAGTATGCTCATATATGCTCATATAGGCATCTTTAAAATTCATGATCAACAAAATATGAGTCTATACGAGTGTACCAAGCCCTAGGAACTTGTTTCAACCCACATAGTGCTTTCTTCAACCTGTAAACTTTATTTTCTTAACCCCTTTTAACATAACCTACAGCTGCTCAGCATAAACCTTTTCTTCAAGAACACCATTCAAAAAAGTAGATTTCAGATCCATTTGATAATTTTTTCAACAATTATTAGTGGCAATTGAGACAATCATACGAACAGTGTTAAGTCTAGCAACAGGTTCTAAGATCTCAAATTATCAATACCTGCTTTTTGCTTGTAACATTTGACAACCAACCTTGCTTTAAAGTGATCCACCTTTCCAGTTGGTTTAAATTTGGTCTCGTACACTCACTTGACTTCAATTGTCTTCTTTATAGGTAGAAGAGTAGTCAACTCCCATGTGTTATTTTTTTCAATAGCATATATCTCCTCATCCATGGTTTGAATCCAATGATCTTCTTTGACAGCTTCTTCAAATGTAATTAGATCACAATCTACAAACAATGCAAACAATTCCAAATTTTACAATATTTTTGTCAGACACATCATTATAATTAGTAATAACATAATCCAGCAAACGAACATGCAACTGGCGCTCTCTTTGTAGGTGATTGGATGACTCTGCTAGAACAGGCACAACTGGCTGATCTGTCTATGCACTAGAACTCCAGTCCTCCACTATACACTGATGGAGTTCTTGATGATGGCTCAGGATCCTTTTTAGACCAATCTCAAAAACCCTACTCATCAAAGTAACATCCATGCTAATAATTACTTTTCTTGTATCAGGATTAAATAATTCATAGCCCCTTTGTCTCATGACTATAGCCAAGAAAAATATTTTTTTTTCTGCCTTCTCATCCAATTTCTTCCTCAGAACATGAGGAACATGGGCATAGGCAAGACAAAAACTACTTTTAAGTGAGAAATATATGGTTTTTTACCAGTTCAAGCCTTAAATGGAGTTTGTCTATAATTACACCTTGTAGGATACATGTTTCACACATAAATAGCACAAGAAATAGCTTCTGCCTAAAAACCTTTTGGCATTTTTTTAGAATGCATCATGGACCTTACTATGTCCATCACAGTTCTATTTTTTCTCTCAGCCACACCATTTTGTTGAGGAGTGTACCTAGCTGTCAATCGATATTTAATACCATTTTTTCTGAAAAATCGGCACAAACAAGAAAAAGCTCCTTTCAGTGCCCCTATCAGTTCTTAAAATTTTAATATAATAGCCACTTTGCTTCTCCATATAATACTTAAATTTCTTGAACACATTGCATGCATCAGATTTATTTTTCAAAAAATACACCGAAGTCTTTCTACTGAAATCATCAATAAAGGTGATTAAATACTTACTATCACCATTGGAAGGAATCTCCACTGAGCACAAAATTTGAATGAATCAACTGTAATGGTTTCTTTGCCCTCCAAGCCTTGCCTTTTGGAAAAAGGTCTTTATGCCTCTTTCCCAAGATATAAGACTCACACTGCTTGTTAGGATAATTAATAAAAGATAAACTAACAACTAAATTTTTCCTTATAAGAAACTTCAAACTACCAAGCTGTCTCTTATACAAATCTAGATGTGTATAACAGAAAATGCAAATCTTACGACCAAGTATTAAATTGGAACTAACTTAGCTGTTAAATATGAAATTATTTGAGAAGAGGCCCAACCACTATGTTTCATATTTACCTTTGCAATTAGTTCCAATTTATCATCAGATATAGTATCCATACCATGTTTAAATTGCAAATAATATCCCTTTTCAGATAGTTGCCCCAAACTCAACAAATTATGATTCAAACTTAGCACATAAAAAATATCAGATATAAAACTGGATGATCCATCTTTTAGAGAAATATCAATTTTTTCCTTTCCATGAACAAGCACTTTTTCATTATTTTTAAATTTCATATAAGATCTAAAAGATTCACCCAAATTAGAAAATAACTCCATTTTCCCACACATGTGATTGCTACAGCCATAATTAATAAACCATTCATTCTTTTTATTTGCTTCAGATCCAGAACATGAAAACAAAACAATCTCTTGTTTATCACCATTATTTTCAACCACATTTGCCTGCACTTCACTGTCATGATTTTATTATGCCGATATTTATTTTTATAATGTCCGGCTTTACCACAATAGTAATATTGAATTTTAGATATATCAAGCTTTTGAAAATTATTGATTTTGTTGGTCTCTCCTAAAATTACCATTATTATTTCTCTGGTGGTAATTAAAATTACCTCTACCACGACCTTTAAAATTGCCCATGCCTTCCCGTCCTTTACCTATGAAATTTTGACCTCTTTGATTTGTTTCAGCCATATTCACTGTCTTCTCCATTTATTTAGGTTGATCTATCTTGGCTTGCAACTCCTTTTGAACTGTATCAATTGTATGTTGACTCAGGTACATCTTATAAGTCACCAATTCACCTTTTAGTTCATCAAATTTCAAAGTATTCAGGTCCTTGGTCGCCTCAAGAACCATATTTTTGGTGTGAAATTTTGTACTTAATGACTATAAGATTTTTTCAACAACTCTACACTCTTCAAGAACCTTACCATTGGTTCTCATATTATTGGCAAGATCATTAATTTTTCCAATAAAATCTTTAACTGCTTTAGTTAGTTTCACTTGAGCCAACTCACACTGTCTCCTGAGCCTTGCAATTTAATTTTTCTTAGCTTCAGCCAAACCGTGATTAGAATTTACCCAAACTGTCTAGGCCTATTTTGTAGTTTTTGCATTCATAAAGTTATTGAATATATACAACTGAAATTTAGTGTCGAGCTAGGGACGTGCCTTACAATTCAACTATCTATTTTTCTATAACTCAGCTGAATGAAATAATTTCGATGCCTAATTGGGGTTCTTCAAATCTTTGATCAACAATACGCCATATTCCAATACAATTGAAAAAAAAAATTCATAATCTAATTTTACCAAGCATCAAAATAATTTTTTTCATCAAAGACAATAACGAGACAATCTTGTAAGATATATGAATTATCCATGAAAATTTTTATTTATTTATCCAGGATCACACAAACCTCTTGGTACCACTTCATAGATTTTAAAATCTGAAAATAAATAAACAAGCAAACCCACCAAATAATTTAATCAATTAATTTAACCACAAATAAAAATGCTTAGCAGTAAAGAAACAAACAATTGCTAGACAAGAAAATCGAATGAGGCCTGAGAAGAAGGATAAGGAGCATAGTGATGGACAGGAAATTGGGCAACAAAAAAAATGATTTTTTATTTTACTTCTCAAAAGGCTTGCCACTACATAACACAAAGCATCAATATTTATAGTAGTAGGGTACAAACTTTAATGAACACATCAATTGCTAAACCCATGGACTAGAATCACATGCAAATACTACTACTACTTTAATTTTACTCTCATTTATTTTACCAATAAAACAAAGACACCTGAGCCACTTATAATTAAAACTAAAGACTTGATTTAATTCTTACAATCTCTTATTTCCATTTCTAAAGTAAAATTAATTTGAAATTTGATTTATGAGAATTTGTATAATTCAAGCACTTAATTTCTTTATAATAAATTTGCAATATATTGGTATGGCTGTGATTTGTTTGATAACCTTCCATTTACCTTCCTTTTCCAGGAATAGAATCCAGTTATAAAATGTGGAATAATGAAGATATCAAGTTCAAATACTATCCCATCTTCTTAAACATCATGAGGTTATTTTATAATTTTCCTTTTTGTTCTATTAAATTTGTTATTTTTTCCAATATTTCTTTAACCTTTCAAGCACATGGGTTGTTCGCATATTATTATTATTTTTAACTATTGTGAATTTGTCTTTGATCCCTTCATTTAAACATCTTTTGATGCACAGATTCTTTTCCTTTTCTTTCTTTATTATTTTTAGTTTTTTAATATAGACACCAAAAATAGTTCTTTGAAGTTGCATTGTTCTTTCGTAACAGAGGCGGTAGGTTGATGAGTTTTACTAGTAATTTCCATATCCTTCCTTTTTCATAGTGAGAGGAAGAGATAATAATACCAAACTTTTTAAGTTTGTCAGTGCTTTATTGTTTGAGTTTTTTTGTTGGTTTACTTATTTGTTTGTTAATTTTCTTTATGATAAAATTATCAAATTTTAGTTGCTTTTTTAACTGTGTATCTTCATGTTATGCTCCTTAATTTTTGTTACATCTCATTTAACTAATTTTTTTTTCATTTTACTTAAATAGGCTTAAATTGCATGTGTTTTTGCTTTATCTACAATATAATTTAAGGCATTGAGATTGAAATTAAAGATTTAGATATTAATTGGTTCTACTTGAGACTTAAAATCCAAGAATGTTGTTGCTGCTATAATTTTTGTTATGATTATCTTTTAAAACTTAAAACATTTGTATGGACTAATAGTTCAAATGGAAATAGAGATTACCCTATCACCTCCTTTTTTTTCCCTACCATTAATTTACCACAACCTCCTCCTGCTCCTATTTTCATGTACAAATAAAAAAAGGGAAAAAGCAGCTTAAGCTAACCTTTGTTTTTGTACTATATTTTTGTTTGACATTTAACGTTATATAAGCAGTATAAGTACATTAGAACCATTTGCCACCTAGAAAATAGAGAAAGCTAAATGCAAAACTAGTCAAGCATTTCATTAATTGTAATTTTTGTTGCAATTCATATTCAATTTCAAATAGAGCATGGGAGTGTATACAATTAATGAAACAAATTGATGAACTAAACCATTTTTGTTGACAAGAATATTGTATGACATCCAATGTCACTGGACTAAGATTTCCTACTTGGATTTCTCTAGTTCTAACAACCCTCGGGATCGTTGTCTTTGGGGAGAAGCTATAGGGGATACTTTGTTCTTTCTCTTCTTAATGTTTGGTTGTAGAAATGAGGAAAATAAATAAAAAAAGAGAAACCATGTAGAAATTCTTCATGATTTTTGTTTCTGTTTTTTCTGGTTGTATGTGTATGGTACCA
Source organism: Cinchona pubescens (assembly GCA_025175665.1). NCBI lineage: Eukaryota > Viridiplantae > Streptophyta > Magnoliopsida > Gentianales > Rubiaceae > Cinchona > Cinchona pubescens. The sequence goes on from JANKKI010000486.1 coordinate 123,078, forward strand.
CATTCACCAAAACTGATTGTGTGCAAGGGCAAAATGAAAGATGAACATCAATAGGCAAGCTTATAGTCTCTATAGTATCTTCTTATAGTACTTTTACTTTCACCGAAAGATATTTACCCTTGTAACTGTGTTTTTAAATTTATCAGTTCAAGTTGTAAGCCAACAAATTCACAGTCTCCATCATTCTTTAAGATGTGGAGAATATAAAAACAATTTGATGAAATTCTATGTAATGGGATCATTGAGCACTTGATTCCTAAAATGGAGTTAGACTCACAAATACATTCACTCACTTATCATTAAGGCATGTCTTTTATGTGAAAAAAATGCAAGTTTCAAATATGCAATCTAAGATAAACCAAATACATAAATATGGCATATTACTAAAAAGCTTTTTTTTTTTTTTGTATTTGTAGTAAATATATAACCTTTTTACTAAAACTTGAAGTAATTTGAATTTTATTTTTATTACTTTTCATTTAGTTTTTAATAATTTATTATCTTTTTTATTTGTGATGTAGGGGTTAGGGGATGAAATTGATTTCCAGGACATCAGAGCTAAAAATTGAAGAATATGTAAGTGGAAATTCACTGATTTAATAACCACCATGTATAAATTTGGTGACATGTTACTGGGAACAATTTGAAAATGAGATTTGACTGCAATTTATTTTTGTGTTCTGGAGCAAGTTATATCTATGATATTCTAAGATGTTGGAAAGGAATGTGGATTTTAGCTGGGTGTTTAATTTTCTAGGAAAAAGATACTAAACATGAGATATAATGTTTTTACACTGCATTTAGGACGCGTGATTTTTATGTTGCATATAATGTATGATTCTATCACATCAATGAACGAGTCACTGAAATCTGCAGCATTGCTTACTAAACTATATAGACAGTTTTATCTTTATAAGAATGTTTTTGGGTTATGATTGATTCAACCAGATCTCATTGAGAAGTTAAACCAAATAGGTTTGGATGTCATTCTAACTTATTTTTTCTGAAATGAACATGACATCAAAGTATTTGGTGAACTAGGCTATTTTTCCTTTTCTTTTCTTTGCTTTTTTTTGATAAAGCTTTTCCCTTTACATATGTAGTACTATTTTGATGTGTAGACTTTATATTATTGGTTTTTATGTTTTTGCTGATTGGAAATTTGCGATGTACTTTAAGAAGTTGAATTTGTTTGAAATAGAAAATTTATGCTTTTGTCTCTGGATAAGTATATGTAGATTGAGTTATTTTCTTGTTTGAACTTTCTGGCTTTCTAGTTCTTATCAAAAATGTTCCTCGCATTAGCTGTGAAAGAAGTAATGGTCCTTTGAAATTTAGGCTACTTAATATTTGCCTAGAGATTCTATTTTAAGTGATTCTTTCCTTATTCTCAGGGTGGTCCAACAACCTATCTTGGGTGTCCATTGTGCTTTGAAGTAAGGGTATTCGTTCGAGTGGTATTTGACTTTTTGACTTATTTGATTTGAATTGTTTAACTTTCGACTTGAAATTCTCAATTAAAAAGTCAAGTCATATAAACGCAAAATCAATTAAAGTTGAGTTTTTTAAATTTGAGGTATTTGGTTGGTAAGTCGAATAAGACGAACAAAAATTCACTTTCATTCTATATTTTAATTCCAAAATTTAATATATTATTCCACAAATTCAAAATATGACATACTATCATTTCATAAATTCAAAATATGACATAATAAAAATAAAAATCATAATTCAAAGATTAGCTTATAGCTAATACAAGCAAAATAAATAACCAAGTTGCAAAAGCTATCAACCACAACATTCTTCAACAAGTATTAAAAGTATATATAATTACTTAGTTCTAGTCGTACATGTATTGAAAGGAAATTAGTAACTCATTTAATTAGTTATTGAAATAAAAGTGTTTACATCAATAAGTTGTACATTACACTTATATTAATGTATGAGTACATCTATTATACATAATGTGAAGTATTACAATAATAATTCTAACAATTATAAAAAAGGATATTTAAGTATTAAGAATTAATTACACTATTAGTTATTAAGATATTTAATTATTAAGAATTTAAGAATATTATGGCTAAAATATTATCAACACAACTATAGTTTTATATTATTAAAATATGTGACTAAAATATTAAAAAAAAATATTGTGCGACTTATTCGACCTGCAATTTGACTTGGAAGCTGAAGTTGAGAAGTCAACAACTTAATTGATTTCGAATCAAACTTGAGTCGAGTAAAAAATTGAGTAAGTCAAGTCAATTTTTTCAACTTGATTGACTTTTGAATAGCCCAACTTTGAACATCGGATGCAGATATTGCCAGAGCAATTGCTATCCAGCCAGAGCAATTTTGTATTAATGGACAAAATTGCCCTTTAAATTTCTACCAATTTTTAATTTAACACACCTCACAGTCCTGTCAAGTCACTGCCAAACCAACAAGCATCTTCACACTTTGCTTAAAGTGATAGTGTTAAGAGTTTGGAGGTAGCTATCACAATCATCAGCAATAGCCTTTGTCCACCTAGTTGAGTAGTTGCCAAAAAACTTTTTAAGTGTTGGATCTGAACTAAATAACAACCCAAAACTCGATTTTTCACGATTTGTAGTCGAATTTAACAAAAAATGATAGGAGAGCTACCAAATGGGCTTTGATAGCCGGTGGCCTCCTCCTTTTATTTACCAAATCAAACAAAAAATCTTTCTAAAAGAATCCCCAAAAATAAGCTCTCAAATAGTCATAGCCTATTTTTTCATGAAAAATATATGTGCACAATTAAAATCAACACAAAAGTACCAAAAAATACCAACCTTACCACAATGTCTTTAAATTACATTGTTTTAATTTTTACTTGTTTTAACTTTTTCTATTTTTTTTAATTTATGTGTTTACGTGTGAGGTTTGTGTAGGAGCATGGACTTAGGAACTAGGGAATTTAAGAAAGGGGGAGATGAAAAAGAGTTCACCTTTTTTTTTTTTTTTTTGTGTTGGGTGATAGGGAGTGTTTGGAGGGGAAGAGGGATAGGAAGATGAAGGAGTCGCCAAGTGACATAGAGGGAGGTTCAATTGTTCATTTCAATAAGAGACAGGACAATGATGTGTTGGTCGGTGGGTTAGATCAAACAGGAATTGGTAGAATATCATATTGACTAAAGGAGGATAATTTTTTCCATTAAAAAACTTGCTCTGATGGATAGGAATTACTTTGATAATATCAAAAACCTTACGTTCCCTTTTTGGTTCTAGAGCTTTTAAAAACAAATTGGAAGCCCAAAATTCTCATGCATGGCCTTCTGAAGTTGGTTTCATAACTAATTTGTCACCTGTTCATGCACATTCTGCTACCCATTATATCCTATCTATTTCCCCCCAATATATGCCCTTATCAAGCCAAATTAAACCGTTATATATATACACACACACGTGCACACACACACACACCATATATATATATGTATACATACATACATACATACATACATACATAGCAATGTAACAAGCAATATACATATATGTATATATATATACTAGTATGGAAGCACGTGCTTAGCACATTTACAAATACTAATTATTTGATTTATTACTATGAATTAAAAAGTAAAGCATATTTGGATATGCTAATTGTTTGATTTTTTAAATTGACTTAATTTTTTTGCTTATATTATTTCTATTTCAACATTTAACTAAGTCAAAGTATTTTTTGTAGTTCGTGTGAATTTAGAGAAATATTTTCTCATAATTGATTTTTATGTATCCACTATATTTCTTTAGATATACATTATTGAAAATATAATGGATTTGTTTAGTTTAATAGTTCAAACAATTTCATAAGAGGTAAATAATTGTATCTTGTACATAACACAACTACCTGGCAATTTTTAAATAGAAGTCCATTTCCTCGATTGAGAATTATTGAAGCATTCTACGATAAGTCTATTAGTATTCTATTTAACTTTAAAACTAGAAAAATTTAAAGTATCATCAAATTGGAGTACAATGTATGATAGGGAATATATCAAAATTTATTATTATACTATTATGTAAGTTTAGTTATCAAAGAGAATAGTGTAGTCTTAACAAATGTTGACAATTTATAGAATTTATTGGAACCTTCTATTATTTTTAATTATTCAAATTTTATACTAACAATTTTAGATTTATGAAGTGCATTAGTGCATTTGATTATTCTTGAATTCATATACCTCTCTTGGAACCAACTTAATGAAAGAATCATTCGTGTGCAAATACTAAATAGCAATTTTTATATAATTTAGGAAACAAAATCTCTCTTAAATATATAGTTTGCACAACTATATGAATTATATCATGAAAAAAAAAGTGAAAAATAGTGTACCAGTATTTAGCCATTTACGATTTGAAATTTAGTGTCTAATTCATTATATTAATACTATGAATCTAAAAAGTAGTAAATTAAAAGGTAGATATTCAATATTATAACTTTTATTTGATAGAATAAGATCAAGAACATATAGCAACAATAGCTATCAACTTGTATAGTAATAATTCAAATATAACAATAAATATTTAGTAATTAGGTTTTATTAGATAGAGTACACTTTAGTTAAATCTAATTACTAACTAATTTGATATCCCTATTTTTTAGTATATAACTTATACAGTTACTAATGTTTAATATTAGATATTTACAAATCCAAAGACAATAATATATATTTTTTTTTTTTGCAAGAGGACAATAATTATCTATTAAGAATTTTAGCTAATATAATTTAGGAACTAATTTTTTATTGTGGAAAAAATATAACTTAGATTAAATATGTGTTAGTTATTCAATGTATGAAAACGAAACTAAAAACAAAGTAAGAATTGCAAAATACGTATTATGTTCTTTTAAAAAAAAAAGAATTAGGTGTAGATCATATTTTCACCTATTTTCCTACTCATCCAATAAATTAAACAATAATAAAAAAGATAGGTTCGACATTGTATTTGGTTTTTAGTATACCACATAGAAACTAAATTCTTATCATATTCTAGACAATGAATCCCTTTCATTGTTACAAAGTCTAGACAACAATATTAGAGACAAAAAAATTGGCATTGGCAGAAGGAAGGTAAAGATGTTGACAATATCTATGAAGGATAATGTCAATGTCAATGTCTAGTGACAGATGCCCTTGAGACTTTTAACCAATTTTATGTCTCCTTTGTTCTTCTATTTTTTTTTTCCTTTTTTTAATCAAAAATAGAAAAAGATTTCAAAATTATTCTCTTAAAAGATTCCAAAATTTTTATACATGATAAGTACTAATTTTTTTTTGTTTAAAGATAATTCCTACTATTATTTAACTTAATTTCTAATATTAAAAAACTTTTACTTGCATACTTGTATAATTTCTAAATTCATCCTTAAAAAATGGATATCAAATGGAACTTTCTATTCTATACAAAAATCTTATTCTAATAAAATAAAATAATCATTAAGATTGTCTCTATATTTTAAAATCGTGTGCTTTATAAAGTTAATAGTATTTTTATAACGGAATACCGTTTGGAGGGCAAATTAGAATGGTTTTCAGTTTGGAGGGTCCAGTTGATAATCTTTCAGTTTTGGGGGACATATTGGGATATTCATTTAGTTTTGAGGACAAAATTGAGACTTTTTGAATTTAGAGGACTATGTTGGAATCCCTTTTTCAATTTGGAGGGTCAAATCAAGACTACTTTAATTTAAAACGCCATATTGAGATTTTTGTATAGTTTGAATGACCATAATGGTATTTTTACTCTTTGAAAATAAAATAACCTTGTTTTCTTTCATTTGTCAAACGAATTTTTCTTTTTCTTTTAATAATTGTTAATAAATTATTAGTTTCTTTTATTGCATATAAATGTTTTTATAGTCCATTAATGTATCCACAACCTATATATCTTGATAATAATCATATGTATATAATTCAATTTGATGAGAATTTTATTTCATTAAGTTTTTTTGACAATTTTATTTAATATTCAATTCAATAAATTCTTATCCATCCCAAAATTCTACTCTTATAGAATCATTGACATCAACCAAATGTAATTGTAAATATGTTTCCAAAAGTAAGTTGTATAATTCATGTATACATTTTTTGGATTTTTTTCTCTTTGTCTATATAAATCCAAAAATATAGGTGAAACATGTAAATTTATTTTTCAAGTAAATTTTATATTTTTATTATTGCTTGATTTCTAAAACACATCCCAAAGAAATATTTCTTACGCTTCTTTAATTTTTAAAATTCATTCCTAATATTCTATTACATAAAAAATTATTTTAGTCTAAATTTATTTCCTCATATGAAGTCTTAAAAGTATATTTTATTTATTTTTTACTCTTTGAGGTGCATTTATATAAATAGCTTAAAAAATTATAAAAAGGCATTAGAAGTAGGTCCTATTTCTTCTTTTACTCTTAGCAGAGTATTTACATAAATAATATAAATAATTATAAAACAGCATTCAAGTTGGGGACATAACAAAGAAATTAAATTTTATAGTAGGGATAAATCTGAAAAGAAATTCTAAATCGCTAAATCATATTGATTCTTTTAATATAGTATAGATATATATGTTTGTATGTGAACATATATATATATATAGAGAGAGAGAGAGAGAGAGAGAGAGAGAGAGATGTGTATATATACATACATATGTATACATATATATATATATGTATATGTATGTGTGTGTGTGTATAAATATAAATGTATACATATATATTTATATACATACATACATACATACATATATATATTCACACACACACACACATACATATATATATATAATATAAGTTTGTATGTATATATATATGTATATATATGTACGTGTGCTTGTATATATATATATATATATATGTAGGGGTGACCACGGTTCTGGAACCGGAACCGGAATCGGAACCTCCGGAACCGAACTGCCAAAAACCGGCGGTTCTGGAATTGGAACTAGGGACAAGGTTCTGGTTCCGGTTCTACATTTTTTGGAACCGGAATCGGGTTAAAAAAAAAAAGAAAAAAAAATATATAGGCCAATATAATTGATGCATTTAATTTTTTTTAGATTATCTTTAGTTTAGATTATCTAAAATGTATCTTTACTTTAATTTTTAATGGTTTGATAATGATGTAATAGTGTACTTTTTTTCCAAACACAAAGTCCATAATTGAAATATAAATAAAATGTAATTTTTTGTTTCTCATCTTTGCTTTTATTAATATTTTAATATATATATAGGCCAATGTAATTGATACATTTAATTTTTCTTTCGATTATCTTTTAGTATGGATTATCTAAATTGTATCTTTACTTATTAACTATTAATGGTTCAATAAATGATGTAATAGTGTACACATTTTTTCAAAAACAAAGTCTATAATTGAAATATAAATAAAATGTAATTTTTTGTTTCTCATCTTAACTTTTATTAAATTATTTTAGTATTATCCAAAATGTATATTTACTCTAAAAAATTTAAAATCGGAACCGTGACCGGAACCAGACGGAACCGGGATACTGGCCGGAACCGCCGTTCCAGAATCAGAATTGGAACTGGCTCTCGAGGTTCCGTTTCTGGTTCCAGCTCTTTATGGAAGCGGAATCGGCGGTTCTGGAACCGTGGTCATGCCTATATATATGTGTATATATATGTTTGTATATGTGTATATATATATGTATGTATGGTATGTATGTGTGCATGTATATATGTATATACCTACACATATATATGTATGTATATACATACACATATATATGTGTATATATATATGTATATACATATATATACATACATACATATATATATATATATATATATATACACACACAGCATATATATATACACACACACACATATATATGTATATATATATGTATGTATGTATGTATATGGTAGAGTGTCGCTTTTGCAATTGGGTCGTTGCGATTACTGGTTGGATGGCTAATTGTCCAAGCGGTAATCATAGTATCTTGTACTTACAAACTGGAACACTCTCTTGCCCACATCGAGATTCTTTTCGAAATACAAAGATGGGAATCGATGAAAGATCTGTTTGATTGAAAAAGTTTGATTCATATAATGTATTATATATACACACACACACACATACATATATATATATGTTTATCTATATATATATATACACTTATATACACATTTACATTATATATATGTGCATGAATGTATATATACACGTATATAATCTTATGAAAATGCAAGTATAGGTTTGTTTGGGGATCCAGAGAAGATCTTCTAGCAAACTTTTCTTGAAATGAGCAACTTGATAAGGATGAGGCAATAATGCTATAGCACAAACAAATTTCCTTGCAATTTTAGATTGTATTAAGAAGAAGATTACTATCAGCAGTTTACTATATTCAGTTGTGAGTTAAAGGTTTGATGTGCCTTTTTTTTTTTTTTTTTTTTCTATGAATTGATTTCACATAGTAGTTAGAAAACAATATAAATCTATAGTTAGAAATGAAGGTATTGCCACATGATTAAGAATTTCCACTTTGTATTTACAGGTAATGTAATATCTACCTTCTCTTATTTATCAAAGTAGTACGACTCATCTCAATAGAGTGACAAATGTCTGCCTATGAGCTTCAACTAATCATGAATCTTAGATGTACTGATAACTCTAAGTTTAGAGTTATTTTTATGTTCCTTTTGTGACTAAGTTTTAGTGTATTTAGTCCCATTTGTCGTGTTTTAGAATAGTTAAGTTATGTTTAGAATGTTTTAGTTACGTGTCATTTTAAAACATTTTTATTGTTAAATATGTATTTATTTGTTATTATTATGTATTTATGTCGTTTTGTGTTGTGTAAAGGTGAATTGAGGGGCATAAGAGTCATTTGGCAGCAGAGCAAAGAGCTAGAAATAGAAGAGTAAAAGATAAGAAGTGAGACTGGAAAATGTCTAGTCGACCACGGCTAATCGCAGCATTGAAACAGAACCATAGTCGCTATCAATGGCTTATGGAAGGCAATTGTCCATTGTTAGTGATTGAGTCACCGATAGTGCAAGCATTTAGCAAGGAATCAGCCACTGACAGCGGTTGAGTCGAATAGTCCTGGGCCAAGTTACGTTATTTATAAGTAAGACAATTTTCATATGCTAAAGAGAGAGTGATTCTCAGACTTCTTTGTTGGCCCAAAAGCAATCTAAGAGAGGGTGAATTAGCTTGTCTCAAAAAAAAAAAAACCTTTTGATGTACTTAATGAAAATGCAAACTTTGTGCAACAAATGAACCTTTAAGCACAAATGATCAAAGACAAATATTTAACAACTGAAGCTTAAAAAACAAATAAAGAGATTGAGATACAGAATGCGAAACCAAACTCCTAACGTCTCTTCAAGTTTAGAATATATCCGCTAATAGTGCTTCTTCAAAGAAGGTGAGACAATAACCTTCTTGTACTCAAAGTAAGCTCACCCTTGCACTAACTAAATTCCTCTAGTTGAGCCAACGGGTTTTATATTATAACCTCACTTTTGTACGCTTGTTATCCCTCCACTCTTACACTTGAAGGTCACTTACTAGTCTATTCTTGCTCACACTAATTCCCTCTAGTTGAGACAAGAGAACTATACTACCCAAACCAATACAACGCACAATATTTGGGTCCAACTATTTCTCCCCAAATATGTGTCTTACAACTGCTTGTATTGACTATAGTAGTTCCACACATCATTTGGATGTGATGTTTCCCAAATCTTATTTTGATGATGACATAAGTACTGAACTCTGAAACAAGCTGTGCAGGTCTGCTATCTTTTCTGCTAGAAATAGGTCATTCGGACGCAGTACATCGTTCGAATTATGCCATTTTTCTCAGACGAACAGAAGCGTCCGATACAGATTCACAGACGTCAATCGGATGAATGTCGCCGTCCGAACGTACAGGCAGAAAGCAAACTTCTTCAAGCTCCTCAACGGATGCATACAACTGTCCGAACTAAGCTTGCTTCGGACGAACAGGACTGTCCGAAACTCAGTCCGAACGATGAAACGGACGCATGCACGGCCGTCCGAACAACATCCTTCACCAACGATACTGAGATCAGACGCTGTGTCGGATGCACTATCTTTATCTCGGACGTTGGAAACCTTAACGACTAGTTTTTGTGAATTTATTATTGAGCCGTTTGGAAGTAGTTACAACCACAATTTATTGCTCCTATAAATACCTGTTCTATTATTCTGTAAGAAGTATCTAATACATTGAATACAAGCCTTAGAAAAGAGCAATTTGAGTGCAAATTGGCTAGATACTATATTGTATTAGTGTGTAGCTTGTAGTGCAATTCAAAAATTTTGAGTGGAGTGATAATCTTGTACAAAAGTGAGGTTGTGAATAAAATTCTTGACTCAACTAAAAATGAGTTTTAGTGTGGGCAAGAATTGTCCTACTTTGTAAAGATTATTGGCTCACCAAGTTTGTGAAGCATTCTAGTCGATTAATACTTTAGGATTGTTAGCTTGGAAGTATTGTTTGTTTAGTCTCCTTTCTTACTTTCTTTACATTCCTTAAGCTTCATTGATTCTATCTTCATTAGATTATTTGTTAGTGAAAAAATCTCAATAAGTTCAATCTTTAAAAAAGTAATTTTTGAAACCTAATTCACCCCCCTCTTAGGTTGCTATGGGACCAACAATTGGTATCAGAGCTTGGTCTCATTTTATTGCTTAAATTGCTTTTGAGAAAATATCTATTACGGCAACCAAGAATGCTTTATTTTTTTAGGGTCAATCAATTACTAGACCCCCCTATGTTTAATGGGGCAAATTTCATTAGTTGGAGAGATAGAATGAAAATATTTTTGCAATCTATTGATATTGACTTGTGGTATGTTGTAAACAAAGGTCCATTTGAAGCTACCATCATTGATAGATCATACAAATAGAAGAAGAGAAAAGATAAGGGATGAGCTCACTCAACAAGACAAGGCCAACTTGATTTTAAATGCAAAAGCTATGAATGTGCTATACAATGCCTTGGATGCTAATGAGTCAACTCATGTCAAGGGATGCATTTCCCTAAAGAAAATTGGGATAAATTGAAGGAAATTCATGAAGGAAGCGACGATATTCGAGACCAAAAGAAATCCTTACTTGTTGCCAAGTATTAGTCCTTCAAGATGGAACCACATGAAAATGTTGACAAAATGCATTGTAGGTTCAGTGACATCATTAAGGATCTTGAAGCCTTGGGTAAGGAGTATTCCTTGGGTGAAAAGAATAGAAAAATCTTGAATACTCTATACAAAGAACGGGAGACCAAAACAATTGCTATAGAGGAGGCTAAGAATTTAAATTCTATGCCTATTGAATCACTAATCAACTCTCTTACTTCTTATGAATTGAAGTTGAAGGCTTAAGTGGTGGATGATGAAAGAAGCAAGACCAAAAAGGAGCATTTCATTAAAGACCTCTCAAGAAGAGGATGAAAATGGCTCCATCAATTTAGAAGATGAATATCTTGATGAACGAGATCTTGCACTCATCACCAAAGGATTTCTTAAACATTACATCAATAAACGAAGAACCTAAGAGGTGGAGCTACCAATTTAAATAATTTCGAAGGGAAGACTAAGCTAGAAATGAAGAAGCAAAATGAAAAATGCTTTGAATGCGGTCAACCTGCAGTGGCTGATTCCTTGCTAACCTTGCACTATCGGTGACTCAATCACTAACAATGGACAATTAAGTCATCCCTTCTAAACATGACAAAATTTTTGTTGATCAATACATGTCAGTCCATTTGATTCCTTGCATAACCTCTATTTCCATTGGAGATGATCAGGTCAATTCTGTCTCTTATACAATGACGAAAATGATGACAATGATCTTGAACCTTTCATTTTAAAATTGCATGATAGCTTAAAACCTGGAATCCTATGCTAGAAATAACGAGTTAGTAAAGAAATCAAATGCTTTATTAAATGCTAACTCTAAACTTGTGAATGAAAATAATGGGTTATCATAATGAACATAGTGACTTTAAGAAAAGAATGCATGTGAAATCAAAGGTCAAGGAAGAACAAGTCTCCGTGAAGAAAAGATTGGATGATTTGAATGTTCTCTTCACTAGAAAAAGAGAAAATGTTGTTGATTTGAAAAGGAATAGAAATGTATTGATCAACAAAAATTTTGTCATGTTTAGAAGGGATGACTTATGTATTGTAAAATCAAAATCCGCTTTATATGGAAATAAAAATATTATTTGTAAGTATTGCCAACAACATGGACATGTGAAGAATATGTGCTATGTCAAGAAAAATGAGAAACTTGGAATTTCACTAACTCTAATGGACCCAAGAAAATATGAAAGCCGTATGGATTAATAGCAATTTCACTAACTCTAATGGACCCAAGAAAATATGAAAGCCGATTATGGATTAATAGCAATTTCACTAACTCTAATGGAACCAAAAAAATACGGGTACCAAAAGTTATCAATTGATTTGTTGTGTTGGTACTTAACATCACCAACAATGCTAAGTGGTTCATAGATAGTGGATGCTCAAGACACATGACGGGTGATGCTTCTCTCTTCACAAACCTCAAATCCAAAAATAGTGGAAAAGTAACATTTGGGGATAACAATAAAGCAAAATCAATCGGCATTGGTGATGTAGGTAAAAATGGTGAAACCTTGATAAAGAATGTGCTTCTTGTTGATAATTTGAACTACAATTTATTGAGTGTAAGTCAACTTTGTGATAAAAATTTATATGTGTTATTTACCAAGCATGAATGTCTTATTCTTGATAAAAATCATGTTGTTTATTTAAGGGTGATACACATGATGATGTTTATGTGATTCACCTTGATAAAATCAGTAATAGCAATGTAAATGTGTTATCGCTTCCATAGATGATCATTGGCTTTGGCTTATAGAAGACTTTGTCATTTTAATATGGATTTAATTGAAAAACTTTCTAAGAAGGAATTGGTAAGAGTTTTGCCAAAACTAAAGTTTTTGAGAAATAAAATTTGTGATGCATGCCAATTTGTTAAACAAGTTAAAGTTTCCTTTAAACCAAAGAATTGTGTGTCTACTTCTAAACCTTTAGAATTATTGCACTTAGACTTGTTTGGACCAACTCAACATGCTAGTCTTGGTGGTTGTAAATATGCCTTTGTGGTTGTGGATGACTATTCTAGGTATATTTGGGTATTATTTCTTGTTCACAAAAATGAAGCTTTTGAAAAATTTGTAAAATTGTTTTCTAAAATTCAAAATTTTTTGAATTTAAAGATCACTCGATTAAGAAGTGACAATGGTGCCGAATTTAAATTTGGAGGCTTTCCCGAATTTTGTGATCACAACGGTATTTCACATGAATTTTCGGTTGTTAGAGTTCCTCAACAAAATGGTGTTGTTGAAAGGAAAATCACCATTTAGATGAGGACCTTTGTTTACAACATAAAATTCTTGTATAAATACATTTTGTATAAGAAACTCCTTCTGAACTCTTATTTACATCTTTCTTTGTGAATATTTTAATTTTTTGGTTGCAAATGTTTTATTTTAAAAATCAAAGAAAATCTTGGTAAATTTGACAAAAAATCGGATAAAGAAAATTTTCTAGGATATTCTAGTGACAAGAAAGCATACCGAGTATACAATAGAAGAACGCTTTTGATGTAAGAAGTTGTACATGTTACATTTGATGAAGCTAATGATGTTATCTCAAAGAATATATGTGAAGATGAAGATGTAGGTATTCAAAAGGAGCTTGAGAAGCTTACTATCCATGAAGATCATCAAGAGATCACGTCAAGCAATGATGTCAACAACCATCAAGTAGATGATGAAGAAGAAAAGAACGAGGATATTCGAAAAGATCTTCCAAAAGCATGGAGATTTGTCTCTAGTCAGCCTCAAGATTTAATCATCAGTGATCTATCCGATGGGGTAAAAACTCGATCTCATAAAATTTTAAATAGTAATTGTGCATTACTTTCTCACATTGAACCTAAACATGTAGATGATGCTTTAAATGATGAATCTTGGGTCTTTTCCGTGCAAGATGAACTTAGTCAATTTGTGAAAAACAACGTATGGACCTTAGTTGAAATACCATCAATTCATCCTATAATTGGAAGAAAATGGGTTTTTAGAAACAAATTAAATGATGAAGGTGAAATCATAAGGAACAAAGCTAAACTTGTTGCAAAAGTTTATGCTCAAGAAGAAGGTATTGACTTTGATAAAACTTTTGCGCCCGTTGCTAGATTAGAATCCATTCGCATGCTTCTCGCATATGCATGTTTTAATGATTTCAAATTATTTCAAATCAATGTCAAAAGTTACTTTTTAAATGGTTTTATTCGATAAAGAAGTCTTCGTTGAACAACCTCTCGATTTTGAAAATAAAAATTTTTCAAATCATGTTTTCAAACTCTCTAAAGCCTTATATGGTTTGAAACAAGTTCCAAGAGCTTGGTATGAAAGACTAAGTGATTTTTTTTATTGCAAATGGATTTAAAAGAGGTGTCGTTGACACCACTCTTTTTACCAAAACAAATTCCAATGGTTTGTTAATTGTTCAAATTTACGTTGATGATATTATTTTTGGTGCAACTAATGAAAACTTGTGCAAGGATTTCTCACACTTGATGCAAAAAGAGTTTGAGATGAGTATGATGGGAAAGTTACAATTTTTCCTTCGACTATAAGTTCACCAATCAAAGGAAGGGACGTTTATTACACAAATCAAGTATACAAAGGAGCTACACAAAACGATTCGGAATGGAAGATTGCAAACAAGTTGGTAAACCTATGTGCACCTCAACCAAACTTGATAAAGATTAAGGAGGTAATAGTGTTAATGAAATAATACTATAGAGGTATGATCGGAAGCCTACTTTATTTAATGGCTAGCAGACCAGATATTATGTTTGCTGTTTGTTTATGTGCTAGATTTCAATCTTACCCTAAAGAATCGCACTTAATGACTGTAAAAAAGATTTTTAGATACTTAAAGGGAACAATAAATTTTGGTCTGTGGTATCCAAAATCCTCTACCTTTGATTTAATTAGTTATTCTGATACTGACTTTGCTGGGTGTAAAATTGATAGAAAAAGTACTATTGGTATGTGTCATCTCCTGGGTAATTGTCTTGTGTCTTGGTTTAGCAAAAAACAAAATTCTATTTCTCTTTCTACGGTTGAAACCGAATACATTGCTGTTGAAAATTGTTGTGCCCAACTTTTGTGGATGAAACATACTTTAAAAGATTTTGGTGTTGTCTTTGATTGTGTGCCTATAAGGTATGACAACACTAGTCCAATTAATCTCACAAAAAATCTTGTAATGCACTCTAGAACCATACACATTGACATGTCAAGCACCATTTTATTAGAGATCTTGTTTGCAAAAAGGAAATATGTGTTGAATTTGTGTCTACTTTAGATCAACTGGCTGACATTTTTACTAAAACTTTGGCCTTAGATCGTTTTGAATCTCTCAAAAATTGTTTGGAGATTTTAAAGTTCACATCGGCATAGTCTCTCTGTTCGGAGGTACATGCTCGTCCGAACAACACCCTCTGTCAGACGCTCTCACTCGTTCGCAAACCTCCTCTTTGCCTCAGACGCTTATGGTTGATGCCTCTTTTAACACCCAAGTTTTAAATCAATGAAAACACCTAAATCCTATCACTAACTAGGTGGCATCCCGCAAGTATACGGTTGTCAACTAGTAGCAACGGAAATAGGGATCGTTCCCACGAGGATTGTCGATTGCAATTACCAAGGTTTTAAAGGTAAATGTGTAGTTAAGCTAAATCAATAGGTAGATGATAGAACTATTCTAATGAAAGCTATAATTTTAATTCTAACCTAATTTAATCTAATTTAGACTAAGATTTAGAACAAGTGCATAAATCAACTAAAAAGACCATAAAACAATAAAAATTGATTACTAAAGCATTCATTTCTAAAGTAGAAATTAGGAAAAGATTAACTAGGAAAATAAATATTTTTGGATTTTTCAATTGGAATTAAGGAAACCCACTAAGAATTAACTAAAAATTAATGCTAGAATTGAAAATTCTTAAATAGAAAGCAAGAAATTGATAAGAACCCTAAATCTTCCTAAAAATCATAATTTGAAAGTAAAGAGATTTTTTACTAAAATAAAAAGGAAAGCTTTAGACTATGTATGTTTTATTTAGAGTAGAGAAGAAAGTAGAGTAAGAGTCGATGTTTAAAAATGTAAACTTGACAAGAAATTTAAAGAAGATCTAAGATGAAAGTTAAGAGAAAATTCTATTACAAAAAGTAACTTGTAGTCTAAGCTATCCTAATCTCTCTAGAATTATCTAAAACTCTCTATTCTAAACTATCTACTCTTACTCTACTTTCTTCTCTTCTCTAAAACTCCTTCTAATTAGTTTAAATAGTTTAGCATTATACAAGGCAAAAATCAGGGTTTTTGGGTTGGAAATTACAAAATTTCCCTTATAAGAAGAACATTTAGCGAGTCGAGATCGCGGTCTGGAAGTTTTGAGACCGCGATCTCGACTCTAAAATAGTAGTTTTGATTCACGATCGAGATGCAGTATGGAAGAGTGGAGACCGCGATCTTGACTCTCCTTCCAGCAATCCTCATTTCCTCCATTTTTACATTTATAGCTCTTGAGCTTTGTCTCTTATACACATCTAGATGTGTATAAGAGCACAATATTAACACCATTAAGCACTTAATTAAACTAAAAATTTAACACAAAAATTATCATAATTAATTCAAAAACGAAAATACAAATACATATGAAAGAAATTAACTAAAATCTTCAATTACTTATCTAATTTTGGAATTT
This sequence comes from Cinchona pubescens, assembly GCA_025175665.1. Lineage (NCBI taxonomy): Eukaryota > Viridiplantae > Streptophyta > Magnoliopsida > Gentianales > Rubiaceae > Cinchona > Cinchona pubescens. The sequence goes on from JANKKI010000486.1 coordinate 139,943, forward strand.
AAACTATCAAAATGCTATAATTTAGAGGAAATGATAACTCTAGTTTACTAGAGTTATCACACCCCCAAACTTAGCATTTTGCTAGTCCCGAGCAAAACAAAGATCAACAATAAATGAAACCTACTAACATTCAAATATTTAAACACCCCCAGAAGTTGACGTGACACTTCATGAATCATGGATGTGCTTAGAACAATTAAGCGATCTCTCAAGAAATGTTCAACACTACGTTATATGAAAAATATGAGTAAATCAATCCAAAATCGAAATCTCATTTTACAAAGAAGCACAAATTCATTCACTACACAAGACTTCACATCACCTTAGCATTACCATTCTCCAAAAGAATTACCAAAAGTTTTAGTTCTTTTCATTTGAAACATCATTACTTCTCAACTCACAAATATTATAAAGTTAATCAACTTTCTCGACTAAGGATTATGAAAGTAGAAGTTCAATTAGGAATCAACTGAAATGCAATTGTCACACATTTCGGGAATAACCTCTAACAAGGAATAAGTAATATGAGATTAATGATTACTAATCTAAGTATTACAAACATTTACTCCTTAACTTATTGGTATACAAAAAATGTAATTCCTAATGGCTTAATTTGGAGAAACAACATGGGTACATGTCGGAATCCCGTACTCGCTTTATTACTACTCTAATATACAATTACTCGGAGAATGTACATGGGTTCATGTCAGAATCCCGTACTCGCCTTATTCCTAATTTTTTTTCTTTTTTTGACTGCCCTAAACCAAGGAAATGGAGTAAAATGTACCAAAAAATAATCTCGAATATCAATTATTCACAAGTTAGAAGAACATTCCCTATGCAAACACACGAAATGTACCAAAATTCCTTCTATTTCAATTAACTCATTTCTTTCCAAAAGATAGTTCATCAACCACATAATATAAATGATTTGATAAGAAACAGTATTTCAAATAAATTTTCCAAAAATTTCAGCACTTCTTTTTAGAAAAACAGCAATGCTAAGTTTATGAATTCTTTATATTGCAAATGAACTATTCACTCACACAAAAATTACTTGAAAAGAATCAATCATATACTTCACTCACAAAGTATTGAACATCAAAATTATCATCATTGAGTACCTAATTGATCAACTTTCCATCCATTAATCATCAAGTGGCAACAAAAAATATATAAAATGACCATTTCCAACACAAAAAGATAAACACCCCCAAACTTGTCTCTTTTATTCAAGTTGATGAATAAATCATTCTTCCACTCACCCAAAATTAAACATCAAGACAAACCCAAAATTAACGAAAACTACTTAAACTATGCCCTACTTTTAAGCCTGGATTAAAATTGAGTAAAAATGTCAAGAGCAACCGTGCCATGCATCTCGCCAAGTAAGCTTCAAACAAAATCAATTTTCCATTCAACTCATCAACTAATGCAAATATGGCATCAGCTTAGGGCCCTTAGCCATATTACTCTTATTTGGCAATAACCAAACCTTACCAAGTGTCAAATACACATCCAAAAGAAATCTCATCCGTAAGGCATCAAAATGTATCAGACTTGGCATAAGCTTAAGGCCATTAGCCAAACGACTTAAGAACAATACTAAAATACTTCAATTCTAAAAACTGAAAATAAAACAAAATATCTAAAGTAAATAAAACCATTGGTGTCCAATGAAAATAGAATGACATCATCATCCATCAAATTAGTTCAATGATCAAGGCTGGTCGTCTATCTTGCATGTGTACAAATGGTGGATGCTTCTCTTCACTCCATCTCATCTTGACCTTCTTCTGCATCACTGAGTTGGGCCTCCTCGTGATCATCATCTGCGTCTCCTCCAGTCGCACCCACGTGGCTAGATCTCTCGTGATGTGTGGTGGCCGCCGACGGTGTGTAATATTGTCCACGAGGTGGACCAAAGTGCCATGCCGGAGGAGATGGTGGCTGAACCCAATTACCTATTGAAGTCACCCTTAATGCTTCTCCAATGATGGTCAAGTTATTGTGCAACACCACTTGGCTATATGACCAGTATCCCTGTAGATCATTTGTCAAAATGAAAGACGCCCCAAAAACGGGACCGTAACACGCCGCGCTAATGGCACACCGGTCCTATAGCGCAAGGCTAGATGTGTATAAGAGACAACAAACTTAACCGCAATGTAATAGAACCATCAAATTCATTTCTTAACTATAAACCGAATATTTCATTAGATGTACATAAAAGATACGAATTACAAAATTCCTTCTTAGTACAAAAGATGCTACAACAAAAACAAAGTTCATCAATACAAAACCTATCTAATACACTACCCCTCTCCAAACAAAGAGAATTTGGAACTGGTATCCGCAGATGTGGTTTAGATATTATGATTAGTCGTAAAGAACTTCAACTTATTCCCAAGAGTAGGATTCAAATTATATCAGCAGTAAAGGCGTTTAAGGCCTTAGATAGCATAACTAGCTCGGTGGATATCATAAAAGCTCTTCAAATGGGGCCAAGCATTTGCGATAAAAGGAAACATAAAGATAATAACATTTGTGAAAACCATAGTCATGAAGCAGTTTCTAAATATAGCAGTCACCATGGCGTCCCATGGATGACTATAGAACCGGTTCTCCACAAATCAAACATTTCCAAACACATCCAAAATTATATACCTAGGTCACCTATGAGCCAAAACAGTTATAAAATGCTTTCATATCAAAAGAGTTTGCAAACATATCATTTGATTAACATAAAATAGCTTGGTCCCGATAACATTCATATGTAATAGTTCCAAAACTTGGTAAAAGTGCAGTTCCAAACATCATACACATTCTAAAATCCATCCAAACATATTTCAAAGTCGTTAAACAAAATACAAGTGGAAGAGGGTCTATGTTACCCACCTACCAAAGCAAAACTGCACAAATGATCACTGAACGCGATCGGCGGCAGTAGGTGGCGTGGTACCTAAAACAAATATAAGAGGACTCTTAGAAGAGATGTAGAAGTTAAAGAATGACGAAGGACTCGAAGGCGAGGGCGCATGCGATTGAAGTCAGCAGCAGGCCTGTCTCTTATAAAAAATGACCTATTCACAAATTCCGACCAACTTCGACAAGCTCAAACCCCAGTCAAAACACTTAGTTAACCCCTCAAATTCGTATACCTAGATTAGGAGATAATAAGCTCAGTTTTCCGAAAAACCGAAAACTTTGCCTCTTTCTGGTTCTGTAAGTAGGCTATCCTCCCTGCCAACAAAATCCAATTCCAAGGTATTCAAGGTTGGGACCTTGGTTACAACCCAACTCAAAACAACATATTCAACCAACCAACAAAATCCATAAATGGAAAGATTCACCGGAGCAATAGCCGGGACTATATCAATAGCATTCCACAACAATCCATACCCCATAACCACTACAATTAACTCTATTACAACATTAGAGCAACAACCTATGGGTAGAATTCCTCTTTACTACCAAACTGAAATTTTTACCGATTAGCCACACGCATGATTCAAACATGCTTCCTATCCATCCCACTACCAAGGAAACACTTAAAACCATCAAAAGATCTTTAAAGATCCTTCAAACATAACCAATTATCCAAATTATCCTAGTTGCGCCAAACTTCCGCTTACTTACAAAATGAAGGGAAATCAATTCCACTTGGTTTCAAGTCTCAATTCCTATCCAAACTAACCTTAAAACACTCTTAAAACATCATTATGTGCATAGACATAAGCATTCATAGCATAACACTCTAGGCCACATATGGAAGACAAAAGGCCCCAACTCATAATCTTAAAATTTGTAATCTAACCATGGAAAGTTGTTAAAAATCAACCCCAATCACTTCCCAACCTCCAAAACACTAAAAACAACCCATAACATACATAAATCATAACATATAAGGCTGCAAAGAGGGTTTATTTTCAGCCATAAAGAATCCTACAAAACTTGAAATTAAAGCTTGGATCATAAAGCCCATAAGCCATAAATGCTAAAATACATAAAATCTTACCTTCCAAGTGATTCCTACTTGAAATCCAAGAAAATTTTTGGGGGAAAATGGAGAAGAGAGTTTCGGCTGCTGCTAGGAAGAAATGAGGAAGAAACAACAAGAAGAAGACTTAAAAAGCTTCCAAAGTTGACCCAAATAGTACCCAAGTTGACCAAATAGTCTCCAAGTTGACTATTTAACCCAAAAACTAATTTTTTGCTACTAAATAACATTTTTTTCTGAATAATTCAGCCATCATACAACACTCACACACCACAATGCACTAATTACACTTAGTCCTGGTTTAGATACGGTGACCCGAATCAAATCGCGTAAACCGAAAAATTTGCCGAATTGAAAAATGAATAAGCTGAAGTACTTTTTGGGTAAAAATAATATGAAAAACTTTTTAAACCAGTTAAAAATCAAAGAACAAGGCTAGTAAAATGTCTGGGTTTCACATTCTACCCCCCTGTATAAGAGAAGTTTAGTCCTCGAAACTTACGAAATCACGAAGCAAACAAAGTGGATACTTCGATCTCACGAGGCTCTACTTTATCAGAGTCTATCACATAAGCCAAATAGCTCTCACAACCCCTATCTAAGGCCTTAAACGCCTTTATCACGATATAATCGAATCCTACTCTTGGGCTTCTTTGGACTAAGTGTAATTAGTGCATTGTGGTGTAACCAGCATCCGAAACTGCTTCATGACTATGGTTTCTGTCTCTTTATACACATCTGGCTAAGCGGAAGTTTGGCGCAACTAGGATAATTTGGTGTGTATAACCTTCCAGCCCTTGGGTACCACTCTATAAGGATCCTCTAACCATCTAGGTTTCTCGGACAGACATCTAAGAAAACATCTAGCTACAAATGCATGTGATGCCCCACCATCAAATAAAGCATAACCAGGTATGGAATTCACTAAGATCGTGCCTGCAACTACTGTCGGTCTGATCGGCCTGTTGCTGACTCAACGATGCACCCTCGCCTGAGTCTTTCGCCTCTTGTCCTCCGCGGACCACCCCGCACTCCACTAGTCTCGCCTCGATTTGGTGCGACCTTAGGACAATCTCGATCAAATGGCCGCGCCGCACTTAAAGCAAGCTCCATGATTGGATCCTGTCTCACTCCCCAGAGTGTAGTCGACCACAAGACCGGCATGGCGGCGACGGCTGCTGAACTGTCACCGACTGAGATCTCTGAGGCTGAGACTGAAATAGTCGGCTAGTCGGATTGTCCTAACGTACATACGCTTTGCTGCTCGTCACGCCAGACAGCGGGAACATACTCCCCAAGCCTCTGAAGCTGGAATGCATACTGCACCACGGACTGATCTCGCTGCTCCAGCTGATAAAACTCGTCCATCTTCTGAGCTCTGATGGACGGGGGAAAGTAATGAGCTAGAAACTGCTCTAGATGTATCTCCCAAGCCATAGGCTGTCTCGGTGTGGGCAACGTAGCTCCGGTCTGCCACCACTTGGCCGCCTCAGCAATTTTCGGTGGGGGTAGCCAAAGATGTCCGTGACTCCACCGGAATCTGAAATAACTCAAAATCCCTCTCTATCTCGCCCATCCATGATGCCTCCGCCTTAAGCGGATCCGGAGCCCCATCAAACGTAGGTAGCCCGGCCTTCTTGAGCGTCTGAAACAGGGATGGAATGTCGGTACGCGGTGGTGGAGGTGGTGGAGCAACGGGAGGTCGCTCAGCGCCCAACTGTCGAATAACCTGTGCCACAACCGCCGCAATTGTGCCATAATAGACCAGCTTTATCCAGTCCGAGGAGGAGGTGCTGACGGCCCTGCCTATTCTGGTCCCTAGAGGTAGACCGGCTGTCTCTTAGTACACACTCTCTGAAGCTGACTCGACTACAGGGATCTCCTGCAGCGGATCCCCACCAGCCGGACGCTCCCAGGCTGAGGGTCCTGCTGTGCCGAGCCTCTACCGCGACCTCTAGAACCAAAACGCGTCCTAGACGGCATACTAGCTGATAAGAGTCAAAGACAGAATCATGAGCAAAGAATAACTCTTCAAGAATCAACAAAAGAGGTACAACGAAGATGTACATTAGCAAGGACCTCTCAAAACCCCCCAAAACAAGTCAATCAATAACTCCAGGTCAAAGAATTCCACAGATGTCTGTAATGCCGCAAACAAAACAGAATCTTATATAATTCTAAGCCCGAGCACATCGATTTAAACCTCGAATCTACTCATCGAATACCTGTTGTTGAGTTGACTTAGGATTCAAATTATTCTGATACCATTGTTTGTCACGCCCCAAAAACGGGACCGTAACACGCCGCGCTAATGGCACACCGGTCCAGAGCGCAAGGCACAAACGAACAGAGCAACAAACTTAACCGCAATGTAATAGAACCATCAAACCATTTCTTAACTATAAACCGAATATTTCATTTTACACAAAAAATACGAATTACAAAATTCCTTCTTAGTACAAAAGATGCTACAACAAAAACAAAGTTCATCAATACAAAACCTATCTAATACACTACCGTTTTTGTGTAAAACAAATATTCGGCTTGGAACCTGTCCGCAGATACCTACCAGTAATGTGGATAAGAGACAGAAAATCTAAAAGCTGCTAACGCGGAGGAGAGCTGATCAAAAACGAGCACCTAATCTGAAAAATTATAAATCACGTGGGGTGAGCATAACTAGCTCAGTGGATATCATAAAAGCTCTTCAAATGGGGCCAAGCATTTGCGATAAAAAGGAAACATAAAGATAATAACATTTGTGAAAACCATAGTCATGAAGCAGTTTCTAAAATGTCTCATGCCATTTAAAAGTCAATAAACCATAATCATAAGTAGTTTCTAAAATGTATCATGCCATTTAAACGTCAGGCATGTCCAAAACATCGCCAAAAAGATGGCCCCATTTGAAGACATTTTATGATAATCCACTGAGCTAGTTATGCTCCTGTACAGTTATACACATCCAGAATATGTATAATAGCATGAGTATCTTTGAGGAGAGATCGGGATACCTTTCAGACTAGTCGATCTAGTAATCTACCACACCTACTAGTCCGACCGGGTCACAAATGTTATTATCTTTATGTTTCCTTTTTATCGCAAATGCTTGATATCCATTTGAAGAGCTGTTTATTGTCCCATGGATGACTATAGAACCGGTTCTCCACAAATCAAACATTTCCAAACACATCCAAAATTATATACCTAGGTCACCTATGAGCCAAAACAGTTATAAAATGCTTTCATATCAAAAGAGTTTGCAAACATATCATTTGATTAACATAAAATAGCTTGGTCCCGATTTCATATGTAATAGTTCCAAAACTTGGTAAAAGTGCAGTTCCAAACATCATACACATTCTAAAATCCATCCAAACATATTTGGAATTTGACTGTTAAAATTTGTGTGGAAGAGGGTCTATGTTACCCACCTATCAAAGCAAAAACTGCACAAATGATCACCGAACGCGATCGCCGGCGGTAGCTGGCGTGGTACCTAAAATGTGTATAAGAGGACTCTTAGAAGAGATGTAGAAGTTAAAGAATGACTTGTTTTAGCGTACCACGCCACCTACCGCCGGCGATCGCGTTCAGTGATCATTTGGCCAGTTTCTGTCTCTTGATAGGCTTGTAGATGTTATACTATATCAATAGCATTCCACAACAATCCATACCCCATAACCACTACAATTAACTCTATTACAACATTAGAGCAACAACCTATGGGTAGAATTCCTCTTTACTACCAAACTGAAATTTTTACCGATTAGCCACACGCATGATTCAAACATGCTTCCTATCCATCCCACTACCAAGGAAACACTTAAAACCATCAAAAGATCATTAAAGATCCTTCAAACATAACCAATTATCCAAATTATCCTTAAAGTTGCGCCAAACTTCCGCTTACTTACAAAATGAAGGGAAATCAATTCCACTTGGTTTCAAGTCTCAATTCCTATCCAAACTAACCTTAAAACACTCTTAAAACATCATTATGTGCATAGACATAAGCATTCATAGCATAACACTCTAGGCCACATATGGAAGACAAAACCCCAACTCATAATCTTAAAATTTGTAATCTAACCATGGAAAGTTGTTAAAAATCAACCCCAATCACTTCCCAACCTCCAAAACACTAAAAACAACCCATAACATACATAAATCATAACATATAAGGCTGCAAAGAGGGTTTATTTTCAGCCATAAAGAATCCTACAAAACTTGAAATTAAAGCTTGGATCATAAAGCCCATAAGCCATAAATGCTAAAATACATAAAATCTTACCTTCCAAGTGATTCCTACTTGAAATCCAAGAAAATGGGGGAAAATGGAGAAGAGAGTTTCGGCTGCTGCTAGGAAGAAATGAGGAAGAAACAACGGGTCAAGAAGTAGACTTAAAAAGCTTCCAAAGTTGACCCAAATAGTACCCAAGTTGACCAAATAGTCTCCAAGTTGACTATTTAACCCAAAAACTAATTTTTTGCTACTAAATAACATTTTTTTCTGAATAATTCAGCCATCATACAACACTCACACACCACAATGCACTAATTACACTAAGTCCAATTTTTGACCCGTTTACCCGAACCGAAATCGCGTAAACCGAAAAATTTGCCGAATTGAAAAACGAATAAGTTGAAGTACTTTATGACTAAAAATAATATGAAAAACATTTTAAACCAGTTAAAAATCAAAGAACAAGGCTAGTAAAATACTGGGTTTCACATCATTCCTCTCTTCTTCTCTTACCGGAGCATTGAACACTACACCCGGGGGTATCGGAATCATTGACGTTCTCTAAGGCGGTGGAGGCTGAGGCTGTGGATGTGGCTGAGGCTGGGCGGGTTGCTCCTCTTGATGGTGCTTCTTATATTCCCTCACCATCCATATAGACATATTCCCTATTGATCCTTCCTCTAGGATGTGTCAATAACTCTAAAGGACCAATTGGGCAACCCGCTATTGTGCACAGATGGTGAATTAGACTGGGGGCGTAAAATATGGATCGTCCCGACCTCCCACTCTCTAGAAACCCTCGTCTAATTAGGTGACCAATATTCACCGGGATCCAAGTCATGATGGCATAAATTAAGAGTACCTTGTCTCTCTGGATAAAGCTCAAAGCGTTGGACCCCCAAATGCGGCTACTAATGAAATAAAACCACAACTTAGCCACTAATGAGAGTCCTTGACGAGAAAATTTTAATTCCATGCCAGAAGAAGTACTCTTAACCCACTCAACCCTCCTATCACAAATGGCATTTTTGATTGCATCCATGTCCTTATTTTTATTGTTCAAATATGCCATATTACGGGAGGTATGTTAAAGTACGCATTAATCACATCTGCACCAAAATCTACCAAAACCCCCCCGTATACGTACCTTGCCATCTATATGTCTAACTCGCTTAAATTGTAATGAAATTCTTTACTAACTGGGTAGCCCCGGGGTCAACTTGAACGTTAAAACCCTCCCAATGCCTTGACCTAATTTGCTCTTCTGTATCTCTCCTAGAACCTTCGTATATTCCCCAATGCATGGTTAGGTCAAAGTTCCTCTCTTTAATTACCTTGTGCTTCTCGTTACTCTTAAAAGTTGTTGAGCCCTATCGCTCGAGAATTGAGGTTCAAATTGATCACCAGCCTCAAATGGTTGTTCCGATCCCCCTTCTTCGCTTGTCCCCTCTCCGAATTTCCTTTATCTTGAGCCAGTCCTTCTCCATCTCATTCTCACCCTTCTCTCAGCACTACCATAAACCCCTCTCGTCATACTCTATCAAGAATTCAATCACCAATTCAAAAAGCTAACTGTCAAGCAAAATTCGACACCAACAATTCGCAATCCAAATTTCCAACAATTGTTCAAATAGTTCAACTCAAATACAATTCAAACCAAGAATTTTAAACAATTGGACAATTCAAAATTCTTCTAGTACAATTTAGCACCAATCACTTGTCCACAATCCACTAATTCAATACCAAAAATTTTTCACAAATTAATCCACCAATTTCAACAATTGTCTTCAAAAATGACTAATCGCAACTAATAATTCAAGGAAAGATATTACCCGTTCTTTTTGGAGTTGAAATTTTCCCAAGAATTGCCCTTTGTAGAAATCCTCCTTGGAGCCAAAATTCTTCTTCAAATCTTCAAAAAGATGGTTGCTTTGATGTTCCTATAGAAGAACAAGGTGAAATTAGTGGTGGTTATGGAGTTTTTGATGAATTTTGGTGAAGAAGAAAGAAGAATTGGGGAATTTGGGGTTAGGGTTTTCGAAAGAGAGAACAGAAGTAGAGAGGATCTGTGAGAAGAGAAGAAGGGATTCAATCTAAAAAATTTGAGATCGCGGTCTCGACCTCCAGAATTTTTTTTTAATCATGCGGTGCCTGGACTAAGTAAAAAAAATGCTTGGCAGGGTAGTTCAGGTAGTTTTATGGTCTGTCTCTTATACACATCTAGACTCGGTATAAAAATTGCCTTTGCAGAAGTTCACATTTGAGACCGCGATCTCAAATTTTTTAGATCGCGGTCTCGAGCCAAACTTATGCAAAGTGAAATTTTTTTTTTTACACTTAGCCGAAATTGCTTCACTCTTGACCGTTTTTCTCCATTTGCAAGGAGACCTATAGAAAAAAGTGTTTCACAAGTTAGAATGACAATTTTCACTCATTTTTTTTTTAGCACCATTTATTCAATTAAAAAGAAACTCTAATTCAAACCAGTCTACTCAAAATTAAAAATCACACTGAAGGAAAATAATAAGAACTAAATTAAAGACTTGGGTTGAACATCAAGAAGCGCTCTTTTATAGTCACTAGCTTGACTATGGCATGACCCTCATTCTAAGTAATTGAGGATGATTGATCCTCCTTTCCCTTTTGGTTTCCACGGAAAAAGTTTGATCCCCTTTTTCTTCATGATTAAAAAGCTTGATTTTTGGGTTTTCCATGCACAAGTCCTTTCTTTCTAGCCTTAGCCATCACTAGTGCCCCAATTAACATTTCCAATTGTTTCTCAAACCATTTTCTTTTCTTTTTATGCCTTCTCAATTTCTTGATATCACCATTGAGCTTATTCTTTGCAAAACTCTCTTCATTCTTCATCAACACACATCCTTTATCGGGTGGTTTCTCTTTCAATTCATTTCTTAGATTTTCCTTTATTTCCAACACTTGCTTGAGCGAATTGACTTGGCTCACTTCATTTTCCTCTTCATTTGACCTAGCAAGGATAGAATTAAGAGATTGATTAGCACATTTCTCTTCAACAATGGGAATATTGTCATTATATTCAAACACATCAAATTCAATTGATTCATTTTCAACCCGTAAGATCAACTTTCCTTTGTGCACATCAATTAATGCTTGAGCTGTCGATGAGAAAGGCCTTTCTAGAATCAATGGAATCTCACTCTCTTCACCCGTGGATCTAGCACAATGAAATCAACGGGGAATACCAACTTGTCAACTTGTACAAGCACATCTTCCAACAAGCCATATGGTTTCCTCTCGGATAAATCTGCCAATTGGAGTGTGATATTAGTTGGCTTGACATTGTTGATCCCTAACTTGTCATAGATGGACTTTGGCATGATATTTTTGCTTGCCCCCAAATCACAAAGTGATCGACGCCACTTTTTTCCTCCAACATTCACTGGTATCATAAAACTACCGGGATCCTTGAGTTTAAGGGGCAACTGCCTTTGAACAATGGCACTACATTGGGCATCTAGGCATACTTTCTCATCATCATCCCACTTTCGCTTCCTTACCAAAAGATCCTTCATAAAATGAGCATAGTCAGGCATCTTGGTGAGGACATCAATCAAAGGAATGTTGACATTAATCTTTTTCAACATATCCAAGAAATGGGTGAATTGCTTCTCTTTTTCCTCCTTTCTTGGATCAATGAGTCTTTGAGGGTATGGAACTGTTCTTTATTGATGGATCTATCTTCAAAGGTTCCTCCACATGGTTCTTCTTGGATACCTTGATCTCATTCTTTTGCTCCTTCTTGGCTTCATCGTCAACTACTTCTTTTTTAATTTCAACTACCTTGGACTTTTGCTGTTTGTTTCCTTCCTCCATCTTTTTCTTCTCCTTAGATTCAACCAATTCTTTTCCACTCCTTAGGGTTATGGCATTGAATTGCTCCTTGGGGTTTGGAATAGTATCACTCAGAAATGCTCCAATAGGTTTGTCATTATTCAATCTCAATTGAAGCTCCAAATTTTTTGTTGAAGCCTTCGAATTCTCATAATCTCTTTTATGCTCTTCGGTTTTCCTATCCAATTCCCTTCTCCAATACTCGGCTTCTCTTTTCCAGCCTTCTTCACCCAAATTATCTCTAGGAGCATATTGATCATGGTACATGGGTTGGGAAGAATTTGCATAATGGAAAGGAGATCTTTGTTTTTGGTTTTGAAAAGAAGGATTGGAAAGGAAATTTTGATATGAGTTGGGTTGGACATTTCTTTGATGTGGTGGTAGATGTGTATAAGAGACAGGAATAATCGGGGCTTGAGTCTGTGTTGGGCATTTTGAGGTGGATATTTGGTTGGTAAGGAGGGTTGGATTGGTTGTTGGTATTACTCCATGAGAAATTTGGGTGATTCCTCCAAGACGGATTATAAGAGTTCCCATAACCTCCGGATTGGTTCCTTGGAAACGATGATTGATTAGTCACATAATTGACTTGCTCATTAGCCCCATATGGCATTTCACAATTTACATTGGCATGGCCGCCTCCACAAAAATCACATGTCATACTTGGTTGAGTTGGAGAAGACAAGTCATAGCATTCACACTACTAGGTTTCCCTAGATTCTCCAACGCCTTTGCCATGTTATTCATCACATTCATGAACATGCTTTGTTGAGCTAAAAGGGCGCCTTGCATGTTTAGATTCAACGTTCCACTACATGCATTTGCTTGATTAGCTTGATGTTGAAAGTAACCACCGGTGGAGTTATCGGTCAATGATGGTAATGGTTGTATGCCATCCTATTTAAGAACTCTTGAGCTTCTTCCGGAGTCTTGTATGAGATAGAACTGTCGGCGGAGGCATCTACAATGGATTTCGTCTCTTGAAGTAAACCATTATAGAAAGTTTGAACTTGAAGCCACAAAGGAATGGCATGATATGGGCATTTTCTTAGCACATCTTTGAATCTTTCCCAAGCTTCCCCAAGGCTTTCACCAACATCTTGTTTGAACGATGTAATCTCATTCCTTAATTTAGCGGTTCATGCGGGAGGAAAATACTTCACCAAGAACTCTTGAGCGAGTTGGTTCCAAGTGGTGAATGTTCCTTGAGCATGGGATTGCAACCACGACTTTGCCCTATCACGAAGAGAAAAAGGAAATACCCTCATCCGAACACAATCCGAATGTACTCCATTAAACTTAAATGTGTCCAAAACTTCTTCAAAATTCATAAGGTGAGTGTATAGGACCTATACACAGGACCACCTTGTGAATTTTGACTAGGAGTTTTGGACACATTTAAGTTTGATGGAGTACATTCGGATTGTGTTCGGATGCTGTCTCTTATGTGATTGAATGCAAAAATCCTACTTACAATTTACAAACATAAATTACCTACTTACTATTACAAATAAAATGAATCACCTATTTACTATTACATAACGGGCCTTCAATGCGACTATGAATTGTATAAAAACAATCTAAACTAGGAAAAACAAGACTGAGTCGCCACCGTGTGTTGGTGCGCCGGACACAAAAATACATCAAAATTTAAAAGAAAATAAACCCTAGTTTAGATTGACTCCTGGTCCACGTAACTCAAGAAAATGAGTTCGGGAATCCTGTTGTAAAATGGGAAGGTTTGGGATTGATTTGAATTTCCCTCGGCACCCACTTTACCCGGCGTTGGACCGGTTGCGTGATTTTATCGCGTTTCGCTTTTCAATTTTAGTATTCATTATTGCCGGCTTTGTAGTCATACGTGTGCTTTGAGATAGTTTAAAAGTAATAAAATATGTACATGTTAATGAGGAAACGAAAATAAATAGTAAATATTAACATTGACAGGTAGATTTAGCCCGGGTCCAATTAAAAGTCGCACACATTGAGCTTGTAGTGCCTTTTAACTCCCAAGGGGACAAAATAGTCATTTATCATGCACGCCGGAGTTTATTTCTAGCCCAATTTTATATTATTGATACAATTATTAAGTCCTAGGCTAAATTGAATTTTATTCAAATATTTAACTTCTAGTTGTTCAACTAATCCAAAATTTGAGGGCAAAAGAGTAAATTCACCTAATTTAACAAATAAGATAAGGCATAAATATTATAATGAGACCAATAAACATTAAAATAAAGCACCAATCATCACAAAATCAATTAATAAAAAATGTGCAAAGATCAAAGTATATTTACAATTAAACACTCATAAGGGCAAAACAATAATTTCACAATGGATAGATGTGTATAAGATACAGCTTATGCCAAACAGAAATCAAAGCAAAAATTGGTGGCTATTGACATAAAACATGTAATTTGGAAGAAATTTGAAGAAAAAAATAAAAATAAAAATAAAAATAAACAAGAATATTAAAGAAAATTCCTTAAGGGCCTAAATGTAAATAAAAAAATTACTTGAGGGCTAAAAATGCAGAAGTATGAAATCTGGAGGGCCAAAAAGCAAGTAAAATTTTTTCTGAAATTTTGGGTTTTTTTTTTTAAAATGCCACGTCATCGATGACGTGGCGCAATCTGGTGTTTACGTCACGGCTGACGTGGCGCAATCTGGGGGTGTATAACATCAGCCTCTGACTCTTATACACATCTGGTGTGTATAACGTCACCCATGACGTGGCGCAATCTGGGGGTGCCACGTCATCGATGACGTGGCACCAAGTGGGCCCTATCAGAAGGGCCTAAATGTAATTAAAAAAAATATTCCGGGCTAAACTAAAAGAAAACTGAAATATGGGGGAGTAAAATGGAAAAATTTTCTAACCTTTCTTTTTTGTCTCTTGTGCAGATCTTTATGGGCTACCAGCCTTATTCCACGACGATTTTGACCCAGAATATGAACGATTTTGCTTCGGGTTTGAAAAGAAAAGTTGTAGCTTCTGGGACGGTCTACAACTTTTATTCTTTGAGTTTAATCCAGTTCCTCTTCCATCGCTTGAAATATTGGCTCAAATTTGGTTGTCTGGAAAATTTTCCAGACTTAGAAATTTTTCTGGAAAATCTTCTGGACCAACAGCCTTTTTCTATCACGTTTTTGACCCTCGAAATGGAAGATTTTTCTTTGGGTTTCAAAAGATAAATTGTAGTTCCAGGGACCTTCTACAACTTTTGTTCTTTACGTTTAGTCTAATTCCTCTCTGATCGTATGGAATTTTGGCTCAAAGTTGGCTGTTTTGGCAGATTTCTTTTGCTTAAGAAAATTTTTCTGCAGAAAATTTTTTCTCTCCACTTTAGACTGATTTTTTGTGCTTTTAACGAATTGGATTGAAGAGTGTAAAAATGGTCAAAGACCATTCCTTGTCATGTGGGAGTATGGCCATCTGAAATTTTTGGTGAAAAATGGGTGAATTTTTTCCATATGGCCAAAAACAAATTGTCGTTGCGTGACGCTGTACGTTTCACGCGCTGAACTTTTTTTTTTTATTTTTTATTTTTTATTATTTATTTTTTATTTTTAAACCAATTAATTAGTTAATAATATTTTAATTAATAATTAATTAATTAATTAATTAAAATTTTTTTTTTTTTAAATCTAAAAATTCAATAATATTAGTACTTATTCTTAGTATTTCAAAAATAAAATGCATAAGAATAATTAATCCTGAGAACATGTCTTGATACCCAACGGTTTAAAGGGTAAATTTTAGAAAATCAAAGTGTAGGTTAAAAAGACATTGAAAAGCAAAAATTAAAAGAAAATTGAGAGACAAATTAAAAGAAAAATAGGGGACAACTTAAGGGACAAAAATAGGTGTCTACAGCTTGCCGCTCTTTGCCATCTAGAGTGTCGAAGAGGATCGAAGAAACTCTAGGCAAAGATTGTAGACACCGCATGACTGGATGATTCCAATCGTGCAACAAAATTTGCCACATGTCAACCTTAAGCTCATGAGGTCATGGAAGGAAAAATTCACCATCTTGACAAACACACTGGGGAGATTAGATCTATCTATTCATCCAGAGCGGAAAAGTCCTTATTGGGGGAAAGAAATGAATAAAAAGACTCCCAGTGAAATGAACCATAAGAGACATAAATGAAACTTGAAAACAAGAATGAAATCCCGATCCGGTGTTTATCGAGTACAGGATTTCGAATGAAACGTAGTGTGAATGACAAAGAAAACTAACTCGACATGGTTCATTTCACTGGGAGTCTTTTTATGAAACTCAACAAGCAATATGAATTAAAAGCTCGACTTTACCCCGATCATCAAGGCAAGAGTATGTAAATACGAATGAAAACCCGACTTTATGTCATCGGGGTAAAGACATATAAATTAAAATAAAAAACCCGAGACTTTGTGTTATCAAGGTAACAAGAGTGAAATTTCATTTCATCAACCTGATAAACGAATTTCAGGTTTGCATTTCACCCGATAAATAAGAACCCAAATTCGCTTTATCGGGAGGAAAATGCAAACTGAAATTCGCTTTATCGGTTGATGAAATGAAAATGAGAACCCAAATTCGCTTTATCGGGATGAATGCAAACCTGAAATTCGCTTTATCGAGTTAATGAAAATGAGAACCCAAATTCATTTATCGGGAAAAATACAAACCAAATTCGCTTATCAGTTGATGAAATGAAAATGAGAACCCAAATTCGCTTTATCGGGAGAAAATGCAAACTGAAATTCGTTTATCGAGTTGATGAAAATGAAAATGAGAACCCAAATTCGCTTTATCGGGTATGAAAATGCAAACCTGAAATTCGTTTATCGTTGATGAAAATGAAAATGAGAACCCAAATTCGCTTATCGGGATGAAATGCAAACCCAAATTCGCTTTATCGTTTGATGAAATGAAAATGAGAACCCAAATTCGCTTTATCGGGAGAAAATACAAACCTGAAATTCGCTTTATCGAGTTGATGAAAATGAAAATGAGAACCCAAATTCGCTTTATCGGGGAAAAATGAAAATGAGAACCCAAATTCGCTTATCGGGATGAAAATGTAAACCTGAAATTCGCTTATCGTTGATGAAAATGAAAATGAGAACCCGAAATTCGCTTATCGGGATTAAAATGCAAACTGAAATTCGTTTATGAGGTTGATAAAAATGAGAACCCAAATTCGCTTTATCGGGTGAAAATGCAAACCTGAAATTCGTTTATCGTTTAAATAAAAATGAAAATGAGAACCCAAATTCGCTTTATCGAGGAAAAATACAAACTGAAATTCGTTTATCGAGTTACAAAAATGAAATGGAACCCAAATTCGCTTTATCGGGAGTGCAAATGTAAACTGAAATTCGCTTTATCGTTGATGAAAATGAAAATGAGAACCCAAATTCGTTTATCGGGATGAAATGAAAATGAGAACCCAAATTCGCTTATCGGGATGAAAATGCAAACTGAAATTCGTTTATCGAGTTGATGAAAATGAAAATGAGAACCCAAATTCGCTTTATCGGGGAAAAATAAAAATGAGAACCCAAATTCGTTTAACGGGGATGAAAATGCAAACCTGAAATTCGTTTATCAGGTTAAATAAAAATGAAAATAAGAACCCGAAATTCATTTATCGGGGAAAAAATGAAAATGAGAACCCGAAATTCGTTTATCGGAGATGAAAATGCAAACCTGAAATTCGTTTATCAGGATGATGAAAATGAAAATGAGAACCCGAAATTCGTTTATCGGGTATGAAAATGCAAATCTGAAATTCGCTTATCAAAGTTGATGAAATCAAGCGATGGAAGAGGAACTGGATTAAACTCAAAGAATAAAAGTTGTAGACCGTCCCAGAAGCTGTCTCTTATACACATCTGGGTTCTCATTTTCATTTCATCAACCTGATAAACGAATTTCAGGTTTGTATTTTTTCCCCGATAAAAACAAATCATTTATCGGGAAAAATACAAACTGAAATTCGCTTTATCGTTTTTCTATTTTCATAATCTGATAAACGAATTTTAGGCTGTCTCTTATACACATCTAGATGTGTATAATGAGACAGCTGTTGGGTTATCGGACTTTATCGGGGAAAAAATACAAACCTGAAATTCGTTTATCAGGTTGATGAAAATGAGAACCCGAGATTCGTTTATCGGGGATGAAAATGCAAACCTGAAATTCGTTTATCGTGTTAAATAAAAATGAAAATAAGAACCCAAATTCGCTTTATCGGGAGGAAAATGCAAACTGAAATTCGCTTTATCAGTTGATGAAATGAAAATGAGAACCCAAATTCGCTTATCGGGATGAATGCAAACCTGAAATTCGCTTTATCGTGTTAATGAAAATGAGAACCCGAAATTCATTTATCGGGAAAAATACAAACTCGAAAGTCGCTTTATCAAAGTTGATGAAATGAAAATGAGAACCCAAATTAAGAATGGATTAAGAATAAGAATCTGACGCACACGGAGCCATAAGCCATTGGGCTCACCCATGAAATAAAGTGTAAAAGACAACTAGTAATTAACCCTAACATGACTGGATTGTAAACTAGAACACGAAGCCCTAAACGGTAAATGATAGTATCATTTAAACTGAGAGATTTGACTGAAAATTCAGTGCACCCTTTTCCAAGTGGCGATCACCTGTGAGGTTGATTGCTTCATTAGGGGTTGGCGTGAATCACTCTTTTTAAAATGTGGAAACAAAGACCGCTGGGTATCAAGACAGTTCTCAGGATTAGTGCGTCCCTTGTTGTTTATGAAGGATATCCAATCAATAAAAATTTGCCCCAGTGTCGTTGATTTTAGCATCCACTTTATTTCGTGTACCTGCAAGTACTCAAAACAATGCGATATTGAGCAAAGAAAACTCGAATTGGTCAGTGTCATAACATACAAAATGTCAATCTTAGTGAACATTACTATAAGCAAGGTGACCGAGCTCGGTAAGAGCTGCCTACGTATCCCACCAGGGGAATTGTTTCTCAGGTCGAACGTAGTTCGATTCAACAGATGATTTTCACATATCAACAACAAAAGAACAACTACAGACAAACAAAATGGCAATGTGTGAGTTAGATAGAAGTACATGAATAAATAATACAGGCACATGGGAGCAATCTTAGTAAAAATCGTGCCATCACCGTATTAACACCGCTTTGCCTTTCATTCTAAGTTATTTGGACCCGATCGCAATTACATCATTGGCTATTTAAGACACACCTGAAAATGGCATTGGCTGTGTAAGCCAAGAGAACACATCTAGGCAATCAATAAGCCAATTTCATCAACAAATTTCGATTGAACACTTTCCCACGTGGACTCGGAGAAGTCATCAACCGATTTTGACCGTTTGCTCGATTGGCCCTTTCCTCGCGCCTTTTCAGTTTTCGCTAAGGTTCCCCTCCCTTTTATTTTTATTTTTGCATTTTTCCGCACACTCTCCTTTTGCCTAGGCCACCCCGTACGGTTTTCAACCTAGCCTCTCTTTAGCTTTTGGTTTTTTTTTTTTTTTTTTTTAAAGTCGAGCTTTTAATTCATATTGCTGTGTCTGACTTTCATTACCAGTGGCGCTGTCTCTTATACACATCTGACGACGCCTGCTAAGTAATAGCCTTTTCCAATGCATGCGAACTTTAGTTTTCAAAGTTTTTCGGCATCGAAGGCCGCCTTCCCGTTATTAGGATAGACATGTTAACATCAATCGCCGAGACCGTACAAACCGCTCCATCCAGCCTATGCAGAACTTAGGATAGTTAGGGTCAAAATGGGTTAAGTCGTGTGATTGGTAAAGATTGGGATTATCTTAACAAAAACTTGCACCAGTTTAAGATGGACGCTTTGGTTGGAAAGAATATAGCTACAAGGGATGGAAGAGCGGGTTTGTGATATGAGCAAAAATTGGTTATGTCCCTTATCTAACAAGAATGAAACCTCATCTGTTCATCAGGTCACTTGCCAGGTTCAACTGATTGAATTGGGGAAATAGATTTGCAAAAAAATTGCCCCAATTATAACAAACTGAGTTTTGTTGGGCATTTGTTTTGGTCAGCCTCTCAAACTTTTTTTTTTTTTTTTTGTTTTGTTTTTGTTTTTGTTTTTGTTTTTTTTTTTTTTTTTTTTTTTTTGCTGTAAAACTTATAAGAAATTTTTTTTTTTTTTTTTTTTTGCCACCCAAAACAACAATTTGCCCCAAAAAAAAAAAAAACAAAAACAAAAAAAAAAACAAAACAAAAAAAAAAAATTTCGGGTTCTCATTTTCATTTCATCAACCTGATAAACGACTTTCAGGCTGTCTCTTATACACATCTAGATGTGTATAAGAGACAGCTCTTATCCTTACGGAGATGGAGACAGGTTTTCCCTCAACCGATAAATAGCAAACTAGGTTTGCATTTTCATACCCGATAAACGAATTTACGTTTCAAAACTAGACCGCCAGCCTGAAAATGTCTGGGCTTGCTTTCTTGTTGTAAGCTCGGGCCATCATCCGTTGATAACATTGGCCATGACACACAGCTGTTAGCCGTCTTTCATCAATGAGTGCAAGCTGTTCATGTCTGAGCCTTACCCATTCTCGCATCCTCTAACTCACCTCCATAAGAATGCGTAGAGAAGGGATCTCTACTTCACTGCAAAACAGCTTCCATTCCGTACATGAGGAGTAAGGCGTTGCCCAGAGATGTCCCGATGGAAGTCCGATAACCCAACAAAGGCATATGACAGCTTTTCATGCCAATCACGCTGACTGTCAATCATCTTTCGAATAATTCTCTTAAGATTCTTGTTAGCTGCTTCAACGGCTCCATTCATTTTTGGCCTGTAGATGGTGGAATTCCGATGCTTAATCTTGAATTGGGCACAAAGACCATCTACCATGTCAGTTGTTCAGAATGTTGGCATTATCGGTAACCAATGTATTCGGGATCTACTGCGGCAAATGATGTTCTTTGGCCTTTAAGCTCATTTCTGGCTTAAACTTCCTTGGCTGTCATGAGCAACTATATGGCATGTTATGATCGGTGGGGAGTTTGTGAACCACGACATCTGTTGAAATGCCAGGCATATCATCATAAGACCAAGCAAAGACGTCTTGGAACAAAGTCAAAAATTCTATCATCTCTTTCCTCTGTCCTCTAGTCAAATGTATGCTGATTTTAACCTCTCTTACGTCCGTGTCTGTTCCAATGTTTACTGTTTCTGTTTCTTCCAAGTTAGGCTTTGGTTTTTCCTCGTGTCGCCCGAATTCATTTTCAATATCACACTCATCCTCATCACTCCAGACTGTGTAGACATCAAGGTCGGGTGTGATATCAAACAGTTGCACTCTGTCAGCCTCATACACATCTAGATCCGTATAGGATCAAAAGCATTGATTTTGGGCCATCTGGGAGAAAATTGAAAGTATGAAATGAAAGAAAACAAAATGAGCTAAAACATCTTAAAGAAAAAAGTTCTCTTTTAATCAAAGATTTGTACAAGTGATCTTAGAGAACATAAACTTGACATTCATTGGCCATCCTATAAAAATTAATTGTCTTCAGAATTCGCCTAAAAAATAGATGAATAAGATGAATGAGGAAGGCAATATCATGATTGTACTTGCTTTACTATTCAAATTGTTTTCAAGATTCATTTCCAAAACAGATGAATGAGATGAATCATGAATACAATGCTGTGAATGCACCTACTTCTTGACTAGATGACATAAGCAAAACAACTTAAGAAGTACGAAACATATATACAAAGATGAAATTAAAATGAGCAAAACTAAAAACAATATCCTTTCAAATTTACCGAAACTCCCTATGACTAGGGAGATCATCAGATGTCCAGATAATCCCAATCTTTACCAATCACAGACTTAACTCAGTGTCATCCACCTCCGCCTGCTCTTGAATAATATCTACCCCCGCAAATACAGAGGCTAGATCCCTTGGATAAGGTCCTCCTTTTCAGCCTCATCTGCATCAGGGGCCAGAATGGCGCGTAACGTGAAAAGTAATCTTAAGAGGTGGAATGGCAATAGGCAATGTGGAAGGGACCAGTGGGGATCAAAACCCTGAGATAGCAGAGTTGCTCAAACAGATGGAATCTATGATGGCTTCTATGGCCAGTATGAACCAAGAAATGCAATGGTGTAGGGAGATCAATAGGGTGTGTTATGCCTTGCAAATTCATCCCCAAACCTTGGCCGATGCGATATCCTCCACGCAGCATTTCCTTTGCAATCATTACACTCGCCTTATCCTGCACAACTTTCTGTGATGCTCTCCATGCCCTCGGCTGACAGAGACCACATCATAAGCTAGGAAAGGCACCGGAGTGTCGCTGCTTTCTCCAACTTCCTCCTTGACCATCATGGCGTGGTCGTCTTCGGCAAACACAGTAATCAGCTTAAGCTCGTAAATGAATTTAACCCTTTGATGCAAAGATGACGGAATAGCCCCAGCAGAATGGATCCAGGGACGTCCCAGCAGCAAATTATATACCCCAACAATTGGAAGAACCTGGCAAGTGACCTGATGAACAGATGGACCGACTTCCAAGACAAGGTTATATCTCTCCGGTGGCTTGTCTTCGAGCCCCGTCTCTACCTCGGATCACCATGGATGAATCAACCAGGTCATGAGAGATCCCGTGCCACCAAATGCTTCCTCAGGACAACTATAAAAAGTCGACCCATTATATACCATGACCCTAGGCAAATGCCGCCCCTCACATCTAACCGAGATGAATAGAGCCTTGTTGTGGTTGCTCCCTTCAGAAGTTAAGTCATCATCAGAAAAACAAATTTGATTTGATGCCAGCACACTGCCCACTAACCTAGCAAGTTTGTCAGTGGGAATGTCACGAGACACATGGGCCTCACTCAAAATCTTCAATACTGCCTCCCTGTGTAGCTCGGATGTTAACAATAAGTTAGAGCATAGAAATTTGTGAGGGCATCTTATTCAGCTGCTATGTTTGACCGAATATTCACTTTTTCCGATCAATCTTAGAAAGTCCTCCACATGCTCTTGTCTGTTAAATTATTAGGGGCCTGCATAAGCTCTTTACCTTTGTTGGATTGTCCGACTTCAAAACTGTTGTCATTTGTGATTCGACCTGACCTCGTGACAGCAGACACTTCCTCCTCAGAAACTGGCTTTCCATCGACTATCACAGCTGAGGGTTGGTAATTCCACGGCACTGCATGTGTGCTCTCAATTGGCAATTGTGTTGGTAGTTCAATCACAACGGGATCTTGGAGTTCTACCTCAAACGGATCCACGTCTATGATAAAAGGCTCAGATGGCTCCGAATCCAAATAAAACGGTTTGATCTGAGTCATTGTCACTTCTTTGATTGCTCCTTCTTCCTCTTCGATCTCCGCTTCTATACAAACCATCCCAACATGAGGCTCATGCCATGGCAGCGGATTAGTGTTTACTTCAGGAGGAGCCCTTTGTTCCGGCCTCCTAATGACAATCTCTCGTGCATTGATCATGTCTTGCACCTTATTCTTCAAGATCTGAACAATTAGCCGTGGAATGCCCTGGGGCTCCAGAATGATAGGCACAGCGGGCGTTGGCGTCAAACCTATCCGGAACTCCCCTCGGATACTGAGGAGGAGCTATAGGATTCAATCTCCCTGCCGATCTCAACTGCTCATATAGTTGCTCGATGGGCCGTCCCAAGTTGGTGAAATTGTGGGGTGGTCTGGCTTGGTTGGGGTTTGGTGGAGAGAAGTTATTTGGCTGGTTGGGTCTTTGACTGTTTGAGGGTTGTGGTCTTGGATTATAATATGGGAGCTGTGGATTAGGCACGGGCACTTGTACTTGTGTTTGGTATACGGGTTGAGGATAGTATTGAGGTGGTAGTGGAGGTGGTGCATAAAAGGGTTGTGGGTTAGGTCTTTGATATTGATGAAAATTGCGTGGTGGTTGGCGGTTGGGTTGGTTGATTAAATAAAAGTCACTTCCTCTTCCTTCTTGTCAAGCTTCTTGCTCAGGGGTTTCTTAGCCACAGACGTGCTCCCCTGCATGGATTCTATCTGAAGTTTGAAAGCCATCATGTCAATAATTTTCCCGCTTTTCAAGCCTTATTCACAGCCTCTGCTGTGCTGGACGATTTCTGAAGAAGATTTGCCAATAGACCCGGTCAACTTTTCATAGTAAGGAGGTTCTTGTGCATCAATAAAAAGTTTGACCATCTCCGTCTCAATCATAGGTGGGCTCACTCGGCTAACGCCTCCATCTTTTCACATACTCATGGTACTCATCCGAGGGCTTCTTCTTTAAGTTCATCGAGCAAAACGGTCGGGCTCTAGGTCGCGGTTAAACTCGTCTTTCACAAAAGCATTTGCCAAGTCCGTCCAATCCTGCAGTTTTTTGGGATCAAGCATTAAATACCATGATAAAGCATCTCCCTCCAGGCTTCTGGCAAATACCCTCATTGCTATCCGAGGGTCGCTTGTCGGATTAATTCCCCAGCAAGTTGCAGAATATTTTAAGGTGAGCTACCGGATCTCCAGTGCCATTGTACTTTGGAAATTCTGAGATTTTAAATTTTGGCGGCAATTGCACCTCAGGGAATAGACATAGATCTTCCAATTCCACAACCACCACCTCCTCTGCGGGTTTTGATCCCCACCGGTCCCTTCCACATCTTTTGCCGGTACGGTGCTCATACTGCCTTCAAATCGGAGCTTATGTGCACGCGAGCGGGTATAAATAGGGCTGCGTTGGGCAGCTATTTTGACACTTAGGACCTACATATTAAAACATAATAAAAAGAAAAATTCAGATATATAAACAAACATAAACATAAATTTACAGCATAAAACGTGGTTCCTTCCCCAGGAACCCTGAAAGCAAAAAAAACTCTAAAGGGGATGAAGCCCGTTTGAACTTATTAGGCGAGCTCCTTTAGATGGTCTCGTATCTTCATTATTTGCTCCTTGTACCGCAAGCTTGCTACTTGCTGATTCAGCAGCCCCATTGTGCATTAGGCGTCCCGGATCATCGGCCATCTCGGCATGCCCTCTTTCGGTTGTATTCCTGCTCTCGAATACAGGATTGCTGTTCTTGAAGTCTTTTGTAAGCTTGCCTGTGATTATCTAGAGCTATCTCCTTTTCTACTCTGTATTTTCTTGTCCTTAGCCCCAATAGTGCGGTCAATCGAGCAACTTCTTCTGAAGGGTCTATTACAGCTTGCGGTTGCCGGCTAAGCAAATGTTCCAACCATGCATCATACTGAGCTGTGGTCGCTGAAATTCCACGCTGCTGTGGATCGTGTAACGAGACGTGCACGTCTGGATGCACACGCTGTCTCTTATTCGCCTTTTCTGGTATTGCTTCGGGCCGTATCCCTTTGTCAAACATAATATTGAACCGATCAGTCGCTGATTTTGGAGGTACTGTTTGAACCCTCCCAAACTGACGTAAGACCAGGAAAGGCATGTAGGGAACAATGCCTTCATTTCCTACCAAGGGTATGCATCGACCTGGCTACGAAGACTGACCTGACCCACTTAGAACCCACTGTATGTCTGACTCCTTCAATGAAGATAACCAACGGATGTACTTCTCCTTGTCCTTCAGTAACTTCGCCCGGTTGATGCGTTGATTGTGACTTTCCACTACCATCTGAGTCTTGTTTATACACATCTAGATGTGTGCCAAAGACTCGTGTAAAAACATCAAAGTAACCGAATTAGCCTCGGGTCCTCCTGGTATTGTGGCCTCGGATATGCCGGTGAACAAAGAGAAATCCCTTGTAGTACCTAGGGATGGTAGTATAACAGCCCGATCCTTGAAGTGGTCCAGTCCGAGAAATCCTGCAATTTCCTCTAGTGTGGGCACCATTTCGAACTTCCCGAATCTGAACACAGCTGCCTCACTATCCCACACTTGTACCAAAGCATCTATTATGGCTCGATCTGGCTCAATATCCCGCAGACATACTAGGTGACCCAAATAACCAGCTATCGCATTCAGTTCTGACAACTGCATGTTTCGTTCCCACTCCTGTAGCAAATAGGGCACTTTGGTCGCCTTTCCAATTACTCGAGCGAAACTCATCTGCATGAAATACATGTTAGCCTTACCTGAGGCTTGTACCCCTTTAGAGCCTTTATAAAATGAACACGCAATCTTGCAAATCCCATTGTAGGTTATGTACCTAGGGATAGGTATGCAATTCTATGTACGGGTATCCGATAAGGTATCCCTTCTACGGCTAGTGATATGCAATAAGTAGCCTACGGTGGCCCTACATCGGTGGGGTTAGCCTACATGCACACAAGGGATAATAAAACTTTGAAACACCGACGGTAAGGCTCTCCTATTAGGGCTTGACAACCATATGCCTTTGACCCTACCTAAGGCTTATGCAATGCAAAAATTGAAATTTACTCTTTCTTGCGGGAAGTAAATACAAATTACAGGGCCAATATAAATCATACGAATCAGAAAAACTAATTACTATTACATAGCAAAAATTGTAAGTCTATTTACTATTACAAGCCAGATAAATGGGTGGGTCTTACCGCCTCGTGTCTAGTGTCTTAAACAAGGTCCACACAGTTCTGCCCTATGGTTTAAGCTATATGAGCATGAGGCTAGGCTTACTAATGCAATCTAGATAGGCTTGGTTCCCGAACCTTCAGACTTTGGGCCCAAAAATAAAATCCGTCAATTCCAATGGGCCTTATCGTCGGTGGTTGGGTGATCGCCGCAGATACCGTTACGTGCACATTGTGTCACGACCGCATATCTGGGTAGATCATCTTAATTCCTACAGGGAATGTGGGAACGACACCCATAAAAATAGGACATGCAATAAATGAGACATGTGTTATGCTGTGTTCACTTGGAGGCGGTAAGATTCACACATTTTAGTGCGTTTGGCTCTAAAGGTTTGATGCATCCCAACACCCCAAAAATTTCCCCCAAATTAACCACAAATAGGTATAATAGCAAGATATATTAAAACATGTACAATAAAGCAAGAACAAATACACATCTAGATGTGTATAAGAGACAGGGCACATGCTAATGCTCAACAAGGGAATGTGAACATGGTGTCCTCTTTCGGCCGGCACCGGTGGGACCGGCACCGTCGCCAACGTGTGGTGCTAGTGAAATAGGTGATTGAATGCAAAAATCCTACTTACAATTTACAAACATAAATTACCTACTTACTATGTCAAATACACATCTATCACCTATTTACTATTACATAACGGGCCTTCAATGCGACTATGAATTGTATAAAAACAATCTAAACTAGGAAAAACAAGATGGAGTTGCCACCGGTGTGTTGGTGCGCCGGACACAAAAATACATCAAAATTTAAAAGAAAATAAATCCTAGTTTAGATTGACTCCTGGTCCACGTAACTCAAGAAAATGAGTTCGGGAATCCTGTTGTAAAATGGGAAGGTTTGGGATTGATTTGAATTTCCCTCGGCACCCACTTTACCCCGGCGTTGGACCGGTTGCGTGATTTTATCGCGTTTCGCTTTTCAATTTTAGTATTCATTATTGCCGGCTTTGTAGCATACGTGTGCTTTGAGATAGTTTAAAAGTAATAAAATATGTACATGTTAATGAGGAAACGAAAATAAATAGTAAATATTAACATTGACAGGTAGATTTAGCCCGGGTCCAATTAAAAGTCGCACACATTGAGCTTGTAGTGCCTTTTAACTCCCAAGGGGACAAAATAGTCATTTATCATGCACGCCGGAGTTTATTTCTAGCCCAATTTTATATTATTGATAAAATTATTAAGTCCTAGGCTAAATTGAATTTTATTCAAATATTTAACTTCTAGTTGTTCAACTAATCCAAAATTTGAGGGCAAAAGAGTAAATTCACCTAATTTAACAAATAAGATAAGGCATAAATATTATAATGAGACCAATAAACATTAAAATAAAGCACCAATCATCACAAAATCAATTAATAAAAAATGTGCAAAGAAGTCAAATTTTTCATGTAGGCTTCAAGCACTGATTAGCACCAACAAGGATTTCTTATGCCACATCACTCGATGACGTGCATACCACTCTGTCTCTTATACACATCTCGATGTGTATCAGAGACAGGTGGCGCCACGTCACGGATGACGTGGCGCAATCTGGGGGTGCCACATCATCGAAGACGTGGCGCAATCTGGTGGTGCCACGTCACCCATGACGTGGCGCAATCTGGGGGTGCCACGTCATCGATGACGTGGCAGATACCAAGTGGGCCCTATCAGAGGGGCCTAAATGTAATTAAAAAAATATTCCGGCTAAACTAAAAGAAAACTGAAATATGGGGAGTAAAATGGAAAAATTTTCTAACCTTTCTTTTTTTGTGCAGATTTTTATGCTACCAAATTTTTCCACGACGATTTTGACCTGAATATGAACGATTTTACTGGGTTTGAAAAGAAAAGTTGTAGCTTCGGGACGGTCTACAACTTTTATTCTTTGAGTTTAATCCAGTTCCTCTTCCATCGCTTGAAATATTGGCTCAAATTTGGTTGTCTGGAAAATTTTCCAGACTTAGAAATTTTTCTGGAAAATCTTCTGGACCAACAGCCTTTTTCTATCACGTTTTTGACCCTCGAAATGGAAGATTTTTCTTTACAACTTTTGTTCCAGGGACTCTCTACAACTTTTGTTCTTTACGTTTAGTCTAATTCCTCTCTGATCGTATGGAATTTTGCTCAAGGAATGGCTGTTTTGACAGATTTCTTTTGCTAAATATTAAGAAAATTTTTCTGCAGAAAATTTTTTCTCTCCACTTTAGACTGATTTTTTGTGCTTTTAACGAATTGGATTGAGTGTAAAAATGGTCAAAGACCATTCCTTGTCATGTGGGGAGTATGGCCATCTGAAATTTTTGGTGAAAAATGGGTGAAAAACGCAGAGAAAACTAATTTTAAATTGAAGGTATATATAAGAGAAGAAAAAATAGTTTTTTTTGGGAATTGGTTTATTTTTTATTTTTAAACCAATTAATTAGTTAATAATATTTTAATTAATAATTAATTAATTAATTAATTAAATTTTTTTTTTTTTTTAAATCTAAAAATTCAATAATATTAGTACTTATTCTTAGTATTTCAAAAACATAAAATGCATAAGAATAATTAAACATCACAACATAAATTAAGAAGGAATTAAAGGGTAAATTAAAAGAAAATCAAAGTGCAGGTTAAAAAGACATTGAAAAGCAAAAATTAAAAGAAAATTGAGAGACAAATTAAAAGATAAAATAGGGGACAACTTAAGGGACAAAAATAGGTGTCTACACTCCGAACATAGCTTGGGCTTGGAGCATTTGGATTAGAGCGGGTTTGATTTCAAAATTGTTGGCTTGTATGGGCATCCTTGCAGTGCTTGAGTTTGCCCCATCAAAATTAGGTAAAGCATACTCCCTCAATGGCCTTCCATTCCCATTCATGTCATTTCCATTCCTATAGCCACCCATTCCATTATTTCCAACTACCTCTTCTTCTTCGTTCTCCATGTTCACATTCCCTTGTTGAGCATTAGCATGTGCCATTTCTATCCTTTCTTGTTCTTGTTGCACCTTTCTCAACCTTCGAATTTGTCTTAGCTCTTTCTCCCTTTCCTTGTCTAGGCAAATGAATGTCTCTTGAGTAGTTCTTACCATGCACTACACAACAAAGGCAATATTCAATTGGAATTCCAAGTCAATTCCACAAGACAACCAAATCAAACATAAAAATCAACAAAATTAAAAACTAAATAAGAAATTAAACTAATCTAAAGTGCTTAATCTACACGACCCATAAAGCGCTTGATATTGCCAAAAACCAAGGACAATCCCCGGCAACGGCGCTTAAAACTTGATGCCTCTTTTAACACCCTAGTTTTAAATCAATGAAAACACCTAAATCCTATCACTAACTAGGTGGCATCCCGCAAGTATATGGTTGTCAACTAGTAGCAACGGAAGTAGGGATCGTTCCCACGAGGATTGTCGATTGCAATTATCAAGGTTTTAAAGGTAAATGTGTAGTTAAGCTAAATCAATAGGTAGATGATAGAACTATTCTAATGAAAGCTATAATTTTAATTCTAACCTAATTTAATCTAATTTAGACTAAGATTTAGAACAAGTGCATAAATCAACTAAAAAGACATCATAAAGTGTAAAAATTGATTACTAAAGCATTCATTTCTTAGTAGAAATTAGGAAAAGATTAACTAGGAAAATTAATATTTTTGGATTTTTCAATTGGAATTAAGGAAACCCTGCTCACACTAAGAATTAACTAAATGTTTATGCTAGAATTGAAAGTTCTTAAATAGAAAGCAAGAAATTGATAAGAACCCTAAATTTCCTAAAAACCATAATTTGAAAGTAAAGATATTTTTTACTAAAATAAAAAGGAAAGCAAATAAAAATTATATCTACTTAAAGCTTGTGAAAAACCCACTACGATTATCTAATAAAAATGTAAACTTGACAAGAAATTTAAAGAAGATCTAAGATGAAAGTTAAGAGAAAATTCTATTACAAAAAGTAACTTGTAGTCTAAGCTATCCTAATCTCTCTAGAATTATCTAAAACTCTCTTTTCTGAACTATCTACTCTTTTTCTACTTTCTTCTCTTCTCTAAAACTCCTTCTAATTAGCTTAAATAGTGCAAGCACTATACAAGGCAAAAATCAGGGTTTTTGGGCTAGAAATTACAAAATTTCCCTTACAACTTAACATTTAGCGAGTCGAGATCGCGGTCTGAAAGTTTTGAGACCGCGATCTTGACTCTAAAATAGTAGGTTTGATTCCCGAGTCGAGATCGCGGTCTGGAATAGTCGAGACTCCTGATCTCGACTCTCCTTCCAACAATCCTCATTTCCTTCCATTTTAAAATTGAGTCCCTTGAGCTTTGTTCCTTCCAGCTTCGTTCCTTCCAGCTTCTAACCTTTAATTTTTAACCTGCATAATATTAACACCATTAAGCACTTAATTAAACTAAAAATTTAACACAAACATTATCATAATTAATTCAAAAATGAAAATACAAATACATATGAAAGAAATTAACTAAAATCTTCAATTACTTATCTAATTTCGGAATTTAAACTATCAAAATGCTATAATTTAGAGGAAAATAACTCTAGTTTACTAGAGTTATCAATGGTCATCCGAATTTTCCTCACCTTCTTCATTTTCCCACTGGAATCCTACCAGACGTTCCCCATCGTCGGAGAAAATATCGGACGCACTAGCTCTGATTTCCAGCCATCCATTCATCACCTTTCGGACGACACGATCGAACGCATGCAAATCATTTGGACATCCGAACGGTCCCTCTACTCAATTAAAAATGTTCATTTTTTCCCTTTCGGACTTACCCTGTCCCCAAACCCTCCTTTGGCGAAAACTTTTCCCCTCAAAATTCCTACACCTTCTTCCTTCTCTCGTTAAATTGATTGAGAAATTTTCATTCCCAAATTGTTCATTACCCTTATTTCACTCCATTTCATCAATCTACCATCAAATTTCCACCAACTTCCCAAAAATCACTATTTTTTCTTCTCTTATATATACCTTCAATTCACAATGGTTCGATCTCGTGGAGGCTCTTCAACAGCAACTTGTGGACGTAAATCAAAAGGAAAGGCTCTAGTGCAAGGGGAATCATCCGCTAATCCTCAAGCTTCAACAAATCCACCCCTACCAAAATTCATCGATGCCAAGGCATCTGAACGGTATACATCTCTTCTTAGCAAATCTATAATCGTTCAAAGACCTGTTTCTCAAGGTCTTGTTTTCGATGAATTTAATCTTCCAATTGTCAAATCTTGTTTTGAAAAACAAAATTGGGGTCACCTAGTTGACATTGACTTACCTGTTTATCATGACATGGTACTCTAATTCACAGCCAATCTTAGAAAAGGCCCTACTGTTCGCACATTAGTTTCTCGTGTGAACAACACAAATCTTGAAATTTCTTCCAACATCATAAATACTATTTTTGAATGTGAAGTTCTTCCCGAACGAATTTTCTTATTTCTTTTCTTTGGATAAATGGCCCGCTCTGGATACTAGATTTGATATTGACGAGGTCAGAGTAATTTTTAATATCAATTTCAAACAGGTCTCGAAAGCCAAGACTACTTTGATCACTCCTGAAATGAACATTTTATACACTCTTGTCACAAATTTACTGTTACCAATTGACGGGCATTGCACCGATCCTAGAAAAATGCAGCTTTACCTGTTTTACTGTGTTTTCAAAAGGATTCCTCTCAATTTTGGGTACCTTTCTGTTCCCCTGTGGGAACTATTTCTTACTGATACTCTCCGAAACATTCCCTTCGGCAAATTTCTCACCAAAGTGTTTGATTATCTTGAAGTACCTTTCAGCGGCAACGAACAATTCCCTTCCTACTTCAACAAAGCTTACACTGAGTGGAAGGGATGCCGTTATTTTAATGATCAATGGTTAACTAAAGCTGCCTTTGATATTGAACGATCAAAATCTCAAGCCCCTACCTCTGGTCTGGCACTACCCCATTCCCCTCCTTCTCAAACACCTCCACCAGTCCATGATCCTCGCCTTTCTTCCTCAGAACCTTCACTTTCACACATTTGCAGCCTTCTCAATTCTTTGAACACTCAGGTGAGCTCCTTTCAACGTCGCACTAATCGCAAGTTAAAGTGACTTGAAACTCGTCAGATGTTCCTACAAAAGGCACTCAGCTTGGGCATGTCTGCTTCAGCTCAAGTTCAATTTGCAAATATTCAATCTCAATATCCCCTTGACTCCTCCACCGAAAGTGATGACAATGATAATGGCGAAGAAGAGGATGATCGTGAGGGAAACGACGAGGACATTGATGATCAAGGTGCCGCGGATGCTAATGAGGGAGACTACGAGGATATTGACGACACATTCAATTTTATCATGCAACGACGCAACGATGGAGGTGACAATAGTGAAGCCACTGGTGAAAACGGTGCAATATCAAAAAACTCTCTAAGAAGAAAAATGACTCGACTTGCGTCTTCTCTGTTAATTCATCTAATCTGTATTGTGGTTTTGGAATTATTTTGGATATTACTTTGAAATAGATGTTGGAATTGAAATTATTTTGGTTTTATGCATTATTTTGGTTTTAGAATTGAAATAGATGTTATTGTCATGTAATGATTTAATTTTGATGATGTTGATGTTGTTATTTATTTTAGTGCACTTTCTCAAGGAGAGCTTTTTTTGATGATGTCAAAAGGGGGAGTAGGAATATGCAAAATTGCTGGTCAAAATTGTTGGTTTTCCTATTAATCATATTTGTTGATTAAGACTTTTTTTTGATATACATGATTGGACATGATTGGTTATCAATGACTGTTTGTCATCAACAAAAAGGGGGAGATCGATGTTTTCCAAACCTTATTTTGATGATGACATAAGCACTAAACTCTGAAAATAAACTGTGCAGGTCTGCTATCTTTTCTACTGGAAATAGGTCGTTCGGTTGCAGTCCATTTTTCTCGGACGAACAGAAGCGTTCGATACAGATTCACTCGAACGCATTTCACCATCCGAACGTATACGCAGAAAGCAAACTTCTTCAGGCTCCTCAACGGACGCATACAACTGTTTGAATTAAGCTTGCTTCGGACAAACAGGACCGTCCGAAACCCAGTCCGGGCGATGAAATGGATGCATGCACGGCCGTTCGAACGACATCCTTCACCAACTATACTGAGATCAGACCCTATTTCGGACGCACCATCTTTATCTCGGACGTCCGAAACCTTAACGACTGGTTTTTATGGATTTATTATTGAGCCGTTTGGAAGTAGTTACAACCACAAGGTTTATTGCTCCTATAAATACCTGCTCTATTATTCTGTAAAAAGTATCTAATACATTGAATACAAGCCTTCAAAAATAGCAATTTGAGTGAAAATTGGGTATAGTGCTATTTTGTATTAGTGTGTAGCTTAGAGTGCAATTCAAAATTTTGAGTGGAGTGATAATCTTGTACAAAAGTGAGGTTGTGAATAAAATTCTTGACTCAACTAAAAGAGTTTTAGTGTGCGCAAAAATTGTCCTACTTTGTAAAGATTATTGGCTCACCAAGTTTGTGAAGCATTCTAGTAGATTAATACTTCAAGCTTGTTAGCTTAGAAGTATTGTTTGTTTAATCTCCTTTCTTACTTTCTTGACATTCCTTAAGCTTCATTGATTCTATCTTCATTATATTATTTGTTACTGAAAAAATCTCAATAAGTTCAATCTTTGAAAAAGTAATTTTTGAAACCTAATTCATCCCTCCTCTTAGGTTGCTTTGGGACCAACAAGATGTCCTTGGGCTCATTTATGGATGAAAGATGTGTTGAAATTTGAGTTCCAATAGTCAAAAAATTAGCTGTTAGGAGTTCGGATGGTGGTTTGAACGTTCAATCATGCATCCTATAGCTTCATGAACAGTGTCTCGGATGGTCATATACATCCAACAGGTTTATGAATAGTGTCTCAGATGGTCATATACATACTACAGGTTTATGAACGGCGTCTCAGACGGTCATATGCATCCTACAGCTTTGACATAAAAATTCTTCATTTCGAGCTCCTTTCTTCGGATGGTCTTCAACGTCCGATTCTTTTGGCTTTCGGATTAATTGTCTCGGACGGTCTTTTGAACTGAAGCACTGTCTTTTGGACAGTTATCTACATCCGAAAGATGTGTTCTTATTCAGTGTAGTATGGTCATTTTTCGGACGCTCCCTAGCATCTAAGCTCCTTTCTTTTGGACACACTTCATCGTTTGTAAGGTGTTGTTCATATTGATTGTGTTTGGACGATCATTTATGTTCGAACCTTCTTGTTTTCCTACACACTTGTTTTCAGGCCGTTAGTATGATTTGGTTATCATCAAAACATGATTATCATAATTAGAGTTGAACAATCTCCCCCTTTTTGATGATGACAAATCAATTGGACAATTCTAAAAATGACCATAAAATATGAAGCACAGAGACAAGAGGTTTTGTCCATTATTTCTCCCCCTTTTGGCATCATCAAAATATTATAATATTAACCAATTTATACACACAATCTCCCCCTTAAACTATGCTTGCAATTCAAGTAAGTATATAGAGACTAATTCAAGTTTAAAATATTTCTTCCCTTCAAAAATAAATAATCAAGTGGAAACGAGGAAATTTATGTAAAGGATTAACATCAATGCATTTTTTGCTCATTCTTTACCAAAAGCATCATCAAAACAATAAAGCATATGTGATGCAATTTCTTGTGATGTATATAATCCATTTAGAAAAGAGAATGCTCTAACTTTCTTTTGCAAATTGCCTTCATTCCAAATTTCTCTATACAATTTTGTTTAACATAGCAATCATTTTTCACATGTCCATGTTGATGACAATAATTAAAAATAATATTCTTGTTGCCATAAAAAGAAGATTTAGATCTTACAAAGCATAAACCATCCTTTCTAAAGGTGATAAAATTCTTGTCTCTTAAGCATATCTCTAGTACTTTTGTTTTCAAAAACATTTTCCTTTTTCTTTTGCAGAAGTACATCAAGATCATCTAATATTTTCTTCAATGAAGCTTGTTCTTCATTAATCTTGGTTTTTGCTTCCAATCCTTTTTTCTTCAAAACATCATTTTCTTGTGCCAACATATTATTTTCATGCACAAGTTTTGAGTTAGCACTCAATAAAGCATTAATCATGATTTTTATCTCTTTATTCCAAGCACATGATTCTTTCAAACATTCATGTATTTTAAAAATAAATGATTAAGCATCATCATCATCATCATCATCACAAGAATCATCACAAGAATCATAACTAGAGGATACCTCATTATTGCCAAGAGCCATAAAAGCCAGATGGGCCACCTCATATTCTTCTTCAACTTCTCCATCTGAATTGCAATCATCCCATGTGATTTAGAAGTTATTGAAGTGAGGCTTCCTTGAGTCTTTTCTCTTTTTTGATGAACACTCATTTGCAAGGTGTCCTGATTTGCTATATTCATAGCATTTTTCGCTTGGCTTCTTGCTTGTATCTCTTTGTGAAGCTTTCAATGATATGCTTAACCTCCTTTGAATGCAAGTTGTACCTTATATTTCAACTTCAATTCAAAGGAGGTTACTGAATTAATCAAAGACTCAATAGGCATAGAATTTAAAATTTTAGACTCTTCTATGGTGATGGATTTAGGTTCGCATTCCTTAGGTAAAACATTCAAAATCTTACTATTCTTTTCACCTAAAGAATAGTCTTTACCTAAACCTTCCAAATCCTTTACAATATCATTGATACACATCACATCTTATCAATATTCTCATGAGGTTCCATTTTGAAGGAATTCATATTTAGCCACAAGAAGTGACTTCTTTTGCTCTCTTATATCTTCACTCCCTTGATAGATTTCTTTCAATTTGTCTCATATCTCCTTGGACAATTTGCAACCTTTCACTTTAGAGGACTCATCTGCATCCAAAGCATTATACAAAATCTTCATGGCTTTAACATTTAAAGATAAATTTACTCTATCTTGCGCATTTAACTCATATCTAGTCTTAGGCCTTAATCTATGTGTATTTTCATCAAGAATATTAGCTTCAAAAGGACTTTCATGAACAATGTACCACAATCACTATTAACAGATTGCATGAAAATTTTCATTCTTTCCCTCCAACTAACAAAATTATTGCCATTAAACATGGGAGGTCTAGTTATGGAATGACCCTCGAAAAACAAAGTATTTGATGTTTTCCAAACATTATTTTGATAATGACATAAACACTTAACTCTGTAAACAAGTTTTTGCAGGACTGTTATCTGTTTTGCTAGAGACAGGGCTTTCCAAGGACGCACTGAACCGTCCGAACTAGGTCAAAACTTCTCGGACGCATTGCACCGTCCGAACAATTAGGCAGAAAGAAATGGGATCCTACTGCTTCTCTTTTCGGACGAACATGACCGTCTAAAGCCTCTATCAGACGAAGGAACGGACGCATGCACTAACGTCTGAACGAAGCTCTTCAACAACTGTATAAAGATCGGACGCAGTGTCTCTTATCCAATATATCTCGAGACGTCCGAAACCCCAACGGCTACTTTTTGTGCATTTATTATTTAGCCGTTAGGAAGTAGTTGCAACCACCATTTATTGCTCTTATAAATAGCTGCTTTGACATTCAGAAAAAATAATCTAATACATTGAATACAAGCCTTAGAAAAGAGTAATTTGAGTACAAATTGACTATAGTGCCTTGTTGTATTAGTGTGCAGTTGTGAGTGCAATTCAACTTTGAGTGGAGTGATAATCTTGTATGAAAGTGTGGTTGTAAGTAAGATTCTTGGCTCAACTTTTTAAAAGAGTTTTAGTGTGAGCAAGAACTTCCCAACTTTGTAAAGATTATTGGCTCACCAAGTGTGTGAAGCATTCTAGTGATTGAATACTTCAAGCTTGCTAGCTTGGAAGTATTTGTTGTTTAATTTTTCTCTCTTTACCTTACTGTTCTATTGATTTTATTATATCAACATATAATTTGAAAATCTCAAAATTTTTGAAAGTATATTTTTTAAGAAACCTAATTCACCCCCCCTCTTAGGTTGCTTTGGGACCAACAATTGGTATCAGAGCTTGGTCTCATTGTATTGCTTAAACTGCTTTTGAGAATAGAAATTTTATGGCAACCAACAATGCTCTATTTTTTGGGGGCCAATCCATTACTAGGCCCCCTATGTTTAATGGGGCAAATTTTATTAGTTGGAGAGATAGAATGAAAATATTTCTGCAATCTATTGACATTGATTTGTGGTATGTTGTCAATGAAGGTCCTTTTGAAGCTTCTATCATTGATGATCACACAAATAGAGTACAGAAGAGAAAAGACAAGGGATGAGCTCACTCCACAAGACAAGGCAAACTTGACGTTAAATGCAAAAGCTATGAATGTGTTATATAATGCCTTGGATGCAAATGAATCAACTCGCATGAAGGGTTGCATTTCCGCTAAAGAAATATGGATCAATTGAAGAAAATCCATGAAGGGAGCGATGATGTTCGTGAGCATAAGAAATCCTTACTTGTTGCCAAGTATGAGACCTTCAAGATGGAACCACATGAGAACATTGACAAAATGTACTGTAGGTTCAATGAGATTATAAAGGATCTTGAAGCCTAACCCTCATTGGAGTACTCTTTGGGTGAAAAAAATAGAAAAATCCTAAATGCTCTATCGAAAGAATGGGATGCCAAAACAATTGCTATAGAGGAAGCCAAGAATTTAAATTTAATGCCTATTGAATCGCTAATCAATTCTCTTACATCTTATGAATTGAAGTTAAAGGCCAAGGTAGTGGATGATGAAGAAGCAAGGCCAAATTGAAGGAGCATTGCTCTAAAGACCTCTCAAGAAGAAGATGAAAACAGCTCCATCAATCTAGAAGATGAAGAACTTGATGAAGGAGATCTTGCACTTATCACGAAAGGATTTCTTAAACATTATAGAACAAACGAAGAATGAGAATAGGCAGAGCCACAAACTCAAATAATTTCAAAGGGAAGTCAAGGCTTGAAATGAAGAAGCAAAATGAAAAATGCTTTGAATGCGGTCAACTCGGACACTTTGCAAATGAGTGTCCTTCCAAGAAAAAGAAGGAAGGAAGAAAACCTAGATTCAACAATTTCAAATCACATGGGATATTGCAACTCCGAAGGAGAAGTTGAAGAAGAAATGGAGTCGGCACAAGTTAGTAAAAAAGTCAAATGCATTCTTGAATGCTAACTCTAAACTTGTGAATGAAAACAATAGGCTATCACAAGAAAATCGTGATTTGAAGAAAAGAATGCATGTGAGATCAAAGGTCAAGGAAGAACAAGCCTCATCTTGAAGAAAAGAATGGACGATTTGAATGCTCTCTTAACTAGAAAGAAAGCAAATGTTGTTGATACGAAAAGAAATAGAAATGTAGCTATCAACAAAAATTTTGTCATGTTTAGAAGGGATGACTTATGTATTGTAAAACCAAAATCATCTTTATATGGTAATAAAAGCATTATTTGTAGATATTGCCAACAACATGGACATGTTAAGAATATGTGTTATATCAAGAAGAATGAAAAACTTGGAATGAAAGTTGCATGGATCGAAAGCAATTTCACTAACTCAAATGGACCCAAGAAAATGTGGGTACCAAAAGTTATCAATTGATTTATTGTGTATGTACTTAACATCACCAACAATGCTAAGTAGTTCATAGATAGTGGATGTTCAAGGCACATGACGGTGATGCCTCTCTCTTAACGAATCTCACATCCAAAAATAGTGGAAAAGTCACTTTTGGAGATAACAATAAAGCAAAATCAATCGGCATTGGTGATGTAGGTCCATAAAAATGGTGAAACCTTGATTAAGAATGTGCTTCTTGTTGATAATTTGAACTATAATTTATTAAGTGTTAGTCAACTTTGTGACAAAAATTTATATGTATTTTTTACCAAACATGAATGTCTTATCCTTCATAAAAATAGCAAGCTTGTTTTATTCAATTCACTAGGCACAATGATGTTTATGTGATTCATCTTGATAAAATTAGCAAGGTTCAATGTAAAATGTCTTACCGCTTCCATAGATGATCCTTGGCTTTGGCATAGAAGACTTTGTCATGTTAATATGGATTTGATTGAAAAACTTGCCAAGAAAGATTTGGTAAGAGGTTTGCCAAAACTAAAATTTTTGAAAAATAAAATTTGTGATGCATGCCAATTTGGTAAACAAGTCAAAGTTTCTTTTAAACCAAAGAATTTTGTGTCTACTCATAAACCTTTAGAATTGTTGCATTTAGACTTATTTGGACCTACTCAATATGCTAGTCTAGGTGGTTGCAAATATGCAACAACATTTGTTATTGTAGATGACTATTCTAGGTTTACTTGGGTATTATTTCTTGTTCACAAAAATGAGGCATTTGAAAAATTTGTAAAATTGTTTTCCAAAATTCAAAATTTATTGGATCTAAAAATTGTTCGTTTAAGAAGTGACAATGGTGCCGAATTTAAATTTGGAGGTTTTTCCAACTTTTGTGATCACAA
This sequence comes from Cinchona pubescens, assembly GCA_025175665.1. Lineage (NCBI taxonomy): Eukaryota > Viridiplantae > Streptophyta > Magnoliopsida > Gentianales > Rubiaceae > Cinchona > Cinchona pubescens. The sequence goes on from JANKKI010000486.1 coordinate 180,178, forward strand.
CGGTATTTTTCATGAATTTTCGGTTGTTAGAGTCCCTCAACAAAATGGTGTTGTTGAAAGGAAAAATAGGACTCTTCAAGAAACGGCTAGAACTATGATTAGTGAATGTGACTTACCACAATACTTTTGGGCCGAAGCGGTTAACACGGCTTGTTATGTCATGAATCGAGTTTTATTAAGATTCTCTTTAAATAAAACTCCTTATGAACTCCTTTTTTGTAGAAAACCCGTTGTAAGCTGTTTCAAAGTTTTTGGTTGCAAATGTTTTATTTTAAAAATCAAAGAAAACCTTGGATAATTTGACAAAAATTATCGGATGAAGGAATTTTTCTAGGATATTCTAGTGACAAGAAAGCATACCGAGTTTACAATAGAAGAACGCTTTTGATTGAAGAAGTTGTGCATGTTACATTTGATGAAACTAATGATGTTATCTCAAAGAATTTATGTGAAGACGAAGATGTAGGTATTTTAAAGGGGCTTGAAAAGCTCGTTATTCATGAAGATCATCAAGAGATCACATCAAGCGTTGATGTCAACAACCATCAAATCAATGACGAAAAGAATGAGGACATTCCAAATGAGCTTCCGAAAGCTTGGAGATTCTCTCTAGTCACCCTCAAGATTTAATCATAGGTGATCTATCCGATGGAGTAACTACTCGTTCTCATAAACCTTTGAGTAGTAATTGTGCATTACTCTCTCACATTGAACCTAAACATATAGATGTTGCTTTGAGTGATGAATCTTGGGTTAATGCTATGCAAGATGAACTTAGTCAATTTGAGAAAAATAATGTATGGACCTTGGTTGAAAGACCTTCTTCTCATCCCGTTATTGGTACTAAATGGGTTTTTAGAAACAAATTAAATGACAAAGGTGAAATCATAAGGAACAAAGCTAGACTTGTTGCAAAAGGTTATGCTCAAGAAGAAGGTATTGACTTTGATGAAACCTTTGCACCCGTGGCTAGATTAGAATCCATTCGCGTGTTTCTTGCATTTGCATGTGTCAATAATTTCAAATTATTTCAAATGGATGTCAAAAGTGCATTTTTAAATGGTTTTATTGATCAAGAAGTTTTCGTTGAACAACCTCCGGGCTTTGAAAATAAAAATCTTCCAAATTATGTTTTCAATCTTCCTTTGGACAAATGGTTTGATAATCCTGTCTCAAGAGCTTGGTATGAAAGATTAAGTGGTTTCTTGATAGAAAATGGTTTCAAAAGAGGTGTAGTTGACACCACACTTTTTACAAAAATAGATTTAAATGGTTTGTTAATTGTTCAAATTTATGTTGATGATATTATTTTTGGAGCAACTAATGAAAGTTTGTGCAAGGACTTTTCACATTTAATGCAAGAAGAGTTTGAGATGAGTATGATGGGCAAGTTGCAATTTTTCCTCGGACTACAAGTCATCAAACTAAGGAAGGAACATTTATTACGCAAATCAAGTACACAAAGGAGCTACTCAAATGATTTGGAATGGAAGATTGCAAACAAGTTGGTACGCCAATGTGCACTTCAACCAAAATTCATAAAGACGAAGAAGGTAATAGTGTTGATGAAAAACACTATAGAGGTATGATCGGAAGTCTACTTTACTTAACAGCCAGTAGACCAGATATCATGTTTGCTATTTGTTTATGTGCTAGATTTCAATCTTTCCCTAAAGAATTGCATTTGATAGTTGTTAAAAGAATTTTTAGATATCTAAAGGGAACAATGGATTTTGGTCTGTGGTATCCAAAGTCCTCTACATTTGATTTGATTAGTTATTCTGATGCTGACTGTGCTGGGTGTAAAATTGATATGAAAAAGTACCAGTGGTATGTGTCATTTTCTGGGAAATTGTCTTGTGTCTTGGTTTAGCAAAAAACAAAATTCTATTTCTCTTTCTACGGCGGAAGCCGAATACATTGTTGCTGGAAATTGTTGTGCTCAACTTCTTTGGATGAAACATACTCTGAAAGATTTTGGTGTATTTTTTGATTGTGTGCCTATAATGTGTGACAACACTAGTGCAATTAATCTCACAAAAAATCCTGTTATGCACTCTAGAACCAAACACATTGATGTTAAGTATCATTTCATTAGAGATCTTGTTTGTAAAAAGGAAATTCGTGTTGATTTTGTGCCTACTTCAGATCAATTGGCTGATATTTTTACAAAACCCTTAGCTCTAGATCGCTTTGAATCTCTCAGATGTGTTTAATTTTACAGATCAATTTGGCATAAGTTTGTAGTTCGGACGCACTACTTTGTCCGAACAGCTCTTCCTTTCGGACGCTCTGGATCGTCCGAAAACTCCCTTTCTTCCCTCGGACGCTTAAAATCGTCCGAACGATATTCATTTTATTCATCAAACTCTCTGGAATTCTTCCGGACGCGTACCATCGTCCGAAAGAACATCGGACGCACTGGCTTTTCTTTCGGCCGTTCGTTCTTCAGTTTTCTGACGCTTCAACGGATCTTACACCAAACGTATCGGCCGTCCGAACGGTCTCCCTGTTCGATTAAAATTTTCCAACCCATTTTGGACTCACCACCTCTAACCCTCTGGCGAAAATTGGTGTGAAGGGACAAAATTCCTAAAGTCTTTCTTCCAAAATTGGTTGGAAAATTATCCTCTCCAAAGCTTCTCTCACCTAAATCACATCTAATTTCCCCCATCTACCATCTCATTTCCTCAAATTCTCACCAATCTTCAAAAAATTAAAATTTGCCTTCTTTTCTTTTCCTTCCTTCAAAATGGTTAAATCTCGCGAAGGTTCGTCTACAGCAACTCGTGGACGCAAATCTAAAGGGAAAGCTCCAGTACGAGGAGTGAATCATCTGCTAATCCCCAAGTCTCCACCAATCAAATCTTGCCAAGAATTCATCGATGACAAGGCATCCGAACGGTATACAGTCTTTTAAGTAAATCCATAATAATTCAAATTTTGAATGCATCTCAAAGACAGTTTGATGAGTATAATCTTCCCCTTGTCAAATCCTGTTTTGAAAAACAAAATTGGGGTCACCCAGCCCATATTGATTTAGATGTATATATGACATGGTGCTTCAATTCACTGCCAATCTTCGGAAAGGCCCCACTATTCGCACTTTAATTTCTCGGGTTAACAGCACTAATCTTGAGATTTCATCCAACATCATTAACACGATTTTTGAATGTAAAGTCTCAAACCCAAATGATTTCTCCTATTTCTTTTCTTTAGATAAATGGCCCGCTGTTGACACTCGATTTGACATCGAAGAGGTTAGGGCTATTTTCAACATCAATTTCAAACAGGCCTCGGAAGCCAAAACTACACTGCTTACTTCTGAAGTCAATATTTTGTATACTCTTGTCACAAATCTGTTATTGCCAACTGACGGGCATCGTACTGAACCCGATAAAATGCAGCTTTACTTATTTTTTTTTTGTGTTTTCAAGGGCATTCCTCTTGATTTTGGGTATCTCTTTTGTTCCCTATGGAAACTCTTTCTTACTGATACCCGAAGAAACATTCCTTTTGGCAAATTTCTCACCAAAATTTTTGATTTCCTCGATGTTCCTTTCAGCAGAAACAAACAATTTCCTCTTTATTTTAACAAATCTTACATTGAACGAAAAGGCCTCTGGTTTTTCAACGATCAAGGTTAACTAAGGCGGCCTTTGATAGTGCATAGTCACAATCCCATGCTGCCACCTCTGATTTTGCTATTCCCCGTTCTCCTACTTCTCAACCACCTCCACCATTCCACGTTCTTCCTCCATCTACATCTGAACCATCACTTTCTCATATCTGTGGCCTTCTCACCTCTTTGAGAACTCAATTCAGTTGCTTTCAACATCGCACCTAATCGAAAGTTAAAGCGACTTAAAACTCGTCAAATGATTCTACAAGATCTGTCACTTAGCATTAGATGTCTGCCTCGAGACAGGTTCAATTTGCTAATCTTCAGTCACAATATCCACTCGAATCATCTTCCGATAGTGATGAACCTGAAGATGAAAATGCTCGTGAGGACAATGAAGAAGCTGCCCAAGGAGCTGGCAATGACGAGGAAGACGACGATGAGGATGTTGACGACACGTTTGACTTCATCATGCAATGTCGCACCGGCGAAGAGGAAGACAGTGAAGCCACCGATGAAGATGTTTCATCCAAACGTCAAAAGACTGAAAAGCGCTCCAAGACTGCGAAATCACTCGCATTTGTTCTTTTGACATCTGTGTTGTGTACTTTCAGCATTTCTTTGATTTTTAGAATTTCCCGTAGATTTACGTTTCTCTATTAATTGGACATGTATTTCCTTGAATTCAGTACTGTTAAACTTTAAGTTGAATATATGAAGCTTGTTGAAACTTCTGTCAATTACTTGCATATTCTCAGGGGGAGCTTTGTTTGATGATGTCAAAAGGGGGAGTAGTCTTCTATACTACAAAATGATTGATTAGTCATATCCAATTGTGTTATATTGCAAAATGATTGGTCATATCCAATTGTTTTTACATAATTACTCTATGAAGGTTTGTCATCATCAAAAAGGGAGAGATTGATGTTTTCCAAACCTTATTTTGATGATGACATAAATACTTAACTCTGTAAACAAGTTTTTGCAGGACTGTTATCTGTTTTGCTAGAGACAGGGCTTTCGGACGCACTGAACCGTTCGAACTAGGTCAAAACTTCTCGGAAGCATTACACTGTCCGAACAATTAGGCAGAAAGAAATAGGATCCTACTGCTTCTCTTTCGGACGAACATGACCATCTGAAGCCTCTATCGGACGAAGGAACGGACGCATGCACGGACGTCCGAACGAAGCTCTTCAACAACTGTATAAAGATCGGACGCTGTGTCGAACGCATCCAATATATGCTCGGATGTCCGAAACCCCAACGGCTACTTTTTGTGCATTTATTATTTAGCCGTTAGGAAGTAGATGCAACCACCAATTATTGCTCTTATAAATGGCTGCTTTGACATTTAGAAAAAAATAATCTAATACATTAAATACAAGCCTTAGAAAAGAGTAATTTGAGTACAAATTGACTATAGTGCCTTGTTGTATTAGTGTGCAGTTGTGAGTGCAATTCAACTTTGAGTGGAGTGATAATCTTGTATGAAAGTGTGGTTGTAAGTAAGATTCTTGGCTCAACTAAAAGAGTTTTAGTGTGAGCAAGAACTTTCCAACTTTGTAAAGATTATTGGCTCACCAAGTGTGTGAAGCATTCTAGTGATTGAATACTTCAAGCTTGCTAGCTTGGAAGTATTGGTTGTTTAATTTCTCTCTCTTTACCTTACTGTTCTATTGATTTTATTATATCAACATTTAATTTGAAAATCTCAATATTTCTGAAAGTATATTTTTTAAGAAACCTAATTCACACCCCCCCTCTTAGGTTGCTTTGGGACCAACAGTATTGTTGGTTGCCGTAATGATCTTTACTCTAAGGTGATTAAACAAAAACAAGAAGAGACCAAGTTTTGATACCAATTGTTGGCCCAAAAGTAACCTAAGAGGAGGGGTGAATTAGGTTGTCTCAAAAAATGAACCTGTTGATGAGCTTAATGAAAATGCAAACTTTGTGCAACAAATAGCACTTAAGCACAAATGATCAAAGATAATTATTTAACAATTGAAATTTAAAGAACAAATAAAGAGATTGAGATAAAGAATGCGAAACTGAACTCCATGTGAAACTAAACTCCCAAACTCTTCAAGTTTGGAAGTATATCCACTAGTAGTACCTCTTCAAAGAAGGTGAGGCAAAAACCTTCTTGTACACAAAGTAGACTCACCCTTGCACCAACTAAATTCCTCTAGTTGAGCCAAAGGATTTTACATTACAACCTCACTTTGTACACCTGTTATCCCTCCATCTCTTACACTTGAAAATCACACACTAGTCTACTATTGCTCACACTAATTCCTTCTAGTTGAAACAAGATAACTATACTACCCAAACTAATACAACCCACAATATTTTATCCTATTTCTCTCCAAATAGCTCTTACAATGTTTGTATTGAATGTAGTAGTTCCTCACATCATTTGGATGTCGTTGGACTATTTATAGATGAAAGATGTGCTGAAATTTGAGATCCAACGGTCAAAGAAATAGCTGTTAGTAGTTCAGATGATGGTTCGGACGTCCGATCATGCATCCTACAGCTTCATGAACGGTGTCTCAGATAATCATATACGTCCTACAGCTTTATGAATACTATCTCAGATGGTCATATCCATCCTACAACTTTGATAGAAAAATTCTTCATTTCGAGCTCTTTTCTTTGGACGGTCTTCAACGTCTGATTCTTTTGGCTTTCAGATTCCTTGTCTCGGACGGTCTTTTGCGTTCAAAGCACTATCCTTTGGATAGTTAATGATCTATGTTCAAAAGATGTTTTCTTCTTCAGTGTTTTCTGGTGATGTTTAGGACGCTTCCTTGCTTCTGACCTCCTTTCTTTCGGATGCTTATCATCGTCCGAAATGTGTTATTTGTATTTTAGTTATTTTTCTTGATTGTGTTTGGACGATCATTTACGTCCGAACCTTCTTGTTTTTCTGCACACTTGTTTTCAGGCCGTTAGTACGATTGGATTATCATCAAAACATGATTATCATAACTAGGGTTCAACATTCTTTCTTAGTTTTTGTCTAGATTTTTGAACAACAATTAGGGTTAATTAGTTCTCAATTCCTTGGATCAATTCTTTGAATTGTGGATAGTTCAAGACATTCGATGCAAGTATTTCAGCAATTATTTCAATTCCGGTATTTAGTCTTTTGATTATTTCAATTCCTATTGCACTTTTTAATTCCATTTATCAATTTAATATGCTTGCAATCAATTCCATCCATTTATTATTGATGGCGCACGTTATGAATTGATAAGCTAATTAGGGTTCGCGTGCAAGTAGCGTAATTAATCATGGAGAAATTTAATTAAGGGTTGATCATTAAAATTATATTAATTGGCTAATAATTGACATAAAAAGACAATTATAAAAAGTAGCTAACCTTAGTTTTGGTTAGGTTGACCGGGGGAATAAGGTTTTTGAAACTCAGTCATAGACCAGTATTAAATTATTAGCCTAATTATTTTAATTCAGTTTGACGGAATTAATTAGTTGATTCACCGAGGGTTCCTAGAAATAAACTCAAATTCCAGGAGGTTAATGACTCAAATTGATTAGGTAAGTTAGAGATGGATTCTTGAACTCTAGTTAATTAATTTGATAGAATTCAATCATCGATTGCTTTGAGGTTGGGTTAAAATATGGGAATAGAATCACCATTAGTTATAATTTAATCAATTGACCAGAATTTGATTGACCTAGATAATTGCTAGCCTTGCATTCGACTCATTTTTTATCTATTGCTATCATTTCAGAGGTACAATCTAATTTAATTGTTTCCTAATTTTTAGTCTTTAAATTATCTATGCACTTTTATTTTTAAAATGCAAAACCATTGTGAACCAATCATCTAAATAGAAGTTGTGCTAAAATATCGGTACTTGTACCAGTCCTTGTGGAATCGACCCTTATCACCCTATTGCATTGATAAGTACATACTTTCGGATATTAATAAAAGCATAGGATAAGGAATTTAACTTGTCCAGCATGCATCATGTATCTAATCTGTCTGTGTGTCATTTTGGTTAATTAATGTCATAATCCTTTTTGAGTTTTTATCAATCTTGGAAGAAATGCCCAGTTTTGAGCCCTGGTGTCTTACTTGTTTAATGAAATTGACCAAATTTCTTTTCTAATTATGCTCTACCTATTCCTTATTGAGTTAAACGGAAAGTTCTGTGAAATTGATTAAATTTCTTTTCTAAAAGATGTTGTAGTAGAAAATGTTCATGAATGAAAGCACTCGCAAAGTCCTTGAGTATACATGAAACCACCTTCTCCTGCTGCCACAAATCTAGTTGTGCCCATCAGCAGAACTACTGCTCAAAAAAGGTACTACCCCCAGCTTTTGTTGGTTATTTTTTCGTAGTTGTATGTTTTGTTTTTCTTTTGGTAAGTTGTATCGAAACCTTATCCTCTTATTTTTCGTGTTAATCCATAAGTTTTTTTAGTCTTGTTAGAAATTAAATTTACCTTGGGTATTGGGATTGACACGTATTTACAAGTTAAAAGAACATTGCTCGATGGATTTCACTTTGACTAACTATTTTCTTTTAATTTTTTTTTCTAAGTCGTATTGTGGAATGGATCTTTTGTCTGATGTATCATTTGGTTGGTAAATGCTACCTCGGTCTCAAATAATTTGTCACATTTGATTTTTTTGGACAACGAGTCAAGTTTTTAACACTCAATATTTGGTACAATATGCAATTTTTTAAAGATTTTAAGTTTTTGTGATAATATTTTCTATAAATTTTACTTTTGTTAGAAATTTCTTTATTAAATTTCAAATAAATTTATATGAAATATTGATTACAAAATTGATCAATTTGATCAGAAAAGTTAAACGTTACAAAATAATTGAGACCGGAGGAGTACTTGCTTTTGACTTTTGTTCAGGTGTAATCATGATCAACAAATTTTATGCTTCGACTGAAGAGTGTTAGGAGTTGTTGACCGCGTAATATTGATAGATGAGTGCAATTATCTATCAAAAATATAGTATTTTATTGTTCTTACCATAATATAGTCTAAGTGATTATTACTTAGGTTTCATTTATACTTGAGAAAGTACACATCGTATGGGAGCCTCTATTATTGCCTTCAATCTACAAAAGGAATATGTGTATGTTCCTAGAGGTAGTTTTTTCAAGAATTGCAAAAGACATTCTTCTTTTAGATGACATGGCAGCTAAAGAAACTTTACAAGTACCATGTTGATATGCTTTTAAAATTGTAGTTGAAAAAGATGCATCTAACTTCATTTTTGTTTGTAATAGCAATGGCACTAGGAGTTCAGAAGAAGGCCTAGAAATCTTGGTTAATGATCCTATTCCATCCCTTCAAAAGTTATGCAGGTTAGAAGGTATCACATATTTTTTACTGTGTTTTGCATGTGAATGTCTGAAAAGAAACAGTGATCCACAGTTCAAACAAAATGATTTTTTAGTTTTCTTCTTTGGAACACTCTAGTGATATAATGGAGAGTACTATAAATTTACTATATTCTCCATATCTGATATTTGATAGTGATAAGATTTGGTAAGGTCACTTACAACTTGCATGATAGGTAAAGATATTAATACAATTTTTTTTTTCAGTAACTCAAAAAATAAAAGTTTTGTTTCATTTTTTGTATCGGTCGATAAGATTTGATGTGCATAAATTCATGATTGGGAGAAATTTTTCATGATCGATTTTTTAATTGGTTGAAGAGTCATTTTTCCAAGTATTATCATGTATATTGGGTCAATTATAAATTAGTTGCATGTTTTAAATAAGTTTAAGGGTTACTAGTGCTTGTAAAAAATATTTTTATAGATAGAATTGCAATATCGTGAAATGAATCTACCAAACTCTACTAATCGGTAAATCAATAGATTTACTATTTACTGTTGTGACAAAAAAAAATGAGAACTTCTTGTCTTAATGTTCTTTTTTCATGACCTTTTTGTGTAAAATTACGTGTTATTTTTTCATAGGTATTTATTTGTAATAGATTTTAACATAAATTATAATTTTTGGTGTTCATAAAAAAATTGGAAACAAATGGCTAACAACTTTAAAACCAAATTCTCGTTTGGAAAGATAGAATAAATTCACGATGAGGAGACAAAAAAATTTAATCCACTTAAAAAATGAAACCTTTGTTTCATTTTGCATACTAGTCGGGACAATTTGATGTACATAAATACACGATCAAGATGTGTATAAGTGATCAATTTTTTAACTAGTAATAGTGTACCCAAAGTAAGTATCACTACTACTTAGTATAGTCAATTACATATTAGATGCATGTTTTCTACAATTAAGTTTAAGGGTTCATAGTGCTTGTAAAAAAATGTTTTTAAGAAGACAATTATAATATCGTGAAATTAATCTACCAAACTCTGCCGATTTGTAAAGAAATACATCACTTATTCACTGTCATGACCAAAAAAAATGAAACTTTCTTGTTTTTATATTTTTCTTTGTGAAATTTTTGTATAGGATTACATGTTATTTTTCCATAGGTACTGATTGCAAATGATTTTAACATATATTGTAAGTTTTGGTGTTAGTAAAGAAATCGAGAACAAATTCTAACAATTATAACAGTAGAGAAGAAACTATAAACCAAATTGTCATTCAGAAAAATAACACAAATTTAGATCCAAATACAAACATGTTTCATCTACTTAAAAAAAATGAAAGCTTTGTTTCATTTTGCGTATCAGCCGTGATGATTTGATATACATAAATTTACGATCGGAAGAAGTGCTTTGTTTCATTGCTAATTCAGTTCGGTTCAATGATACCACACAATGAACAATGAACACAAGTATTCATATAAGAAGTGTTTGAAGATTTCAATTCTGTATTTTTTTTCAATTACTTAACTTTTAAATTTAATAACTACTGCCAACTGTTAAGAACTGTGAAATTTAATAACTACTATCAACTGTTAAGAACTGTGATCTTGTTCTATCAATTATGACAGTTTGTTACCATTATCTTACAGTACATAAATCCTACAAAAACTTTATCACAACATGTGAGCAGATTTTTTAGTGAGGAAATTGGTCAAATCACATTTAGATTTTTTTGTGGTCAACTTTTTAACTAGTAGTCATGTCCCCTTAACAAGTATTATTGTACATAATGGGTCTATTATAAATTAGTTGCATGTTTCAATTTTAAGGTTTCTAGTGCTTATAAAAAACTATTTTTGTTGATAGAATTCCTATATGAAGAAATGAATCTGCCAAACTCTACCATCGGTAAAGAAATAGATCAATTATTCATTGTCATGACCAAAAATATGAAAGCTTCTTATTTTACATAATGTTTTTATTTATGAATTTTTTGTGTAGGATTATAGGTTATTTTTCTATAGGTACTGATCTGCAATCCAAATAATTATTTTGGAAAATTATTTCATATCCAAATAATTTATCCAATTATTTCAAAAGTCAATATTATTTTTCAAAAATCACAAAAAAAGTTTGACCAAATAATGCCACATTATTTCCAATCCAAATGGGCTTGATCAATCATTTATTTTTCCCTTGTATTACTTTTGGTGGTTTGAACATTTAAGTTCTAGGGCCTCTATAATATTTTAATTCATATTCTAAATTACATTATAGTATATATCACTAAAAAAAAGATAGTTCCTAAAATTTGCAACTTTTTTCCCTTTCTTATACTATTAAAAATCTGATCAATGTCACCAAGTGGTCAAACTTAATCCCAAAATGTGTAATCATTTTTTTTTGGACTTAATTATACTTACAAATTTTTGACCTTAATATTGAGAATGTATTTTTAAAACAAACTAAAAGGGTCAACATCTGCTACTTTCTCTCTCTACCGGACCAATAGGTAATCACATTAACATTAGCCTCATTTTTTATAGTTAACTGGTAGGTCCTTATCATGAAACTTGGCTATTTTGAATTTACTAATTTCACACAAGCAAATACTTTGTAATTAACACACTTTACACAATTATAAACACAAAGTGACAGCATTACCAGATAAATGATACAAAACAAAAAGATTCTCTCGTTCGCCATTTTCTGTCCAGTAAATCATCACGATCATTACGAATAATCAAACAAACTTTCACGATTTCATGGACGCGAAAATTATTCAAATCATCATCATCCAACTTGGCTATTTTGAACTTACTTAATTCACACATACATTTACTTTGTAATTGCCACACTTCTGATAACTCTGGCAAACTAGAGTTATATGTACCCTAAACTTGATGGTTTTACTACTAGTTTTGAATATTTTTAGTGCTTTCGTGTGCGTTTTTTTTTTTTATTTAAAATTTTTCTTTTATATGCTAGCTTGAAAGTGTTAGTATGTGTTTCTTAAGTGTTTTAGTACTTATTTAGGTCTTGATTAGCATATTTTATTAGGTTCTTGTATTTAGATTTGTGTCGTGCCTTGAACCTAACTTCATTAGGAGTTTGGTTTTTGTTCGTCTTGTTTGTCTTTTGTTTTTTGGCCTATTTTGTGAGAATTTCATTTAAATTTTTAGGAGTCATTTTAAGTGTTTATTATAGCTAATAATGTTCACTTATGTGCTAGGGTCATGCAAAAAATATGACGCATCAACCGGACGTCAGACGAAGATTTTCAAAGCAAAACAATGAAGTGTTGCAGAAGTTCACATCCATGTCGTAACATGGAGGCGGCTGGAGCAAAATTGATTTTGTTCGGGGTTGATTTTTTCTGCACTATCACCCCACAATTCTAGCACTATTTATACCTCTTATGAGGCATGGAAGACCCATTAGATATCTAGTAGGAGCAGGCTAGAGTAGAAATTAGTTCTCTTCATTTTCCTCCCCAATTTTGGGAGGGTTTTTTTAGATTAGGACTTCTCTTTCTTGTAGATTTCAAATCCAAGCAATAGATTGAAGTTTTTTAGTTGTAAGTGCTCTGTTTATGTTAAAACTCCTCTTGTTAAGCTTTAATTTCATGTTTCTTTAGTTAATTATTTTAACTGATTTAATCTAATTGCTTCCTTGACTTGTTTTCTTAGAGTAATTGTTAGATTAGTTTATTGGCTTTCTTTAAAAATGCTTTCTTAGTGATAATTGATAGTTTAGATTAATTAATTAGGATAAATTAGTTTATGGGCTTTTCATTTAATTGTTTTCTTTACTTGCTTTCTTAGTTTAATTGGTAGATTAGTTAATGAGTTTTCCATAATTGTGCTTTCTAGTGTTAATTTGTAGTTTGGTTTAGTTAATTGCTTTCTAAAAGTGACTTCTTATTACATGCTTCCATTTTACTTACTTTCTTAAACATGCTTTCTTAGTGCTAATCTAGATTTTAATAATAGATAGTCTTTAAATTGCTTTCTTAGTTCTTTAATTCTAGTTTTAGTTAAATTTCTTCACTTAATCAACCACTTCAACTTGTAATTTAACCAAATAATCGGTAATTACTAACCAATCCTTGTGGGTAGAATCCTTACTTCCCTTTCCTACTAGATGACAACCGTATACTTGCGGATGCCACCTAGTTAGTAGTATGATTTATGTGTGTTTATAAATTTATAATTAGGTATGTAAGGCATCAACTTTTTGGTACCTTTGCCAGGGATTGGTTTACAACAATATTGATATAATTTGGTTGGAAGACTAGATTGAAGTCTTTTGTTCTCTTTTATTGTTGTTTCATCCATTTGAAAAACCAAAAAGATTTTCATTTTGTAGTTGTGTTCTAATTTTCAAGAATCCAAAAATATGTTCTTGGTAATGGATGGTTTAGATTAGCTAGTAGTCTACGATTTCCTAATTTTCTTGTTTGTGTTATTTTAGTTCCTTTACTTGTTTTTATTTGTGTTGTGTAGTTGTTCAAGAACATGGAAGGACCTAATTGGAGTGATTCATACCATGGAGATTATCATTTTTATGGTAATGGAGGTATGTCCAATGAGCAAGATTCTTGTTATGGTTCCTCTTCTTACCCATTATATTACCAAGTGGAATGGTCTAGCCATCAATACGCTTATGAGAGATACCAAGATTATCAAATGGGATGGTCTATCCATCCATATCCTTTGAGAGCTATCAAGAAAATTCTTATTCTTTCCCTCCACCACAAGAGCCTTCATATCATCAAATGGAGTTGTATAATCCTTCACCAAACAGCTCAAGAGTATGATATGACAACGAGGATGGACATGTGGATGCAAGTTCAAGAACTTCGAGAAGAAAAAGCACATCGCTGAGAGGCGATGGCTATACTCCGAGAAGAACATGCTAGATTACAAGACCAACTTTCCCAAATTCAAGAAATGGTAAATGGTAAAGCACAATGGACTCCAACACCTCCATCAATGGGCGAAGACACTGGTTCAACAAGACAACAAGAATGGATATATCATGGAAGAAACCAATTCTCAAGAGCCTCGTGAATTTGAAATCACCACAAAGGGGACACTCAACACTTATGCAGGGGAATTACCAACTTTACCATTACATGAGTATGTGGGTTTATCCCGGTTGCAACTAAGGAGGTTCCATTTGGGGTGTTCGTGGGCAAAGAAGCAACTCAAGGAGGAGGAGGAGGATCTAGAAGGATACTTTCTAGAGAGGGCTAGGAAGGCACAACCTACATATGCCGAAGTTCATTTCCTTGGGGATTTCGGAGGAGCTCAACAATGGTGCAAATTCACCAAGAATTACAATATCCTTTGGAAGCCTCCTTTGTGTTGAGAGAGTAGTTCTCTCGTTTTACTTTATTAGTTTTTCTTTACTTTACTTGCTTTAGTTTAAGTACCTCATTGGTAATAAAGGCTTGTAGCCATGTGCGTAATTTAGTTATGTTGTGTTATTGGAGAATGAGTCGTATGGAATCTCTTCGACAAATATGGTTGTTAATGAGAATGTTGATGACAATATATGACTTCTTGTGATTTGTGAATGATGTACATGATTTATTGGTTGAACTTGGACTTGGTTTTGTCTTTTGATTGTGGATATTCTACTTGTTGATACTCTTCATATGCTAAATAGTTGAGCTTGTTTTGAGGAAATCATATGAATGCTTGATTTGGATTGAGAGTAGCCTTCGTAATTGAACCATCTTTTTGAACCCGATTATGTGTGAAACTAAGTTTAGAGGGATGAGTTGAGCATTTAGATAACCTTTTTGTTGTGTTAAACCTTGTTATCCTTATATGTGCTTTTCTTATTCTTTAAATTGTTCGAACCCTGTGAAGCCCCGAGAACCCTTCCTTAGTATAAAAATGATTGGTTGTTGAAAAAAATCAATTTTTAGGACTCATGTTTGAAAATTGCATTTATATGATCTACTTGAAATTTGCTCATTGCTTAGTCTTGATTAATGTTGTGCTGCAATGTTGGTGAAGTCCATAATTAAACGGTAGAACTCTTGCTTTTAAATTCAATTGGTTACATTTACATTCACTTGGCTAGTATGTTGTTCATCTCCTATTTTAGCTTTTGATTGTCCAAGTATAATTCAAAATCATTGTCTAGTGTTTTGTTTTTACGCTTTCTACTAGTATATTATGTGCTTGTTCTATTTTGGGTGAGTGGTAGGATGAGTTGTACTCATCACTTGAATCAAATGTCAAGTTTTGGAGTGTTATTTACTTGTGTTGGACTATTTTGATCTTTTTCTTGAATGTAAATATTTGTTAGGTACTATGTGGATGGAAATTGATTGATTATAGTACTCGATGATAACAAATGACTTGCAATATCGTATAATTGAGTTATTTAAACTTGGCATTCCATGGATTTTGGTGTGTGTTGAGTAATTCTTTTGTGACAAAAGAATTTCAAAAGCCATGTATTGCTATGATCAAAAAGTGAGGGACTCACATTTTTTGACATGGATTCATTTAAAACATTATTTTTGATCAAATCAATTTTACTACCTTGTTGGTCAATTTATCTTTGGAAAAAATTGGTCTAATCGGAATAGAAGTGATTTAGGCCATTTGGAATCAATGATTTTGCATGTGGATTTTTATTCTATCTAGCTAGTGATTGATTTGCATATGATCTTGGGTGCGTGTTACACTATTCCTTGGGTTTAGGACAGCCAAAAAAAAAAAACAACAACAACAACAACAAATAAACAAACAAACTTTGCATTTATGAATAAGGCGAGTAGAAAATTCCAATATGTACCCATGTTTCTCTGAAATAAGCCATTAGAGTTTTAATAAGGCGAGTACGGGATTCCTCCATGTACCCATATTGTTTCTTCGAATTAAGCCATTAGGAATTACGTTTTAGTATAGCAACAAGTTGAGGAGCAAATGTTTTTAATACTTGTCATTGATATCATACTACTTATTCCTTGATAAAGTAATATTCCCAATTGTGTGATATGTGACCATATTAGGTAGACTACTAATGATCTTCTATTTCTATGTGGCCTTGTTGAGATGGTTGAAAAACATTGTAATCCTTTTGATTTGAGCACAACTATGTTTTGAATGAATGTAAGTTATTTTTCAAAAACCTTTTTGATGATGGTTAATACTTGGTTATTTAAAACCTTTTGTTGGCATTTAAACTCGTTCCCTTTGGAAAAGTTGAAAAACTTGGAATGATTAGTTAAAGTAGTTCAATTGTCATATGATATTTGAGGTCCCTTGAGAGGTATCCTAATTATTCAAAGTACATCTATTATTCATATTTTGTGTTATCATCTTGGTAGTGTCTAGTGTTTTGTGTCTTGCATTTTGTGTTGTTCATTGTTGTTGTTCTTTTTCTTGTCTTTTATTTTGCTCGAGATAAGCAAAAGCTTAACTTTGGGAGTGTGATTACTCTAAGAAACTAGAGTTATATGTATCCTATACTTGACGGTTTTGCTACAAATTTTGGAACATTTTGGGTGTAGTATTTTTGTGTGTTTTTGTTTATTTTGAATGAGTTAGTATGTTTTTATTAAGTATTTTAGTACTTATTTAGGTCTTAATTAGCATATTTTATTAGGTTCTTGTGTTTAGAGTTGTGTCGTGCCTTTAACCTAACTTCGTTAAGAGTTAGGTTTTCGTTTGTGTTTATTTGTATTTTGTTTTTTGGGCTATGTTGTAAGAATTTAATTTATATGTTTAGGAGTTATTTTAAGTGTTTATTATAGCTAATAATTTTCTCCTATGTGTTAGGGTCGCATAAAACAAAACGGCGGATCAATCGGATATCGAACGAAGACTTTTGAGGCAAAACAATGAAGTGCTGTAGAAGTTCACATCCATGTCGCGACATGGAAGCAGCTGGAGTAAAAATGACTTTGTTCGGGGCTGATCTTTTCTACACTATTACCCAACGACCCAAGCACTATTTATACCTCTTTTAAGCCCCATTTGAGGCATAGAATACTCATTAGAAACCTAGTACGTGTAGGCTAGAGTAGAAGTTAGTTCTCTTCCTTTTTCCTCCCCATTTGAGAAGGGTTTTCTTAGATTAGGACTTCTCTTTCTTGTAGATTTCAAATTCAAGCTAAAGATTGAAGCTTTATCGTTGTAAGTGCCATGTTTATATTAAAACTCCTTTAGTTAAACTTTAATTTCATGTTCCTTTAGTTAATTAGTATAATTGATTTAACATAATTTCTTCCTTTACTTGTTTTCTTAGACTAATTATTAGATTAGTTTATGGGCTTTCTTTAAACATCTTTCTTAGTGATAATTTGTAGTTTAGATTGATTAATTAGGATAAGTTAGTTTATGGGCTTTTCATTTAATTATTTTCTTTTCTTGCTTTCTTAGTTTATATGGTAGATTAGTTAATGAGTATTCTTTAATTGTACTTTCTTAGTGTTAATTTGTAGTTTAGGTTAGTTAATTGCTTTTTAAAAGTGACTTCTTATTACATGCTTCCATTTTACTTGCTTTCTTCAAAACATGCTTTCTTAGTGTTAATCTTTACTTTAATGCAATATATAGTCTTTAAATTGCTTTCTTAGTTCTTTAATTCCAGTTTTAGTTAAATTTATTCACTTAATCAATCGCTTCAACTTATAATCTAACTAAATAATCAATAATTATCGACCAATCCTTGTAGGAACGATCCTACTTCCTTTTACTACTAGATGACAACCATATACTTGCGGGATGCCACCTAGTTAGTAGTAGGATTTAGATGTGTTTATAAATTTATAACTAGGTGCGTAAGGCATTACTTTCAAAGTTTTATGCACAAATCTAATTTATAACTAGCTAAACAATGCATCACAAAAAGATTCTCCCAGTAGAGATCTTTTACGATGCAAATCGTTACGATCGGTATGAAAAATGAAAGAAACCTTTCATTTTTTACGTGGAAGACAAAGTTTGTCTTCATCATGCAACTTGGCTATTTTGAGTTTGCCAATTTCACACAAACAGATACTTTGTAATTGCAAGAACACAATTTATACAGTTATAAACACAGAGGTAACATCATTACTAGATAAATGATGCATAACAAAAAAATTCTCCTGTTCGACACTTTCTGTCCAACAAATCATCATGGTCATTACGTATAATCAAACTTTCACGGTTATATGGATGCCAAAATTATTCAAATCATCATCATGCAACTTGGTTATTTCAAACTTGCTTAATTCACACATAATTTACTTTGTAATTGACACACTTTTGCAGTTTTTAACACAAAGGAGACACCATAACTTGCTAAACAATGCATAACAAAAGAATTCTCCCAATAAGATTCTTTTGTGTAGAAAATCGTTATGGTCGGTATGAAAAATCAAACAAACCTTTCATTTTTTACGTGAAAGACATAGTTTTTCCTCATCATGCAACTGCGTAGTTTGTCCACATGGATCAATTCATGACTAACTTTGGGTCACTAAACATCAAATAATTAATTCTTAGTTTTCATACATGGTTTTCTATTGTTTCCTATACGATTCTAATTGTTGATAATTTCTGCATACATTAATGCTGTTGTCAACGATATTTTAATCTTTCATTACTACTTGGAGCAAAATGTATGCTTAATTTAACAATTAATTATTTTCCTACCCTAACCAAAATATTTCTCCTTTACTTTTAAGACATCTATCTTTTCTCTTCGTATGTGTACCACTGTTTAAAATTCATTTTGGAGAACAAAGAATTTACAAATATATATATTCCAACTAGGGCTTATTCGATCAACAATAATTTTGATTGGGAAAATAGTTACAGCTTGTTGTAATTGGCTTTATTTTAAAAAAATCCTTATATTCATGAGTTTTACTCAAAACCTTTTTTAAAATTTGTATGCATATTTATTCAATTCATTTAAACATATTAAAATACAACTTGCTAGTTTAATTATCAAAGGTTGTGGTACATTTTTGAATTCGGAATATAGAAGTGGAACTACGAGGAAAAACGCATGTGTATGATATTTACCCAAAGACACAATATTGATAATTTCTACATACATTAATGTTGTTGATAATTTCAACAACATTATATTATTTCTGTCATTTTGTAACAGTTTGTAATTAATTACTCATTGTAATTTCGCTAATCATATAAAGTACAATTGAACAACCATTTCTACAAACATAAAAGACTCTTTTGTTACTATTAATCACTGTTTACCTTTAATTTCAACAATTCCTATTACGATTTTTTTAGCACATTCTACTATAT
Source organism: Cinchona pubescens (assembly GCA_025175665.1). NCBI lineage: Eukaryota > Viridiplantae > Streptophyta > Magnoliopsida > Gentianales > Rubiaceae > Cinchona > Cinchona pubescens. The sequence goes on from JANKKI010000486.1 coordinate 199,449, forward strand.
CTATCGATAGGTTTTACTTCCACTCTTTCCCGACTGGTGCAAAAAATACAATTTAATGTCTCAACTACTTTTGCAACATTTATTCCGTGAGAATAATGAGTGCTTATTGTCCCAAAGTTTCATTTTACAGATGTATAATTTCCACAGTTACTCCCTAGCCCTTTTAACGCTTTTACAATTGGATTTAAATTCTAAAATCTTCACGTACAATTGTTAATGTTCACATTTCACCTACTGACCTATTGCTCAACAAAAATTAAAAATATAATGGACTGGAAAAAAAAAAAACATAACATATATGCTAACCTTTCACTAAACTTGGACTGTTCAATAAGTTTTGGCTCGGCTAAATCTTTGCCTTCAGCTTTATATACTTCTTTAGCGCTTGTGTGTGTGCATCTCGTATAAGCACCGATACACTATCAAAGTTGTGTAGTATATAAGAATAACATCCTATAATTTCTTAGATCAATTTCTCATTGTTAATTTGAAGTTTCTAATGAATTTCTTTATCTAAAAGTATTAGTCATGGATATTCCCTTTCAAATTTTCACTTTCGTACTCTAGTCTTGTTGCTTTTGTTTCTATGGTTACAATTCTTGCTGTTCAGAGAGCCAAAGAGAAGCTGCTTTGTTGCAACAAATTCTGACTATAAGGCTGATTGAAAGTTTAAAACAATATCTTTCCTATTTACCTAGTAGAGCACTATCAAGTATTTTCTTTGGCCACTGTCAGATGTCTAATTTATTAAGTCCATATGATGTCTTTACAGAAGTGCACATTGTCTAAAGAGGTGCTTTAAGGCCATTGATTGACACGATCCAATCTCTAGATCCTCAATTAAGAGAAATGTCAGCCTTTTCTCTGGGGAGGTTAACAAAGATAGTTGTTCTTGAAGTTTGTAGTCACTTGCCAATTTAATGTTCGTGTTTTGTTGAAGTGTTTACAAGTGTCCGTAATAGTTTATTAGCTGGCTGATCGAAGTCTCTTTGCATTATTTCCTCTGGTCTATTAAGTAGCTTGTCATCATTCAAATCAAAGGGGTAATAAAAACCTTTTTTTTGGAATAAATTCAATATTTGTGTTTCCCATGGCTTTATCTAATAACAATAATTTCGATTGGCAATGTTATCTAACAGCAATAATATTGATTAGCAATATTATGACTTCTACTTATTTGATAATTAGTTGGTTGATGTTGATCAGCCTAATAGTATTTGTTTCCTTCGACTTCAAATTTGCTAGTTTTAGGATGTGCACTGGTATTGCTCATAGTTGGTGGCATTATGCCATTACTAAAGCTGCTTGATTCAAAAAATGGACATCTTCAACATAATGCTGCATTTGCACTTTTTGACCTTGCAGATAATGAGGTATTTCATACTTCCTATCAGCCCTAATAAAATTATGATTATCATTTGAGTTGATCTTTTTACTATTTTCACCTGTTAATTTGTTGCACACCAAATCTCCTTGATGTTTCTAAAGCCTATATCTCTCCTTGTGCGCTGTTCTATGTTTCCTTTTGTTATTTGAACCTTTAGCATAACAACCTTTTATCTTAGTAATTGTTTCTTGTTTATATTGACTGATGAATATATATTCTCATGCCTTCATTGAACTGTCAATAAAAGAGATTTACTAGTAGATCTGATGAGACTCTCTGGGTTATTGATTTGGATCTTGATGAAACTATGTGGAGGTTTCTTGCATTGCTTAGGCTTCCTATTTTTTATCTTGTGAAATTTTGTACAGGTGTTGAAGCATTGGAAAGCATGATCACAATTACCTCATATCATTTTTGTGAAGTTGATTTGACTTACTGCCTAATATTGTGAAGTTGAAAGTTTTATTTAGTTCATCTATAATTGTTGCAGGTGTATTTGGGCGAGCAGTATGTATATAATTCTACGTTGTCTGATGTCACATTCTTACTTGGAGGTGAATTATATTGCCGTCGGAGCTTTTTAAACATGTGCATATTATCATATATTTGTGATCACTTGTGTGGTTATTTCTTAGGAAAACATTTCTATGCTCTTAAAATTTGCTTAATTACTTGCTTCAAATAATTGTATTTAGTGCAATATTTGATCAGAATATAGGATGTGTACGTATAAGTGAGTTTAATATTAGTTTGAAGATGCATGTACCTTTCTATTCAGGTTGATTGTCTAAAACACATGTAAATTATTTTTTAATTGTGTTGTAGGATACAGATGCAAAAGAATTCTCTTAATTAAAAGTAAGCTGTGTATAAGAGACACTTGGAAACAATTCATTGTAGTGTCTTCTCAGAAATCGACTCATAACATTCTTGTTGTAATCTTTTACTTTTCTAAAATAGATTAGTATAGGCCGAGAACTTCAGTTTTTATGTGATTTTTTATTAAAGAATGACCATTGTTTTCAACTTGATTGCAAATTATCATGTTGTGGAATTGTTAAGTAGTTCTTTTGGTTGTAAATAAATTGATGATTTTGTTCTGTGTGAGTTTTGAAATTGTGTGGATTACCCTAATTAATTTCTCGATTGGAAAAAGATTTATAAGAAGGGACCTTGAAAAAGTCAATTGAGAAGGTTTAGATAGGAATCTAAATGAGTGCCATAAGACATAGTAAAGGCTCCCCATTGCCTCTCCTCGTAGCATATCCAATCTAAAATTGTCTCTTTATATCACATCTATTGTCACTACTTTTATAAATTGAGTGACAATAATTTCATTACTGTGACAATTTTAGTTGTCATAAAAAGTATATGCTTATGTGACAATTTTTTGTGTTATCATTAAACACACTACATGAGTGACAAGTCTAGTTTTTGTCACTGGGGTCTATAGTCACGAATCTAGTATGACAACAGAATGACAAGACATTCTTGTCACTGATCGTATTTAGTGGCAACTTTTATTGTTATAGTGACAACTAAAGTTGTCACTAAACTTGCCTTTTCTTGTATCTTGTAGTCACATGCCTTTTTTTTTCCGTTAGACAAATGAAGTTTTTATAATTTTGTCAGATTATTATTTGGTTTCCATTGATCTAATAAAGGCTCTCTGAACACTTCATCCTCTCTCCTTATTCCATTACTTTTAACATTATATATGCCAATTCCATTCTTTCCTTCTTCAATCTTTCATAAATTCAAAATGACAAAAATTTTAGGGTTTTCCATACTTGGCATTAGACAAAAACTTCTTGCTTGGTGAAAAAGCAAAGAATGCCCAGCAAAAGTAATAACCACCCTTTCCAAGACATGGTTAATATTTTCAAGCCAAAAATCAAATGCTTGATTCAAGCATTAATGCAAGTGTGACTTCTATTTAAAGTGCTGCTGTTGGTCTCATCCTATTCAACATTCAAGAGATTGAATTTAAAAAGTTTGTAGAAAATCAAGAACAAAGATTTGACGGTATGGAACATACTGAGGTACTCAGTGAGGATAGGTTGTTTACCTTGCTAGAAGTCAAGAAGGATAAGTCTGCATCTACTGAGGCAATTGTGAAAGCATCTAGGAAGGAAAGAGTTGAGATTGTTCAAGAATCCAATGAGGAGATTAGAATTGATGGGAAACAAAAGATTTGTAACACCCAGGGCTCTGGGTTGACCCAACAACTTTTGATCGGAAACAATGGGCTCAAAATATTTAAGCCAAGTTTTAAGTAGCCCATGACCCAAGGTATTATAAATACTACAGTATCCCCCCCACTTCCAAGATGGATAGGGCATCATATTTACCCTTGCTTTAGGCTTTGCATCCTTGCAAAGTCTAAGTTGAGGCCCAATAACACATGTTACATATCTGCGTAACACAACCATGGGGCAATACTATTAGCCCAATCTCATCCCATGCAGAAACCACATGAGGTTTGTTCTAATACCAACTGTAAAACCCTGGGTCCTGAGCTAGCCCAACAACTTTTGAGCGGAAACAACGGGTTTAAAATGTTTAAGCCAAGTTGTAAGTACCCCATGACTTAAGCTGCTATAAATAATACAATATCTCTCTCACTTCCGATGTGGAGCAGGGCATCACAAGATGGAAATAGGATTTTTTTTTTTTTTTGGATGGTATTTTTTTGTTAATAATGCTTTTTTCGGATGGTATTAATTAGTTGAAAGAATTATCAGATTCATAATTTCAAATTTGGCAAATCACTATTTATTTTGGCTTTTCATGAATATGCATGCTTAGTCTTGATAATCTCTCTGCTGGTACATGTTCTAACGGGAAGACTCTTCTGTTTTTGGTCCAATGGTAAAGGATTTGAGGGATGAGTTGGCTAGGTTTTAAGTCTTGGAGAGTTGTATGGGTCTATAGAAAAGGAAATAAGGTCGGCCCATGGTTTTGTTAAGCATATATGCTAAAGTAGTGGAGCAAGGCATGACTAGGGTTCTCTTCCCAAACTTTTGTTTTGAATTCTTTGTTAACAAATTTTTCTGAAAAGGATTGAGAAAGTAGTGGTATTATTCTTTTTTCATTTTGGTTTTTGGATGGTGTTATTTCTTTTTTAGGGAAGGATCTTGTCAATATGTTACATATGGTAAAAAAGGCAGATGAAAAGCCATTACAATGTAGCAGTATCATTATAATCCCTGTAGTCTTCAAACGCCAATATGTGATTACTTAGATGTATTACCCAGTGATATAGAAAAGGCCATTTCATTTCTTCTACCGTGACTATTTATTTCAGCCACACTTTAAAGAGAATTTTGCAAAAATAAAAAAAAGAAGCAATTCTTTAAGAACAACATGAACATAACACTATTAGTCATTCTAGCAAAATAGATAAAAAAACATGAATACAAGAGAATTATATATATATATAAAGAAAGCAAATAGATCCTAAAGGTGAATAATAATTTCTAAAAAAACTTTAAACTTGCATAAATTAAAGAGAGTAATTTTAGAGAATTCAAATGCTGAAAATTGAAAAGATAAGAACTAGAAGTGTACTTGGCTAAAAATAGAAAGTAGCTAATGAGAGCGTATCTAAACTAGGCATACCGACACTGTGTTTTTGGGTGTACATTTTAGGTTTTTTTTTTTTTAAACAAATATCGCAACTTTTGAAAATTATCAATATTCTCTATCTGGAATCCCTTTTTCGGGTCATGGTCCCATTTTTAGTATTGGAATTCTGGGACCGAATTCAAAGAAATTGGCCTCTTGGACCACAATGTGAAAAATCATGCCTTGTAAATTTGCACCGTGGTCCCAAATACTTGAAATCTTGGACTTTGTCTTCATTTTTCTCTATTTGTAGCTTGGTCCTTGATTTCTTGATTCTTTTAACTGCTGCCCAACTATAAATTCACCCTACAATGAAACACTAAATTCTAATAAGTACCATCATATAATTCAAAAATCAACATAAAAACACTATAAAAAGCCTAATATTACTTTAATGCCAACACTATCACTACTAAGCATAAAATCAAGGAAAGCACAGATGAAAACTCTTAATCGAGAAAAACACTATCAAAACAGATTTGTTTACAGACAAAATAACTCTAGTTTATTAGAGTTATCAAATTTGAATTTTTTATGTATTGTTCTTGGAGTGGATGAGTTTGTCTTAATGAAAGGATTTGATATGTTTTATCAAAATATCTTAGTGGTACATAAGTGGAAAAAGAGTGGATGAAGTTGCAAAAGACCTTGAACTTTTTCCATACTGTTGGATCTATCTTCATTGATTTAAACATTACTGCTAAGCAAATTAGAATCAATGGAAAATGGAAATAAATTTTCTTTTTGAGAAGGCAAATTAAATGTCTATCCTATTTGTGGGAATAAGTCTTGACTTGTTGTCATAATAGGCAAATTAGATTTCTAAACTACCTTGTGGAGCAAAATTAAAACTTCAAGCCAGGTGTCAATTGACACTTAATTAAATTTCTTTCGAGGCAAAAATCAAATTGTGCCTTTTCATATATTTCCTAAAGGCCTTGTTTGGTTGGCAAGGATTTTTCCTAGAAAAGTAATCTTTTTCTTGAAACTTAAAATTTTTTGTTTAGTTTATTTTTTGCTAATTAGGAAAGTAAAAATTTTCCTCAAAATAGGGAAAGTTATTACAAGATGCAAAGATTCTAAATCTCACAATTTATTAGTATTCTTTTTACTTTCCTTAGAATTTTAATCAAAAGTTATACCATAACCATTTTAACAATCTTTTTTCCAATTTTCAATTATCAACATACAACTCTCTCATTCATGATTCAATAACATCCGCTATCTCTTTCTCCCTCTCTTATTTAACCCTTCCTTATTCTCAAGTCTTTATGGTTGACCACAACTTGGCTTTTCAAGTTTTAGGTTACAAATTAAATATTATGTTTTGTTGTTTTGTACTATATTTAGTTTTAGTTTACTGATTCTAAATTAATATTGTGAAAATAAATAAATATAATATGTATAATATATATATTGGTGTTAATAGTTTCTTGCAATTTATTGAATTGATCAGATTGTTAATCATTTAAAAAATAGCGTATGGGGAAGCATAGCTAAAAGATAGGCAATTTTTGGTTGATTCTGATGATGATCTAATCTGCATTGTTAACAGTTAGTCAATACCCAACTTTTTAGTTTATTTATTTGATTTAATAATTAATATTTTATGTTCTTTAGTTTCGTTGGTTCATTTTTGTCATGATTAATGATGTTAAGGTAGGTAATTCAAAGAAAGTAGAAGTTACTAATTCAATTCTTCAATTCAAGAGGGTTGCTTGACGAAAGGTTTCACGATGTTGGTTTGAGGTAAAACATGTTTCTTTACCTTATCAATTTAACTACTCTAACTCGAAAATTATGATTGATGATACCAAAATATATCATTCAATAGCTCGCGGACACGTGGTAAGAGTGGTCAAAATGATCAACTAGTTTCAAGGGTATTTTTGTCATTTTGACCTAAACTCAAGGCAATTTTCAACCTAAGTCAATCAAAGCCCTCATGGGCCAACTCATTGTTTTAGGCCCATTATTTATCTAAACCCATCATATACTAGTATAAATAGTGAAGGTGCAAAGTTTGTTCTCACTTCATTTTCATTACAACTCTCGTTTTACTATTTTGTGCTCTCATTTCTCTCTAGATTATTCACTCTTGTCTAAGGGAAATAACTCAAGTGTCGGAGCTTCCCCCGGGAATACAAGTTCTGCCCTCATTATTCTTGTCTCGGGTTTGCTTAATGTGAGTATAACATGCAAGCTATTACCTTTGCATTGGAGGAACACTTCAATTTGGACTACTTAGGAATTAAATCGAAGACTTATATTTTTCTTGCATCAACAATTATTTATTTAATTACTTAAGACTTTTCCCAAAGCTAAAAAGATGAAAAATAAAAAGTTATTATTTGATAACCTCACTCTAGTTATGTATGATCAAAATTCATTAGTCACAACAAATTAATGTAGAAATAAAGTTAAAATAGACTTAGAAAAGAAATTATAAAACAAAAAAATAGATATTCATTAATTTAGTCTTTATTTTGATTTACAACAAAGGAAAAATCACGAAATAATTTTATGTCGCATATTATTGATAACACTACAAAGGTAGAGTTATACGTGTCCTAAATTTGAGTATTTGGGCTATAGTTTCAAATATTTTTAAGGCTTAAAGTGTCAATTTTGCCTATTTTTTATTTATGTTCTAGAATGTATTAGTTTGTGTTAATTTAGTATTTTTAATATTATTTAAGTGTTTTTATTGGCATTGATAAAGTGCATTTATATGTGGGGTTCGATTGGAGAAAATGGCACGGCAATCATATGAGAACCAGACCAAATCAAAGCCATAAATGAAAACTTGGTTCCGTCTATATGCTAAAAATCCCCCCCCTCTTTAATAACAAAAAAAAAGGATAATACAATAAAGAAATTAAATAAAAGAAAAGAAAAAAGAGAAAGGGGCCTTAAATGGGGTTGAAAAAAAATGCGACAGTAGACCCAATTAAACAAATTTAGGAAAAAAAATTTCTAAAAATAAGATAGGAGTCGCCACTCGATATTGCATTTTCACTGTACCGAATCACCAAGATTGAAACATTCTCATACATTTAAACCCTTACCTAGATAACTATAAGTCTTTCCTTTCAAAACTAAAAATTTTGGTTCGGGAATCCTATTGAGGAAAGAGAAGGATAGACTACTCTACAACTAACTTAGGCATCCTTTCACTCCCGATGAAACCGGGTGCCAAAAAGTGAGTTGATTTATGCTAGACAATTAAAATGAACAACAAAGTAAGAAAATAATAATAAAAAATACATAGTCCTATGTCCCAAAATTGGAGTCACATGAATTCTAGAAGAAAAAAGAAAAAAAATAAATAAAATTTTAAAATATATTAAACTAAGTTTTTTACAAATTCACAAACGTCATATGCAAACATACAAAGAACATACTTTTAAGAGAATTAGAACAGGCCAAGGATCATATGAAATCACATAAATGAATAATGATTTTATCTCATATCATAAAAAATTAAAGACTTACAAACTTTTGATAAATTTAGATGGTGGGAATGGTAAGATTCGGACTCAAATTATGCTGATTATAGCAATTCCTTCTTTTTCTTCTTACGAAAATTATAGAGTATTCTTCTAACAGAATTTCACTAGTGTATGAGTTGTATAATTGTGAGGGAGTAAGAATGATATTGAAAATGAGTGTGTCAATGGTGAATGAAGTAGAGAGGAGTAGTGGGGTATTTGTTGGGGTTTTGGGAACTAGAGATAGAGTTATAATAAGATGGGAATAGAGATGAAAATTGGGATAAAGAGAACTATAAAGATCAAGATAGGAATGACTAAGATAGGCATAAGAAGAACTAGTATAAATTTTCGTATTTTCTTCAAAAAATATTATTTTCTATTTATCCCTAAAAATGTATAAATATATAAAAAAAAATTAAAAATAGGTGTTTATAGTTTGTCCCTCTTTGTCAGGAGCGCAAAGCAGTTCTAGACAAAGAAGCAAACACTGACGAATATATTGGGAATCAGGATGGAAAGAGAAGGAAGTGTTACCATGTACGGAGGATCTTGCCACTACCATTGTCATTGCCATTGCCATTGCCATTGCCGTTGCCACTACCTTTTTACGTTTCCTATCTATTACATCAAGATAGAAAAAAATTACAAGAGAAATCTATCAAATTAATCTCTTCCAACTACAAAAACTTTACTGACGTCAGATTAGCTTAAAATTTCGTGATGTCTTTTACTTATCCTTTGACTAGGATGTATGTTTTGACTTCAAGAAGAACATCTTCCTTGTACATTTGCTTAATTCTTCGACATTAATCTATCTGTTGGCTAAAAAACACAACACAAATTTGCCTAGTAGTACAAATAAATGAACATAATAGGAAAAATATGCATTGAAATTTAAAAACACTTGGATTCATTAGAACATATGAAATGACAATTTTAGTAGCTTTAAATGAATAATGAACCCCTCCATTGGCAACTCAACTTAAACAATGAGCCCGTTAATCATTATTATTTGACTCAATAGTGAACCACTTAGTCGTAGTTTAACTCAAATATGAACAACTTAATCGTGATTCGACTCATCAATGAACTCCTTAGTCAAACTCAACAATGAACCTCTTAATTGCAAATCGACTCAACATTGAACCAGTTAGTCGTAGCTCAACTCAACAATGAACCCCTTAATCGTGGTTCAACTTAAAAATGAACTCCTTAATACGGTTCGACCCAACAATGAACCCCTTAATAGCGGTTCAACTCAAACATGAACTCCTTAATCTTGCTTTGACTCAACCATGAGTTCCTTAATTAGAAACTCCAAATAAAAAAATGATCTAGGATACTCTCCTCTTAATGGATGAGGGATACTATCCTCCCAATGGACAACGACTCCATATTGAGCACCTTAATCGGTGCTAGGTTAAATAAGTAAATGATATTGCTTAATCTTATGTTGATAAAACTTATTTATTTTTTATTGAAAATGAATATTGTGCCAAAGATCTTCTTCATGAACCTGACAGGAATAAATTTCATGCAACATGTTCTTCATGCAAAATGTGATGCACATGCACTTTTTTATTTTTTTAAATCTAGTCCCCTTCGATCAAGAGATACTTGGAATTGACAGAAAATGACAGCATTGGACTTTTGAATAAGGCTGAAATGAGTGTTTAGAAAATTGTTTCCCCAACTTTATTGACTAGGGCTTGCCCCAATTTGCATTTTATCTGTTTGCAAACACAACTATGACCTGTCTGTGCAACATTTACTTCAAATATCATCGCCCTTCTAAGTGATTCTCTGAGAATTTCTCAATCACCTACAATAATGTACCTTTATTAAGAAAAACTATATTTTTATTCCAAGGAAAAGTAAATTTATTGTTGAGGATAATTTGGATCTTACAAGTACACTTTAAAAACTGATCAGACTAGCTCTTTGTTCAGGATTTGAATTCTAACGAGTCAATTATTTCCTTTGTCCAGTCAGATCATCGATTGTAACGTGGTTAGGGGTTTTAGGAAAATGAAAGAAAGGATATAAAGGCCCAAAATTTATTGAATGGTGGTGAAAAAAAAATCTTGTGATCACTTTCGTGGAAAGACACTCTAGGCAAAATACATAGAACCTCCTTTTTGATTTTTTGTTTTTGCAAATTTTTTTCTTTTTTCCTCTATTTTTTTTTTCTTTTCTTTCTTTTTTGTTTTCTTTTTGGCTTTTTTTTTCTTTTAAAATTGAAGGAAAACAATCAAAGAATACCCAATTTTGATGTTGGATTTACTTACAACTTGACTCAAAAACTATTGTATTTACAATTTTTTTAGCAATGAGCTTCACTCTTTATTCAAACTAACTCAAACTGACATCAAGGGATGATATTTTCTCTTGTATGAGTTAAACTAACATAATCTTTCCAATTTGGGCCATTGCACCAAAAGTATATTTGACCTCTAAAATTTGCCCCAGTATGGAGTACCAAATTTTGCCCCGTGTAGAATACTATGCTAAAAATTACATTCAGATAAAAATTGCTCTAGTATTAAAATAACTTATAAAATTTGTCCCAGTGTGGGGTTCTAAATTCTTTCTAAATTCCTTAGTTTGGGGTGTGATCATCAAGACGGGTTTTAAGAAATGAAAATCATTTTGAAATCTCAAGGGGGATAGTAAAGGATAAACAGTATTTGGATAACAGAAACGATGTCACTCGTCTTCCTATCATCCTTTAGAAACAATTAAATCATGAGAATTATTGTCTCACAGTTATATTTGATGCACTTATGTCATAAAAGCTTGTGATTTTACACTTCCTTGAAACAAAATGAGATTTCTCAAAATAAAGATAGCCGTTTATTAAAAATAGTAATCACAAACAGTTATTAAAAACCTTTACAAAGAAATCAAGTTCATCTAGAAGGCTAACACTTGAAAGAATACTATTATGGCCCCATTTCTCAACTAATTTCCCCTTGTATTATATTGACCATGATTAGAAAGTGGATTATTGTTAACACTAGGTTGTTCGCCTCCCTTAAACACCAGCTGATGGGTATCTATCATATCTTAAATTTTGTGTTTCAACTGATGACATTTATCGATAGAATGCCCAACTCCTTCAGAATGGTAAGCATAGGTTTTATTGGCATTGTAGTTTCTTTGATCATTTTCTCCAAGTGCAGGAATAGGAGATATCTTGTTTTATGCCAACATATATTGATAAATCTGTGATCGTGGCATAGGTAGAGGAGTGAAGTTCCTTGAGAGTATCTTAGGAGCTTGTTATTGATTAGGGAAAAACTGTTATGAAGGAAAATTTTGAGAATGAAAGTTGGGAAAAGCTTGAATCTGGTTGACATAATAAGGTGACAGTGTTGCATTGTAAGGTTGTGGGGAGAATAGATTGTATGGAAAGCAAATGGTATGTTTGGAATAAAAGCAGGAGGGTAAGGGAGTTTAGTTTGGAAAAGTGAATTGAGCATTCTGCGGAGAGAATTAAGCATTTACCACATTAGTCTCGCTTTCTTTCTTCTTTGAGAAATTTTTTTTTCCATTAGAAGAGTTTGTGCGTTCGGAATCTACAATAATTTGTCCAAGTTGGATTCCTTCTTCAATCAAAATATCATCACTAATCACTTTAGCAAATGGACGCCCCAGCATATGTAATATGGGTGTTGTAGAACATGGATAAGGAGTTTCACCATTTCAACTTCTTCCATAGGAGGATGAACTTGGGCAGCCAAGTCTCTCCACCTCTGAGCATAAACTTTGAAGGATTCGTTTGGTTTTTTGAAAATGGACAACAATTCAAGCCTGTCTGGAGCATTATCTATATTGTCCTTGTATTGACTCATGAAACAAGCAGCAATATCATCCCAGGAACGAAGTTTTTAGAGATCCAACTTCATATACCACTTTAGAGCACTACTAAATAGACTTTTCTAAAATAGTTGCATTCATCAACTGCTCATCTCCAGCATAAGCCCCTAAGTCATTAGCATAGATTCTAAAATGCATGTAGGGGTTACTAGTACAATCATATTTTGTAAAGTCAAGCATTTTGAACTTCTCAAGGTATTGCAATTTGGGGGAAAAACCAAGTTAGAGAAACCAGTCTTTCCATACAAATATGGAGTAAATAGACTCTAAAAACTATAATTTTGATTGCAACCCTTTAGACTGAGCAAAATTAATCTCACCTATCATCGCATAGTTAGTAATTACTGGGGAGACGGGTACAGTATTGATGACAAAAGGAATTTGATTATTAGGGGTTGGTATTTGGGTAGTTATCATTGCAGGAATATAGTTCAAATTTTGGCCATTAGGATTCATGTCTTGATCGGGAGGAACAGTAGCAGAAGTCATAGGAGTAGCAGTTACAATTAGATTTTTACCAATAGATTTGCAACTTGAGGGCCCATTGAAAGGTATTGACCCATCATTTCATGAAGTTCTCCATTTTGAGCTTGTGGCCGTGTTATCCACTTTCTGTTGCATCAAAATAAACTCAACTCTAGAAATTGCTTCTTGGCCAGTTCAGGACTCAAGTGTTTGACTAGTAGGGAATCTTTGGTTGGAGTGTTCAGTGGTCATTGTAAGCCTACCTCTTGAACGAGTAAGGATGGAATCATAGTTTGAAAAATCTTGCTTACATGGAACTATCTTGAAAATGGCTGATTAGAAAAAAAAAATCAGAATTTATTGAAATGAACGATATAATCATGCAGATGTAATGCAATGCATAAAAAAAAAATGTAGTAACTCATCAATAAAATTAAATACATATCCTACTAGAGAAGGTTTTATTTTTAATATAACTTAAAAAGAAATGACATAGAATCATTATTTTAGGAGGATCCTAAGGAAAATTATAATTCCTAAACAATATATACTCAAATATAAGAGGTACAACTTTTCTTTTAAAACAATCATGAAAAAATTAATTCACAAACATATTTACAAAACAAAAAAATGATTTTTTTAAAAATTCTTTAAGCAACATTCCTTAAAAAATTTATTTGTATGAAAAAAGGTCATTTAGTGTAAGTTATTATGACTTTTATTATTTTTTTGAAAAAGTAATTTTTTATTTACTTTTTTATACAACAAAAAAATAAAAGTAAGCAAAAGAAAATAAAATAAAGAAAACGTCATTTGACTTCATTCATTTGTAATATGTGTATAAAAGTGTACACTACATAAACTATGAGGTTAGGGTTCACTAGTGCATTGATAATAGACTTGGTTGGTTTCGGTTCCCGAACCATCAAATTGAAGGACCCAAAAAATAGTATTTCAGTCAATTCCAAGAATTCCAAGTCGGTGGTTCGAATTGGACCTATTCAACACTGGTACAAGAGCGTCGTACCTACGTGCTTTATAAGAGGTCCAAATTCTAATAAGGAAGTTGGTCGGTGCCCACTAGATTATGCGAATGAGTGACCCTCTTGAAATAGAGCAATTAAAATTATTCGAACAAAATATTTCGTACAAATAACAAATTAAGGGAAAATCGTACATGTCCCTTACATATTTGACTTATTATTTGAATTCCTTACATTTAAAATGATGAGTTTTAGTTCCTTATAATATGATAATGATTAATTTTGGTCCCCAACTCCACTCTATCGTTACTTTGGATGGAAAAGCGCTTGTGTTTCTCGCATGCCCACTTTTTCGGAGCAAAGTTGGAAACCAACAGCCGAACTCCACCCAAAAAAAAAAAAGTCCAAATTAAAATCTCTAAACGAAACGACGTGGTATCATGTTACCTTAAAATTAAAAAATCCCTAAATTCATACAGTAAACTAAACAAAATTTTATGATCCACTAATGCTTTATGTCTCTATCATTCACTGTTGGCTTTTCTCTGCTTACTCTCTCTGTTATTCATCAATCTAAAGGCTTTATTAAAAAACTGGGGTTTCTCTTTACTCACTCACTCTCTCTCACCAAGCTCTAAAAAGTAGAAACAAAGAAACAATTGACTCCGTCAATAATGTTTTCTACAAATATTCTTCATTTATATTAATTCTGTGCATTTGTTTTTTTATTCTTTTTCGTAGGTTTATTACGTATACTTTTGGGAAGTCATTTGGGGAATAGAATTTATGAGGTAATGATTTGTCACTAGATTTGTTGAATAAATCTAAAAAAACATCCGATACACAACTAATGAATTTTTTTTATTTTTTTTTGAGTATTAATTTTTCTCAAACTTTGTCTATGTATTTTGATGTTTTTGATTTGTTTTTCCTTTTATTATCTAGCTTTTAAATTCAAAGATTGGATTTTTCCTGTTTTGTTGTAATGATTTTAAATTGTCTTACTTTTTTTCTCCAACCATTTGATTTACATATTCTAGTTCTTTTTCTGCAACATGGGATTTGTGAACCTCTACATATTTTTTTTCTCCAGAATGGCCCATAGTTGGAACGGTAAAAGATTGGCTACGGATTAGGGTCACAAACATTTGTTCAGTCATTTTTTTGTTAATTATGTGATTAGGGGCTAATCGAATTCTTTGAGAAAAATCGAGTTCGAGAAGTACAATTTTTGTCCTGTTTTACGATCGGAATTTTTTTTGCCGGTGGCCGCTCGCGGAGGCACTGCCGTCTGCATCAATGATTATTATGCCATGGACGCCTGGGAAGCTATTGAACGATACTAGTTTGGTTGGTTTAAGCATGATACTACATTGTTTTGAGCAAGGATTTTTTACTTGGGATTTTTTGGAGCAAAGCCATCTGTTTTCAAATTTGGCCCTCAAAAAATATCCATGAGAAGAACACGCGTGGTTTTTTCCATCCAAGATAACGTTTTCCGTCCAAAATAACATTGGAAGTGGAGTTGGGGACCAAAATTGACTGTTATCAAATTGTGAAGGACTAAAACTCATTATATCAAATGTGAGGGACAAAAGAAAAAAAAACTAAATATGTAAGGGACTATTTGTACAATTTTCCTAACAATTAATAAAGATGACAAAAGAAAAATATTTAACCAAACAAATAAACTAATGAAAATAATACATAAAGCGAAAAGAATAGCAAGAAGAAAAAAATCAACTCAAAACACCTTAACATTAAAAAATAAAAATAAACAAGCTTGACCTCTATAATGTCCCTAGTGAAGTTGCCAAGCTGTCCCCTCCCCATTTTGACAAAAAAAAAAAAAAAAAAAAAGATAATAAAAAAAATTAAATAAAAGAAAACAAAAAAGATAAAGGGACCCAAAATAGAGTTGAAAAAGATGCGACAGTAGGTCCAATTAAATAAATTTAGGAAAAAAGTTTTTCTAAAAATAGTATAGGAATGCCATTCAGTATTGGATTTTCGATATACTGAATCACTAAGATTGGATCACTCTCATACACGTAAACCTTTATCTAGATAACTCTTGGTCGTTGAAAAAACTAAATATTTGGTTTCGGGAGTCGTATTAAGGAAAAGGAAGCTAGATTATTGTACAGGTAACCTAGGTACCCTATCACTCTCGATGAAATCGATTACGAGTTTAATTTAATCTAGCATTTAATTTTAAGGTAAAAAAGTGAGTTGACATATGTTAGGCGATTAAAATGAACAATAAAGTAAAATAATAAAAAAAAAATACAAAATCCTATGTCCCAATATTGGGCTCATATGAAATATAAAAGAAAAAAGAGAAAAAAAAATAAATAAATAAAATAATAAAATACATTAAACTAAGTTTTTCACAAATTCACGAACTCATATGCACACATACAAAGAACATAATTGTAAGGGAATTAGAACAGGCCAAAGATCATATGAAGTCATATAAATGAACAATGATTTTTCTCATATCACAAAAATAAAAAAAAAATAAAATAACTTACAAACTTTTGATGAATTTAGACAACGTGAATGGCAAGATCGGGACTCCGATTATACTAATTATGGCAATTCCTTCTTTTCTTCCTTATGAAAATTATGGATTATTCTTCTAATAAAATTCACTAGTGTATGAGTTGTGCGATTGTGAAAGAGTAAGAATGATATTGAAAATGAGTTTGTCAATGGGCCATGAATCAAGTAAAGAGGAGTAGTAAGGTATTTATAGGGGTTTTGAGAATTAGAGATAGTGTTCGAATAGGATTGGAATAGAGGTGAAGATAGGGAAAAAGACAAACCCTAAAGATCGATTGAGAACGGCAAAGATAGGCATAAGAAGAACTAGCATAAATTTTTTGTATTTTTTTCAAGAAATATTATTTTGCAATTATCCTGAAAATATTAATAGAAAAAATAATATTTAAAAATAGGTGTCTACAATCTTATGTAAATTTCTTTCCACAATTGTTATATAAATGACACATGTAGAATATACTTTTCTCCAAAATAGGATTTTTAGTGAATTTTCACCTACCCCTTAATGACTCAAATCCATGATCTAAGTCATTGGAAAATATAGTCTTATCATTTGGGATACATTTCGTTGTCATATAGGATACATTATAAATACAAAATATAATAAAAAAATAAAAAGTACATAATTAGAGATTATCTTTC
Organism: Cinchona pubescens; assembly: GCA_025175665.1. Lineage (NCBI taxonomy): Eukaryota > Viridiplantae > Streptophyta > Magnoliopsida > Gentianales > Rubiaceae > Cinchona > Cinchona pubescens. The sequence continues at coordinate 216,491 of JANKKI010000486.1, forward strand.
TAACATTAATATTAGCAAAGGAAAACTTTAAAGCCAAATTCTTTTATCTTTATAAATGATAAAGTATATTTTTAGCATTATATATTTACCTGTCTTATCCATCTCTATTCTTAGAGCTGAAAAATCTATCGCCTAAATTCTATTTTTTAGTGACAAAGGTAATGGGACAGTATAAATTTTTTTGGATATTACTCATCTTTCGTTTTTATGAGTTCTCTAATTCTTCTGTCCCTTGATCCAGATATTGTTAGTAGTATAAGACTGTTATGGAAGAGGAAAAATTATATGATGTGGGTTTTTTATTAGTATATGAGGAAAATTATAAAATTTGATTATTGTTTTAATTGGTATTAACTCTCAATAATTTATTTCAGCATTTATTGTTAACTTTTCACGGTTTTTTAAATGCCATACACTCTTGTTTGTTTATCAAATTATAAATGAAGGGCTTTCTAAATGTTTACATATTCTCACCATCGTTTCTCCTCATAATCTCTTCTGCCACACGCAAAAATTAATTCTCATAAAACATAATAATTAATTTGTAAAAATTTTCTTCAGTAGATAATTGAATTTAATTTTAGATTTCAATTTCTTAAGTTTAATGATGGTTTTAATCAGTGTAGTTTCATATCCTACTATTTGAATTGCTCAACTATACAAAGATTCTTAAATCTCGGTACTTGCTTGCGAAACAATCTTCGTGGGAACGATAGCCACTCATCCTATACTACTACCAACTCCGTTCACTTGCAGAAGTGAGGTAGAGTGCAGTCATTTTGTGAGGTTTTATTATTACTTGTTTGCTTTAATTTGACCTCTAGCTAAGGGCTTGAAAAATATCATTTACGTCTTGCTATATTACTGTTTCACGACAGTCTAGATTCTAATAAATTCTCTTGAAATTTTGAAATACATAAAACAATGCTTAAGATTTTCTTTTTTATGGTGGAATAATGTTATTGAGAGGCTTTCCATAGTCTTGAAGTAAATCTAATTAATTCTTCTTTTCTAGTTGTAGGGCTGATTAGCTTACAAGAATCCTTCCATAACTTATGTCAGAAGCATTTATTTCTACAATTTTATACCAAGATGGATTTGCTAACTTTTACCATGGTTTTGCTGAAATAAAGGGAATTTGCTGCAATTGAGAGTAATATAATGGAGGAAATAGCATATCTAGATAGGGTTGTTGTGCAGCTAATTCTTTATGAGAGCGGTTTGAATCCGTGCCTTGGTAATAGGCTTGTTTGGAAGGATGTGTAGCCACTCTTCAGGGAAACACTGGCGTTGGAACAGAGATAGGTGATTAGATTTGGATATCAAGCTAATGTAGTCCTTGTTCCCATTATGCAGAATTCTTGCTGGATTGTAAGATCAATGTCAATTGTCATTCCCTTCATTAGTGTATAAACCCACAATGCTCGGTTCCTAATAACATTGCTTAGATTAGTTATAGGCATGGTATGAAAAGTGATAAAGTAATACTAGATAAGAGCACAAATAGAAAGAAACGTCCTATAGAATTGTGACACGGTCCTTAATCTACAGCACATTTGGACCAAGAGGTTTGGCCCAAAATGAAAGCCAGTCCAACTGATTGGCCCAGAAGAAGGAACATTCTAGACCTCTCTAGAATGATGTAGATTTGGAATATCTTTGGAATATCCTCTAGAAGGAATATTCTTTGTATAGAACTCTCTAGAATCTTGTAGATTTGGTAGGTTCTAGAATTCTCTCTTACAAGTATAAAAAGGGGCCAACCCCCTCATTTGTAACACACCTCAGAAGTTGAGTAATTCAATATACAGAGTTATATTTTCTCTCAATTCTCTCTCTACTTTTGTTGTTCGTGTGAGAAAGGCTGACTTAGGGTGAAAACCTAAGTGCCGCACGGGTTGGGAGCACTAAAAAGAGTGAGCCCGTGACAAGTGGTATCAGAGCGAGTTTTGTAGCAAGTGCTTGGCAAGAAGACACTATGGCTGGAACTTCATCGACGTGACCCATGAGTCCTTCCTCAGATCCTGTCTCTTAGGACAGGGGCTAGATGTGTCAAGACAGAATCTGCCTTTACGCATTGACGGGGTCGAGTCCAAGGACGAAGACCTTAGGGGAGAAATGCAGGGTGCCTTGAATGTTGTGGCAGATGGTTTGGCCCAGAGGTCCGAAAGTCTGGAGGCAGAATTGGTGTCCATCAAAGATGAGATGGCGGCCATACGTACGGAGCAGGACCAAGTTGCTACTATGCGAAATGAGTTTGAGGCACTCAAGGCAGAATTGATTGCCTTGAGAGGAGCGGTTGCCGGCGGGACGGTGATGCTACAGCCTACACCCCGATCAGACGCCCCAAAGCCCAAGGAGTTCAATGGGCATAGGGAGGCCAAGGAAGTGGACAACTTCCGTGGTCCATGGAGCAAGATTCGAAATGCAGAATTCGGATCGATGAGCAAAAGGTAAATCTTGTCTCATCATACTTGACGGATTATGCTTTACCAAGTGGCACTGCCATTACTACTTGGGACCAATTTGTGGACGAGTTCCGCAGTTACTTCTACCCTCAATATACAGAGAGGGATGCTCGTGCAAAACTTCGCCGACTAGAAATGAAGGGTGAAGTCAGAGAGTACGTGAAAGAGTTCTCCCAATTAATGCTGCAAATTCAAAGCATGAGCGAGGAGGATGCCTTCTTCCAGTTTATGGATGGATGAAGATGTGTGACAGAAGAGCTGGAAAGAAGAAATGTCTCTTAATCTATCCAAAGCTATGTTGGTGGCCGAGTCTCTCGTGGAGTTTAAGCCACGTGAAAAGACAACCACACCAAGGGAAAAGCCTAATTTCTCCGAACCAAAAGGTAAGGAGATTGCGAAGGAGAGCTACAAAGAATTTGGTGGGGTCAGCAATAGAGTAGTCCCCTTCCAAAGACGGTCCCTGTCATTTATACACATCTAGATGTGGGCAAGCGAAGATATAGAGCATGATTAAAATTAAGAGCGATGGCGCGAGAATGTCTGCAAAAGCAAAATTAGCAGCCATGGCCATGGAAGAAGAGACAATGGAGGAAAAGCAATTGGGTTCATGCGGATCCTAAATACCATCAAAGTGAAGAAGTCGCAAAAGAAGAGGGGCTTGATGTTCGCCGATGTTGAAATAACGGGCCACAAGCTAAGCGCTCTAGTGGACACCGGTGCTACCGACTTCTTCATCTCCATTGAGGCCGCCTGAAACTCAACCTTCGGGGAAAGGCATGGGCACCTTGAAGACCGTCAACACCAAGGAGGTCCATCAATTTTGGACCTGTCTCTTATACACATCTAGATGTGTATAAGACACAGAAATCGTACACTTGAGGTAATCCTTGATGATTATGATGTTGTGATAGGACTAGACTTCCTTGATCGCATTAGTGCCATGCTACTTCCTTCGCCGATGTATATGCATTCTGGATTCTACAATACCAATGCGTGGTACCTCATAAAGAGGGAGTCTGGAAGGGATCACAAGACCCTATCTGCCATCCAAATATGCAGTGGGTTGAAACGAGGAGAACCAACCTTTCTCGCGACCCTGAAGGTAGATGAGGAAGATAACTAAAGAGAGGTGCCCGAAGTGGTTGCGGCAGTACTGGAGGAGTTCAAGAGTGTGGATTATACCAGAGCTGCCGAAGAAATTGCCTCCGAAGAGAGAGGTAGATCAGTTGGACTGGCTTTCATTTTGGGCCGAACCTCTTGGTCCAAATGCAGGTGGGACCGTGCTCACAATTCTATAGGACGTGAACCTGTCTCTTATACATATCTAGATCAGACCCTTGGACAGTCTCTTTTTATATTGTAAGAGTTCCAAAAGAAACACGACGGGTCCCTGAGGATGTGCGTAGACTACAGGGCCTTGAACAAACTAACGGTGAAGAACAAATACCCCATACCATTGATTGCCGACTTGTTCGACCAGCTTGGAGGCGCACGATGGTTTTCCAAACAAAGTCAATAGGCGACGATCACAAAACAGCTTGTGTGCTACGCGTTGCAGAAGGCGACGAACACAAAACAGCTTGTGTGACGCGGTACGGTGCCTATGAGTTCCTCGTCATGCCTTTCGGCTTGACCAATGCCCCAGCAACCTTCTGCACGCTGATGAACAAGGTACTTCGAGAGTTTCTCGATAAATTTGTGGTAGTATACCTTGATGATATTGTGATTTATAGTCGTACCTTGGAAGAGCACATCCAACACTTGAGAAAGGTGTTTAGCGTGCTTAAGGAGAACCAACTCTTCGTGAAAAGGGAGAAATGCGCGTTCGCAGAGCAAGAAGTGCCGTTCCTTGGACACATTGTGGGGGAAGGCCAGATTCGGATGGATGTGTCAAAAATCCAAGCTATCGTGGAGTGGAAACCCCCTACCAAGGTGACAGAACTACGGTCATTCCTTGGATTGACGAACTACTACCGAAAGTTCGTGCGTTACTCCAACATCACCACGCCTCAACGGAGTTGTTACCTAGCAATGACTGTCGGTTGTCCATCTGCCTAAGAACATGGAGGCACTATATATTGGGGTCCCATTTTACGGTGCGGACGGACAACGTTGCCACAAGCTACTTCCAGTCTCAAAAGAAACTCTCTCCCAAACAAGCGAGGTGGCAGGACTTTTTGGCAGAGTTCGACTATGTACTGGAATACAAGCCTGGGAGGGCCAACTCTGCTGCTGACGCCCTGAGCCGAAAGACGATGCTTGCGGCCATTAGCCAACTTGAGAGTCTGTTGCCCGACAGATCAAAGAGGTATTGAAACACGATGCAGCTTCCTGGAACCTGCTCGAATATGCCAAGGAGGGGAAAACTCGAAGGTTTTGGGTTGAGGAGGAGTTGCTCTACACGAAAGGGCGACGCCTCTACGTGCCGCACCATGGGAACTTAAGACGGGAGTTAATGGAAGAATGCCACGACTCAAAGTGGGCGGGCCACCCGGGGATGCACCGTACCTTGGCGACTGATGCAGAACGGATACTATTGGCCTCGAATGAGAGACGACGTGGAGACTTATGTTCGGACTTGCTTAGTATGCCAACAAGACAAGATTGAACAGTCTAAAACAGCAGGATTGCTCATGTTGTACTACGGTGCATCCCCGGGTGGCCCGCCCACTTTGAGTCGTGGCATTCTTCCATTAACCTGTCTCTTATCCACATCTAGATGTGTATAAGAGACAGGTTGATGACTGAGAGGATGCGTTTGGAAAGAGGAGAACGGATGGGCGCAGAACGGGCGAATGCGCCACGGAGCTATACCGAGGCATTATGTGAGTTCAACCCAACAAAATTGGGCAAAACTGCTTGATGTTGCCCAATTCTCGTTTAACTTGCAGGTGAACGAGTCTACAGGGAAAAGTCCTTTTGAAGTAGTGATGGGACAACAACCACTCACTCCTAGCACCGTCGTGATGGGACAAAAAGGTGGTAACCCTGCAGCACACGAATTGGCCAAGACATGGCAAGAGGAGGCAGATTTGGCCAGGGCATCCCTACAAAGAGCTGCTAAGTAAGAAACATGGGCTGATGAGAATTGACGATGCCATCTTGACTTTGACAAGGTCGCCTTCCTCAAAGTCAAGATGCACTCCATACTTAGATATCGAAACATGCTCCTCCACTACTTCAAGGTACGAGGCCCGTTCAAAGTACTCGACGAGTAGGGAAGGTGGCGTACAAGGTGGAACTCCGTCGAAACTAAAACTTCATATACCTGTCTCTTATACACATCTAGATGGTGTATTTGTTCTTCACCGCTAGTTTGTTCAAGGCCCTGTAGTATTTCCACATCGGCGAACTATCACAGCAATGGCTCGTATGCCACAAGGATGTGTATCCCTGTCTCTTATACACATCTAGAAACGGTATTGCAAACCCTCATCTACATCGTTCAGGGTACTGTCTCTTATACACATCTAGATGTGTAGGAGACTTGGGAGCCGGCCGAAGCCAGATGTGTATAAGAGACAGGTCTCAACGCATTCAATAGGTGATTGCTCCCAACAACATACATTTCTTGTGTTGATGAGAATGTCACGGGCTCACTCTTTTTAGTGCTCCCAACCCGTGCGGCACTGAAAGCCACCCAACTGATTGGCCAGAAGAAATACATTCTAGAACCTCTCTAGAATGATGTAGATTTGGAATATCTTTGGAATATCCTCTAGAAGGAATATTCTTTGTATAGAACTCTCTAGAATCTTGTAGATTTGGTAGGTTCTAGAATTCTCTCTTACAAGTATATAAACATCTAGATGTTTGTAACACACCTCAGAAGTTGAGTAATTCAATATACAGAGTTATATTTTCTCTCAATTCTCTCTCTACTTTTGTTGTTCGTGTGAGAAAGGCTGACTTAGGGTGAAAACCTAAGTGCCGCACGGGTTGGGAGCACTAAAAAGAGTGAGCCCGTGACAATTGCTTGTGTCTACCATGAAAAAATTCCCTAGTAGCCATACTTGCTGGAATTTTATCATTACATAGTTCACACAAAATCATATCATAATCAATATCAAAATTAAAAAATTTAGCATAATCACTATTTTTAATGTTAGGATGCTAATAATGAGCATTAATGATTTCTCTATGAAAATCCACAGGCTATTTTCTTATCACAACAGACTGTACTAGAAACTTTATAAGAAGAAAGCAATGAATAAACAAAAAAGAATTTGTTACTCTCATTTTCTAGTAAATGCTAATAATTACCCCAACCCATGCAAGGTAATGGATCCTTTACATACTATCTCACATTTCATGCCTCGCGGTCCTTGGGATTACTTTCATGTGCTATACAGTACTCGAACCTGTCCTTCTACACAGAAGCTTTGCTAATCCTTGCCAATTTTTCATCGTGCGTATATTCGCCATCAGCACTAACAAATCTACTATGATCATATTTGACCAGAGAGATGGTGATGTTTGCGTCCAAGCCACTAGCTTTGGCAGTGGTGGATGTTTTTCACTTTTTAGCCGTAACAAGTGCCAAAAGGATCACCAAAATAAAACAACTAGCACACGATTGAACCCAACAAAATCAAGAAAAATATCCAAAATATTCACCAAAATTTTTGAAAAATTAATCCAAGTTATTCAATATAGTAAAAATTCGGTGAATAATTGTGCCTATATAAAATATAGGAGAATTTCTTGGATGTCGATGGAGATAGAGAGTTTTGTGTGGGTAATGGTGTTTATGGAGAGAGATAGTGGAGATTTGTGGTGAAGATGGAACACTTAAAGAATTTAATGAGATTGGAATCGAGGCTTGGTTGGGGTTTTTTGGGTTGGAATTGGAAAGAAAGAGAGAAAAGAAAGAGTTTAGAAGAGAAAGGAAAGAGAAGATGAAGGATTTTTAGAAGAAATTTTCGGGGATTTTCGTATTTGGATGAGGAAATAAGGAAGGAAAACGGGTTAATGAATTTTAAAATTTAAAATCTCAATTTTGTAGTGTGATACATGGTGAACAAATATGGCTTTAAAAGGTTTGTCACGGTTAAAAATGCATTGAGTTGGGGCATTGATCGCAGCAAATGAAATTATCTCGGATGGATTTGCTGCGACAAAAAGCGCTACTGTCCAACTATTAATGGATTTGCCGCGTTGAAAGGAATTGAATTGGAAATATTCGCACGCAATGGAAAACACTTCTGCCCAAAATTTCTATTGATTCACTCCAGTGAATCAAAAGGTATTGATTCATTCACCACGGCAAATTTTGCTTTTGTCTAAGCTAACTTAAATTTTTTTCTCGGACATTCTCTCATTCTCTTTCGCTCCTTTATCTCCGAATGGACAATAAATAAGATTAAACATATATAAAATAACTAATCTAAAGAAAATATAAGAAATGTAAATTTTTTTGATTGCCTTCCTAGTAGCACTTTTTTAAGTCATTAGCTTGACATCCTATGTTGATCAACCTAGAGGAACATTGTTGTGTCCATCTTCCTCTTTTCCACCGTGATACAATTTCAATCGAATACCATTGACCTTAAACATGGAATCCTTACCTTTAATCTCAATCAGTCCATAAGGGAATGCTTGTACTACGTCATAAGGTTCACTCTATTGGGACTTGAGTACCAAGTGAACAGTCAAAGCCTAGAATTATAGAGCAACACTTTGTCACCTACATGATGGAATTCTTTATACAAATGTTCCTGTCATTACACTTCTTGGTCCTTTCTTCGTAAAGCCTTGTTTTGTCATAGGCTTATCCTCGAAATTCCTCCAATTGGCAGAGTTCTAGTAAATTCTTTTCACCAACTGCATTGTAGTTGAGGGCCTTCTCTCCAAGTTCTCTCACTGGAATCCATTTTACAAATGCCTTTATGGCATTACAAAATGCATTCAAGCCACTGGAGTGCAAAACTAGCAATAGTTCTTCAAGGAAGCAACCAAAGAAAGGTTGAACATTTTGATAATGATACTACTGACTTGAAGTTGAAGACATTACAAACCTTCAAAGGAGAGCCTTCACTTAGATTTACTGATGATGAATTTCAAAAAAATATCAAAGCCATTCCAACTGGCTTTGATTGGAAAATTCCCACAAGGCAAGCCTAGCATGGACAATTTGAGGAAAAACTTTCTAACAATAGGTTTCAAAGGAAAGTTTATGTTGGGACTAATGGATTATAATGAGCACATACTCATTCAATTCTCACTCTCACTACAAGAAGATTTTCTACCTTGTTGGATTAAAGGCTCTTGGTACTTAGATGGATTTTATATAAAATTCTTAAATGACATCCACTACTTAGATCAGATGTTGAACCTTCTACCATGCCATTATGGGTTTCTTTTAAGGATCTGCCTTGGCTTTTACTCAAAAAATCTATGCTATTTTCATTATCACAAGTAGTTACTCAAAGTGGATATGGCAATTGCATCATTAAATAGACCTAGCATTGCTAGAGTTTGTGTGGAAGCAAACATCACCAAACAAATGCCAACAAAAGTCCACTTGGAGGTAAAAGGTGAATCTTTTTGGTAGCAAATGACCTATGACGATATTCCACTGTACTACCAATGTTGTAAGTTGCAAGGTCATAGTTCTGATCAATGAAAAAAGGAAGAAAATCATGGCAAAAGGGCATTGGAAAATAGCCTCAACTTGCCTGGCCACCAGGACACTACTAGCCAACACTTCGTTACCACAATGACAACATGACTGAAGGGCCTAACAAGGAAAGAACCTCAATCAAATGGTAACGAAGTGCAAAATCAACTGGAGCGTTATCCTACCCAATCAAAGGAAAATCAATCAAACCCTAATGAATGCCATCACAATGTTGATAATCTTCAATCAGCTCCTAATGACACTCAATCTCCAAACATGGATTAGTATCCAATAGCCATTCTATCAGTTCATGAAACCCTCAATATCAATGCTAATCAATTATCCAATCAAACAGACAGGTATCAGACAAACAATTTGGTACCTACCACCTCAGCAAAACAAGGGTAAACTATTCCTAATAATAATCATTTACTAATTTTCATAAGAGATGATCAAGATATGGCGCTCATGAATTATGACAACAATGTTGATGATGAGCTTCAATACACTTTAGAAACAGATGTTTCTTCAGACAGTCACCTCACACATGAGCAGGAGATGGAACTTTCATAACAAATTTCTCAAAAACTATCTAACAAAGCTCTATTCCGTCTTATCACGATTTTGCATTGGTAGTGAAGAAAAAGGGACAAAAAAAGAGGAAACGACACAATGCAGGCACTAGTATGACTACCAGAAGTGCAGCTAATACACACAAATTATGCAATGAATAACCTCATTTGGAATATCAGAGGAATAGGTATCAAACCCTCTCTTCGTAGCCTTAAGAAACTCATTTGTATGCATAATGTTCAATTTGTGGCTCTTCTTGAATGCTTCCTATGGATAAAATTCAGGAAGTTCAAGGATTAGAGTTTTCGTTTGCTGCTTCCAATAGTAATAACAAAATTTGGATTTTCTCCACCAATAATCTTCAAGTTAATGTTTTATCTATTGAAGATCAAGTTATCCATCTGACTATTGATTATCATCTCTTCATTGCCCCTATATATGCTTCTATTACTTATGTTAAAAGCACTATGCAAGGTAGAGTTCCTCTCTGGAATTCTTTGTCTAATTTTGCTTCTACATGCAATGGCCTTTGGCATAGCTAGAGAAGATTTTAACACTATTAAGGATATGACTGAGTACTTGGGTAATTCTCAGCCAAGCCATAGAAGACTTGTTGAGTTGAATAATGCTCTTAACAATTACTATCTCCACAATATTTCCTTTACTGGCTCAAGATTTACCTGGTATGGTAAATGACTTGGTATATTTGCTTGGGAAAGATTAGATACTGTGGCTTGTGAGTACCACCTTACTAATACCTTTCAGGCTTCATCTATTGTCCACCTCAACATAACTTGTTTAGGTTTCTCATCCCTTCTTTTCTCTTTGACTAATCCTACTTATACTGGTCCTAAGCCTTTCAGGTTTATGAATGTTTGGATTAACCATCCTACTTTCCTTCATATGGTTGAACAAAGCTAGAATCAGCACTGCCTTGGTTCTCCTATTCAGAAGTTTTGTGCTAAACTCAAGAGATTAAAATTTGATCTTAAGAGCTGGAACAAAGTTTCTTTCAGCAACATTTTCCAAAGGGTTAAAGAGGTTTGAAGATGATGTTACTGGAAAGGAACATGCCTTTCAAAATGATCCCTCTACTCAGAACCAAGTTAACCTTTCTGAAAGTTAAATTGAGTTGCTTAAATGCTTATGAAAAGAAAAAAAACTATTGGAAACTAAAATCCGACTATAGAAGGTTGATCATACACTTCCTTTTTTCATTCCTGCATGAAGTCTAAGCATAACAATTTTTGCATTAGAAGATTGAAGAATAAAGATGGCCACTGGATTGATGATCAAGATATGCCCAAGCAAGAGGCTATTAACTTCTTTCACAATTTCTCAGTTCAGGAAATATCACTTTGGACAATCAAATGCTTAATTTCATTACTCCTGAGATTACTACTGAGGAGAACGAACAGCTTCTCTTCCTTCCTACTTTGGAAGAATTAAAACAAGTTGTGTTTAATTTGAACCTTGATAGTTCAGCTAGTTCAGCTAGTTCAGCTAGTTCAGATAGTTACAATGGTCATTTTTACAAGTCATGTTGGCATATAGATTGCCAATGACTATTATGAGGTAGGCATTGACTTCTTTGAGGGATCTAATCTGCTAAAGGCTGTCACTAGAACCCTCATCTGTCTGATTCCTTAGGTTAATAATCCTTCCACTTTTTCTAATTTTAGACCTATAAAGTTCTCACCAAACTTTTGGCCACTAGAATGCGAAGAATTCTTCCTAAACTAATTTTTGAGAAGCAAAGTGCCTTTATCAAAGGAAGGAACAATTTTGACAACATCTTATTGGCTTTGTTGAATACATTAACAAAAAGGTTAGAAGGGGAAACATTATTTTTCATGTTTGACATGGCTAAGGCTTTTGGTAGAATCTTTGGTTTTCTGGAGCAGACCCTCAATAAATTTGGTTATTCTCAACATTTCATTCGGATCATTCACAATTGCATTGGTAATAATTGGTTTTCTATTATTCATAATGGCAATCCTTTGGGCTATTTCTATTCTATCATTTATAATTAGTGTTAGACAAGGGGACCCTATAGGGAATCTCCTCCTATTTATAATTGCTGCTAAATCTTTTCCTAAGTGTTTGAAGGCTCAGTTTGCAGAAGGTAAAATGGAATACTTTAGCACCAACAGAAAGAACCTTCATATCACTCACTTCACTTATGCAGATGGCATTATAATCTTTTATAATAGAGGCACAAAAAAGTCAACAATCTGATGAAATTTCTCTATACTTATGAAAGTGCTTCTAGTCAAAATGTTAATGCAGCCAAGAGCAACTTCTATCTTCCTAAAAACATGGGGAATAGATCTAGACGATTCAATAGAATAATTGGTTTCAACAAAAAGAACTCCCTTTTACATACATTGGCTGCTCAATCAAAAAGGGAAGGAAACCAATGTTTCAACCAATGGTGGATACAATAAATAGCTACATTGCTAGTTGGAAGAATAAGATTCTTTCTGTGGATGGTAGACTGATCCTCATCAAACATGTCTCTTATACACATCCCTGTGTATAAACCTCAGTAATCCAGTCTCCAAGGTCTAAGCAGGTGACTAAGGACTTAAATAAGATCTACAACTTCTTTTATACACATCTAGGGTTCTACTAAAAGAGGCAAAAAAAATGCACTAGAAACCTTGGCATCAAATAACTCAACCAATTGAGTCTAATGGCATTCGAATCACCAGCTTAGACCAGCAAATTGATGGCATGTCCATGAAATTATAGTGGAATTTCAGGTCTAGAACTTCTCTTTGGAACATCTTTATGTCTCAACATTACCTTCTTAATGGTGAACATCCTTCCTTACCTACCTTCCATAATAGAGGTTCCTTTACCTGAAAAATAGTACTAAAGTTTAAAGGAGGATTTGATAATATATGTATTCTGCCTATATCGGGAAGGTCTTCCTTCTAGTTTAAAACTGGGATGGAATAGGTAAAATTCACTTGCAAGATCAGCCTATTTATGACATATCCCTCAAATAAGCCTGGAATGGTGACTGCTAGAATCTTTATGAAATTCAAGATAACAACCCTACCTTCCAAATCCAATGGCTCAACAACAAAATTTTTGGCTTTACTACAGGTAAAGATGAGCATGCTAGGCAGCGAATCAAATATGGTAAATTTATTGTTACTTCTGCTATTAATCTCCTTAATTCTGGTAAGTCTTCCCTCTTTTAGTAGAACTATGATTTGGGACACTAGAATCCCTTTGAAAATCATTATTTTTAGATGGAGGCTCTTAAATAAATCCTAGCCTTTGGATTTTAATCTTAAGAGGAAAGGAATTATTTTGGCCTCACAATAGCCGTAAGGTTTTAGTCACGAGGAAAATTTAGATCATATTTTTCTAACTGTGATTTGTCAACTACAGTGTGGAACCATTTTAAATTGTTTTTACCAGAAGGAAATCACACTAGTAACATGCATCAAACTCTCAACTGTTGGTGGCTCAATCATAATAAGAAAACCTTGATAGGTTTGATGTATAAGATTATTCCTAGCATTATTTGCTGGGAGGTTTGGAAGGCCAGAAATTCTAGAGTCATTAAAGATCTTAAAACTTCTTTGGTTCATTATGTAATTCATTCTATTAAATCCATGATTCACTCAATATTAGCTGCATTCCCTTTTTCATCTTGCTCCCAGAAAGACATGTATCTTTCAGAGCATTCCTGGATACAAGCACTCGCACATACTAAAGTAAATAAAATCATAGCAGTTACATTTTAGCCTCCAATGCATGCAACATATGAACTTAATTGTGATGGTGCGTGTAAAGGCAACCCAGGTCCTATTGTAGGTGGAGGAGTTCTTGGAGATTAGAATGGTATTATTATTTTTGCCATTGCATCTTTTTACAACAATACAGGAACTAATCTTCAAGCAAAAGCAATGGAACTCCTACAAGGACTTCAAATATGCTACAAGGAATCACAAACATTGAATTGGAACTTGATTCTCAAATTCTTATATAGATTGTGAATCAATTTGTGAAGATCCCCTGGAACTTACACCCTTACACTTAGCAAATTTTCATGCAAAATCAAATGCATCATTTTAGGCATACACATTCAAAGAATCTAATGCTCTTGCTGCTCACTTGGCAAATTGGGGATGTGATAATAGGTGCTCTATGATATTTGATCATAACAATCTTCCCAATTGTTAGATTACTAGCATTGCTAGATAGGGTTGGATGTACTTACCTTAGGATTACATAACATACTAGGGTTAGGGTTTTTACTCTAGGAGGTTATCCCTCCTTGTATTTTTTAAATTTAATAATAAAATTTGGGAGTAGCGCAACCCACAACTATTCAAGTGGCTAGCTAATAAAAAAAAATTGAGGGCCTTGTTTGCCTAGAATGGCTTATTCTCTTGTTCCACTGGTAAGTGACATGCCTTTCTGAAAACCAACCTGTAACGTGACCTACTAATCGGAATTTTGAATGTCGTCCTATATACCCACAATGCATCATCCAATTTATGAGATCAATCCCCGCCAGAAGAATTTATAGTTTTTTTCCAAGATCTCTTGAGCGCTCTATTTGACACCTCTGCTTACTCAATGAGTTTACAGATAATAGGGTAATCAAACCTTATGTGTAACCCATATTTTGACAATAAAACTTCAAACTAAGAATTCTTAAAATGTGATCCTCCTTCTAATGATTGCTCGTGTAACTCCAAACTATGAGAAAATAATGTGCTTGATGAATTTAATGACCACCTAGGCATCATTAGTAGGTTGTGCTTCTGCTTCCACCCATTTAGAAACATTGTCTTACAGCTAGTAAGATGTACTTGTTTGAGAAAGAACTCAAAAATGGATCCATGAAGTTAATGCCCTAAACGTCAAATAATTCAACTTCCAAGATATTGTTGAGATGCATTTCACTCTTCCTAGACATATTTCTTGCCCGTTGACAAGCATAGCATTGCTCCACAAATAATCTAGCATCCCGAAATAGTATAGGACAGTATAGCCACTCTAAAGAACCTTTGCAGCTGTACGATGATTTTAATGATGTCTTCCTATAGGAAAAGAGTGATAGATTCTTATTATTCTCCATCTCTTTCTTAGGTTCACATCTTCAGATCACTTGATCTTCACACCTTTTGTACAAGTATGGTTCGTCCCTGAAGTAAAATTTCAAATCAAAAAACATTTCTTTATCTGATTATAACTCAACTTTGGGGAAAGAATTTTTCCGCTTCCGAGTCAGCATGCCGCATGGTGACACTAACTACCATCAATCTCTGAGAAAGAAAATTCTAAGAGACAGATTGGCAACATTTCTTTCTCAATTTCTGGCGGTGGTTGTCATCCAAACAAATGGTTAGCCATTGTATTATCAATCCCTTTCTTGTCAACCACCTCCCAATCGAACTCCTACATTAGTAAAATCTAATGGATTAATCTTGGTTTGGCATCCTGCTTAGTAAATATTTCAATGCAGCATGATCTGTATGCACAATAACTTTATAACTTATCAAATATGAATGAAATTTGTCAAAGGAAAAAACTACAACTAGCAATTCTTTCTCAGTCGTAGAATAATTAATCTGAGCTTCAGTTAAACGGTTCTTCTAGCATAGTACACTATATAAAGAACCTTGTCCTTTCTCTAAAAATGATTGCACCTACATTGTAGTCACTTGCATCACATATTAATTCAAAAGATTTAGACCAATCAAGTGACACAATTACTGGTGTAGTCACTAATGCTATCTTTAGGACTTCAAATGGGCAAGAAACATTTTTCATCAAAATTAAACACAACATCCTTTTGAAATAATTCACATAGAGGCTTAGAAATAAAGGAAAATTTTCTTACGAAACGCCAATAAAAACTAGCATGACCCAAGAAACTCCTTATTCCTTTTATATCGCTAGGCGAGGATAGCTTTTCAGTCATCTCTACCTTAGTTTTGTCTATCTCTATACCTTTAGCAGATTTTTTTTCCCCAACACAATTCCTTCTTGTACCATAAAATGCCATTTTTCCCAATATAAAGAAAGATTAGTATCTTCACAACGTTGAACAACCAAAAGACAAAATACGGAAATAATCATCAAATGTGGTTTTCTAGACAGAAAAATCATCCATAAAAATTTCAATACACTTCTCAATTATATCATCGAAAATAGAAAACATGCATATTTGTAAAGTTCCTAGTACATTAGAAAGGACAAAAGGCATTCTCTTATATGCAAAAGTACCATAAGGACACGTAAAAGTTTTCTTTTGTTAGTCTTTCAAGACTATTGCAATTTAGAAATACTTAGAATACCCATATAAAAGCAATAGAAACCTTGACCTGCTAAACGTTCTAACAATTGATGAATAAAAGGAAGAAAAATGTGGTCTTTTCGAGTAGCCTCATTTAGTTCCTTTTAATCAGTGCAAACCTGCCATCTGGTGACCACTCTAGAAGGAATTTACTACTCATTATTATTCTTATTCACAATTATAGTCATTCCCCTTTCTTATGAACTATTTGAGTATGGTTAATCCACTCACTATCACTAGTGGCATTACTTCCTTCTTTATAGCTTCTTTCAGAGTGAGATTTAACCTGTATTGTGCCTATCTTGTATGGTTTATGGACATATATCATTACAATTTTATGCATGCAAATAGTAGGATTAATCCTTTTATATCACTTTAACTCTAAGCAATTGCAAATTTATGCTTCCGCAAGACATCAAACAATTTTTGTAATTGGTCATCCGACAAGTATGTACTCACAATAATAGTCAATTTGTCATTTTATCCTAAAAATGCATTCTTTAAATGACAAGGAAGTAGCTTCAACTCTACCTTGAAGAGTTCATTGGCCGGATGCCCCTACCTAATTTTTTATGTAGCACTGAGTCTTTTTCTAGAGGATTTGCCTACAGCATCCTTAAGCAAGTTTTTGTTGGCTCATCATGCTTTTAATATTTTGAGCTTCCATCAGAGCCTTTTTTAGTGAAAGTTGTGTAACTTGACTCCTTCAAAAATTTCAAAGAGTGTATCAACTAAATCAGTCATCATTGCATCATCACAAATAGAAGGAATTTTAAGAGAATCAAAAATAGAAAAATTGATAGTCTGATCTCATTGACTATCAATTGCTGTTTTCCCTCTTGCACATCAGTAAGTGCTCTACTAGTTGCTATAAATAACCTCTCAAAGATTAATGGTATGTCTTTGTCTTCCTCTATGTCCAAAATAACAAAATCTGCTAGAAGGTACCATCTATCCACTTTGACCAAGACATCTTCTACTATCCTCATGGGAGATTTGAGGCTTCTACAGCCAGCTTGAGTGAGACATTTTTAGGTATGAGTTCCTTGCCATTCAATCTTCGGTAAATAGCAATATGAGTTCTCTTGCCATTCAATCTTCGGTAAATAGCAAGTAACATTAAGTTAACTGATGCTCCAAAATCACAAAGTGCTTTCTCAAAATGCATCCCTCCACCAATGCATTGGATGGAGAATGAACCAAAATCTTTCATCTTTGGAGGTAATTTCTTCTGGATAATAGCATTGCAACCTTTTGTTAATGGCAAAACTTCACCTCCTAGCAATTTCTTCATGTTTGAAAGTAGTAGCTTTATGAATCTGACATAGCTAGGCATCTTTTCAAGAGCTTCTATGAGTGGAATTTTGATTTCCACCTTTAAAAGAATTTCTAGAAACCTCTTAAATATACTTTCTTCCTCTTTGGCCTTTAACTGATTAGGAAAAGGAATCCTAACTGCTATGTTTGGTAGTTGATTGTCAAGATGACTGTCAGGCTTCTTTCTTGGTAGAATCAAATATTTCTCCTATATTTTCTTATTATGATTTTCTTCCTTTTGCTCGATTTCCTTAGTACCAGTTGTTTTCCCACTTCTAAACATTGCAGGCATTGCTTGATCCCTTGGATTAGGAATGGTGCCACTAGGTAATGTCCCTAGTGGTCTTTCTACTAGCATATTTGCAATCTTCCTAACCTGAATCTCCTAGTGGTCTTTCTACCAGCATCTTTGCAATCTTCCCAACCTGAATCTCCAAATTCTTGCTTGAAGTTTTGTGACTATCGTCCTCTCAATAGTTGACTACACAAACTGATTTATTGTATCTATGAATCTCTGAATTGCTAAAACACCAGCTATATGATTGAATTTGGTTGGTCTACTACTAAGGTTGAAATTGTTGTTGCGGAGATGTGGGCCTAGGATTTTGATTATTTGGTTGAGTACATTTTTGGTTCTTCTATTTCTACTAATCTTCCCAAGAAAAATTTGGGTGATTCCTCCAACTCGAGTTGTAAGTACTGCCAAACTGATTGTTCTGTGGTCTGAATTGGTTCTGATTCCCCATATAGTTTACCTACTTTGAACCTGAAGAAGAATAAGAAGAATTCAGTGTACTACATTGACCATTCGGATGATCACCTGCACATAAGTCGCAAATAAGTGGCTATGGAGTAGCCACGGCATTTTCTATCATTCCATCCATCCTCTTTCCTAGTTTCTCTAATTAATTTGTTATAAGCTTTTGTTGAGCCATCAGTGCATCCATGCTATTTATTTCAAGAACTCCTCAGCGATGCTCTTTTGATTAACAACTTGCTAAATGAGGATATTAATTAGTTGATATCTTGTCAGAAGCTCCTAAACTTTCTGAAGGTGTCTTATTATGAGATAAAGATCCATCAGCTGAGGAATCAATTGCTTCTCACATAACTATGTATAAACCCTTGCAAAAAGTCTAAATTTGTAACCATAATTGTAGACCATGATGGGGAAACTTATTCAGAAGATCATTGAATCTCTTCTATGCTTTACCAAGATTTTTCCATCCTACTGGTTGAAAGAAGTGATATCGTTCCTGAGCTTTGACATTTTAGAGGGTGGAAAGTGTTTCGTCATGAAATCTTGAGTCAATCCCTCCCAAATAGTGAATGTTCCTTGCTTATAACCTTGTTTCCAGAACTTGGCTTTTTCCCTCAACAAAAAAGGAAACAATTTGAGCTTGGAAGTGTCATCGCTAACTCTATTCTACTTGCATGTGTCACATACTTTCTCAAAATTCATGAGATGATAGTGGGGATCCTCACTAGGAAAACCTCCAAACATTTCATGTTGTTCGAGGCTTGGAAATGAGACCAGTCTTTATACACATCTAAAATTATTGGTTTGAATAGGTAGTGGGCCAGTATTTACTTTTATCAACCAAAAGTAGGTAGAGTATATTTAGCCAGAGAAAGATTGTTTCTGACATGTACATTTTGTCCATTGTCTCCAAACTCTCCATTATTCCCATTGTTACTAATGTTTTCACCAATTTAGGAATTTAACCATAATGAGAATTCAAAAAAATAAACAATCTTCACGTGGAATAATTATACTTAACAAGAAAAGAAAAGGAAAGAAAAATTCTAAAGTATGAATTATTTTGACTTTTAATATTGCCTGTGATAAAAAAAAAATTTCCAACAACAATACCAAAAACTTGATGTGTAAAAAGATAAATTAACCTAATCAACTAATTGAGTGCATAAGATCAATATAGTAAAGTGAATACGAATTGTTCCCACGAGAAAAAATATTCAAGCAAGTACCAAAAGTGGTCAACAATTTCAATCTAGATGTTTTAAATGGGTGTCACATTAAAATTTTCAATTAAAATACCACAATGTATGAAAAATATAAGATAATACAACTAACTTAAATGAGCAAATTGACAAATATAAAGGAAATAGGTCAAGTACTAGACTAGTAATTTTTCTGAATTAACTTAATGCACCAAAGTATCCAAGTCAATCGCTCATTCGTAGAGATTCAATTTCTGAAATTCAACCCAACCCCGATCTCTCATGATGAAGCATTCTATCAATCTAATTGTTCTTCAAAGGGAGATTACTCTTGGGTCTAGTTCCAATTAAATTGAGGAATATGTAAATTGAATTATCAAGAACAAGTAGAAACTCGTATCAGGCATTTTTTACACATCTCAATCCTTAATCTTATATGACATCTAGATGTGTATAAGAGACATGTTACCTCAGCCAATCTCTCCAAGACAAGAGTTAGATACTCTCTAAAATTGTCCCATTTGTGATGGTTATTATTGTTTCAGCATTTTTCTGCACCGCTAGGCCGAAAACAACCTCCAAACAAACTAATTTAAATGTTGAGCATTCCATTGTATAAGCAAAAGAATTAGAAAGAAATTTAAAGTGCACTAAAATATGAACTGACCTCTAAACAATTGTTGTTCGTCTAGACTTAAATTTGTAATGCAAAGACTTCTATTTTGAATGATCGGCAAGAAATTGTAAGGTTGAAAGGAAATTTTATAATTAAAAAAGGAAATGTATGCTAAAATACATAAACTACTTGCTAAAATGCACAAATTGCTTGCTGAAATTATTAACCTGCTTGCTAAAATGCCAAGATAAGCTGAAATGCATAAACTACTTGTTGAAAATGTACATGAACACAATTGAAACGAAGTAAACTGCTTAAAACTATCTAAAACTATAGATTTTGAGAGGCTAAGTCATTTGATTTGACTGATTTTTGTTGGAGTTTGTTGTTGGTTTTTCCTTCAACGTTTCATGCTTTTCTAGGCCTTTTCAAACTTTAATAACTATTATCTACAACTGCCAAATTCAATTTTGAGCCTTTCCTTCCTTTTCTATCCACTTGGCAGTAATTACTCATATTCCTATTTGTGGGATGATTTGTCTCCATGCAGATTTTAGTTGTGCCACTTGTCATGGTGGTTGACCCATATTCCTTGCCATTACTTCCACCAACTCTTGAATTAGCCCTTAGGGCCGATTTGACAATAACACCTAATCGGCATTGATGGTATCGGCATACCTCCACCAATTTGTTACCTTGCTGATTTGACAATAATACTCAATTAGTACAACTTATATCAGCAAAATTGGTAAAGATACAATTGATATCAACATAAAGTCGTCGATTCGGCAACTATATTTAGTTGTCGGTTATGCTGGCTGATTTGTACCAACAATTATCTATGAGTGCAATTAAATAAATTGCTGGTTAATTAAGTCGGTTCATGGGAAAATTGCATCGTCTGTAACTAACCTTATACGAAATTAGTTTATGCTTGCTAAATTGAAAATACAGAAATTAATAACGACACAGCCAGCAAGTAAAATGGCCATTATGCTAAGACTTGATTAAATGGATTGTAGAAAATTTACTAATAATAAAAGCGATAATAGAATTAAATTATGTAAAACAAATAGAATAACAACAACTATGCTGAACTAGAGACCTTGAATTGATTAAACTCGTCTTTAACTTAAAAACAAAAAGGTTAAACTAAAAGAGTGCAATGGAAAAAAAATCAAACTAGAGAATTAGAAAAGAGTAGGATACTTTCTTCTTCATTCTCATTCCTCCTAATGTGTGGTGATAATGTGAATTAGTAACACACATAGCTTCTTACCTAGATTGTTCTAGAAGTGCTTACGTGGCAGCCTCATTAAGGGCAATTATGTAATTGAGCTTCGTGTGAGCTAAATAGGGGGCTTGAGTGCTACTAAAAAGGAGACAATTCAGATAATAAAACAGATACTTGCAACTCGGATATTCCACTTTCTCTCTCCTCCTAGAATCCAATTCTAGCTTCATCAATTGGCGCCGAATCTGTGGGAATCGACTGATTTCCATCACTTTCAATCAATTCTCAGTCATCTGAATTGTTTTCTTTTTTCTTTGAAAAGGATGAAGAACCGTGGAACACGACGAATTGCCAGCAAAGACGCCGAAACGAGCGATCAGCGCCTCGTAGTGCAAACCGATGAACTAGAAAACGTCGGTGCACCAACCGAGACTCCGCAAAAGCAAAACGATGTTCTGAAGTACATTGCTAATCACTTCGAGTCTTTTCGAGCATTCGTAGAACAACGCGAGAGCAAAACTCAGTCCGAGCGCTTGAACCGAGTTTATACTCAACAAGCTGAACAGAAGCGTGATCCCGGCCGATGACCTGGCAAAGACCGGTCGATGCCGTTCATCCAGCCGATCTGCCACACAAATTAACAAAGTCACGCTCAAATGAGCAATCAGATGAGTCACATTCATCGACAAGCAAAAAATTATTGATGCGCGAGAGACTCGGCGCACACTCTTCAAGAAAATCAGGATGTGAGGACCCTCCTCGATTGTACTTAAAACAACTCGAGGACTTAGAACCTCGAAAACAAGATCCAAGAGATTTTGAAGAAGAACAATTTGCTCCTGAATACTCCTGCTACGGCAGAGATTGATAGAGATCCGTTCACAATCTCTATCAAAATCGAACCTCTTCCAACACAATTCAAGTTGCCGGACCTAGATGTGTATAAGAGACAGAATCTGATCCGTCAGATGACCTATAACACGTGGTGGCAATCACTAGCCTGTATGGTTACAGCGACGCAACCCGATGCAAGTTGTTCGCAACGACTCTTCGAGGCCCGGCACAAAAATGGTTCCAGGAATTGCCGAGGAACTCAATTGCTACTTTTCACGACTTGGCGAAGTCATTCCTGAGTCACTTCAGGAGTAAATCAATATTGCAGAAAGACACATCGCACCTCATGAACATCCGGCAGAGGTCCGATGAGTCACCTAATAAATTTGTAGACCGCTTTAATGATGAGGTGGTCCAAATAAAAAATGTTGATGGAAAGAATTCTGGTTGCTGCTTTCTGCAGCGGCATATGACCAGGTGTCTTCAACGCCGAATTGGCCAAAAGAATGCCAAATTCCTATTCAGAGCTTCTAGAAAGAGGTTCAGAGTTTATCTTGGGTGAAGAGTCTTTGTGACAAAAAGGGAACTCTATGATACACAAAGAGAAAAAGTTCTTTAGACTTCTAGATGTTCCTCAGAAAAACTGAGAGTCGCAGATTGATTGAGCTATTCCAGGCCCATACCTATGGCGAACCGGGTGGTTTTCCCTAACAATAACATCGGGAACCGACCCCCGCGAACAAGGAGCCATCCCGACGCGGACTTCACACCTCTCAATGTGACGAGGAGAGAAATATTATATCAAGTCCAACACTTAGGTCTTCTAGAGTCCCCTCCTCGGATGGTTTTAGCCTCAGACAAAAGAGACCGGTCAAAGTATTGTGCTTTCCATGGTCAACACGGTCATGATACCGAGGCATGCAATCATTTGAAAGTTGAACATATAGATTGAGAAGGCCATCCAGGAAGGGCATTTGCAGCAATTCATCTGCCGAACTGCGGTAGAGTTCCAGAGGAACAGTGCCAACCAAAGAAATCCGGCGCAACCTCGACCGCCACCTCGTCAACAGATCCGGGGCGGCGAGAACAGAAACAATCCTGCGGCTAATCAAGATGAACAAATCCGCGTAGCCGGGGTGATAAACACAATTGCCGGAGGCCCGATGACCGGGGACTCAAACAATGCCCGAAAAAATTATGCCAGGAACTTTCCTTCAGGAGAGGATCGGGAAAAATGACTGAAGCCATTTATGAGCCTCGGATACACCTCCGAAGACCCAGTCCCTAGCCGAATGCCACACAATGACCCCATAGTAATTCACGTAAATGTGGCTGGGTATGAAATGCATCGCGTGTTCGTAGACACCGAAAGTTCGGCGGACATAATCTTTTGGGATGCTTGGGTCAAAATGCATATGGATCATTCTTTGATAAAGCCTTTCAAGACTCCGTTGGTGGGCTTCACCGGAGACTCGATCGTGCCAGAGGGACAAATAATGCTTCCACTGTGTCTTGGAGCTCTCCCGAAGCACAGAATTGAGATGACCAATTTTGTCATCGTCAAAAGGGACAGCTCCTACAATATGATAATCGGTCGACCCACACAGTACACCTACAGAATCCTTCCCTCCGTATTCCATATTGGGATAAAATTCATGCTAAGGGATGGCTCTGAAGGAACGGTTATTGGCAGCCAACAAGAAGCCCAAGCCTGCTATATGATGTCTTTGCGGTCCCAATCGCAAATGATGTCCATTGCAGACAAGGCTTACTTGGAAACCTTTGATGCCTCATCCACCTGGAATGGATTTGAAGAGCCCACGACGAGTCAGAAAGAGCGGGAAGAGACGGGGCAACCCCGGCTGGGAGCTACTGAAATCCCTGAACCTCCAGAGCATAAAGGAAAGGGCAAGGCAAAGATCGAGACCCAAGACGAGGTTCATATTGAGGAGATAGCTTTAGATCCGAGTTACCGACGTTTCCAGTGCAGCTTAATTGCACAGATGAGGCGAGGTGGACAAACTCTTAATAGCCAGATTGATTAGAGAAGTATTGTATCCCACATGGCTTTGTAATCCTGTCCTTGTAGCAAAACCAGACTCTTCTTGGCGAATGTGCCAAGATTTTACTGATCTAAATAAAGCTTGTCCAAAGGACAGTTATCCGTACCCCCGGATCGATACAGTAGTAGATTCATTTGTTGGATTTTACATTTTACATTTTTTAGATGCATTTGAAGGCTACCATCAAATATACATGGCTAGAGAAGATGAAGAGAAAACCTCTTTCATCACTGACAGGATCGAGGCACGTACTGCTACACTACGATGCCCTTCGGACTCAAAAATGTCGAAGCTACCTATCAGCGCCTCGTCAATAAGACCTTCAAGTCCCAAATAGGAAGAAACATGGAGGTATATATTGATGACATGGTGGTTAAAAGCCGAACATACGAGGAAACCCTGGAAGATCTCAGGGAAACATTTGAGATGTTAAGATCCATCCAAATGAGGCTGAATCCCAAAAAATGTACATTTGGGGTCCCCTCGGGAAAATTCTTGGGATTTATTGTTTCTCACAGAGGAATCGAGGCAAACCCTGAAAAGGGTCAAGCCATAATTGATATGAGAACTCCCAGCTCGATGAAGGAGGTTCAAAGACTAACCGGTAGAATGGCTGCCCTAAATCGATTCTTGTCCAAATCAACAGAGAGAGGCTTACCATTCTTCCGAGTCATAAAGAAGACTGAGGGTTTTCAATGGACCGAAGAAGCTTCTAAAGCCTTTGAAGAGCTTAAAGAATATTTAGGTACTACTTACCGAAGCTCGCTTCTCCTCAGAAAGGCGAACCGTTATACCTGTATATCTCGATTGCCGAACCAACAGTTAGCTCGGTCCTATTGAGGCAAGACGAACAGGGTAACCAGTGCCCTGTATATTTCATAAGTAAAGTGCTTCAAGGTCCAGAGAAGAACTACACTCCTATTGAAAAGGCCGCCTTCTCGTTGGTGGTGTCGGCTCGGAAGCTGAGACCTTATTTTCATGGTCACAAAATAATAATTTTGACCAACCTTCCTTTGAAAAATATCTTGAACAAACCAAATGCATCAGGTCGAATGCTAAAGTGGTCTGTAGAGCTGTTTGAGTTTGACATAGAATTCAGATGTCGGACAGCAATCAAAGCTCAGGCTCTCGCCGATTTCATTGCAGAAAGCTGTGACATCGAAAAGGTTGATCTCATTCTGACAACCGATCCAGTAAAAGAGCAAAAAATGAGGGAAGACCTTGCATGGGAACTTCATGTTGACGGAGCTTCGTGTGAGTCCTTGAGCCGGGGCAGGGATAATAATCCAATCTCCAGAAGGGGACTATCTCACTTATGCCCTCAGATTCAGATTCAAGGCTTGAACAATGAAGCTGAGTATGAGGCCCTTTCTGTGGGATGGAAATGGCCCACCAGATGGGTGCCTGAACCTTAAAGATTCATTCTGATTCTCAGCTTGTTGTGAATCAAAGCCTAGGAAATTACGAGGCTCGAGACGTGATTTTGCACAAGTACCTAGCCGAGGTCAAAAGCTGGATTGAAAAATTTAAAAAAGTAGACATCATCAAGATTGCCCGAACGAGAAATACGCACGCCGATGCTCTGTCAAAACTAGCCTCGGCTATATATTCGCATTTAACGAAAGAGATTTTGGTAGAACTGCGGGAACGAAGATCTGTTGACATCTCCGAAAGAATCTCTTGTATCCAACCGGACCTCAGTTGGATGGAACCCCTGATAAGTTATTTGAATAATGAGAAGCTCCCTGAGGATCATGCCGAAGCTAGAAAGGTCAAATACCGAGCCACCAAGTATACACTTACTAACGGAATCTTATATAAAAAGGCATATTTGTGCCCCTTGCTGAGGTGCCTCACTCCATCCGAAGCTAACTATGTTCTACGCGAGGTACACGAGGGCATATGCGGAAGTCATGTCGGTCCTTGGAGTTTAGCTCGCAAAGTCTTGCTAACTGGGTACTACTGGCCAACCTTACATTCTGATGCAGATACTTTGGTTCGGGCGTGTCATCAATGTCAAGTACATGTTCCGATACCACGATGACCCGGCTCGGATATGGTTCCCATTCAGAGCCCGTGGCCGTTTGTTTAGTGGGGAATTGATATTTTGGGCCCACTTCCCCGAGGGATAGGCAAGCTTCAGCTTTTAGTAGTAGCGGTTGACAACTTCACTAAATGGATCGAGCAGAGCCCCTGGCATCAATCTCGGGAAAAGCAATAGAGAAATTCTTTTGGAAAAGCATTGTCTGTCGATTCGGTATCCCTGCGGTACTTATTTCCGATAATGTGTATGAAAACAATTTGAAGGAGAACCTTTCAAGAGCTTCTGCGCTAACCTCGGTATCAAGCAGCGCTTCACCTCAGTCGCTTATCCTCAAGCAAACGGACAGACTGAAGTATGCAACCGAACCTTGCTGACAGGACTCAAGACTAGACTTGAAAGAGCCAAGGGCGCTTGGGTTGAGGAATTGCCCAGTGTCCTCTGGGCATACCGGACCACACCTCGAACGGCTAACGGAAATACTCCATTCAGTTTAACCTACGGGTCCGAAGCTGTTATCCCTGCCGAGATTGGGCTACCTTCGGCTCGAGTATCCTTCGGTGATTTGGAACTGAATGATGAGGCTATACGAGCTAACCTTGACTTACTTGAGGAAAAGAGGTTAGATGCATCCATACGAGAAGCCAAGTACAAGCAAGTCATAGCTAAACACTACAGTGCTAAAGTGAAGCATCGCTACCTTCAGCCCAGAGACTTGGTACATCGAAAAAATGAAGCTAGCCGTGTAGAGGGGACTAAGTAAAGTTAGATCCGAACTGGGAAGGACCCTATCGCGTAATAGAAGCTCACACCTCGGGATATTACAAGTTGGTTGACATGAAAGGGGATCCTATTCCCAGAATGTGGAATATTGTAAATTTGAAAAAATATTATCAAGGAATATAATGAAAGTCCCTTCTCAAATGTCAGATGTTCCAGCTGCTCCAACTCTAAGAGTTTCGGATCCAGTTGAACAAAAAAGCAATTGATTGAGGGCCGAGGCTTAGCAGTCCCCCCTCAAGGGCCGAGGCTTAACAGTCCCCCCAAGCAAAATAAAGCCGTGCCAATCCTCAGAGGTTCGGACAAGGCACTGTCAGATGTTCCAGCTGCTCCGACTCTAAGAGTTTCGGATCCAGTTGAACAAAAAAGCAAATGATTGAGGGCCGAGGCTTAGCCCCCCTCAAGGGCCGAGGCTTAGCAGTCCCCCCTCAAGGGCCGAGGCTTAGCAGCCCCCCAAGCAAAACAAAGCCGCGCCAACCCTCAGAGGTTCGGACAAGGCACGACTATATCAGATGTTTCACTGCTCCAACTCTAAGAGTTTCGGATCCAGTTGAACAAAAAAGCAAATGATTGAGGGCCGAGGCTTAGCAGTCCCCCAAGCAAAACAAAGTCGCGCCAACCCTCAGAGGTTCGGACAAGGCACTGTCAGATGTTCCAACTGCTCCAACTCTAAGAGTTTCATATCCAGTTGAACAAAAAAGCAAATGATTGAGGGCCGAGGCTTAGCAGTCCCTCCTCAAGGGCCAAGGCTTAGCAGCCCCCCAAGCAACACAAAGCCGCGCCAACCCTCAGAGGTTTGGACAAGGCACTGTCAAATGTTCCAGCCACTCTGACTCTAAGAGTTTCGGATCCAGTTGAGCAAAAGCAAATGATTGAGGGCCGAGGCTTAGCAGTCCCCCCTCAAGGGCTGAGGCTTAGCAGCCCCCAAGCAAAACAAAGTCGCGCCAACCCTCAGAGGTTCGGACAAGCTCAGAACAATTTTAAGTAGCCCCTGGGAGTTCAAAACAAAGTCCAATAAAAAGAGCAACATTGGGAGCCAAGGCTGAACAGTTTCCCCGCACGGGTAGAAACTAAGCGAACCCCTTTATGCAAAATGAAATGGAAGAATGTCCGATCCGCAAAGGAAATAAAGATATTGAAAAGCAAGTAAAAAGACAAGAACAAAGAATGCCGAGGCTCTTATCAAGAAGAAAAAGTTATCCGAACTTAACTATTTCTTTTAAAAGGCCCTAACTATTACAGAAGAAGTTCCTAACTATTACAGAAGAGGTTCTAAACTACTACAACAAAATTACGTCAGCCTGAGCATCAGAAGTAGAAGGCTCGGCGTTGGAAGTGGAAGCCTGGTTCGTAGGATCGGCCTCGACTTCGGGGTTCGGACCCTCGATCATCAGAGTCGCCCCAGAAGTTTCGGGAAGTGGAGCAGGAGCTTTGAATTGGGCTTGAAGACCGTTGATGACCTCCTCGATGACGGAAGCATCGTACGGTAACCCCTCGTACAAAGCAGGGTTCTTCACCAAGTGGTCACAGGCCAGTGTTGAACCCCATGGAGAAAACCTTCTTTGTAAATTCCTTTAGCATTTCATCTGCTTCGGCCGAGGCCACAAACTGATTCCTACCCTCGATCCGAAGCTCCACCTCCCGAGACGCAAGCTTTGCGTCGGCCAGCTGAGCTTTATCTTGAAGTTAAAGAACCCTTTGCTGTCCAGATCCGTAACCTTTTAGTCTCGGTCGCCAACATCCACTTCAAGGGTCTTCTTCTCCAGCTCAGATTGCCGAAGCTTGTCCCTCACCTAGGTCAGCTCGGCTTTCCACTCGTCATATTTTTTGCCCGCCTCGATGTTGCATTTCATTTCATTAGCGTTCACGGCCTCCTTCACTGCCTGAGTCACGCTGGACTTCGCATGGGCTAACTCTTGCTTTATAGAGTTAAAGGCAGTGTTGAAGTTGGCCTCCCGATCTGCGAGGGCAGGCAAAATTGTAATTGCCTGCAAGCAAAGACAAAATGATTAGTTGTGTGAGTGGAAGTACGAGGTACCGAAGATTAAAACTTATTCACAAAGGGATAGATAGTCTTACGTTCATCAGGCCGACGTGAAGTTCGTCCAGCCTCTGTTGAGGGGTGAGCCTTTTGACATAGGCCACATCCCAAGGCAAAGCCACCATTTTGGCCTGCTCCGAGCCACCCTGGGAAATTGGGCCCGATCATTAACATCGATCGGCAAGGTGGGTCAGAAGTCAGAGCTCCCCGAGGTCGAAGGAACTGGCAGAGGGTCAACAGACAGTCGACCCCAGGGCACATCCTGTGACCCAGCAGATTTCCTCTCCTCCTCGGGAATGTATTTCATATCACCAGAAAAATCTAAGTGATAACTCACAACACTGAAGAAAGGTTAAGGAATGGGAACAAATGAGGTCCAGTTGTACTTACCATATGAGGTGATGAGTTGTTTGGATAAGGGGCATTGCCGAGCCAGTCCCAGGGGTCCGAACCCTTGCCACCGGAATATTGGACCTCGGGGGCGATGACGAGGAATAGAGGGTCATTGCGGAAGGACCCTCCCTAAGGCCAGCACAAGCCTCCCTAGTCCTCTTCCTTGTAACCCAAATTGGCTCGGGTTCGGTGGGGCGGATAGCCAGAGTAACTTCTCCGGCGAACTGGCGGCCCCGGTTCGGTTCAGGGTTTCAGAGGTAGAAGAAGTGACCTCGGCACTCCCTGATGGGATGTTGATGGTCGCAGAGGAGGATCCACTTGCTAATGAGGAGGGCTGGTTCGAGGTGCCCTCTCTTAGAGCTGTCTCTTATACACATCTAGATGTGTTTAAGACCTCTGAAACCCTGAACCGTAACCTGTCTCTTATAACAAAAAAAGTGATGAATGAAATGAAAATGATGAGTGAAGTGAAAATGACAAAGACCTTGTTGAGGGTCGTAATTTGGCAAGATGTCATGGGAAGAAAATAGTGCTGCCCAGGCCAGAATGTTGTTTGAAAGGATGGGAGATTGGTTATTGAAGTTTATTCAGATGTTATACTCAACGAGCCTCCGGGCATGAAGGGAGTCAGGTGGAGAGGCATTCTTGGTTTTTAAGTTTTCTTTTATAAGGTTCCATGGACCCCGGGGCATCGGAGGGTCGAGGTACTGAACGAAGAAAAATGACTTTTTCCAGTCATGAATAGATGAGGGGTTACCCGAAGTGAGCTGTTGCCCATTCGGGGAGATGTAAAAAAATCCCTTTGTTGGGGATAATTTCAGCATCATCCTAAATGTGTCTAGCGAAAGGGGGATATTGTGTAATCTACTTAGGAATGTGAAGCCAGCGATGACCCGAAGTGCGTTCGGGGTCAGCTGGGATATGCTGATATTCCAGTGGTTTGAAAGGTTGACTAAGAGAGGGGCTATGGGGACCCTCAGCCCCGCCTCGAGTTGTTCCTGGTTGACTGTTAGGTAACCAGGTGGAGGCAAATGGCCTCGGTCCTCGGGGGTCGGGAGCCTGATGTGCACGTTCTTGGGAAAACGGCACCGATCCCTAAGGATTTTGATATCCTCGGGGTCAAGGGAGTTCGATATGTTTTGGGTTTGAAGGTTAGGGTGGTCATTTTGTGGAGGTTCCGTGAAAAGAGCGGATCGGGAGGAAAGTTTAATGGCACTGCTGCCAAAAGCGCTTCGTCGAAAGGATTTAGCATCCTGTCAACGACGTTTACCGGAGAAGGAGGTACCGGTGTGCTAATGAGAGAGGTGGGAGTGAACGTTCCGGCCATAGTCTTCAGTTTTGAGAGCGTGTGGGAGTTTTAAGAAAGAACTCCTAGTGGTGTCCGGTGGTGACGTAAAGCGGCGGTCGGAAACCGGCAACGGTGATAGGCGGAGGGTAAAGGAAGAGGAAATTATATAAGTCTTGGATAGATGAGCGCAGAAAGGAAGAAGGAGAGAGTGTAAGTTTCTGGGAAAAATAGAGTAAAAGGGGGTGAGAGGAAGGTAAGTAAGAAGAAGAAAAGAGATTTGGGGGTGAATGGGGGTATAAATAGGAGAAGTTTCATCCAGAATGTTCTGTGTTTCTGGAGGGAAAACTTGATGGTTTCTAAATGAAAAAAGGCTTTAGGTGGGAAAGACGAAGCATTTTTGCACTAGGGCTAGTGAAAATCGAGACGTGGTCTGGCGTTACGGCGCGTAAAACGAGGTGTTTTGGCATGAAAATCGAGACGTGGTACCGGTGTTACGGCGCGAAGTGCGAGGCGTTCTGCAGCAAAATCGGAGCAAATAATGCAGAGCATTAAATGTGAAATTAGTGCATGGGGACTCAACGAAAACGTCACCCTTGAGAGTTAATGCTGCTGGTATGACTCGCCGAGGATCCAAGGATCGTTACGACCTCGGATCGGCAGAGGTTGCGAAATTGTTCCGAAGGCTTCACCTCGGATCGGTATAATACTCTTGCTTTTGGTCTTCGGTTGGGGACTGCGAACAGCCATTTTTGGCTCGGTCCCTCTCCACTAGGCTCGGCACCAAGCCGAGGGGACTAATGATAATGTGAATTAGTAACACACATAGCTTCTTACCTAAATTGTTCTAGAAGTACTTACGTGGCAGCCTCATTAAGGGCAATTGTGTAATTGAGTTTCGTGTGAGCTAGCATAGAGATAAAGCCTTAAGCCTCCTCGTGTAAATCTATAAATAGGGGGCTTGAGTTCTACTAAAAAGGAGACAATTCAGATAATAAAACAGATACTTGCAACTCGGATATTCCACTTTCTCTCTCCTCCTAGAATCCAATTCTAGCTTTATCATGTGGAGATATTCCCAGCAAGTCTACGGAATCCCATTTATTCCCCTACTCAACTCCTAAAAGTTAAAAGGTTTCCTGAAGGGATAAAATTTCCAAAATGAAAGTCAATGAAAGACTAAATTCTATCCTTGCCAAAGTATTCCCAAAATTAGCCCTTCGGCTTGGTTCACTATGGCGATTAATATCCCTCTTGAGGAGTTCGTCGCGGAGAAGAATGCTTTTGCCGCTGATCCAGGTTGCTTCTTCGCAGCGAATGAATAGAACGTCAAATGATCATAGCGGCAAACAGTACATGCACGGTCCACAATTTCCTGCTTTCTTAGTTGATATTGACTTCCAACTTGGTAAAATCACCTTTTTACGTGTATACATGGGCAACCCGATATATTAAAATTAACCAAAACATAAATAGCTAATAAAATGCTATTAAACACCAATATCACTTAAAAGTACATAATTCATCCTAACTACACTTTTGACACCAAACATCAAAAAAAACAATAAACCGAGCAAAAACTACAACAAATAAGCTTAAATGGACATAATAATATTAATTTTAAGGTTATCAAACTCTTCCCAACTTAGTCATTTGTTCGTTCTAAGCAAAAGAAACAAAACGACAAAAGAAATAGACAAGTGCACAATAAACTTTAAAAGAACCATATCAATATTAGTGAAAGCATTAAGCACCAAAAGTCCAATGCATAGGAAAATTTGACCCATGATCCCATATTCATCATAAAAGGCCATTCTCTAGCCTTCACGAGAAGAGTAGGAAGTAGAATCACTCGACTTACCAATATTGACAACTTACATCCACCAAATTCAGCCACACGACAACATGGTTGGGCACAAAGTGCAATCATCCTATAATTAATAATATGAACCCTACTAATCCGGACCAAAAATCAAGTAGGACTTAGAAACGTCTAATCTAGGCTAAGGGTCTGGGTAGAATAAACAAAGGAAAAGTAGCTAGAATCACATTAGTCACGTTACACTTGAACTTTGCACCAATTCTCGCATTCTCGGCAACATTAGCCAAACCAAAAATTACAAATATAAAACATACAAAAGTTAAGAACACCAATGCCTCCTCATTTATCCATCATAAAAAATCATCAAAACAGTGAATAAATAGCATCCATGTCAACCAAGGTGCTGGGTAAAATAGAAGTTTTAACATATGATTGAGGTAAATTGGCTAATCATGTGGTTTTTCAAAGAAAATTAAGCTAATCAAGCTCAAAACGGGACACTAGGGATCATTCAATAAGATAGCAAATTTGGCTTAAATAGTCCAAAGAAGTTGCCTAAATCATTTCTAAGTTCCAAATATTTCCAATACTTGTCACATACAAGAATTCTTAACCCATTGTCTGAAGCAAAATAAAGATAGTTTCCATTAAATTGACTCATAATTCACTGCCACGGATACAAAGTCATGGAGTTATTATGTGCACTTCAACACAATATATCTAAACACAACTAGAAAACACATAGACAAAAACTTATGAAAATAAAGACAAACAAACAATCTACAATAAACACTTAAAATTCAAAATTCAAAATTTGAAAACGCATAACTGTACCAAAACATAACACATAAACACTACCATAACAGCACTTAATACAAAAACTTTATACACAATCCCCGTACAAGAGATAAGCATTCCTATTCAATGCTTGTAAGATGGTAAAAACACAAGTGCAGAAAAGTAAAAAGAGAAATAGTTTATTTGAAGAAATAGAAAAGGAAAAGAAGAAATCCCTCAATAGCCCTAGATGGTCCACCCTCATCATCCTCTTCATCCGCCTCGTCCTCACTTAGTTCCTCCTCAGATTCGTTGTATACCACCTCTTCTTTATCGCTTCCCACAATTTCATCTTGTGGCCTGTAAGCCTGCCAATGTTTAGTTTGAGGCTCTGCAAGCCTACTAGTTAAATCAAATGGGTGCATATGATGCATTTGATGTGCAATGATGTCGAGTTTTTGATGAACCACATGCAGACTATTGATTTGATAAGCTAGGAGTTTTCGGACTCCCATTTGAGAGCTAGGTTGGCAAAAGACATATTCAAGATTATGCGGTAGAGGAGGTGCCCAAAGGTTTTGCTCATCACTTTCTTCTTACTGGAGGTGTCGTTGTTGTGCAGCTAACTAGTCTCTAATTGCTTTGGTTTGCTTTTTGAGAGTGGTTTGAATCCATTTTTCGATAATAGGGTTGTCTCGAAGGATGTTGTAATCATTCTTGAGGGAACACCTACATTGGAACATGGATAGTTGATCATATTTGGAAATATCAAGCTAAGGTGGTCCTTGTTCCCTTACACAAAATTTCTTGCTAGATTGTGATAACTTCATAAATGTCTTATATTTTATGTATCATTTACCTTGATTCTCATGCAAGATAATGCGAGCAATAATTGGTCATCAATTATGAGTATAATTGCTTTATTTTTAGTTTGTGTAGGTCTTCAATGAAAAACGAGCCCAAAAGGACTAAAAAGTTGGAGAAAAATCAAAAGGATAAAGAACGTACTCCGATGAGGAGTGAATTTGGACACTCTTCGGTATTTTGATGACAGCTTTCTTGTCCGAGCTCTGATTGAGGTGATTCAAGAGGCATTAGAAAATGAGATAGAGAGCTACAACTTTCATGTTTTCTATTCTTTCAAATTCTGTCAGCATCAAGGTCAAATCGAGGTTGCTCTGAAACAGAGTGTAGAGTTGTGCACATGCGCAGGTCTCGGGTTGCCCATGTGTACAAATTCGAGTGAGCAAGTTTCCAGGATCCCTTCTCGTGCACGTGCATGAGGAATTTGTACACATGTGCACACGACGTGTGGCTGGTTACGAAAATTACTTGTTTTTTAAGTTTTCTTCACCTAGTTGGACTCTTTTTTGTGTTTTAGCATGTATTTCTATCATCTGAGGGGACAAAACCCATATATTACTCCTATAAATACCCCATTGTATGGGAGCTGAACTTATAAACATAGTAGTACTTAGTTAGATTAGACATTAGATTAGAGAAATCATAAAGTAGGGTTTTATTCTTTTTGTTCAAGAATTCAAGCACATCAACTCTTGTTTCGGCTGTGCTATTGAGTTTTCTTTCTTCATTTAAATTCAATTAATGTCCAATTTTTATTTCAATTTCGTAGTTTTAATTTAATCTTCCTGTGTTTACATTTCTAGGTCATTAATTTAAATTTGATTTTAGTAAATTTTATTGCTTATTCTAGTTTTACTTTATTGCTTTCTCTAGTCTTAATTAGTTTTGGTAATCGTTCTTAATTTCTTAATAGTAAAATTAATTTTTAGGTAGGTAGAACAAAATCGTGCTATTAATTCATCTAGCTAGTATAAACATTCGTGAACTCTAGTACTTGTCCAATAGTTCTCGTAAGAACGATCCTTACATCACCTAATCTACAAACATACATCCTGTCCTTGTGAGTGTGTGCAGGGATTGATTAGGGTTATTAATGCTTAATTATAACTTGTTTGTTAATTGAATTGCCTAATTAATATTTGCTTGAACAAGTTTTTAGCACCGTTGCCGGGGACTATTTTTGGCCCAATATTAGGTTTAGCGAGCCTTACTAGATTAGACTTTTTTTAATTATTTACAATTGTTTTTTGTTCTTTCTAAATTTTCTATTGAATTTTGCTTTAATATTCAAACTTTGGTCTTTTTCTTGTAGTTTATGGTAAACACTCATTCTTCCAACCAAACACTACTTTTAGGTGATTTGGAGATTGAACGAACTATAAAAAGAAACCGTAGGAAACCACAAGAATCAAGCCAAGGAGAAAATATAATGGAGTGTCTAGATCACAATGTTGGGGATCAAGATGAAGTAGCAGGTAATCATGGCAATAGAGGTAATACTAATGCTCAACCCCATAAAGATTATGATATACATCAAACTTTAAGGGGGCGAGTCTAGCAGTGTACGAATACCTGTACAGGCTAACAACTTTGAGATTAAGCCACCTTTTCAAATGCTCCAAACCCACGCTGTGTTTGGAGATGGGCCAAATAAGGATCCCTATTCTCATTTGGTGAATTTTCAAGAAGTCATTGACACATTCAAATATAATAGAGTACTTCCAGATTGTATTCGAATGAGAGCTTTTCCGTTTTCTCTAAGAGATAGAACAAAGTCTTGGTTGCAATCTTTTCAACAAGGTATTTTACCCATTTGGAATCAGTTCGCTAAAGAATTTTTGGCAAAGTACTTTCCATGATCAACGACCGCAAAGCTCCGCAATAACATTACATCATTCTTGCAAATCATTGGGGAGAGTTTAAGTAAAGCCTGGGAATGCTTCAAGGAACTGCTTAGAAAGTGTCCATATCATGCCATTCCATTATGGCTACAGTACAGACATTCTATAATGGATTATTTTCGGAGACGAGATTGATTAAGGTCGATACAAGCGCAAGAGGTGATTTTCCTCTTAAAACTCCAAAAGAGGCACAAGAATGGTAGGAGAGGATGGAATCACCTCATTACTACCATGGCATAATTACTCTTTTAGCTACGCAACAAAAACAACACGAACTCCTTCAAGTTAATGCCCACAATGAGGTATGATTAATCTCAATGATGCCTTCTTAGCTCAATAGGGCATGGTGTTGAATGTGATGACCAATCTAACAAAGGCCCTAGAGAATATTGGAAGGAGTCTTGTAAACTCCATAGATTCAACACCTCAAGGGATTTTAACTTGTGATTTCTGTGGAGGAAACCATCAAAATGGCCTTTGTGACACACCATTCCACAAAGTGAGCAAGTTCAGTTTGTTTCAAATCAAAATTCTCGGTCAAGTAATCAGCCAAATTCTTATGATAACACCTACAACCCATCCTGGCGAAACCATCCAAATTTCTCACGGTCTAATCAAAATAATGTTCAAAATCCATCCTTGGCCAACCCAATCCACCACATGCAAATTATTCTAACCAAGCTTCATCATCTAAACCATATCAACAACCTCACTAGAGAAATTTTCAAAACTTTCCTCCTTGACCAAATAACACATACCAGCCTCCACCACCAAGACCCCCATCTCAAAATCCCAATTATTCTCTAGATGTAAACCATGATCAATCTATTGAGGAAGGACTTTAACGCTTTGCAGAGGGAGTAGGAGAATTTGTGAGCTTTTACAAGAAACGTGGAACTACAACTTGGACAGTTAGCTCGATAAAATAATGAAAGACCTATGGGAGTATTACCAAACGACACAATTCTGAATTCAAATGAGTAATACAATGCAATTTCATTGAATGGAAAGGAATTCGATGTCCAAAATGACAAGAAAAATGTTGATAAGGATGTTGAGAAGCAAAAATCCAAGACAAGTGAAGAAAAACATGAAGTTGAAGGTGAGGATGAGAAGATGGCCAAGGAGAATGCAATGAAGGAGTTAAAGAGGAAGAAGCAAGTGGATGAACCTTTAAAATTGGATCCTGCAGCAAAAATGCCATTTGCTCAATTATTGATTGATCTAAGGGATGAAGAAAAAGAAAACTAATTCCACAAGTTTCTCCATATGCTCAAAAACCTTAATGTAAAAATTGCTTTGGTTGACGTTCTCAACAAGATGCCCAATTATGCATGGTTTATGAAGGATATCTTCGTTAAAAAGTGGCGATGGGATGATGATGAGACAATATGCCTCAATGCCAAATGCAGTGCCATTGTTCAACAGAA
Source organism: Cinchona pubescens (assembly GCA_025175665.1). Classification (NCBI taxonomy): domain Eukaryota; kingdom Viridiplantae; phylum Streptophyta; class Magnoliopsida; order Gentianales; family Rubiaceae; genus Cinchona; species Cinchona pubescens. The sequence goes on from JANKKI010000486.1 coordinate 253,839, forward strand.
ATTACCTCCTAAACTCAAAGATCCCGGTAGTTTCTCTATACTAGTGAACATTAGAGGACACTTTGTGATTTAGGAGAGAGCATCAATATCATGCCGAAGTCTATCATATGATTTGTTAGAAGATCTACTTGTTCAAGTGGAAAAGTTGGTATTTCCTATTGATTTCTTGGTATTGGATATCGGTGAGGATAATGAAATTTTGTTGATTCTAGGAAGGCCCATTTTTATCAATTGCACATGCCTTAATTGGCACTAATAAAGAGAAGTTGATTTTGCGAGTTGATAATGAATCTGTGGAAATTGATGCCTTTAATTATGATGATAATGTCCCAATAATTGTAGAAAAATGTGTTAATTACTCCCTTGGTTCATTCATTGATAGGTTCTCTTGAGGATCCCAAGGTGGATAAAGGTATTGCACTCAAAAAGGCTGTTGAAGCAAAAGAAGACTCCAAAATTGACTTGGAGAACAAACCACCGGATGATGAAAGTGAGATGAGAAGGACTCATGGATGGGTTTCACAAGCACAGAAAGGTAAGGGTTTGAGCAAAGTACCCATGAGGAAGAAGAAGAAAAAGCAATTCCAAGATCAACTTGAGGCGATAATTTGTCCACTATCTTTGGCAAATGTATGTAGAAAAGGGCAAGTTCAAGTCCAAGTCAGGAATCAAGCTTCAAGAGTAGTGAAAAATGCTGTTAAACTTTTCCCATGGAAGCCAAAAGAAAAAGGATGGTTGACCATCCTTAAGTGCTTGAACTGATCTCAAGTGCCAAAATTGAGCTTAAAACTATAAACAATGGCGCTTCTTGGGAGGTAACCCAAGCTTTTATTGCTTTCTTATTGTTCTTTACATTTAGTTACTTAAATATGTTAGGTTGTGTTTATTTCTTTTTCTTAATTTCTTGAAAGGTTTAACGTTTTGTTTTTCTTCTAGTGTTAATGATTCATTTCAACTCATCTCATGGATATTTAGTTTGGGATACACTACACCAACAGTTCTACATTGCCAGAAAGCTTTTCTTTTCCCTCTTTATGCTTTTATTTTTTTAACACATTGGGGACAATGTTTATTTCTAAGTGTCTGGTAGAGAGTTATATAGATTTATATTTGCATGGTGTAGTTTGCTCAATTTTTGCTTCAATATTTTAGCTTTTATTTTGATCTAAGAGCTTTTTAAGATTTTTGAAAGTTATTGCACGAATTTTTTGAAATTTTTGGAAATTTTTGTAATCACATAGCATGTCTTTTTGATTTTCTGCTTAATAATTTTTGAGCTAAACCATCATGAGTGAGTAGTCGGAGTTAATATTTTCCTTGTAAGATTTTTGAGAATTTTGTAGCTCTAATAGCCATAAATTATTTTTATTTTTGACATTTAGAGATAATTATGTAAATTCATTTATATTGCATCCTAGAACTTTTTTTCTTACATTTTTTACGCGAAATTACAAACGTCTTAATTTTGTTTAAAGATGGGGATAGAGCATTTCTTTGTTCATTTGAGCCTTTCAAGCCAACTCTTGCTGAAATTTTTATCCCTATTACCCTATTCGAGCCTTAATTGTAAAGCACAGAGAGAAACACCATTCACATTTTTTCACAAAAACTCATTTTACCTACCTTTATAAGCCTAATAAATTCTTTATTTTGTTCTATCCCAAAATGTCCCGTATGAGCATTATTTCACACATTAATTGTTCAGGGGATAAAGAGGCCAAATGTAGTTGAATAATGAGGGGCGAGATATTTTGTGAGGGAGTGATGTACATAATGGGGCAAGGGGTATAGGGAGGAAGGAGAAAATCTTTGAAAAGTGTAGGTAGTGCCTATCACTGATACTTGCCTTGTTGTGATACAGGTAGTGCCTATCACTAGTACCTATATTTACAGGTAGTGCCCATCACTGGTACCTACATTGGTGTATTTATGGGTAGTGCCTATCACTGGTACTCGTATTGGGAATGGACATGAATAAATATGAAATAAATGTCAGAAAAAAGTATGGCATGTTGGGTTGATTTTGAAGAAGAAGACTTTTTGTTTGTTGTATGAAATTTTTATGAGTGTTTGTTGATTAAGTTTGGGGTTATTTCTACGAAGGATTGGTTTCTAATGCTTTAGAGAAGCAGTTTTATTTTGATGTGTGGTCTGCATTAACTTGAAGTTCTGTCTTTCTTATTTGTGATATCCTTATCCTTTTTGGATTAGCTAATACCCTAGCTCATCGTTACAAGCCAAAAATCCTACCTGATTTAAATTAAGTTAGTTGTCAATATTAGTATAGATGTGTAACAAAGTGAGCTCTGGGGTGTTCAGAAAAATTTTAAGGGTTTGCATAATGAAATCCGAGTGTCTTGAAAACTGACTTTTTATTGTGGCTATATTCACACACACACTGGATTTCATGTCTAGGTTTTATTGGCATTTGAACTTTTAAGCTATTAGATTACATCTGATGGTGGTGTGACTCTTGATTATTTATGTGGACAATTGTTGAGATGTGTTGGGTGCATTTTTAACGAGTTTATCTATTTTAATTCTATTTTTACTTGAGGACAATCAAAAGCTAAGTGTGGGGTATTTGATAAGTTCATAAATGTCGTATATTTTATGTATCATTTACATCAGTTTTCATGTAATGCGAGTGATAATTGAATTAATTATGATTTTAATTGCTTTATTTTTTTATGTAGGTCTTGAATGAAAAAAGGAGACAAAAGGACCAAAAAGTTGGAGAAAAGTACTCAAAAGGATGAAAAACGTACACCACCCATTGTATAGGAGTTGAATATATACTAATGCGAACCCCGTAGATAAATTGCAAAGACCTGGAATCAATATGGAACCCAAGAATGCCTAAACAAAACTGACTGGACGGATTTAAGACGTTGATTGAGAAATCAAGAATTTGAAATATCTTTTTCTCGACTGTACGAGATATCGACCCATTCTCTATAATGAGACAAGAATCAATAGTGTTCATGATAGGTAGTCGCAAGAATCAATCTTGGAACTAAGTATTTGGAAGACAAGTTGGAGAATTTTCTCATAAAGTTTTTTCTGAATATTGATGAACAAATAATCGGTTGGGAGGGTTTTTTAACTTAACAAGGGGCTGGCCAAACCCTACAAAATAGGCCTAATACTAATAGGAAACAACATTGCCAAATCCTAGTAGACTTTGGATTGGAATACTAAACATAAAACGCTAAACTAATATTGATATTGGTTGATATTTTCACTCCAAATATGAAACAAAAATCCCATAAACAAATACTGAAAAATAAATCCTAATTTAATTAGGAATGGATGGCCGAATAGGGCCTTGGTCCAAAATTAGGATTTTTCGTACCCTACGTGAAGCTCTTCAATTCTTGGACTTCTTGAACTTGAATCTTCTTGGAGTTCGACTTCTAAAACATGCACAAGCCTCTTAACTTGAGCTTGAATAAATTCTTGGCCCTTATTTGCAAATAATAATACTTGTTGGTCCAAAATCTCCTCGACAAAACCCAGCATGGCTTGGTGCAACTTCTTTGCCCTCGACATTGTAAGTAAGTGAAGCTATTATATAAAATAAGTTATCTTGTTAAAAAATAAACTCTGTCTCTTATAAACATCTAAACCAAATATAAGTTAATGGTGATATATTAAATACTTGAACCTTAACCTTGACCTGTAAATACTAAATTCCCTTAACCAATTATAATTTAATAGTGATATATATTCATTTAGGTGTCAATACACCCAAAAAGTAGCGTACAATTTAAAATTTAAAAAGTACTAATTTTAAAATTGTAAATTGAAAGAAAAGCTTGAGAAAAGAAAACAAATATGTAGTTGATTTACCACAATTTTTGGAAAAATTTTGGCATAACATCCCCTAATTTTAAACACTCTCCCTGCCAGCAATCATACCTGACCAAGGCTAACAATATAAATAAAAGCCTGACAAGGGCTAGTAATATACTCCCTTCGTCCCATTGAAAGTGTCATGCTTTCGATTTTGGGATGTCCCAAAATTTTTGTCACCTTAACAAAGTCAAAAAACTATTTTTGGTTCTCTGTGCATTATTGAGCTTTCTTGAATGATTAATCATAACATACTTCAAATTCAAAATTTGAATTTTGGATGGAAAAAATGGAAATAACATTAACATCACAATCAATGCACTATTCTTAAAAAGTTAGAATTCTGAAAAGCAACGAAAAATTTGGGACGGAGGAAGGAAACAAAACACTGACAGAGGGTACTAATAACGAGTAGACTTTAGAGATAACATACTCCAATCATAAATTTGTGCTACAACTAATAAAATAATATCAGTGTCTATACTCCCTAAGTTTCCCATCATACCATACTCTTTTGTTTTATGAACTCTTTTTGTCCGATGGACATAAACTTGTGATAATGCATGCTCTTGAGTAATCTAGTACTATGAAGTAATGATGTATGCATGTGATGCATTAGAAGAACCAAGACCAGTAGGATTTGTCCTATCAACATATCCAACCTACGAAAAAATACTGATAAAGTATGGAACACAGTGGTACTTGGGTTTAACACTTGCTGAAGGGATGATGGCCCAAATGTATAAGATGGTCCTATTGGAGTGCATTGCGGTAAAAGTATCTGTGAAGCTTTACCCTCCATGTGCATATCACTGGATCTGGCATCTGGATGAGACTTGGTGATATAACTCGTCGACGGTGACAACCACCAATATGTTGGCCCTTTGTTGCCAAGCTCGCTTTACTCTATTTGGGCCCTCTGATGGCCAGTCCTTATACTGTGGAATGTAATCAAGGACTGCTGAAGATCGAATACCAAGATGACTTGCCTCGCTTACTGCATGTAGAGACTGTTATGCAAAGTGTCTAATCTGTATCCAACAACTGGTGTCTGGAGCATCATCATCTACCTTGTGGTCCTAGGACAAGTGATGCAATCTACACATATAGTACATCTACCATAAAAGTTGTTAAAATGAGTGCTACTACATAAGACAAAACGTTGTGGAATGAGTAAGCAACAAAATATGTAACTGCTCACTAGATAATCTGCTCGGGCACTATCACCTTGGTAGCCCTCTGGGAAAGTTAGGTGATAACTCGGATTGGATACGTACATTACTATTCTCGATCGGTACCAAAGTGTGCAATCATGTGATGCATGCATAGTGTCTGCACATGGAAAACCAAGCTCAACTATCTTCCTTCTCGAAGTCCAACTTGCAACGTATGAGTGATAAGTCAACTCCCAATTGTTAGCCCGATGAGGATGATCTAAGAATTGGACATGAAGCTCGGCATGATTAGATTCAATCTCTGATCAGGGATAGGTTGTTCGAGACCAAACTGTCCCATAACTTGGTGAGGCAAGTGACTCTCAACTATCTCCCTCATGTCAAATAAGTCACTGAATGCCATATATCACGACCAGTGGTACAATAATGGGGAAGAATCAAGTACGCCATCAGAGCATGGCTGCCAGATAAACTAAAACCAATAGAATTCACAAATGGTAAATAAATTAGCAAAATGTCATGAAAACAGAATGATAAAATTTGTGGTCATATAGTGAACAAGTTATAGGTAGCTCATTAGGCCAGAAGCTATATGTAGCTAATCCCGAAAAATGGATAAGACATGCATAACTGCTTTATGCAAATCATATCCAACATCCCACCTATAGCAAAAATTATTAGATATCATGTGATTTTGTAAAATTTTAAAGCAAAAACTTTAACAAAATATTTACCTCGATTCATAAGCACCATGAGGCTCATGTGTTGGCTTTAATTGATTAGGCCGTAGTGTCAGCCTGTACTCCCAAACCCATAATTATAAACTATGAATTATTAGTATTTATTGCATCAACATGAATAATATAACCAATTTATGTGAAGCATAAAAATGTACGTTTAGTAATAGCGACAGTTTGCAGATGTTTGTCGTCATGAGTCTCTTATATCACACTAGACTGCAATATAGGATGGGCAAGACTGCTGCACCTATACTATCCAACCATCTCCAAGTCATGAAGCTTGAAAAGATACAACAATGGTACTTTGTTTCCTAATTTATCCAGACATAAAAGCCTCCAATAAGTACAAGTAAATACATACATGACTTGGAGATGGTTGGATCGTATAAGTATACACATGGAGATGTGTATAAGAGACAATGTAGTAGACATTACATCCAATCTTCAAGCGACACATCATAGATGTCTAAGAGATTAATAACTCCCAGGACAACTTGCTCTACTCATCTGGAGTCCGGTTAGTGTCATTCCCTGTCAAAGGTGGACCATCGATGGGCAAACCCAACAATACCTCTACATCATATAATGTGATCGTCATCTCTCCTTCTACAGGCAGACAGAAGGAATGCATCTCAGGTCACTGCTGCTCGATGAGACTAGTGATCAAAGCATGGTCCACACTAATATACCTACATAATGCGACATACTCAAAACCAACTAAAGAAATGTAATGCCAAACTTTCTCTGGTATGGGTTTATGATCCCAAAAAGTACCGTTGCAACGCTTAACCTGGAGTGCCTGGTTATCAAGAAGACTGTCAAATATAGCTATGTAGAGTCAGTGATTATATAATATCATATAAATATGGTCCAGAATGGACAAGCTTTTCTGGCTAATCTTCTATACCTAACACTGTAATATACAAACTTTAAAACATTAGCCACATAAAAGCATCAAGATAAAGGTCCCAACAAGGATATCAACAATAAAGAATACATATAAGTAAAGGTCCCAACAAGGGTATCAACAATAAAAAATACATATAACTAAAGGTCCTAACAAAGGCATGTGATAATAAAGTAACAAATGTATGCTCAACAAAGGAGTCAACCATAAACAAGCGTGCATATAAATAAAGGTCCCGACAAGGGCATCAATGATGAAGTAACAAATGTATGCCTTGCATAGGCGTCAATCATAAACAAGAATACATATAACTAAAGGTACTGACAGGGGCATCACTAATAAAATAACAAATGTATGCCCGACAAGGGCGTCAATAATAAAGTAACAACAAATGGAGTTTAAAAATACGATAAAAAGTCATATCACATATGCGGTTGTGCTGAAGGGAAACTGCTTTGGTTGTCCCTAGGCTGATGATAAAAACAACACCTTCTAGGCTCATGGGGTCCCTGATTTTTTATCTCACTCCGAATACGGCTTGCATATCTTGCCTACTCGTTGTTCGATGAACATACTATTATTTCCACGTATCTCCAACTTCATAGGTGACAATTCATCTGGGTTGGATAATAGAACAAATATACTAATCGTATAATGAACTATTCACGGTGCATGTGAGGGGTATACTGCTTATCAACAATACTCGTAGGATCATCACCCTTAAGTCTACAAACGACCATCACATGTAAGCAAGGAAATCTATACATTTTCCATTTACCAGAAGTGCATATTTTCTCAAAATACTTCACAACTTGTATATTACCACCTTGTCCAACCACACGGTTGAGGGCCTTGATTTTGTATATGCTAGTGGAATGGTCAGAGGCATGTAAGCTTGTGTTGTCGACCTTTACACATCTATCGTCAACAATCTTTTCCAATTCGTTAATGTTATAGGCGTGTGGCAATGTTCAGTATTTGTAATGTTGTCAATGAACAGTTTCACACTTTGATGGAATGTGCAATCCATTAGAGCCTTGATCAGAAGTAATCTAGCTGCTCAAACGACATTATTGTAGCTCTCTGATGCATTTGTAGTGGGAATTCGCTACCAGTGGTTTCCATAATTTGCAAGACACCAATGGTCAAGCCCAATATCATTAAAGAATATGCCCATGCCTCCAGATTGACACGCTTTATTTTTCTCGCTGCTTATTCCACTTGAGCATCTGTACCTTAATACCGAGGGACCAACATATCTTCTTTACCTAATATTCTTCAAAAGACATTATTGTAGCTCTCTGATGCATTTGTAGAGGATACAATGGTGAGACCAAGACCATAGGTATAGATGCATTAGTGACAGTGTACTTTTCAGTTCATTTCAAGGACATTAAACAACTTTAATCTGATTCTATAACTACAACCCAGACAATGGTCATTCATAATATCTTTTAGATTTCCATTTGCAGTTCTTTTGCATAATTGAATGTTTTGACACAAGACAAATTGATGGTCATCAAGCATAAATTGTTCTTTCTTGGTTTTTATTTCTGAGTTTGGATATTCCTTCATTTCTTTTAATTAAAGTCTATTTTACTCAAGCAATTTTTCTCCTAGGGTAAAATGCAACTCTCCTAACATAATATATTCTAAAAGAAAATGTTGACAAATAGGTAATGTAAAGCCATTTCTTAGCAAAACATTTCAAACAAATTTAACTAATAATCTACAGAAATAATCATCAAAATCAATAAAATTAAAAAAAAAATGAAACAACCCTGTGCAATGGTGGTGCAGAGCATGGATGGACTTTTTATATTCTCTTGGAAGAACTTGCTGTTTAACAGAACAAGTAGGGCGTGTTTAAGCGGGTGGTGATGGTAGTGTGACACAATCCTTGGTGGTGGTAGGAATTGTACGGCTAATAGACTAGTATTGAATGAATATTAGTGTAGGAGGGTGTGATAGCTGTGATTGAAGTGTTAATGGTAGAGATATGGTGGTGCTGGTGCAGAGCGATTTTAATGGATGAAGGAAGGTAGAGGCGGGTTTTAATGGTGGAATAAAGGTGATGGTACGTGAGGTTAGGGGTAGGTTGTCATGGAAACACTAAACGAAATTGCATTTGGTGGAGGGTTTTAAGTTGATAGACTTCACAATAGATAAATGCGAGCACCCTCATCAACGCACTTGGCTATTGCAAGGATATCCTCACATTTCTTAAATGCGTGGTCAACCTTTTTTAAAAAAAATTAAATTTCGAGTTCAACTTTTTAAATTTCATAATACAAATTCTCCTAAAAATAATAAATTTAATTTTCAAGACCTCGCATTCATAGAATGCGAAAAAAAAAATCATTTTTCCATTACTTAGCATTCAAGGAATGAGAGCTTGTTGAGCTCATATTTATCAAATGCAAAATTCTCCATATCTGATATCCTTCTCAGAATTGCCACTTGTAAATAATTATTTTGAAATTGTAACCTAACTTAAAAAATGAGATTTCAATTCAACCCTAGAAATTGTGTTTTATTTTAATTCTCCCAAGAAACAGGGGTTATTCCAACTTTGTTATCATTAAGCTTTTATAAATACATAATTTTAAAATATACTTTTAATCTTAATAATTACTTTAATGTTAGAATAAGATTTTTGTACAAAATAGAGAGTTTTACCTGGTATCTATTTTTTCAAAGATAAAGTTCAGAAATTATGCAAGTATGGAAATAAAACCTTTTAGGATTAGGAATTAAGTTAAATAATAGTAGTAATTATCTTTAAACAAAAAAAAAGTATTATAACATATAAAACTTTTGGACTCTTCTGAAAGAATAATCTCTAAAATATTTTTCTATTTTTGATACAAAATGAAAAAAAACTTTAAACAAAACAATACATCCTTGGACCATGATTATACACAAAATTGCTTAAAAAAATTCTCAAGGACATCTAAACTTGAATTAACAAAGACATTATCATTCATAGATACTGTTATAATCTTCATCTTCTTTCTACTAATGCCATTTATTTTGTCTCTAATGTTGTTGTTGTTTAAACGTTGTAGTCATGAAAGAGATTTGTCTGTCTAAAATGTGAAAAGAATTTTTACTTATGTGTGGTGTACTAAAAACAAATATAGTGTAGAACCGATTTTTTTTTTTTTTATTATAGTTAAACTAATTGGATAAGCAGGAAAGGAGGGGAAAAATGTTTTTACTAATCCACACTTATTTTATTTTTCTTAAAGGAGCATAATCTTTATCTTGTAATTCTTACTTTGCTTTTAATTCCCTTTTGATGCATTGAATAATTAGTACCTATTTAATCTAAGTTATACTTTTTTCATAATTAAAATTAGTTCCTAAATTATATTTGTCTAAAATTCTTAATAGATAATTATTATCTTCTTATAAAATATTATCGCTATTGTCTTTGAATCTATAAATGTATAATGTTAAATATTAATAACCGTATATATTACATACTAAAAATAGGGATATCAAATTAGTTACTGATTAGATTTTAACTAAATTGTACATTATTTAATAAAACCTAAATATTGAATGCTAATTGTTAATTTTGAATTATTACTATACAGATTGATAACTACTATAGCTATATGTTGTTGATATTATTCTATCAAATAAATTTTATAATATTGGATATCTACCTTTAAATTTACTACTATATAGATTGATAGTTGTAACATAATGAATTAAGTTAATAAATTTCACGCCGTAAATTACTAAATGTTGGTAGACTATTTTCTATTTTTTTTCCTATTTTCATGGAATAATTCCTATAGTTAAGCAAACTATATATTTAAGAGATATTTTTTTTTCTTAAATTAGAAATTACTATTTATTATTTACACACGAATGGTTGCTTTGAGTTGTTTCCAAGAAAATTCGAGATATTCAAGAATAATCAAATATCCTAAAGATTTGAAATTCATCTATTTTTTAGAGGGATTGGTAAGGTTGAAATGGATAAATTTCAAATTTACCAAAATTAAAAAGTGTGAAATGATAGATTTCAAATAACTTTATAATTTGAGTGAATTTGAAATTCATCCATGTTGACTTTACAAATCACTCGAACAAATGACTGGATTTCAAACACTCGAACAAATGACTGGATTTCAAATCCTTCCCCAAATCTATCAATCCAAACACAATGACAGGATTCCAATACACTCTGTAACTTATCAACATTTTTCAAAACTCTATATTCCCCTCTTTGATTACTAAACTTACAAAATGAATGTAATAATAAACTCTACAATTATTTCCTGTCATATATTATATTTTAATTTGATGATACTTTAAACTTTCCTATCTCTAAAATTAAATACAGTACTAATGAGTTCATAATAAAATCATCTATGAGTAAATATTTTTCTAAACCCATACAAATTACAAAATATTCTTTGGTTTATTTAAAAATTGAAACATAAATTATATAAGTGAAAAATTAAGTAAATTAAAAAAAAATCACATGATTAGTATTTTCAAACATACTTTACTTTTTAAGTCATAGAAATAAGAATCAAATAATTAGTAAATCTAAACATGCAAAACACGTATTCTTATAGTCGTGATAAATGTACACATGTGTAAATTGATACCGTACCTGATCTTTCCCATTTACAAGTGAAAGAGAGAAAATTGAACATATACACGACATCGAGACGAAAACAAAATTACACATCATTTCACTCCATTGCGATCCTCAGAAAGATAAAGCACCATACACCAGTATCCAGGATACCAAATTAACAAACCATAAAGCGGGTCCATAATGCATACATTCAAATGTGGATTATTGTAAATCAATTATCTTGCGAAGTAGGATCTAGGTGAGAAGAGTCTTCTTGGAGAAAACATGCCCGTATATCTAGGAGAAGCAAGGCTGTCAATAGATCTATAATTAGGCATAATATAACCATCCCCATCCTCTCTTGGAATATTTGCACCATTGAAAGTACTACATCTTGCCAACTTCCCAAGCCATGAGTTCTTCTTTGGTGAGTTGGTGTGCATTCCATTTATCTTTTCACATAGATACTCTTTCACTACGTGTAACCCTTGCTCCATGATATGCGCAGGTGGCGAAACAAGTGGATTTCCTTCAACACTGAGCTTTTGCAGCTTCTTTAGACAACCTATGGATTCTGGCAAAGTGGTGATCTTATTGTAACTAGCATCTATTTCGATAAGGGACAAAAGTAGAGAGAATCCAATGGAATATGGCAAGGTTGCAAGGTACTGGAAGTTCTGGCTAACATCGAGGACTTCAAGGTTGATTAGATTTTCAAGATCTTCAGGGAGAGATCTAAGGCAGTTTAGTCTAGCATCAAGAATTCTTAGGTTGGTCAAGTGGGAGGTGGAGAGAGGGAGGAATACTAGCTTATTGGAGTTGACTGAGAGCTTCTTGAGGTTAATCAATTCAAATCCAATGGTTTCTGGTAACTGAGTCAGTTTGTTGAAGTTCACATTGAGCTCTTCCAGCGATCTGCAATTGACAATTAAGAAAACGTCAAAAAACTAAAGTTAAAACAAATACTCGTTTGGATGGTTAGTAAGATAGGAAATTTAGTTGGAAGCTACTCTAAAGAGTAACTAGGAGGTACAGAACCACGACTCTCAAGATGGATAGAAATATGTTGTTAGACATTAGTAGAACATAATTATTGTATGGCCATTAGACCTTTCAGAATATTACAAAGAACATAGTAAAGGGGTCTTCATTCAACTGCTTTTTAAATTTTTGACTTGTTTGATTTTCGATTTCAAAATCTCAAAAGTCAAAATCAAGTCAAGTAATAAAACTCAAAATTAATTAAAGTTGAGTCGTTTAAAACTGATTTATTCGACCGGTAAGTCAAATAATTCAAACATAAATCTTCTTCCATATTCTAATTCCAAAATTTAGTACATTATTCTACAAAATCCATATCTTTTAACAAATTTAAAATATGACATAGTAAAAATATAATATAATACAAGTTCACAGATAATGGATAATAACCCAATTATAATCACAATGTTTTGCAAAAGCAAAAGCAAGTTTCAACATTGGTACGCGTTCAATTCTTCAAAAAATCAATGATTGTTGATTCCAATTTCCATATTATTTTCTTATATTTATACATATCTTTATCAAGTAGGTTATTTTTAATTATTCTAATTTTTACATTATCATCTTCATATAATGTGTGTATCAAAATGTAACTTATAATTATATTATATGTAATATAGAATTTTAAAATAAATTATCTGTACAAATTTACACACACATATCTTTGTATGTGTATATTTATATATATAATTACATATACAAGTTACAAATCTTAATATATGAATGTGTATTAGTGTATATATCATATATAAATATTAAAAATGATTCACAAAATCACAAATTTAGGATTACTTACCAAAACTAATTCACATAGTAAAATCCTACTAAATCACCAACCCCTGTTAAGTGATCTCTTATAAGTATATAAAAATATATATGATTACCTAACTCTATATATACTAAGAGTAAGTTAGTAATGCATTTAATATATTTGTTCATAATAAAAATATTACATAATCAGTTATTAGTATAAGTATATATAAATTAGACTTTATGTTATTGTATTTTACGTTGTATAAGTATATTAATGTATAAATGCATGAATTTTGCATCATATGAAATATTACATATAACTCCAACAATTATATGAAGAAAGATATTCAAACTTAAATATCTTTCTTCATATAACTTGTTCGACTGGTAAACCAGTCAAATTAGTTAATCTGTAGATCAATATTCAACCCGTAATTTGACTTAACAATTAAAGTTAACATCGAGTCGAGGAGTCACATACTTAATTAATTTCAAGTCGAAAGTGGAACAAGTCAAGTCAAATCAAATTTTTTTTTTGACTTATCTTGATTAGATAGTTCAACTTGATTGATTTTTGAACACCAATAAAACCTAATACCTAGAACCTAAGCATAAGGATTTTGGCTGGTCTCCACATAATATTTTACAAAATTTCTAATTTTCTAAAATACAATCTAAAAAGACGGGTAATTTTGAATGTGTTTAAGCAGACAAGAAGTGGTCTTCACATTTACCTAATCCGAGCAAACAAAATGAGCCTTTCATCCCAAATATAACAAAACATAACCCTCGATCTCCCTTCCCTCTCAACCAACCATAGTTATTAAATTCGTTCTGACTCGATGGTTAAATCCGTAATCGATTAAATCATGAGATCAGGTTGGTCTACTAAAATGACTAGACAAGAAAGAAATTCAATGGTACCCGATGAAATCTGGCGGTTGAACCGGGATATATTTACCTTAAAATGACTTTTCTGACCTTAAATATTGCATGAACGTTCTAAAAAATAGTGTTTCATAATAATTACTAATATTTAAATTGTAGATTTACTTATTTTTTAACCCTTGATTAACAGTTAAAGACAAAATATTAGATCTCATGTTTATTGAGACAAAATTTTATACTTCGATATTAAAATCTACAATACTTGATTATGTATTTGTAGAAATTTTTATTTTATAAAGGATTAATTTTACTTTACCCCCTTAATGTTTAGAATCACTATTTTTTTAATTTCTAGTGTTATCTTTTAGGCACTTAAATCCTTGGACAAACTGTCAAAGATAACAGTATTAGATTTTTGACCTTTAATGACATTCTACCATCTTTTTCATGATACCTAAAATATTTATTTTCTGTCTATAAATAGAGTTTGATGAAATTTAACATAGTGATGACTGTTAAAAAATTATTAAATTATATCAACAAAATAAGAGAGAGGAAAAAAATGAATCAAGTAAAAATGAAAAAAAAAAAAAACAAAGAAGAGAGTAAGGGTATTTTTTGTCAAAAGGAGAATGAATATTGAGTTGAATTTATTGGAAGGATTTAAATGTCTAAAAAATTATGTTAGAGACTAAAGTGGTAGTAGCTCTAAACGTTAAGGGAGTAAAGTGAAATTAACCATCTTATAAATAGGTTGTGCCTTATAATTTTGTAACATAAGTATACACTAGAAAAAATATTTTTTTTTATAATTTCAACATATTATTTTATTGTTTTCTAATGCACTTACCGGTTCAACAGATAATTTATTAGTCGAACCAATATTCTTTTGTCCGGGTTGGGTGTAATGACTATGCAACCAATCCCTGCGTCCTTGTCTCCTCCCATCTGGCAATTTGTTCCTCTCAAGCTAGTGATTCACTCCTGTTCCTCAATCTTTTCTCCGTTCGCTACCATCATGTCCATCCCATCCTTAATCTATTCCCCACCCCCTCAACACTTGTCTCCTCTCTTACCCTTAGTCTCTTCCTCTCACCTAAACATTTCAATCTCCCTCTCAGCTCAGAACCGTCATCTACGCCCAATTCTCGATCTCATCCCTTCCTAGCTAGGATTATAAATCGTGTTGTGTCACGAGTAATCATGTCATGCCATAATTGTGTTCGACTCAAGAAATCCCAACCCTATCCTACCCTACCCAATTACTAATCGATTCGTGTCATGTCGAACTCGTTTATTATCGTGTCGTGTTGTGTTTAATCCATCTAACCCATTTATATTTCATTACAAATATACTAGTCATTTTATAAATTTGTATAAATGTAGCTAGAGTTAGTACAATAAATAACAAAAATAAATCTTTATTGGTTCTTTTGTCATTATTTTTAACTTCTAAAATGATAATTGGTATGTTAGCAAATGACAAAGTATATTTACTGTTTAATACGTGATGTTCATATGCTTGTTTCGTATATAACTCCTACATGTGGTATGGATTAAATGTCATGAAATACACAATATCAAATAATATAAGCAAGATATTATAAAATTTAATCTTGACCGCAAGATCTACAAATAAGATCCAAAATCGTGTATATGTTAGTATTTTCCTTAAATAATACCTCGCAACTCAAAAAAAAAAAAAATGAGTATGGCCCACTTCATTTAGATTGGGTCTATCTAAGAAAATCCTTTATTAGTCCCTTATTTTTTTTTTCTAAGTAAGAATTCGTCCTTTCTCTTGATTAATTCACCAAGTTAACATTTGATGCATTTGCTGACAATTAAATCGCTAAGGAATTTCCTCTATCTTATTTCCTATCCCAATTTTTATTTCATTTCTTAATGAAAGGTCAAGATTCTTCCACTAACATTTTTAATTATATTTAAAATAAATCTTGACGGTTTATTTAGTAGTCAGATAGAAAATGGTATAGGAAATTAAAATAGAATATCTTATGGCCAATTAAGCTGACACTTGCTACTTAAGCTCCATTTGGTAGAATGTAAACTGTTTTCCTATGTTTGTTTGGCAACTAAATTTTTTTTCTAAATATCTAAAACAATTGACTTCTTTAACATTCCTATCGACGAACTAATCAAATATAAATTTAATCTAGAATATGAATAACACTTCTTTTTTCTTTTCTTTTTTTCTTTTTTTGGTGTGAAATATGAGTATCAATTCACTACATCAAAAAGCTATGCTTCGCAAAAAAAAAAAATCAAAGCTATCCAAGAACATGTTCGACCATAAATAATTTTGAGAAAATACAAAAAAAAAAAAAAAAAAATTCAACGATAAATCTTTGATCTACCAAATGGAAACGATAGTGGAGTCGTAACCAAATTATCGTTGGAGATTAGGAAGATCTAGTGAGATTACCATCTCAATTCATCAGAGAACGACTGTATATTGATTTGTATGTTTGTGTGTGAGAAATGAAGAGGAGTAAAGATTGGGAGATGGAGGATCACTGGCGATAGTTTGGGGAGTATAGGATCTCCGGTGATTAGAGAGACATAGTGGTTTCATAACCTTCATCGCTACTAGGAGGCAACTCTTGAAAGAGGAATAATCAAATGTGTGCTTGTTTGGGAGAGGGACGAGTAGCAAAGAGGTAGTGGGAAGGAGTTTATCAATTGGAAAATAACTTCCGCGTTACAAATTCTATAGGTTGTCGATGTCTACCATGCATTTTAATTTTGATAAGTTGTATTGAAACTATATATATATATATATATAAGTATCTGATAACTGTAGATACAAGTTATGTTATTTACATTACGCAACTTATGAGTTATTGTACTCTTATAAGACATAAATGCACTACATGACAATAAAAGTACAGACTATTAGGTTTTCCATTTTTCTTTTCTCTCTTTCTCTCTCAATTCCATACATTTTATATTTTGTTTAACTTTTATAACACATTATCAGCACGATCAATCAGTAATACTTGAAGATATTGAGGTATTCTCCTATCTCAATACCTATTTATTATTTATTTCGATTATTACTTTGAATCATGTCAAATATTACCACTTCAAATTTACGGCCCTTGACATAATGAGCAAGAATTATCTTTCATGAATTTTTGATACTGAACTCTATTTGGATTCTATGAGTCTTGGAGATACCAAAAAAGAAAATACTGCGTCCAACCAGGATAGGGCAAAAAGTGAGTATCTCACTGTAAAAAATTCTATAAATCTATGACGAAGTCTGAAAGATCGATTTAACTACCAAAAATAGTAATTTTTCTCAAAACTCGTTATAAGTGGATGCATTTAAGGTTGCAAGATTTTAAATCAATAAGTGTTAGACTATAACTCAACAATGTTTAGAATTAGTTTCCAATTAAAATTATGTGGAGAAAATATTAATGATGAAGATATGATGGAAAAAAATATTCTCTACTTTTCACGCTTCAAATGTGCTCCTGTAGCAGGAATATTGTGAAAAAAGTTGTACGAGATATTCTCAACTAATTTCATGTCTTCTTCTGACTGAGTTAAATAATGAATTATTGATGAAAAATCATGAATCTCGTCCCATTGGAACTGTTCCATTCCCTGATATGAATGCAAATGTGTATGGAACTACTTCGTTCCTTGAAGTGAATTTAGCTATGCATAACAATTCTAAAAATAATTATGGGTATAGCCATGGCCATGGCTATGGACGCGGATGCAAACGTGGACATGGTCATGGTCATGGTCATGGTCTTGGAAATGGCAGTAATAATTATCTATACTATCAGAAATTGATTAATTCTAAAGACAATGAGAAATAAAAAGAAAAGGTTGGTCAAAATAATCCTACCAAAAATATTAAAAATTTGTATTATCAATGTGGCATGAAGAAACATTAGTCACGTACTTGTTGTTGAGCATCTTTTTGTAAATTTATCTTAAGCATCTGTCAAAGGAAGGGAAGAGAAAAATGATGAAGCAAATATGACTTATTAAGTGATGACTTTATGACAAATTTTACTGATAAAGTTGATGGCTTAAACTATAATGTTGATGATTTCAATGACCTCACCGATATAACATATTTTCATGCATTAGACTTGTTTGATAGTTTAGAATAAAGAGTTAGGAATGAATAAAACTGTGAATTTTTTTTAGTTTATTATGTTTTTTTAGTTTACTCAGTAATTTTTTTTAGTTTAGTTTAAATTGCAACATTTATTTTAATGTAACTTGTTCCTTTTTTTATAGCAACATTTATTTTGATTAAGTTATTTTTTTAATGAAAAATATGAGTATTCTCATTTAGTTATTGGATTCAGAAACAATAGTGAAAACTTATATCTTGTTGATTGTGCAACAACATATACGATAAGTTAAAAATAAGCAATATTTTTCTCATTTAATAAAGGTAATGTCAATGTTAATACATCCGAGTAATAATACTGAATTAATTTTAGTTCCGGAAGAGCCATACCTGTCTATATACTCGGATTAGATGTGTATTTATTATAAATAATGCATCAAGCTGTCTCTTGATAGACATCTAGATGTTTATAATTAGACAGTGTATAAAGTACATCATATTGAAATTGTAAATGAGAAAAATATTAAGTATCTATATGTCACAGAAATAATATCTAGAAAGAAATGTATGAAAAAATTGTCTACTTTTTCTTCTGGTTTGTACCATAAATATATTGAATCACATGCTACAGTAAATCAAAAAAATTTACTGATCCAAATACTTTTTTTATTTGGCATGACCGATTAGGCCATCCTGGAAACAATATGATGTGTAGAATAATTATAAATTTACATGGACATTTATTCAAGAAGTTGAAAATTTCTCAATTTAGTGAATTTTCTTGTGCTTCTTGTTCATGATAGACCACCTATTCATGCATCTATTGAGAAATCGTGATTTACGAGATTACTTACTCAAATAATTCGATTAAGAGCATAATTTTCACATTATGCAATCAAGAAAATTCGTCTTGATAATGCATATGAATTTACGTTTCAACCAATTAATGATTTATGCGTGTCAATTGGTATAACTATTAAACATCTAGTTACTCATGTTAATCTCCAAAATATTTTATTCTACACTCATAAAAGCACCTCCAATTAAAAACTAGACCATTACTTATGATAACAAAATTGTCTACTTCTACGTGGGAACATGCTATTTTGCATGTAGTAGCACATGTACGTATCAAGACAACAAGTCATATTCTCTCAATTACAATTGACTTTTGGTCAGGAGCCTACTATATCCCATCTAAGAATTTTTTGTTGTGGGCTATATATTCTAATTGCTCCACCACAATGCACAAAGATGGGTCATCAAAGAAAGTTGGGAATATATGTTGGCTATGAGTTTCCTTCCATAATTAAATATCTTGAACCATTAACAGAGGATTTATTTACAACACGTTTTACTAATTGTCATTTTGATGAAAATATTTTCCCAACATTAAGGGAGAAAATAAACAGTTGGATAGAAAAATTGAATGAAATGAATTTCGTTATCACACTTTGATTCTCGTATAAAACAATGTGAACTACAGGTGCAAAAGATAATTTATTTGCAAAATATTGCGAATCAACTGCTAGATTCATTTGCTGACCTAAAACGAATTACTAAATCTCACACACCAGATAAAAATGCTCCAAGTAGAATTGAAATTCTAGTAGAACAACTTGTTAGTGGATATAATAATAAACTATGCCTAAAGAATATGTGGTAGAATAATCGGTTCCAAAGATAAGAATTCTTGAAAGAAGAAAGGAACAACTATTCAAAATGATCATATAATGGAGGCAGGTACTACCAAAGAGACTTTAGACATAACTAATCATAAAATCCCATAAGTGGATCAAGTTCTTTCTAAATGTTTTGAATTTAATGAAAATAAAGAGAACTCGATAAGTTATGTCACTACTGGAAAAGCGATGGAACCGAAAAGATATTTTTGTCGACAACAACTTTATTTATAACAGCCGATGTTTTGAATGAAAATGAGAATTTTGAATCTAAATCTATCAAAGAATGTCGACATAGAGATAATTCGCCAAAATGAAAAAATACAATTCAAATATAATTAAGTTCACTTTTAAAATGTGTGGTTTTTTGAACTGTAGTCCAAACACCTAAGGTGCAAAAATAGTGGGGTACAAATGAATATTTATGTGAAAACGAAATGAGAAAAATGAAATTGTGTGATATAAAGTACGCATTGTCGTACAAAGATGTCATAGCAAAGACCTGACATTGATTATAAAAAAACTTATTCTCCTGTAATTTATACAATCACTTTTAAATATCTTATTATATTTTGTAGTTAATCTTTTATTCAAAATGCATCTAATGGATGTTATAACAGCCATTTATATGGCTAGCTTGATAAAAAAAAATCTATATGAAAATCTCTAAAGGATTTAACATTACCGGTGCATATAAAGTTTCTTGAAAAAATTGTTCAATAAAATTACATAAATCCTTGTTTGGATTACAGCAATTTGACATATGTTGTATAATCATCTCAGTAAATATATCATGAAAGAGGGTTACAAAAATGATCCAATTTACCCATGTGTTTTTATAAAAAAGATCTGGATCATATTTGTGATAATTACTATATATGTTGATAATATAAATATTATTGAAACTTTTCAAAAGTTTTAAAATACAATGAATTGTTTAAAAAAAGAATTCGAGATGAAAAACCTAAGTAAACAAAATTTTGTATATGTTTATAATTTGAGCACTTAACGCATGAAATTTTCATTCATCAATCAATTTATACAGAAAGTATTAAAGTTATTCTATATGGATAAAGTATATCAATTGAGTATCCCAATAGTTGTAGGATCGCTTGATGTAAAAAAAGGATCATTTCCGTCATCGGGAGAATGATAAAGAACATCTTAGTTAAAGTACCACATATAAGTTACTATAAGAGCATTAATGTATTTTACTAATAATACACGACCTGATACAACATTTGATGTAAGTTTGTTAGCCAGATTTAGTTCGCCTCTAATACGAAGACACTAAAATTGTATTAAACATATATTTAGATAACTCCAAGGGACTATTAATATGGGTTTACTTTATTCAAATGAATCTAAATTACAGTTAATTGGTTATGCAGATGTCGGATATTTACCTGATCCACATAAATCTTGATCTCAAACGGGTTATTTATTCACATGTAGAGATACAACTATATCATGGCGTTCAACAAAATAAATTTTAGCCGCAACTTGCTGTATATCAAATCATGTAGAATTAATATCTATACATGAGGCAAGTAGAGAACGTATTTAGTTAAAATCATTAATCCAACATATCTAAAAGATATGTGGTTTAACATTAGAAGAGAAGTTGCCAAAAATATTATATGATGATAATGCAGCATGCATAACCCAGTTAAATGGAGGTTATATTAAAGAAGATAAAACAAGGCATATTTCGTCAAAAATTTTCTGCACTTATGATCTTCAGAATAATTGTGTATTGATATCCAATAGATTCACTCATGTGATAATCTAGTTGATTTATTCACAATGGCGCTACCAACATCAACATTTGAGAAGATAGTTTGCAATATCGAAGTGGGCCATATCAAGAATATTAAGTGATATTTTCATAAGAGCAAGTAATAGTATATGCTATACTTTTTTTTCTCTTGATTATAGTTTTATCTCAATGGATTTTCCAGACAAGATTTTTAATGAGGCAACATACAAAAATATATTACAAATATTGTGTACTCCTTTTTCCTTCACTATGTTTTTTGTCTCATCGGTTTTTCCTAGTAAGGATTTAACGAATCACATGTTCTAATTAATAGACATCCAAGGGGGAGTGTTGTAAATTCTATAAGTTGTGAATGCTACTCATGTATTTTAATTTTGATAAGTTGTAATAGAATTCTATCTATATCTAAATATATGATAACTGTAGATACAATTTATGTTATTTATATTACATAACTTATGGATTATTGTACTTTTATAAATAGATACACTACATGAGGAATAAACTGTCAGATCTTCCATATTTATTTTCTCTCTCAATTTCATAATTTTTTATATTTTGTTTAACTTTTATAAGATTCTGTAATTATTTCCTATAAGTTAATTTACAGTGTATCACGTAAAATATTTTCCACTAGAAAACATTTTCTCAACCTTTATTGCAGCCAAACACAGAGAATTGTTTCAACCTAACCAAACAGAGCTTTATGAAAACAATCCCAGGGACAACTTGAGGTATGAAATAATTTGACCATGGTTTTGTAGTACAAGTTCGTTTCAAGGTTAATCATTTGAGCTTCGAATAAGCAATTCAGATTTGTGACATATAAAGTTGTGTTTTTTTATTAAAAAAAGAAAAGAAAAAAGGCGTCTTAAGAGTATCATGTTTCCATTCAATTCTCGATAATGTTCATTTGCATGCCTTGCTCCTTGAATTAAATTCACAATAAGGACCTTATAAGGTAGAAGCATCTTCAGTCTTATCCCGGATTTAATAGTTTATAGTTAATATTTGACCATGAATCTACGAAATATTTCGACTACTACTCGTGTCATTGTTGTACATTTGACAAGAGTGAGTATACATTTCATCGAACTTTGAAGATTCAACTTAGGGTTAAATTTCTTTAAAATTTGGACTGTTTTGTACTAAATTCTCTAATGTTATTTTTTCTCACTTTACTCTTTGACTAACTGTCAAATGTAACTCCGCCGTTAATTTTTTTAAAAAGACAAATGTATCCCAAAATGTTTAATTGCGGTAAATTCCCTTAAGATTTAAGTGAAATTTTACTTTACCCCTCATGTAAGTTTTGTATCATTTAATATATTGGGATAAAAATAAAATTCAATAATATTGTCAATATTGTTAAAAATATAAATATGTTTCAAGTTAATTAATATTCTAATTCTTCAATTATGCTTTCTTCAATGTTTAAAATTTAAAAATACGGTTAAATAATTAATGTTAAAATTTTTGATGAGTTATTAAAGGTATTTCATCTAAACTATTTTAGTTTGACTTTTTGTTTATATGTATAAAGTTATTTCGAATAATTTACGTGATAGTTGAATTATATTAACAGAAGAAAAAAAAAGTAAAAAGAAAATCATTTTAAATAAACATAAGGAAAAGCAAAAACAAATAGGCTGATAGAACTTTAATAGATGGTTATGTGATTGTATATTTAAAAATTTATTTTTACATGAAAATAAAATATAATGAAAAGACCGAAAGATACCGATTGTAACTAGAAATTTTTTGTATTTAAATTTTTTCACAAGTATTTTTAAAGAACCACTGGTATTGGTGAGCATCATTATATTTTTAGTTGTTTTGACAATAATTTTATATTGATTAATGACTAAATTAGGTTAATTGACAAAAAAATAAAAATAGGGACTAAAATGACAAATATAATAAATTTTATGGGAATAATTATTATTTTCTTGTATTGTATAAGGGTAAAAATATCTTTTTTTGACTTTTTAAGTCAAATTACTTATGTGTACCAGCAGAAGTGGCAAAGTGAGAAAAAAAATAAGATTTTGTACAAATCAGCCTGAACCTTAAGGGTGTTTAGTGTATTTAACCATTAAATTTATAATGAAATGAACCCAAATACCCAGTAATACGAAATATTAATTGGATTGTGGAAAGCCTCAAATCTTTGATTCCCTTCTGATAATCACAACTATATGAAGTGGCATGACTAACCGGCAAAATTTGTTATGGCCATTGAGCAACTACCGGATATTTTAGTCAACTAGTTGCTCAAAAATTAACGGGAGGAAGTTATTTGGACAAAATAAGGCCTCCTTGCTTGTGGTATACTGAACTGTTTAGTACAAATAGTTTCCTCCCATTAATTATTAAATAACTACTTATGTCACTAGTTGTGTATACTACCACAGGTATTCTCTGACTAACCTGCAATTTTCAATAGTTCTAGGAAGATGCTGAAGTAGATTCCCAGAAGCGTTCAATATCTTCAGCTTTGACAAACATCCAATGGAATTCGGAAGAGACTTGAGTTGATTCGAATGCACGTCTAACACCGCCAAGCTTAATAGTCTAGCTGTTAAAGACTCCGGTATATTCTGCAGTGGATATGTAAAATTTGAGAAGAAACTTAACTTGTAGTCCACAGCTCAGAAATGGTTGAAGTTTTAAGTTTTAAGGAGAAATGGTTAAAGTTCCTTCTTTATATGCCATATTATACATACCATTCTCATTGTATTTATAGAAAATTCTATAATCTCTTTATAAGAATCATTCCCTTATATTTTAAGAGTTTGTACAGTATAACACTATACTCTTTAAAAACTTATAATGTACAAGTCTTTAGAGTCAAGAGAATGTTCCTCAATAAAACTGTAGAATTTTCCCATATTTTAACTTAATTTACTGAATTAATCATTTATATTTGCTAATTGCTGTAGAGATGTCATTTTAAGAAAAAACCTAATAAGGGGCTTCAAATTCTGTGTCTAAATTGATTGTATCCAGTTCTCTGTTCAATTTAAAAGGCTGCGTTTTTATTTATTAGAATGCAGACATGGCCTTTGTTGTTTTGTTTCTTTTTCCTTTGTCCCGTCTCCACCCTCTTCTCCTCGGTAGTCAATCCTCACCCCTCTCCTCTAGATCTCTCAACCTTCTCTCTCATTCTTCAGTCTCCCTCATCAAATTGACAGTTTGACACACTCATAGTCATTTACCTACTATCGGAGACTATTACTGCGCTACCGTCGCTAGATATTTCTTTGCCAGGGGAGAACAATTGAAGGTTTTAGGTTTGTAATTTTATAAAATCAGGTAGAGGTAAATTGGATTAACAATTTTAGTGACAAAATTTACTTTGCCATGGATTTTTTGTGTCGTTTTATCGACTCATGAATTGGATCTTTGTTTGGCACTTAGATCCTCAAATGTGAATAAATCTATCTGTCAGAGCAGATAGTACAAGACAGTTGAAAACCATCCTAGATCAACCAGGCTCATCCGTTCAAGGAGGTCTCATGGGGCCCATCAACAATTCCAAGTGCAAATGTAGGTTTTGGTGATCTATGGGAGGGTAAAATTTTTAAGGATTTCAAGGACCAAGTTTGGAGTCTCATGGTTACAGCCATTAAATTAACATATTTGCGGTGACAGATGAGAGCTTTAATGGATGAGTAGGGATTGGCTATTTATTTCTTCGTACAGAATGAGTATGGCAGTCGTTAAAATTATTAAAAAAAGTAATAAATTTTTTTATTTTTTTTAATCATTCAACAGTAACTCTATGTAATATTCATTCCGTAATACAGAATAAATAATAATAAAATTTTCCTAATGAATATTGGACGGAGGAAGAAGTGGGAGAGAAAAAAAATAGAAACAAGAGCAAAGCCAAATGGGAAAAGAAGAGAACATACCCCATTTACAAACAAACAAAAGCTATATTTGCATTTTTTTTTTTTTTTAAATAGAACGTTAGCATTTTGGGTTGGACCGAGAGAGGAGAAAAGAAGAGACCGTAGCCTATTTACAAACAAACAAAAGCTATATTTGCATTTTTTTTTTTTTTAAATAGAACGTTAACGTTTTGGGTTGAACCGAGACAGGAGAAAAGAAGAGACCGTACCCTATTTACAAACAAACAAAAGCTATACTTGCATTTTTTTAAAAATAGAACGTTAGCATTTTGGATTGGACCGAGAGTTGGACATTAAAATTAAACATAGTTACAGGATCTATGAATCTTAAGAAAAATAAAAAAATTTATTACATTTTTTAATAATTTTTACGACTGCCATACTCCTGTTTGATGAGACACAGAGTTCGAGTAAATTTGATTAGATTCTAGTGATTAAATTGTGAGTTACACCCTTCGATTTGTCTCAGATTCCTATCCATATTTTAAATTGCTCAACTTATATCCAAAGAGTAAAAAGTACAGCTATTTAAATTTTAACTTAAAAATGCAAAGATAGCTTTATTGTTTGTTTGTAAATAGGCTACGGCCACAGCTGTAACACTTGTACACTGAGATGTTTGTGTGGGTCAATAAAATCTCTGTTCTCAAAATAAAATAAAATGAAATAAAATCAACTGTACTGTTTTGAACTTGAGATTATTAAATTATTCAAGGTAACAGCTTTGATATGTAAAGTTGTAAACCAAGATGAAGGGACTCTTATTTTAATTTAGCTGCATATAAAACAGTACATCAAATGACACATCTAGATGTGTATTATGTTGCCACTCATTTTAGCTCTTTTCAGAAGCTGAAAAGAATAAAATACAATTGAAATGCTGGGATAAATTCAGACATAAAATCACCCTCTTGATTAAAAGAAGCACCACAACAATAATAGAATTAATTTTGTTCATATAATTAAATTAATTTTATTTTTGATTCTACCAAGAATTTCAATTGATTGCTCATGAATTAATAAAAGGGAAAACTATTCTATTAGTCATTCACATTACCCATCTGTATTTATTTAGTCTCTTAATTAAAATGTCTCTTATACAGTCTCTTACATTACCCATTTGTATTTATTTAGTTCCTCACAAATGTAAAATGTTGAATTTTGGTACCTAGACAAAAATTCTGAGCACTTTTTGGTCTGAATTAATCATGTGTTGTTCACATGACGTATTTTTTGAGTAGAATTTAGGAACTCATTTTTCCTTTCCAACACAAAACTCGAGCATCGGATTGGATTATAAATTTTGAAAAAAAAAAATACCACAAGCCAGATATTGAAATAATTTTAAATACAAACAAATTGCTAATTAATCACTTACTTCATATCTTCCGTACTCATAAAACATTCTACTATGCAGATGAATTTATAAATTTGTCCTAAAAAAATATGTCATGTGAACAATACATGACAAATTTAGGCGAAACATACTCGAGATTTGATTTAGTGACCAAAATTCAACATTTTATATGTGTGAGGGACATGACAAATTTAGGGCAAAATGATTGGGATTTGATTCAAGGACCAAAATTCAACATTTTACATTTGTCTGGGACTAAAAATTATTATTTTAAAAGTGAAGGACTGAATAAATACAAATGTGTAATGTAGGGGACTAAAAATTATCATTTTAAAAGTGAGGGATTAAATAAATACAAATGCGTAATGTGATGGACTAATATAGTGATTTTCCCTTAATAAAAGTTTGCATACAGTGTATGTAATTTCAGACCGGTGGGTGATCTATACAAATTTTCGATTAACGAGACTATTGGTTCGACCAGTCTAATCGACTAGGTCATACAATTTTTATTTTTTTAATATTCATTTTATTGTTGTCTTAAATTGTAATATATACCAAACGAGAAAAAAGGGGGTGCCCGTGGTCGATGGTTTGAAGGACACACATAAGCTTTTACTATTGTTTGGCAGACTTGAGGTCGAATCTCACCAACATTTTTTTTCACTCCAATAAAATTTTACTTCCATTTTCTTCAATTGTGTAAATTTTAAAAGACCAAAAAAAAAAAAAAAATAGATATCAGTCCCCACCTTCCACCTTACAAGATTAGTGGCTTACCCCAAGACCCTAGAAGCAGTCTCCTATTCCCCTACTAAAATACCAATAGCTGTAGCCCCCCCCCTTCACTCTTATCCTTTTGTCCCTTCTCTGCACGACTACCACTACCTCCTCCTCTCTCTCTTTCATCTCTTGTTCTATCGCCACTATCACCACTTTATCCTTCTCCTTCACCATTCGCTCTCTATCCACCACCACTTCTCCTCTCCTTCCCCTTCTAACTTTCTTCCCTTCTGCCGCCACCACCTCCACATTCTCTCCAATCCTCCCCTCGCACTCTACCATCTCTGCCACGTCAACCCTATCGCGTTCATTCCCCAATATCCAAATTGAGAAATTGCAATGGCAATGGATCCTCTGTAAAATTGGTGCTTGATTGATAATTTTCTTGTTTTAGATGGAATAATTTCATTGAATTTTTATGTATTTGATTTGGTGTTTAGAAATCTGTTTGTTCTTTTAAATTTTCATTAGCTACGAAAAATTTTAGTGGTTGAAAATGTGGGATGATGGTTGCTTGAGGGAAGAAAACTAAAATCTAGTCTTTGTCAGGTTAACCAGTTTTCACCGATTTTTCAAATTTGATTGAATTTGACCAAGTTATTAGAGTTTATCGGTTTTGAGATGTACTCGAACTGGAATCATGGTCAGTTCTCAGTTTAACTGGCTCAAACTAACCAGTTTGGTCTGAATTTCAAAACACTACTTTAACATAGAGTAAGAGGTCCATGTTTCTGTAAAATAGGGTGATGGAATCTTATTATTCCCATCCCTTATTATCAATTTCTTATCCTAACATTTTAGTCTATTCGCCACGTGTATTTTAGTATAGTAAATGCTTGTAAACTAAAGTACGTGTGGCAAGCATTTAAAAATATTACGTGTATACTAGTATAATATATATTTGTAAGTTAAAATTAAAATGAGTATTTAGAGAGTTGGATAAGAATTGACACGAAAAATGAGATAGGAGATCGTGAGAAAAAAAATAAAAACCATCATTTAGAATAGTGGATCATTCACTCCTACATCGAAGTCATTAATTCACATTTTCTTTTACTAGACGTCATAACTACTACTAAAACCAAAAAAAAAAAAAACTTTGCAAATATTCTTTTCAAAATTGACTTTTTATTCTAGATTATTATAAATTTACAAAATGAAGCCTCATTTTCACTATTTTGGTGATTTTAGCGGGTTACAGCTATAGCAACAACCCGCCCAAAAAGCACAATATTGCGTTCCTATCTTCACTCTTAGGCCAAAAAAGAAGAGAAAGGGCCTCAATTTGAAACCACCACCACCCATCCCCTCCAAAAATTCAATAAAAGAAAAATTTTATTTATCAAATATCAAAATAGCCAGAAAAATAAACATCCCCTTGTAAAAGTTGTTACGCTGTGGTTCACTTATAAATGTTCTCAGAACTCAATGCTAAAAGTTCTTATTTCTCATCTTAAAATACGATACAATGATTTCCATGTTTCCCATTCCCTAATTGGACTTCTTGCTTTCACATTTTTTCCTAAATTTCTTTTTGAGAAAAGTACTCTTCAATTGTAGCAAAAAAGTATATGATAAATAAAATAAGACAAATAAATGTGTAGATCTTATAAAAGTTAAAGTTAGAAAGTGACAGAACGAGTAAAAGTTAGAAGTTAGAGCTAGACATATAAGATGGGGTAGAACGAAATAGAACAAATCTGAATAGTATCCTTTTACTGTTAATTTGAATAAAAAAATAATTTGAATAGCACCTGCAGATTATTTTTGGAGAGATCTAATTTGCAGATGAATCGCATATTAATTACAGGATTGGGAAGAGACCTCCAAAGACATCCCACTCATATCTACTATCTCAAGAATTTCTTCTTCAGTGGCTGATCCTTTCATCTCTATCCTCTTCTTTTGATCAATCCTCATCACCTGTTGCTGGTGCTGCTTTTCGTACAACATTTTTACTCTCTAATATCCCACACCTCAAACGACAGTAACGAAAAATAGAAGAAAAAGGAAAACACGCACAATACACACACTAAAGAAAGAAAGAAACTAAAATCAAATGTTTATTGGTTTATGTGAGTAGAAAGCTTGTTGGAACCACAATATAAATGGTAAGCCGAGGAAAGTGCAAAGTATCTGTACGGATGAGCATTACACGAATGCATGATGTTGATGTGGTTTTTGTTTTGTTTGAAGTACAAGTCTATCAAGTCCGTATGTTGTGTAATAAAACACCTAACCCTGAAAAAATGTCAACCCTTTTGTTTAGCAAAAGGGCACCCGCAAATTGTGGTCTTCCACTGCATTGTTTTATCTTTTTGAACTGAATCCTACACATTTATTTCTTAGTTTATTTTGGCCAAAAAAATTTAATACTATATGCCGACCGCAATGTATTGGTGCGGAATCTTTAATGTTCGCAATTACATGATTGATTTGACTTTTAGAGCATAAGTATCACCACTTTAACAACGACCAAAAGAATAGACGATTAAATTCATTTGACTATGCTATGGTTGTTATGACAAGAAAAGATTGATAAAATAGAAATTGAAAAAAGTCTGGAGAGCGTTAGTAAAAGAGTAACGCTTTTAAATCATCACAATTAATGCAATGTCTGAAAGTTATTAGAGAGGGTTGAAATTTACCTTGGACGAATAGGCTTGCGAAACGTGTCAAACAAAGCACGAAGTTCTTGAAATGAATTGAGTTGTACAGTTTTCTAGTGACCGTTACTAACAGATTTATGTCAGTCTAACATTATTTTGTTGTTAAAGCATTTTTGTGTAGGTATAAATTGCTTATTTTTGCTGTTATTGTAGTTGTCATGACAAGCTTTGTATTAATTTAAAACCATAATCTAAACTAATTATATATAAAGTCTAAAACTATCTTTTGTCAAATTTAATATTTTGGCCTCATCGACACCTAATATTTCTTTATAAAATTATTCAAACTGAGGTATTATAAAGTTTAATTATAGGCAGAGTGGAATATTAGAGAGGAGAGAGATATAAATGAATTTTCTTTTTAAAATAACTACCCAATTATCACCACACCCCATCTTACCATCAAAACTCACAAATCAGTTACTATACATCTCTCTCACAATTTTTAAATATTATTTTTGTTTTAAGTTTTTACCTAAATTATTTAAGATTTTCATTATTATGCATACATCGAATGTGCCCAAATCTCTAATACTTATTACTGGCTATGTTTATTAATTATAGCCTTTTAATAAATTTCACTATTAGATGTTGATGCATGCCATATGTACATTATTTAAATTTTACATGCCATCTTTAAGCATGTGACATGCATTTATATTCATATGATCATATAAAAAAATTTCTTTACTGACAGTATATAAAAGATTAACCCATTAAAATAACTATAAACATAATTAATATAATTGACTAATTAAAATAACTATACAATAGACATAGGATGTTCAATGGTTTGTGATTCAATACCCAAACGACTGAATTCCGGACCTATCCGGAAGCCAATAGGAAGTTGACACATATGTAATCCAGATAAAAGGTTAATTGTTTATTCAATTGACTTACCGGATAAAAGTGTACTGCAGGCTCAATTAACCGGAAAGTTTCTTTTCGTGGGACAAATTGAATACACGCCTGGGGTGCAAGACTTGGTTTAAAAATTGGGTTAATAATACTTTGCCCCCTAAAATATGAGAGTAATTACACTTTATCTCCTGAAATAAAAAGTTACACTTTATCTCCTATTTACACTATTTATCCTTGAGCATTTCTAATACCGTCAATAAAAGGTAGTTACATGATTGATATGCTGTTGTCACTATAACCCAAATATATAAAATACCAAAGTACAATAAAAAATTATAATACTTTTTATGAAAAATATATTTCTACAAAAAACCCTTAAATAAAAACTTTGAATAGAAAATGTTATTGAGAACCTAAAACTTTAAATATAAAGTAAGGTCGAGAACCTACTTTGAGAAATGTGCTACTAAAAAACACTACAATTTAAATAATATCAAATGAAGTCTAGAAATTGTTATACTCTCTCTCCATCCCAATTTTTTCGTGGCATTTTGAGAATCTAACTTAAGAATAGAGTATTAACTGTAATGTTAGTCTTTTTCTTTCCCTTCTTGCCCTCCAAATTCAAAATTTAAGTTTGAAGTATCAAATGATCAATCATTAAAAGGAGGGCAATAGTGAAAAAAGAATCAAAGATAGTTTTAACTTTGTTAAGGTGACAAAAATTTTGGAATATTTCAAAATAAGAAGTCTGATATTTTCAATATATATGTCTTAGAACTTAAAAAATAACAAAAGTTGAAAATATAGAAAAATAAAAAACTAGATCAGGGGCAATTTAGTCATTTAATTTATAATTTTTAATGGCTTTAGAAATGTTAATGGATGAATATTGTAAATCGGGGCAAAGTATAATTTTTTAATTTAAGGGGTAAAGTGTAATTACCTCTATACTTTAGGGGGCAAAGTGTTATCAACCCTTAAAAACTTAATATGCTCAATTGGAGTAATTATTTTTCTTATTTGTGGGGCATATATTAACTTATTCTTCTTACCATATATTGATCTTAATACCATATGCTAATTGGCATGGTTTAATGTGCAATATGCTGGTGAAAGTAATGACTAGACTCATTCATTAACAATTTTAAAACTAATAATTATTGCACACTTTTATGTGAGTGTTGAATATATTTTTTATTATATTTTATATTTCATCATAAAATAAAATTACACTACTTAGAGGATTTGAAGACTCTAATGTAAAAGATCATAGAGAGGATGAGGAGAGAATGGAAAAGTTTTAAACTCGATTCTACTTAAGAAAGGTATTATAAAATAAAAATAACAGGCGGAGTTAGAATTTCTTTTCAGTGGAGGGATCACTTAAATAAAAGGAATTAATATCTATAAATGACACTTTTTAAATTATCTAAATGGACAACTATATCCCTATGTTTTTTTTCTTATCATAACCATTCTATTAATTTGTGTTGTTATTATATAAAATATAGCACTATCTTTGCCCTTTTATATTAGTAAAAAATTTAATAATGTAATTAATAAATAATGAGAATATCACAAGCAACTTTCACATATAATAAGAAATTTTCATAGTTTTTAAAAGAATAGTTGTAACAATATATCCGCAAAGTAGGCAATAGACATATATATATATATATATATTTAACAAATAGTATAATAAAAAAGATGCTAACAAAATTTCATTTATAAACACATATTTTTTTCTGAATTCTTATGTCACATCTAAAAGTGATGAAATTTCGAATAAGAATTTTTGTAAAAGTTCATGGCTTAAGTAAAAAGACACTCTTAGTGGTCCCCTTATGTACCTCCGTTACTAAAAAATAACATTAAATGACATCGGATCAAACAGGCTATTACTTTTTTTTTTTTTTTTTGTAGTACGGATGATAGTCAAGCAAAGTACAACTAAGATACCACAACTTGACACGCTCGATTTCGAGCTCGATTTCCACACAGAATTGATGTACTGCAACTTAGATACAATATGTACATATAATAAATTTGTTTACAAAATATATATATATAATAACAGTTTTGCGACCGAATTGTTGGATTGTTGACGTAACGCTTCACATGCGTATATAAAAACATTATAAAATTATTTTTAGTACATATATAGTTAAATAATTATACATAAATCTCAGGTATTTATATATTTATATATACATATTCTATATCAAAATTGATATAAATTACTTTGGGTGTGTTTGTTTAGATTAAAAATATTTTGAAAAAAATATTTTCTCTAACTTTCCATGTTTGGTGGTACTAAAGCCAGGAGGAAAATATTTGCTCCGTAAATTATTTTCTCCAATAAAATGTAAAATAACTTCCTTAAATAACTTACTGAAGTTATTTTCCTATAATCATGCGTCCTTACTATTTCTATCTGGTATCAAATAAACTACAACAAAATTTTCAAATCATATCCACGAGATCCGATGCCGACGAATTCACCAAAGACTTGCTCAAGAAATGTCAATTGTTGTTGCCGATCTTTAACATTTAAAGAGATAAAGCAAATGGCAATAATTGTCATTTGCAAACCCAACATCTCCGATGACTTTCCTGACATGCAGTATTTCAGACACAAATTTCCACCACCCAATAGCACCGGAGACATAAAATGACAAAATTTAGAAAGATCTATGGAGGAAACCATTACTTTTGGCATGTTTCTTTAACAATTCTTTGAATTTGTTATATATTTGCTTGAGAGTGTAATATTGTTACTTCTGAGGTTTTTTAATTTCTAACGAAATTGATGATGCCATCACCACCGTATGTGCCGGCGATAATGTGTGGGAGAAGTTGGAGGACTTTTCCGGCGGACTCGGTAATTAGTAAAAAGAGTGGTTAGACTTGGTCAAATGAGGAGATATTCTGAATTATTGTCTTTTATTTTTAAACAAGACTTTTCAGGGAAAAAATTATAATAACGTAAACCAAACACGGGAAAATGTAGAAAAATAATTATTTTCTGGAAAATAACACCTTGTAGTAGAAAATATTTTCCTAATGAAAATATTTTACATTGTACCAAACGGAATGGGATTATTTGTTACATAAGGTATAATTTATATATTTAAACACTACAATTTATGAAGTTCATATTGGCTCATTAGAAAATGCTCAGGTGATAAGTGTAAAATGTATCCATATTACCTATTGGTCATGAGTTCTGTTTGGTAGAATATTGATTAGATTTTTGAAAACAATGAAAAAGTAATAAAAAGTTTAATTATCCTAATCAACTCTTACACATTCGCAAGTATACAAGGTGAGATTGCATATAAGATTAGTAAGGATCGTTCCATGAGGATTATTGGAATAATTATTAAATTCACAAGCCTATTTACTAGTTAGACGAAATAATCAGGGGATCTTGACTAAACTTAAACTAAAATTAGTCACAAGAAATTAAAATAAAGGCAAGGATGTAAAATTCTAACTCTACAGAAAGTAATTAAATATAATCGACTAAAAACCCTAATTTAATCTACCATATTTGCAAGAATTTAATCAATAACAAGAATTTAAATTAATCTTCTATAAAAATAATTAAAAATCACCTATTCCAATAAAACCCTAACTACTAAATTACCGAGCCAATTAAGAATTTAAAAGCAATTAAACAAGAACAATAATTAAATAAGAAGAAAGCAATAAGAAAAAAAATTAAATTGCATAAAAATAAATCAAACTCAATAATTGCAGCAAAAACAAATGTTGATCGTCGAATCTTGAATTCTTAACATTAGAATGAAATTCTAACTCAAACAATTGAGAAAATCTATCCTTAATGACTAATTATCGATCTAACTATGAAAAACTAAAAAAAAACTAAGAATGGCTAATGATTATGATGATTTCCTTCCCTTCTCTTGGCATATTTATAGATGTTTTTAGGTTTTCGAAACTCCGAGATGATAAGCATATGATTTCCCATGCAAATAGGCTCACGAGAGGACTTCTTTTACAAAACAAGCAACCTTATAAGACCTATCCGTCGATTAGTGCCTAAGCGTTGCACTTTTGTCCCGCCTGGGAGCGCTTGGCAGAACCAACAAGTGGGGTTTCTAGAAAAATTCCCAGGCACTGCAATTTTATCGCACCTGGGAGCCAGGGATAGAAATAGTTTCAAATTCCTCCTCAATTTTGACCATGATGTATGCCGCATTTGGAAAAACTCAAAACATAAATGTTGTAGCTCTGTGTCTTAGCTTTCCAAAACATTTTGAATCACTTCAATTGGAGTTTGGACAGAAAAGTTTTGTTCAATCTACCAAATTATGTTAGATCCCATCTTCACTCAAACCTTACAAAACTCAACATAAACCATTTTAGCTCATAATTACTCAATTCTTACTTAAATTACATTAAAATGGATGTGTTGACAGTATAAAATATGCGACATTTACTAGCTTATCAACTACTCTGCACTTAGTTTTTGATCGTTCTTGAGCAAAATATAGAAATAAATCACAAACATACTCAACACATCTCATCAATTATCCACATAAATAACCAAGAACCAAACCATCATAAGAAAAATAGTCAAGTGATAATAAACCCTTATACATGAATTCTAATGTAGGTGTGTGCATAGCCATACAAAAAATAACTTCTTAGACACTCAGATCAAATCATGCAAACCCTTGAATTTTTCTAAACACTCTATAACTTACTCTTCTTACCTTTCTCCTCTAATATAGAACTAACTCTATTTAAATTAGGTATGACATTTAGCTTGTAACGTAAGGCTAAGATCTTGGCTAATAAAGAAAGGAAAAATGATAAACAAATAATGTGGCTTGAAAAAGAGTTTTAAATTAATATGCGCCTCATTAACATAAAACTCCTTTTTGAACATTAAAACACGCATTCTTCAAAAGAGTAATCCCACATAATTCTCAAGCTTTCACTACTACTAGATGAAACTCACTTGAGCAGTTAGCAACCTAAAAGAAGAAATAAAATGTAAATTGAAACTCTTATATCTTCACAAGTCAGTTGTCCATAACACGCGTGCTGATTTTTCAAGAAGGATCTGCTCTTTTGGAGGCAAACCTCCTACAAGACTCATAAATTATATATGAAATGGCCTACTGCACTTGCTACTACTACAAGTTATGCCACCCATGTTAATTGCAAAGTAAACCAGAAGACATAGAAAAAATCTATGAGATTCAACACATGAAGGAGTAGCTAGGGTTTTCTAGTAACCTAATAAATGCACTCTTTACAATCATTATATAGAATTTCAACATAGAATTCTCTATTGTTGTTTAATTTATCCCTTTAAATACACAAATTAAATTGTCCGAAGGTTAAAATTTAAGAAAATGACCGTCATTTCTACCAAATACATTCTCACATCCTTCACATATATAGCTAATCTTATATCCAACACCACCCTTCAAAGAACCACCAGATTTTTATCAAAAACAAACCCAAAAAAACAAAAAAGGTTTGATGGAAAGAGAGAAAAGACCTGAGAGCATTAGGCTCTAGTTCATTCCCTGCTTGCATAATCAAGAAGATAGATTGAACTAATGAACATGAATTTTTTGTTTAAGTGTCATGAACTAAACTAAAAATTAGAGTTTCAGTATCCTATATGATAGATATCATCATAACATTTCATGTCAGTAATTTGATTACTTTGCACAACAAAACTAAAGTAATAGTTTGCTATCATTGCAGTATTATGTCTTACATGCAATAGGTGAGGATGGAGATGGAATTATATTGGACAAATCATGGTAACTAATTCTTTTGCCATCAGATCAAAAGATGTGCCTTCCAACTGATTATAACCAACATTGCTACCAATCCCATTGGGAGGAACCATTGGTGTTGACTCGACCAAAAAACCAAAACATCTACTTAATTACATAACACACAAGAAAATTTATCGTAAGCAGTCCACGAACCTCGACACAACAACAATTACAAATCCCAAAAGATGCACAAATGAAAAATATTCAAAAATAAAAGAACGAGCAATCACATTCACCCGGTAGACAACAAATAGAAGATTTGAAGATGATCACATAACAATAATAGAAGTACTTATGGAGAAAAAGAAAGATTGAGAGAGTACCTTGATGTGCTTTGTCATATAGAGAATGTGATACTCTGATACAATCACATTGGGCCCTGATGTTACAAAAAAGGGCTTTTGATCAAATTCATCATCGGTAAGAGATATAGCTTTTGAATTCAAAAGGCAAAGTGCCACAAGAGGATTGAGACCATGCATGTCCTGGAGATAATAAGCTGTTCTCATGATAATCCTCATTCTTGCACTCCAGTACAGTTGTTCAAGTTCTTCCACTGCAAAACAAATGCATACATATTGGAATTCTATAAACAAATGCATAACTTTGTGATTACAAACTTATTATGGTTCAATTCCTTGCAGTACCCAATGGTTCACTGGCAACAGTGAATCAATCAATTTAAGTGCACCACAAAGTTAAACATAAGTAATTAGAATCAAGAGCAAGTGAATATAATTTAGCATAATAATAACATTTTAAAGGACAACGATCATAGTCATACTTCATCATTTATTCAAATAGAATCTTTACATATTACTCTCAGATTACACCACTACTGGAAGACTTTATGTCCAGGTTCAACTTTTACCCAAACTTACCACTGTCAAAGAATCAGAACTCCTAATCACTTTGGCAGCAAAAGCAAGGGGGTTTCCGGACTCAATCTGCTCGCAAGATGCAAACACTGTGTCCTCATGAATAGGCTTATTGAAGCATTCCTGACAGGAACACGGCTCCACATAGTAGACATCAGCAGCAAAACATTAACAGTAACTCCATATCTACATTGAAAATACAGAAGCAAGTATCAGATAGAAGGACTGGATGGAGCAAAAAGAAATTTACAAATGATGATTCCCAAAAACTAAAATAACAATTACAATATGGGTAAGAAATAATGTTAACAAATTTGAAAATAGTATTCTTGAGGCTTAGGCTCAATGAGAAAAGTCCCTGTGAACAATATTAAAATAAGAAGAAACAGAAATCTGTTGAAACCAATCTTCTTCTTGTAGGTGACAATAGCTTCAAAAAATCGTGCAGCACAAACAATAAAGTTAATAAGTGTCCTGAAAA
Source organism: Cinchona pubescens (assembly GCA_025175665.1). Lineage (NCBI taxonomy): Eukaryota > Viridiplantae > Streptophyta > Magnoliopsida > Gentianales > Rubiaceae > Cinchona > Cinchona pubescens. The sequence continues at coordinate 292,166 of JANKKI010000486.1, forward strand.
TAAACTTATGGACACTACAATGTAAATTGCAACATAAACATAATGACTGAAAGTAATATTGAGCCAGTTAATGAAAGTAAATATGTCAATAAAAATGTTCTAATCCTATTGTTCACTCCAAAAATTGCTACATGGATACATGTCAACTTTATCCAATCCAAAGCAACTGTCAAGCTAGTACTAGGAAAGCAAAACTAAGAAAATTTTCAAACTTTGGCCATAATTGTTGCACTCCACTATTTATGTCTACGAGTAAGAAGACCACCTATCCAGTTGACCTTGTATAATCTTTCCCTCAAATACTAAAATCTAAAATTAAGATGAAGTTTGATTAACATATAAGAAACTGGAATATCTTACCTCAATTGTTTTTGCATCATGATCAATGTCCCTATCATGAAAACACCACCAATCAATCCAAGCTTTTCCAATAACTCAAAATTTGCTCTCTCTGAATCATAAAGAAAATAAGAGAAAAAATTATCATTCCTTGTCTAATTATGACAGTGACAATTTCTGAACTTAAAGTGTGACAAATAGTCCATATCTTATTTCTTCTCTTAGCCATGGCCACAAATAGTCTATCTTATTTTTTTCCTGAATCTGAGACTCAAGGTCTCAATATTCATAACTATTAGAAAGCAAAATAGCATTGTTACATGGTTACAAGAATAAGGATTTCATTGTTTCAACCAATTCTAATGCTTTCTTGCTCTTTTTCCTTGGTTTGCTCCATAAAATCAAATGTGTACTTGTACCACTCTAACTCTTAAAAAATGCAACTGATTAAAATTTAAACAATGAAACATTAGATGATTGCAGACTGCAAAAAGGATGTTGGATTGTGAGGGTATAGGTTCACAATTTGGCCAACTTTATTCTATATGCAGATTATATTCTAGACATCCAACCATAATAAGCTTCTTATGTAGCTCCTCACAGCCAAAGCCAATAATTAAGTGCATCTAGTATATATGTCTCATAGAGCACAAGAAAATAATGGACTCACTTCCTATTCCAAGTTCCAACCTATAAGACAGAAAAAGAATATCTCAAGATGGCTTAATGATGTGTTTACCATAACTCTTTATGAAGACAAAAAAGAAAAGGAGAAAGTGGAAACAAATATCATCAATCAGACTTACAATGTACTATATGTAAAAAAGAAAAAAAAAACTTACAATGTACTAGATAAGTACCTCCACTCATTCTTGCGAATTCTAATATTTGAACTTTATATCAGTGCAAAAAAAATCCTTAAAAATGAACAAAATTTGAGTCCAAAGCCTAGAAAAGTAATAAAAGATTATACATCAGTGAAATAAAATAAAATATAGTTCAAATTTTGAAATTGGAGCTCCAAAACATACAAAGTTTAACATCATCAGTATTCACGGTGAAAACTATTAACTTCATTCAATCAAATGATATCAAATGAGTTGGTGAAACTTAGGCATGAGAAAACGTAGGCCATAAAGAAAGAACATGAACAAAAACTCAAGGAAAGCTAATTAATCTAAGCAATTTCTAGAACCATTTATGGTAATCCAGTCAAACTCAAATTGCCTTTTGCATAATTCACAGACATTAGGGACGAATATCACAAAAAAGAGCCACTCACGGTCATACAACAGAAGCTTGAAACTTTTAAATGCTTTTTATTCAAACATACACATTTAAAATCACAAACGTAAATTCAATGCTCCCCCAATGAACAAGAGGAGAAGCAGAACCAAGAATAGAAACAATAGCAAAATGTAGACTAAATAGGAAACTGAGGATATGCGAAGGAAATGAATGCAAGGAGTGTCAATATCCAAAAGGCACATGTCATATAATGCAGAAAATAATGCAGCAATGAAAAGAGTTTAAATCTGCAAAAAGTGCCATGGCAAACATTCTAATGTTTCTCAAGAATGCCATGAAAATTAGCATAATTTATTCCACTGTTTGAGACTTTAAACAAGCACTCGTATCATCTTTGTACTTAACCTTCTACCTAATTCTGGAGAACACTCTTACTTAGGACTGTAACCGGAAAATGGCTATAAGAAGCATGTTTTTCTTCTCTTAACCATACCAATGTTGTTTTAAGATCATTTCTACATATGTAAACATGTCTATTATACACAATTTTGTGTATTAGTATAAACATCCATGTGCTCATCTTTCAAGAGGATCTCCCCTATTAGATGAATTGCTTACTATTTTCTCTTGAAGGTTAAATTTCTTGGCAATCAGTGGCCTTCCATCCTCGACTCCGACTAAACTTTCCAAGAATGGAAGAGCAATGTAAGCAATTCTTTATCTAAACGATCATCAAACCAGCTCTCTATTGGTATTCTGTAGTCTATCTGAAACCCAAATACCTGAAAATAAAATTTCTGTGTTAGTGGAATGAAAGACAAAATATCTTTTGTCACTCTAGCAGCACAGTTATATAAAACACTACATACTCCCATTTTTTAAGAGAACATAGAGATTCCAACAAATCCATGAATTTTTAAATGTTCGAACAATCACAAGTTAATTTTAACTTCCTATCGAAAGTTGGATGGTCAAACTTATATTAGCACACATGCAAACCGTTATGTATTGATGCATTTGGTTCTTAGTAAGAAAATGCCTATTGTGAAACCTTACTTAAGCTAATGAGTGGACTTAATTCCAACACTAACAGATAAAGAAAGTTGTCAACACAATTAATTATTTGGAAGCAAGGGAGTAATAAGAATCCCTTCTGTGTAACTTCAACCAAAGCCTCAAGACTGTCTCTTACACATATCTGGCTTTCCTGCAAAATTGATGACTGCATAAGCATCATCTTTACACAAAAATGAAACATTTTAGGTAAAGAATCTTCTCATATTTTCAATATAAATTATCAAAATAAAAGGAAAAAGAAACATTAGCAAATCACAAATGCTTTAGCTATCTGCAAAGACAAGAATGCGGCAGCATTACTTGGGGAGAGTTATCAATTATAAGCTATGAGCAGAACCATGAATGGATGGAAGTACAACATTGATCTCAACAGTTTTCATTATCCTTTTCTAGGATGTGGGAAACTAAATTATGCAAGTCTATTGACATATATAATATATCTACGATGGCTAAATGGATGATGAACAAAATTAACCAAAGAAAGATAAAACCTCTGTGATAGCCATTCAGAATCTGTACATTTAAGCATAAATCTGATCATTCAACAACCACTTAACAAAAGTGATGCTAACTTCAAGAGTGAAGTCAATATCCAAAATGATACTAACTTGGTCATTCAACAACCACTTAATGAAAGAGTGGGACTCATTTCACACAATAATTTGGAAGAGAAAAACGTATATATAACCCCATTAATATAAACAAGAGGTTGATGATTGACCATCTAACAAGGATGTGTTCAAAATGTGACAAGCAATTTAGAAGAATAAGTTAGACGAAAGAACAAGGGTCAAATTAGACTTGCCTTGCAACATTGTGTTCTCAGCAATCCCAAGATTGGTTTCAAGGTACTCCAGGGCACCATTAACCATCCTATATCAAGTAGGATGAATTATTAAGCCTCATATTATAGCTGATTATCAGAGAAAACAGAAGCACAAAAAAAAAACAAACAATATGACTACACACATAAGCAGTAGAAACAATGTGTCTAGTTGAACTGCCATGGCATGTTTGTGAATAAAGCTTCGAATTCCTAGATAGAACTGTGATTTAAAAAAAAAAAAAAAAGAATTCCAAAACGTCACTTGTTATGTGGTTCAGTCATCTTAATACTTTCTAGATTAGATGTATAAATCCAGTTGTACCAACAGTGCTTAATCCCAAAACAACATTCAAGTAAAATGTTGAAAATGATAAATTGAACCAAGCCTAATAGAGGGTGTGATTATCTAGGCGGAAGATCCAAAGAACATGAGGTTACTCATCAGAGAAGAAATATCAGTGATGAAGCTAGAATTAGATTCTAGGAGAGAGAAAGTAAAAGAGCTAAATGTCCAAAGTGTATTTGATTATCAGAGTGCTGATCCGGCCTTTTCTTAGTAGCACCCAAGCCCCTTATTTATAGATTTACACAAGGATACTTAAGGCTACCTCTATGCTAATTCAATTGGAGGTAAAGTACATAATTGCCCTTAATGAGGCTACCACGTAGGCACTTCTAGAATAATCTAGGCAAAATGCTGTGTTATTAATCCATATCATCAATAGTCCCCTCGGCTTGGTACCGAGCCGACAACGACTGTTCACAGTCCCCAACCGATGACAACCAAGACTGTTATATCGAGCCGAGGTGAATACTTCGGAACACTTTCTTAACCTTTGCCCACCCGAGATCGCAGCGACCCTTGGATTCTCGGCGGGTCATAACTGCAGCATTAACTCTCAAGGGTGACGTTTTCGTTGAGTCCCCATGCACTGAATTCACATTTATTGCTCTGCAGGCTTATTCGCTCCGATTTTGCTGCAAAATGCCTCGTTTCACGCGCCGCAACGCCTGCACCACGTCTCGTTTTTCACACCATAACGCCTCGCTTTTCCCGCCCAAGCGTCTTTTTACATTTCGAAACCATCAATTTTTCTCCCCAGAAACACAGAATATTTTGGAAGAAACCTCACCTATTTATACCCCCATTCACCCCCAAATCTGTTCTCTTCTTCTTACTCACCTTCCCCTCACTCACTTTTACTCTATTTTTCCCAGAGACTTACTTACGCTCCCTCCTTCTTCCTTTTTACGCTCATCCTCCAGAGACTTTCCCCAGAGACTTACATAATTTTTTTCTTCCTTCACCCTCTGCTGTTTCACCGTTGCCGATTTCCGACCGTTGCTCAACGCCACCACCGAACACCACTAGGAGCTTTTTCTAAAAACTCCCACACGCCCTCAAAACAAAAGACTATGGCCGGTACGTTCACTTCCACTTCTCTTATTAGCACACTGGTTCCTCCTTCCCCGGTAAACGCCGTTGACAAGATGCTAAATCCTTTCGACGAAGCGCTTCTGACAGCAGTGCCATTAAACTTTCCACCCGATCTGCTTTTTTCCGAACCTCCACAAAACGACCACCCTAACCTTCAGACCCTAAGCATATCAAACTCCTTTGACCCCAAGGAGTTTAATATGCTTTGGGTCTGAAGGTTTTCCCAAGAACGTGCACATCAAACTCCCGACCCCCGAGGACCGAGGCCATTTGCCCCCACCTGGATACCTAACAGTCTACTAGGAACAACTCGAGGCAGGGCTGAGGCTCCCCATAGCCCCTCTCCTAGTCAACCTATCGAACCACTGGGATATCAACATATCCCAGCTGACCCCAAACGCCCTTCGGGTCATCGCTGGCTTCACCTTCCTATGCAGATTACACGACATCCCTCTCTCCTTAGACACATTTAGGAGATGCTGAAATTATCCCCTACAAAGGGATTTTTTTACATCTCCCCCCGAACTGCTGGCAAACTGCTCACTCTTGGGAAACCCCTCATCCATTCATGACTGGAAGAAGTCATTTTTCTTTATCCGGTACCTCGACCCCCCAATACCCCGGGGTCCATGGAACCTTATCAAAGAAAACTTAAAAACCAAAAATGCTTCTCCCCCGGACTCCCTCCACGCCCGGAGGCTCGTCGAATCCAACATCCGGGTAAACTTCAATAACCAACATGCCATCCTATCAAACAACATTTTGGCCTGGGCAGGACTATTTCCTTCCCACGATATCCACCCGAGCTACGACCCTCAACAAGGTCACTATCAACATTTCTTGCTTATCTCTTCCTCTTTTTTTATTTTTTTATTTTTATTACTATTTTTCTGACCTTTCATCTTCTACAGAGCTCGGATCATTCCTTAGGAGGCTGGTGTCCACCACACCTGCCACCGGTGCAGGCACTTCAAGCCAGTTCTCTTAATCAGCAAGCGGATCCTACCCGCCACCATCAACTCCCAAACAGGGAGTACCGAGGCTACACCTTCAACCTGCCCCTGCACCTCTGAATCAAACTGAGGCGGCCAGTTCACCGGAGAGGCAAGCCGGGGAAATTACTCTGGCTCTTCGGCCCACCGAGCCAAAGCCAACTCGGGTCACAAGGAAAAGGACTAGGGAGGCTGCTGGCCTCAGGGAGGGTCCTTCTTCCGCCATGACCCCTCTTCCTCATCGTCGCCCCCGAGGACCGTGATTCCCGTAGTGAGGGTTCGGACCCCTGGGACTGGCTCGGGCAACGCCCCCTATCCAAACAACTCATCACCTCTTATGGTAAGTATAGTCGGACCTCATTTGTTCCCATTTCCTAATCTTTCTTCAGCATCATGAATTAACACTTATATTTTTCATTTGATAGAAAATACACTCCCGAGGAGGAGAGGAAATCAGCAGGGTCACAGGATGTGCCCTGGGGTCGGCTGTCTGTTGACCCCCTCCCAGTTCCTTCTACCTCGGGGAGCTCTGATCTCTGACCCACCCCACCGATCGATGTTAATGATCGGGCTCAATTTCTGAGGGTGGCATGAGCTTATTCGGGAGCAAGCCAAAATGGTGGCTCTGCCTCGGGATGTGGCCTATGTCAAAAGGCTCACCCCTCAACAGAGGCTGGACGAACTTCACGTCAGCCTGATGAACGTAAGTCTATTTAACCCTCTGTGAAATTTCAAAATTTTTTTGTTTTTTTTTTTGCACCTTGATTTTTATCTAATCCATTTACCTTTTTTGCAAGCCATCACAATTTTACCCGCCATAGCAGATCGATAGGCCTCCTTCAACTCTGCTTTTAACTCTATAAAGCAAAAGTTGGCCCATGCAAAGTCCAGCGTGGACCAGGCAGTGAAGGAGGCTGTGAAAGCCAATGAGCTGAAATGCAACATTGAGGCGGGCAAAAAGTATGATGAGTGGAAGGCCGAGTTGACCGAGGTGAGGGACAAGCTTCGGCAATCCGAGCTGGAGAAGAAGACTCTTGAAGTGGATGTTAACGACCGAGACAAGAAGGTCTCAGATCTGGAGCAAAAGGTTCTTCAACTTCAAGAAGAAACTAAAAAGAACTTCTGGAGCGACTCTCCTGATTGAGGGTCCGAACCCCGAAGTCGAGGCCGATCCCGCGAACCAGGCTTCCACCTCCAATGCCGAGCCTTCCTCTTCTGATGCTCAGGCTGACGTAATTTTGCTGTAATAGTTAGGAACCTCTTCTGTAATAGTTAGGAACTTCTCTTGTAATAGTCAGGTTTTTTTATTTATGAAATTGCTAAGTTTGGATAACTCTGTCTTCTTGATAAGAGCCTCGGCATTCTTTGCTTCTGGGTTCTTTTTACCTGCTTTTCAATCTCTTTATTTCCTGACATTTAAAACAAAAGTTTTATGATATAAGAGGTAAACAACTTTCCATATTTAAGCATTCCAATTTGAAAAATTGTCTAAGGAATCCTTTCATTTCGAGTTTAAGCCCTGTTCGGACCCTTCTGGGCTGAGACAAAAGGACCAAGCTTGGCTCCTTATATTTGCCTTAGCCACTTAATTTGAGTAGGATGGCATGTCCCAGGAGTAATGTTTTGCTTCAGCAGGTCACTCAAGAATCTTTGCGGATCAGAAACTCTTCCATTTCATTTTGCATAGAGGGAGTCGCTTAGTTTCTACCCTTGCGGGGAAACTGTTCAGCTTCGTTCCCTATGTTGCTTTTTTATTGAACTTTGATCTGAACCCCTGAGGGCTGGAACAGCTTAAAATCACTCTGGGCTTGAATCGAACCTCTGAGGGTTGGTGCACCTTTGTTTGTGCTTGGGGGGGCTACTAAGCCTCTTCCCTTGAGGGGGGACTGCTAAGCCTGACTGCCCTCAATCATTTACTTTTTTGTTCAACTGAATCCGAAACTCTTAGAGTTGGAGCAGTTCGAACATCTGACTGTGCCTTGTACGAACCTCTGAGGGTTGGCGAGACTTTGTTTTTACTTGGGGGGCTACTAAGCCTCTGCCCTTGAGGGGACTGTTAAGCCTCGGCCCTCAATCGTTTGCTTCTTTTTTTTTTTTTTTTTCAACTGAATCCGAAACTCTTAGAGTTGGAGCAGTTCAAACATCTGACTGTGCCTTGTCCGAACCTCTGAGGGTTGGCGCGGCTTTGTTTTTGCTTGGGGGGCTACTAAGCCTTTGCCCTTGAGGGGGGACTGATAAGCCTCGACCCTCAATCATTTACTTTTTTATTCAACTGAATCCGAAACTCTTAGAGTTGGAGCAGTTCAAACATCTGACATTTGAAAAGGGACCTTCATTATATTCCTTGATAATATTTTTTCAAATTTACAATGTTCCACATGATTGGATTCCAAATTTACACAAGGAGACTTAAGGCTACCTCTATGCTAATTCAACTGGAGGTAAATTACATAATTGCCCTTAATGAGGCTGCCACGTAGGCACTTCAGAATAATCTAGGCAAAATCTTGATGTGTATAAGAGACTACGTGCTGTCTCAATTCTGAAGTGGAATACGTGTACCAATGGTATCCAGCCAGTGGAGAAAATATTCGGGCCAATGCTTACAAACTCACCATTGAGACATTCTTGCAATGAAAAGTTTTAACATTTTACATAGTAGGCAAAACTAGCTGGAAACCAGAAGCTTGAATACCAAGTGAGTATTCAAATATTTATTCATTTTCATAGAATCAAAACTCAATTCCTTTCAGCATTTCCCATGTCCAACTGTCCCAAACAAACCACAAAATAGAAAAGAAATTTAAAAAAACACCTGAACGACTTTCTCAAAACAGATGACAGATTTGCTAAGTTTAGCTCAGCCTCAAATGGCAAACAATTTCTTGAAATAATGACTTTCTTCTCTTTAAGAATGCCAAAATGCAAGTAGCTGAAAACATAGACAACCAACAAAACTGCATAAAGTAACATACTTAAGCACACAAAAGTGTTGGGGCTGACTAGGTAGATCTGATTAACTTAGCAGCAGATCTGTAATTCACCAAACTGTAAACTTAAAATATCATATGGTAGATCTTATGGAAGTACTGAACAATAGACAATGGCTAATTTTTCCCACTTAGCAACAACTGAAGAGGCCCATAAGTACTATAACAAATAACTAGATCTGATATTAAGAAGTCAAGTAAACAAAAAAACCAAAAAACAAAACAAAAAGTATTAGACAGCTTACTATAGAGCTCAACATCCTTACTTGATTAATCTTGTAGTATGGTCATTATCAGCAGCTTCATTACTTGCGACAGGAAGGTCAATCAAGATTAAATTGAAAGGAAAACTTTCCACATAATGGTTTCAGTGGATACATGTTTTCAGCATTGAATATCTTCTAGTTACCTTTTTCATTTATAGTTTACTGTTTCCAACAATAGAAGTACATGTTTCCCAATCGTGAATAAAAGCATTGCAATATCATGAGCATGTCTTCTTAACTCCAATACAACTCCCTATTGTACATACAAATACATGACATCGATTTTCCACAAAAGAAAAGATTAAAAAAAAATCAAGTCACAAGTTTTTTAGGCAAAAAAGATATTAATCCTTGTCAACAAAATAGACTTAGATTTAGAAAACTTGGTCTACAAAGTAGACCAATTTATGGGTACAAGTACACCTAAGAGTTAAACTGAATCTTGAACAAAAAATACCCTTGTTTAAAATCCATCCCTAAAACTTTCACAAGCTCCAAAAAGAACTTTGATGTAGCACAAGATGGGGATATCTTGTCTAATAGTGCCTAATATTGCCAAAGCTGACCTAAAACTTTAGAGCTGTCGGCTTAGAACTAGGAAGGGTTGGGGCTGTTTAGCTTGAGAGCTTGATTGGGAAACCGGGTTTGAGCTAGAAGATGGCTCAGTTAGCATGCCAAGCATTGTGCCCAACGAATTTTCAAATTATCTTCCTAACTGGTGCCATTAAAACCTGCAACATAGCTAAATCAGGTATTAGCCTTGTCAAACTATGATGAAATTAATATGCAACTATATAGAATTGCAGCCATAGCCAAACGAGCAGCCTTTAGAAGTTCTTTAAATCACTGGATATATGTGTTACAACAAACTAGCAGCCTGATTCAGAAAAAAGATAGAAAGTTTTGATTATTTATCTGTCACAGAATCATCATCAGTAGCTTGTTTACAAAGATTAAATGTAAGAGAACAGGAAATAATGAATTGCAAATATAATCAGACATGTCTATTCATACTGCATGAGAGAGAGAGAGGCAATTAATTGTCTAAAGCAAATCATTTACACTTGTAAAGAATGGGAATAACAAAATCACAGACCCAAAAAGTAGCAGTCCAAGATACAAGTCAAGCATACACATGTACCTGCATTAACACACATATACTGGACCCTTCCTAAATGGACACTTATAGGAATAAACGAAATATTAGTAGCTATTGTTACTAATAGAAATATTAGTCAGTGCAAATGCCACTAGAATTATGTCCTACATATCAAGATATATCAACATTCAGAAAATTTTAATAATACACATCAACTAACATGACCGGATCCAATTAAAATTTTTGAAGCTTATGGTGGTAATTATGATATTTTGAACTTATGGTGGTAATTATGATATTTTGAACTAAAAAAATACAAAAATCACCGCTATTCAAAAAAAATAGAAATAACACATTTAGATGAAATATCCTATTTTAAGTCTCTAATTACACATTAGGCATGTATAAAGATGATTTCTCTATATCTCTATACATGCAAGTGTATTTAATCATTATTTCTCACATAAACAAATAAAGATGTATAGATTTACATATCAATAATCAGCTGAATAAAAATTGAAAAAAAAATCATTTCAAATCATCTCATAAAAACTTATGCAAAATCACATAAAACTATATCCATTAACAAAAATTCATAGGTATATCCAACACTGAATTATAAAAATTAAGTTCATAATTCAATGAATGTTGACTACAATACCTAAAAAAAGAATTTTGACTACAAATTTTTATATGTCGTATATCGAGAGATAGATACAGACCTTCAATCATTTTTGAAGACGAGATAGCGAAGTCTCAATGTCGTTAAGAATTTCGAAGTGTGATCAGTCCAATTGGCATTTGATGGAACAATCGAGATGAAGCAACATCCTTAAGATACAACGTCGAACTGACACCTTTAAGCGGCGAGGGTGAGGATCCTTCTCCAGTACGCTGTAGGTACACCGAAGCCGATGGTTTTCCTCCACCACTATCATTGTCGTTCTTCTTCATCGACGAGGGCGATGATGATGTCAGTGTTGAAATTAAAGTCGAATTTGTTCAGCGAATCAGTCGAATATTTCTTAGGGCTTATCGGAGTCCTGCATGCTGTCTTCTACGACTTACTCGATAATTTCTTACAGCTTCTCCTTTGTTCATTATATATTTATCTATTTTATCTTTGGAAATCTAATAGAAATTTCAAACTTGGAACGAGAGAGTAGAAGAGTAACATATAGAAAGAAAGGAGAAATTGGGAAAAATAAAGAGGAAATTGAAAGATGGAAATTACCAATTTTTGTAAAAGGAGAGCGTCAGCTGAAATTTTTTGGAATTTTTTGAAAGATGGAAATTACCAATTTTTGTAAAAGGAGAGCGTCAGCTGAAATTTTTTGGAATTTTTTTAAAAAATAACACCAAAACTACGTAGTTTCATATTTACTGTAGTGGCATAGTCACTTGTGCTGCATAATGCTCATAAGTGTGGTAAATTTTGCAACATAATTTAGATTGTGCCATTCATCTGCAGCACTTCCATCTTGTGCCGCATGAAAAGCGTCGCGAAAAGACCATTTTATTGTAGTGAGCTTACTATTAAAAGAAATAAAATTAGAGTTGGTGTTTGACTGAAGGATACGAGTGATATTCAAAGTGAGATCGAAGGTTATTAATTTCTTATATGAGCTCCTAACTAATAAAGGGATGACAATTCAGACATGCAGCAGCTACTCGGGAATATACTAAATCTTATGTCCGTGGAACAAAATGGAGAGTTGATAAAGTCAGTGGGTTAGAATGAGGATAAAAATGCAATTTTCCTTTTGGACAAGGTTAGTGCAGCAGGTCCGGATGGTTTTGGGAATGTTCTTTACACATTTCTTGGATATTATTGCTATCAAACTTTGTTTGGTTTAGGAATTCTTTGATATTGTTACTATTCCAAAATCTTTTGGAAGTTCTTTATTGGTTCTTATTTCTAAGAATAATAATCTTCAAACGTTCGCAGATTTCCATCCTAATTCTTTTTGCACTTTTGTGAGAAATATCTTCACTAAAGTTCTTTTTGACTAGTTGGCAAAATTACTGATAACTCTAGTAAACTAGAGTTATTTTCCACTAAATTATAGCATTTTAATAGTTTAAATTCCGAAATTTGATAAGTAATTGAAGCATTTTAGTTATTTTCTTTTATATGTATTAGTATTTTCATTTTTTGAATTAATTATGATAATTTTGTGTTAAATTTTTAGTTTAATTAAGTGCTTAATAGTGTTAATATTATGCAGGTTAAAAATTAAAGGTTCAAAGCTGGAAGGAACAAAACTCAAGGGACCAAATTGCAAAATGGATGAAATGAAGATTGTTGGAAGGAAAGTCGAGATCGCGGTCTCGACTGTTCCAGACCGCGATCTCGACTCGTTAAATGCTAAGTTTTAAGGGCAATTTTATAAACTTACAACCCAAAAACTCTGATTTTGCCTTGTATAATGCTGCACTATTTAAGCTAAAGTATAATTACACATCTAGGGGGAGTGTTAGATAGTTTTAGAATAGAGAGCTTTAGATAGTTCTAGATAGATTAGGATAGCTTAAACTACAAATTACTTTTTCTAATAGAAATTTCTCTTCACTTTCATCTTAGATCTTTTTTAAAATTCTTGTCAAGTTTAAATTTTTATTAGATAATCGTAGTGGGTTCTTCGCAAGCTTCAAGTAGATATAGTTTTTATTTGCTTTCTTATCAATTTTAGTGACAATCTCTTTACTTTCAATTTAAGGTTTGTAGGAAAATTAGGGTTCTTTTCAATTTCTTGCTTTCTATTTAAGAATTTTCAATTCCTAACTTTAATTTTTAGTTAATTTTTAGTGGGTTTCCTTAATTCTAATCGAAAAATCCAAAAAATATTTAACTTCCTAGTTTATCTTTATCTAATTTTTACTTAGAAATGAATGCTCTTGGTATTAAATTTTTCTTTCTTCTTTAGTCTTTTTAGTTGATTTATTCTCTTGTTCTAAATTTTAGTTTAAATTAGATTAAATTAGGTTAGAATTAAAATTATAGCTTTCATTAGAATAGTTCTATCATCTACCAATTGATTTAACTTAACTACACAAATACCCTTAAACCTTGGTAATTGCAATTAAAAATCCTTGTGGGAAGGATCCTTACTTCCCTTTGCGTACTAGTTGACAATCGTATACTTGCGGGATGTCATCTAGTTAGTAGTAGGATTTAGGTGTTCATTGAATTATAATTAGATGTGTTAAAGAAGGCATCAAGTTTTTGGCGCCGTTGCCGGAGATTGTCTTCGGTTTTTAGCAATATCAAGCGCTTTATGGGTCGTGTGGATTAAGCACTTTAGTTTAGTTAATTTAGTTGTTAATTTTGTTAATTTTTATGTTTGATTGGTTGTCTTGCGGAATTCACTTGGAACTTCAATTGACTTCATTTGGTTTTGTGTAGTGCATGGTAAGTGTATTCAAGAGCCATTCATTTGTTTAGACAAGGAAAGGGAGAAAGAGGTAAGACAAATTCGAAGGTTGAGAAGGGTGCAACAAGCGCAAGAAAGGATAGAAATGGCACATGCTAATGCTCACCAAGGGAATGTGTGTTGAACCCCAGTTTTGTTAATCATGTTTTGATGATGACCAAATCGCACTAATGGTTTGAAAACAAGTGTGCAGAAACCAATAGGTAGGTTCGGACGCAAATGATCATCCGAACAAAACAACCAGAAGACTCCACGGACATAAATGACTGTCCGAAAGACAGAGCTTCGGACGATGGTAATCGTCCGACACAAAGAATATTGAAGCAGTCTCGGACGGGGAACAACGTCCAATCATATTTCCAGAAGACTTTGCTTCGATTGGACGCATCCTCGGACGTCTGAACGAATACCCTCAGAGAACGGACGCAGAAGTTTGCTTCGACCATCCGAATGGTCCAACGGTTAGTTTTCCAGTAAACAAAAAATAGCCATTGGAAAGTTGTTGGACGCAGTTTTTGGGCAACTATAAATACGCCTAAGCCTGAATTAAACAACAGAGACTTCTACATTGATTACAAGTAATTCTTTAGCTATTTGGGAGAAATAGCGGGTACAAGTGTTGTAATACTGTAGGTAGTTTTGTGAAAAGAGCTTTGTAGTGTAAGAGTTCTTCAAGTGTAAGAGTGGAGAGATAACAATTGTAACACAAAAGGGAGGTTGTGAGTGTAAAACTCTTGGCTCAACTAAAGGAAATTAGTGTGAGCAAGAGTTATCCTCATTTGTGTACAAGAGGTTATTGTCTCACCTACGTTGAAGAGACTTTTAGTGGCTAAACTTCAAGTTGAGAACTTGGTAGTTGCCTTGTAAGAAGCTCTTTGTGGTTGTAAGCTCCAAGCTTGAGAAGCTTGAGAGTTTGGTTTGATACTCTTAATCTCAATCTTTTTATTAGTTCTTTGTGATTCAATTGTTGAATCTTTACTTATGTTTATTTGTGCTTAAGTGTTCATTTGTTGCATAAAGTTTGCATTTCTTATTAAGCACATCAAAAGGTTTATTTTTGAAGTAATCTAATTCACCCCCCACTTAGGTTGCCTTTTGGGACCAACATTTGGTATCAGAGTATTGGTCTCTTTATTTTACTTAAATTGCATTAGAGGAAAGATCATGGCAACCACTAATGCTTTGTTTTTAATCTCTTTTATCACTAGATGCCTCATCCATGTTTAATGATATTAATTTTATTTTTTACCAGGAATGAAAATTTGTGTTAGATCTATTGATATTAATTTATGGTATATTATTTGTGAAGGTCCTTTAGAAGCTAATATTCTTGATGAAAATACTCATAGATTAAGGCCTAAGACTAGATATGAGTTAAATGCACAAGATAAAATAAATTTATCTTTAAATGCTAAAGCCATTATTATTTTGTATAATGTCTTGGATGTAGATGAGTTTTCCAAAGTAAAAGGTTGCAAATCAGCCAAGGAGATATGGGACAAATTGAAAGAAATCCATGAAGGAAGTGAAGATATAAGAGAGCAAAAGATGTCACTTCTTGTGGCTAAATATGAATCCTTCAAAATGGAACCTCATGAGAATCACAAAGATGTATTGTATGTTCAATGATATCTTAAAGGATTTGGAAATGTTTGGGTAAAGAATATTCCTTGGGTGAAAAGAATAGAAATTTTTTGAATGCTTTACCTAAGGATCGAATGGGAACCTAAATCCATTGCCATAGAGGAGTCTAAAAATTTAAATTCTATGCCTATCGAGTCTTTGATTAATTTTCTAACCTCATTTGAATTGAAGATGAAATACAAGGTACAAAATGAGGAGGCAAAAGGAAAAAGAAGCATAGCATTTAAAGCTTCATCAAAAAGGAGAAAAGACTCAAGGAAGCCTCACTTCAACAACTTCCAAATCAATTGGGATGATTGCAATTCGGATGGAGAGGTTGAAGAAGAATATGAGGAGGCTCAAATGGCTTTTATGGCACTTGGCAATAATGAGGTATCCTCTAGTTGTGATTCTTGTGATGATTCATGTGATAAAGATGATGATTTATTTTTAAAATGCATGAATGTTTGAAAGAATCATATGCTAAGAACAAAGAGTTAAAAATTAAAGTTAATGAATATTAAGTACCAACTCAAAACTTGTGCATGAAAATAATTCCCTGACAAAAGAAAATGATGTTTTGAAAGAAAAATTTCATTCTATGGAAAAACCAAAATCATGGAAGAACAAGCTTCTTTGAAGAACATATTAGATGATCTTGATGATATTTTGAAAAAGAAGAAAGAAAATGTTTTTGAAAAGAAAAGAACTAGAAATATGTTTTTGAACAAAAATTTTATCACCTTTAGAAAAAATGATTTGTGCTTTGTTAAATCTAAATCTTCTTTTATGTTAATAAGAATATTAGATGACATCCCGCAAGTATATCGATCATGGCCATATATACAAATCTTGATATGTTAAAAGAAATGAATCTTTGGGAATAAATTCAATTTGGGTGATTAAGCATGTTACTAATCCAATTGGACCCAAGAAAGTTTGGGTACCAAAAGTTGTTGCTTAACTTTGCATGTAGGTTTGCTTGGAAAGCACCAAAGAATTCAAGATAGATTATCAATTAAGGGTGTTCAAGGCATATGAGCTAAGATGACATTAAAATGGGTAACATCTAAAATTTTGTGTTAAGAATGTGCTTTCATTTATTATCATCTAGTTGTACTATGAATGTTACTCATCTATGTGATTGAATTTCTTTAGAATGATAGGGAATATGTATCCCCAATCTTTTTTTTTCTATAATAAGTCACTACTTGTAAAAGAAAGGGGGAGCATTCAAATTTTTTTTAAATGTATAATTTCGCAAAAAATTGCATCACACATGCTTCATTGTTTTGATGATGTTTTTTGGTGAGGAATGAGCGAAAATTGTTTTGATCCTAATTTTTTGCATGAATTCCCTCATATCTACTTGAATATATATTCTTTAAGGGAAGAAACATTTTGCATAACTTGACTTATTCTCCATATACTTATATTGAATTATATTCACCTTTCAAGGGGGAGAACAAACTAAGGGGGAGCTTAAATTGCATTATCTTTTGTCGCACCCCCCCCACAAATCTGGCCGGCACCTTTGGGACCGGCACCGTCGCCAATGTGGTGCTCGTGAAATAGGTGATTAAATGCAAAAATTCTATTTACTATTTACAAACATAAATTACGGTACTTGCTATTACAAATTTAAATGAATCACCTATTTACTATTACATAACGGGGCTTTAAATGCGACTATGAATTGTACAAAAATAATCTAAGTTAGGGAACACAGGATTGGAGTCGCCACCCGGTGTGTTGGTGCGCCGGGACACAAAAATACATCAAAATTTAAAGAAAAAAAAACCCTAGTCTAGATTGACTCCTGGTCCACGTAATTCAAAAAACATGAGTTCGGGAATCCTGTTGTAAAATGGGAAGGTTTGGGATAGATTGCCGGAGACTCGGCACCCACTGTACCTCGTTGGACCTGTAGCATGATTTTATCGCGTTTCCCTTTCAATTTTAGTATTCATTATTGCCGACTTTGTAGCGTACGTGTGCTTGAGATAGTTCAAAAGTAATAAAATATGTACATATTAATGAGGAAATGAAAATAAATGGTAAATAATAACATTGACAGGTAAATTTAGCCCGGGATCCAATTTAAAGTTGCACACATTTAGCTTGTAGTGCCCTTTAACTCCCAAGGGGCAAAACAGTAGTTTGTCATGCACGCCACAGTTTACTTAAGCCCGATTTTATATTATTGATACAGTTATTAAGTTATGGACTAAATTGAGTTTGATTCAAATATTTAATGTCTAGTCGTGCAACAAAACAAAATTTGAGGACAGAAGAGTAAATTCACATCATTTAACAAGTAAGAAAAAGCATAAATATTATATCGAAACGAACAAACATAAAAATAAAGCACAAATCATCACAAAAGAAACTAATCGAAAAATATGTGCAAAATCAGAGCATATTTACAATTTAATACTCATAAGGGCAAAACGGTAATTTCACAATCAAAGGGTAATTAAACATATTAAAATGTCAAACAAAAATCAAATTAAAGCTTAGTGGTTATTGTCATTAAAAATGTAACTTAGAAGAAATTTGAAAAGAAAAAAAAGAAAATTAAGTCATAAATAATGTAAAAATAGTAAGATAAGCATTTTGTCACCAAAACAATATGATTCAAAAGCCCATTTAACTCACCTCAACCTCAGGAATGTGGTGGAATTGGTTATGCTTGGCTTGGAGTGCGTTTGAGCTGAATTTGCTTTCGGCACCTCCAAGCTTCCGGTTGATGAACCGGCCTTCTTTCAATTTTCCCATTTTCACCCACGAGATGAACGATTTTGCTTGAGCTTTACAAAGAGAAGTTGTTGTCCCAGACACCCTCTACAACTTTTCTTCTCTGAGTTTAGTCTAATTCCTCTTTGATCTCTTGGAATCTTGGTCTCAAAGTTGGCTGTTTGGAAAATTTTCCTGAATTAGAAAATTCTCTTTTTTTCTGCAGATTTTCTTGGCCACTAGCCTTCTTCTACCACATTTTTTACCCTCCAAATGAATGATTTTGCTTGATCTTTACAAAGAGAAGTTGTAGGCCCAGGTAATTTCTACATGAATTTCTTCTTTTTGAAATTTTCTCAAACCTGGCTGTTTGAAAATTTTTAAACTTAGAAAAGTTTCTCTCTTTTGTATAAGCAACAGCTTTTCTGCAGAAATTTCGTCCTCCCTCTTTTAGGCTGAGTTTTTTGCTCTTTAAAGAGGTGGATTGAGTGTAAAACTGGTCAAAGACCATTCCTTGTCATGTTGGGAGTATGAGACATCTGAAATTTGGTGAGAATGGGTGAAAAAACACAGAGAAAAACGTGGCCAAAACAGCTGTCGATTTGTTGGCGTGAACGATCGTGCATCTTATTCACGCTCTGAATTTTTTTTTTTTTTTTTTTTATTTTGAAAAATCTGAAAACTTAATAATATTAAAATTCATTCTTAGTATTTCAAAATGCATAAAACACATTATAATTAAACACCATAAGACAAATTAAGAGAGAATTAAAGGATAAATTAAGAGGAAATCAAAGAGCAGGTTAAAAAGAAATTAAAAGGGAAATTAAAAAGAAAATTGAGAGTCAAATTAAAAGGAAAATAAGGGAGAACTTAAGGGACAAAAATAGGTGTATACAGCTTGCCCCTCTTTGCCAGAGTGTCGAAGAGGATCGAAGAAACTCTAGGTAAAGATTGTAGACACCGCATGACTGGATGATTCCAATCATGCAACAAAATTTGCCACATGACAACTTTAAGCTCATGAGGTCATGAAAGAGGAAATTCACCATCTTGACAAACACACCGGGGAGATTAGGTCTATCTATTCATCTAGAGCAGAAAAGTCTTCATTGGGGGAAAGAAGTGAATAAAAAGACGCCCAGTGAAATGAAGCATAAGAGACATAAATGAAACTTGAAAACAAGAATGAAATCCCGATCTGGTGTTTATCGGGAGCACAGGGACTTAGAATGAAACGTAGCTGTGAATGACAAAGAAAACTAACTTGCCATAACATGCAAACGTCACTGGTGATGAAACTCAGCAAACAATGTGAATCAAAAGCCCAACTTTGTACCATCAAGGCAAGGGTATGTAAACACAAATGAACACCCGACTTTATGTCATCGGGGTAAAGACATGTAAATTAAAATGAAAACCCGACTTTGTGTCATCGAGGTAACAAGAGTTTACATCTCTCTTACCCGAACGGTGAGTTTCTCGGGTAATGCAAACTTGAAATGAAAGCCGAAATTCGTTTATCGGTTGATGCAGAAATGCAAACCTGAAATTCGTTTATCAGGTTAATAGAACAGGTTAATAGAATGGAAACCCGAAATTCGTTTATCGGGGATAAAAATGCAAACCTGAAATTCGTTTATCAGGTTATGAAAATGGAAATGAGAACCCGAAATTCATTTATCGGGAATGCAGATGCAAACCTGAAATTCGTTTATCGGGGATGAAAATGAAAACCTGAAATTCATTTATCAGGTTATGAAAATGGAAATGAGAATTCAAAATTCGTTTATTGGGAGTGCAAATGCAAACCTGAAATTCGTTTATCAGGTTAACGGAGATGGAAATGAGAACCCGAAATTCATTTATCGGGTGAAGATGCAAACCTGAAATTCGTTTATCAAGTTAAGACAGATAACCCGATAAACGAATTTCAGGTTTGCATTTTCATCACCCGATAAACTCATTTTGGGAAATTCATTATCCATTTGATAATGGAAATGAGAACCCAAAATTCGTTTACCGGGTAAAGATGCAAACCTGAAATTCGTTTATCAGGTTAACGAAGATGGAAATGAGAACCCAAAATTCGTTTATCGGGTGATGCAGAAATGCAAACCTGAAATTCGTTTATCAGGTTAATAGAATGGAAATCCGAAATTCGTTTATCGGGGATGAAAATGAAACCTGAAATTCGTTTATCAGGTTAATAGACATATAAACTGAAAATTCATTTATCGGGGATAAAAATGCAAACCTGAATTTCGTTTTCAGGTTTCCAAATGGAAATGAGAACCCAAAATTCATTTATCGGATGAAAATACAAACCTGAAATTCGTTTATCAGGTTAATGAAGATGGAAATGAGAACCCAAAATTCGTTTATCTGGTGAAAATGCAAACATGAAATTCGTTTATCAGGTTAATGGAGATGGAAATGAGAATCCGAAATTCGTTTATCGGGTGATGTGCAGAAATGCAAACCCGAAATTCGTTTAAACGGTTAATGAAAATGGAAACCCGAATTCGTTTATCGGGGATGAAAATGCAAACCTGAAATTCGTTTATCAGGTTATGAAAATGAAAATGAGAACCCGAAATTCGTTTATCAGGTTAATAGAATGGAAACCCGAAATTCGTTTATCGGGGATGAAAATGCAAACCTGAAATTCGTTTATCAGGTTATGAAAATGGAAACCCGAAATTCGTTTATCAGATTATGAAAATGGAAACCCGAAATTCGTTTATCAGGTCATGAAAATGGAAACCCGAAATTCGTTTATCGGGGATGAAGATGGAAATGAGAACCCGAAATTCGTTTATCGGGTGATGCAGAAATGCAAACCTGAAATGTGTTTATCAGGTTAATAGAATGGAAACCCGAAATTCATTTATCGGGGATGAAAATACAAACCTGAAATTCGTTTATCAGGTTAATGAAAATGGAAACTCGAAATTCGTTTATCGGGGATGAAAATGCTAAAACCTGAAATTCGTTTATCAGGTTATGAAAATGGAAATGAGAACCCGAAATTCATTTATCGGGTGTGCAAATGCAAACCTGAAATTCATTTATCAGGTTAACGGAGATGGAAATGAGAACCCAAAATTCGTTTATCGGGTAAAGATGCAAACCTGAAATAGTTTATCAGCTTGATAAATGAATTTCGGGTTTCCATTCTATTAACCAGATGTGTATACCTGAGACACGAACTATAAACGAATTTATCAGGTTAATAAAATGGAAACCTGAAGTTCGTTTATCGGGGATGAAAATGCAAACCTAAAATTCGTTTATCAGGTTAATGAAAATGGAAATGAGAACCCAAAATTCATTTATCGGGTGAAAATGCAAACCTGAAATTCGTTTATCAGGTCAATGGAGATGGAAATGAGAATCCGAAATTCGTTTATCGGGTGATGAAGAAATGCAAACCTGAAATTCGTTTATCAGGTTAATAGAATGGAAATCCGAAATTCGTTTATCGGGGATGACTCCAAATACAAACCTGAAATTTGTTTATCAGGTAATGGAAATGGAAATGAGAACCCAAAATTCGTTTATCGGGAGAGCAAATGCAAACCTGAAATTCGTTTATCAGGTTAACGGAGATGGGAATAAGAACCCAAAATTCGTTTATCGGGTGAAGATGCAAACCTGAAATTCATTTATTGGGTTAATGAAGATGGAAATGAGCACCCAAAATTCGTTTATCGGGTGATGCAGAAATGCAAACCTGAAATTCATTTATCAGGTTAATAGAATGGAAACGAGAACCCGAAATTTATTTATCGGGTGAAAATGCAAACCTGAAATTCGTTTATTAGGTTAATGAAAATGGAAACCCGATATGAAAATACAAACCTGAAATTCGTTTATCAGGTTAATGAAAAATGGAAATGAGAACCCGAAATTCTTTTATCGGGTTAAGATGCAAACTTGAAATTCATTTATCAGGTTAACGAAGATGGAAATGAGAACCTGAAATTCGTTTATCGGGAGTGCATCTGTCAATGCAAACCTGAAATTCGTTTATCAGGTTAACGGAGATGGAAATGAGAACCAGAAATTCGTTTATCGGGTGAAGATGCAAATCTGAAATTCGTTTATAAGGTTAATGAAGATGGAAATGAGAACCCGAAATTCGTTTATCAGGTTAATAGAATGGAAACCCGAAATTTGTTTTCGGGGATAAAAATACAAACCTGAAATTTATTTATCAGGTTATGAAAATGGGAATTAAAACCCGAAATTCGGTTATTCGGGAGTGCAAATGCAAACCTGAAATTCGTTTATAGGTTAATGAAGATGGAAATGAGAACCCGAAATTCGTTTATCAGGTGATGCAGAAATGCAAACCTTCGGTTTCTCATTTCAGTCTTAATTACACCTGATGACAGCTCAACTCTTGTTCTCATTACACATCTAGACCCTGTCTAAGAGACAGGATAAACGAATTTCGGGTTCTCATTTCCATCTTCATTAATTAGTAAACCGGGTAGAAAATATAAACCTGAAATTCGGTTTGCATTTCTACATCACCTGATAAACGAATTTCAGGTTCTCATTTCCATCTCCATTAACCTGATAAACAAATTTCAGGTTTGCATTTCTGCATCTGTCTCAAAATTCATTTCTCGGGGATGAAAATACAAACCTGAAATTCGTTTATCAGGTTAATGAAAATGGAAACCCGAAATTCGTTTATCGGGGATGAAAATGCAAACCTGAAATTCGTTTATCAAATTAATGAAAATGGAAATGAGAACCCGAAATTCATTTATCTGGTGAAAATGCAAACCTGAAATTCGTTTATCAGGTTAATGAAAATGGATACCCAAAATTCGTTTATCGGGGATGCAGAAATGTAAACCTGAAATTCGTTTATCAGGTTAATGAAAATGAAAACCCGAAATTCATTTATCGGGGATGAAAAATGCAAACCTGAAATTCGTTTATCAGGTTAATGAAAATGGAAACCTGAAATTCGTTTATCGGGGATGAAAATGCAAACCTGAAATTCGTTTATCAGGTTATGAAAATGGAAATGAGAAACCCAAAATTCGTTTATCGGGAGTGCAAATGCAAACTTGAAATTCGTTTATCTGCAGACATGAAAAATGAATTTGAGAATTCCATTTTCATTTATCACCTGATAAATGCAATAAGTATGATACATACACGGAGCCATGTCATTGGGCTTACCCATGAAATGAAGTGTAAAAGGCAACTAGTAATTAACCCTAATCATGACTGGATTGTAAACTGGGACATTAAGCCCTAAACGGTAAATGACAGCATTATTTAAACTGAGAGGTTTGACTGGAAACTCAGTGTACCATCTCCCAAGTGGCGATCACCTGTGAGGTTGATTGCTTCATTAGGGGTTGGCGTGAATCACCCCTTTCAAAATGCGAAGAAAGACCGTTGGGTTTCAAGATAGCTCTCAGGATTAGTGTATCCCTTGTTATTTATGAAGGATATCCAATTAATAAAATTTGCCCCAGTGTCGTGGATTTTATCATTTATTTTATTTCTCAGGTACCTGCAGGTACTCAAAACAATGCGATATCAAGCAAAGAAAACTCGAATTGGTCAGTGCCAAAACATACGAAATGTCAATCTTAGCGAACATTACTATAAGCAACATGACCGAGCTCGCTAAGAGCTGCCTACGTATCCCACAACGGGAATCAGGTTGAACGTAGTTCAATTAAACAGATGGTTTTCACATATTTGATAACTAAAACATCAACAACAAGAAGAACAACTACAAACAAACTAAATGGCAGCATGTGAGTTTGATAGAAGTACATGAATAAATAATACAGGTACATGGGAGCAATCTTAGTAAAAATCGTGCCATCACCGTATTAACACCGCTTTGACTTTCATTCCAAGTGATTTGGACCCGATCAGGCAATGTTTGGATCCATCGGATACGTGCCTTTTAAAGGCCAATATGTGTGTTGAGAGAACGACATAGAGGCAACCAGATAAGCCTGACTTCGGTCAACAAATTTCAGTTGAACACTTTTCCCCTGATAAATCTGTCTCTTATACACATCTAGATGTGTATAAGAGCCTTTTCAGGTTTTCACTAGATGGCAGATGTTCCCTTTTAGAATATTATTTGATTTTTTTGCATTTTTTTTCGCACACTCTCCTTTTGCCTATGCCGCCCCGTAGGGTTTTCAACCAAGCCTCTCTTTTGCTCTTTTTCTTTTTTTTTTTTAAAATAAAGGTGCCCTTTCTGGGTTTTCACCTATGAAGTCCAAGTAAACGGCAAGGTGTGGGAGTAAACGGAAGACGTCTGGCTAAGTAATCGCCTTTTCCAATGCATGCGAACTTTAGTTTTCAAAGTTTTTCGGCATCAGTAAGGCTGCCTTCCCTGTAATTGGGATAGACATGTTAACATCAAGCCGAGACCGCACAAACTACTCCTTTAAGCCTATGCAGAACTTAGGATAGTTAGAGTCAAAATGGGTTAAGTCGTGTGATTGGTAAAGATTGGGATTATCTTAACAAAAACTTGCCCCAGTTTAAGATGGGCGCTTTGGTTGGAAAGAACATAGCTATAAGGGATGGAAGAGCGGGTTTGTGATCTGAGGAAAATAGATTATGTCCCTTATATAAAACAGATGAACCACAGTTATGAAACCAATTGTCTTTTTTGAAGGCAAACTGTTGACTGGGGAAATAGATTTGAAAAAAATTTTGCCCCAGTTTTATTATAACAAACTGAGTTTTGTTGGGCATTTGTTTTGGTCAGCCTCTCAAACTTTCTTTTTTTTCTTTTTCTTCTTTTTTTTGCCACCCAAAAACAACAATTTGCCCCAACAATGCAAATAAGCTCAGTTCCAATTTGTTTTTACAGCAAAGGATAGGGACAAAGCACAATTGAAATGAAAGATAGGCAAATAAAGATAAGAGATATAAAAGGATTTAGTCCGGATGTGGTTGAAAAGGGAAAGAAAATAACAGGTGGAATTCTATCCGACGTTCTGCAATGACTTAAAGGTTTACAGTTTGCCAAATCAGATGAAAAACTTTTTGAGGACAGGTTTTCCCCAAATTAGGAGCAAACTTGCCCTTTGCTTCGTCCTGTATTGACAATATGCGTTTCAAGACTAGATCGCCAGCCTGAAAATGTCTGGGCTTGACTTTCTTGTTGTAAGCTCGGGCCATCCTCCGTTGATAACATTGGCCATGACACACAGCTGTTAGCCATCTTTCATCAATGAGTGCAAGCTGTTCATGTCTGAGCCACACCCATTCTGCATCTTCTAACTCAGTTTCCATAAGAATGCGTAGAGAAGGGATCTCTACTTTCGCTGGCAAAACAGCTTCCATTCCGTACATGAGGGAGTAAGGCGTTGCCCCAGTAGATGTCCTGATGGCAGTCCGATAACCCAGCAATGCATATGGCAGCTTTTCATGCCAATCACGCTGACTGTCAACCATCTTTCGAATAATTCTCTTACAGAAATTCTTGTTAGCTACTTCAACTGCCCCATTCATTTTTGGCCTGTAGATGGTGGAATTCCGATGCTTAATCTTGAATTGGGCACAAAGACCATCTACCATGTCATTGTTCAGGTTCTTGGCATTATTGGTAGCCAATGTATCCGGGATCCCAAAACGGCAAATGATGTTCTTTCGGATGAACTCCGCCACTACCTTCTTTGTTACGTGCTTGTAGGATTCAGCCTCGACCCACTTAGTGAAATATTCAATCGCTACCAGAATGAAGAGATGACCATTAGAAGCTGGCGGCTCGATCAATCCAATGACGTCCATTCCCCAAATTGAACAGAGCCATGGAGTAGTGATGTTGTGAAATTCAGTTGGTCCTGTCCTTATCCCATCCCCGTGCATTTGGCACTTATCATACCTGCGGACAAATTTGATGCAATCATGCTGCATAGTAAGCCATAAATAGCCTGCTCTCATTATCTTCTTAGCTAATAAGTGCCCATTCATGTGTGGCCCTTATATTAAAAACTCCCCTATGAACATCCTTCATAATGTAAGCGGTCTCTTTCTTATCAACGCACCTCAGAAGACCCAGATCTATCGTCCTTCGAGAAAGTACATTGCTATTTAAAAAGAACTTGATTGACATTCGGAGTAGGAACTTCTTATCTGAAGTACTAACCCCTAGAGGATAGCTACCTTTGTCCAGAAACTCCTTGATATCATGAAACCAAGGAAGTCCATCAGATTCCGCCTCAAGAGTGCAACAGTACCCTGGCTTTTCCAGCACCTGAATGGTAATGGGTTCTATCACTGTGCCGTCTGGATGACTGATCATTGAAGATAAGATAGCCAGAGCATCGGCAAATACATTCCTGGATCGGGGTATGTGAGTGAATTCCAAAGCATCAAATTGTCGACCTAGTTTGAGAATACTGCAGTGATATGGCATGATTTTAGAATCCCTGGTTACCCAGTGCCTTAGTGTCTGATGGACGAGCAAATTTGAATCACTAAACACAGCTAACTCTTTAATGGCTGGGAAGTGTCTGCCCTCTGGTGATATCAAAACTACTCCTATACCCGCAACGATAGTGTTGGATGCACCATCAAAGAATAGCCTCCAATATGGACATTCATCTTTCATGTCTTGGGCAGTGCCAATGAATAAGATGTCTTCGTCCGGAAAGTATGTGTGCAAGGGTTGATAATCATTCTCCCTTGGGTTCTCAGCAAGATGATCCGCTATCGCTTGTCCTTTGACAACCTTTTGAGTAGTGAAGATGATATTTTATTCTTCTAACAACATCTGCCATCTAGCCAAGCGTCCAGTCGGCATAGGCTTCTCTAACAGATAGCGAAGGGGATCACACCTGGAAATGAGATAAGTGGTATGACCCAGTAGATAATGCCTTAGCCGTTGGGACGTCCAAACCAATGCATAGCATGTTCGCTCCAAAAAAGAGTCATATCATCATTCCAGTATTCCAGTACATCGGTGCATTTTTTCTCAACAGTTTGAACAAAGGTTCACAAGTAGCTGTCAGCTGAGCAATGAAGCGACCAATGAAATTGATTTTTCCCAAGAAGCTTTTTACGTCCTTCTGAGTCTTTGGCGCAGACATATCATGGATAGCTTTGATCTTTGCTGGGTCTATCTCAATTCCCCGCTTACTGACAATGAAACCTAATAACTTTCCGGAAGGAGCTCCAAAGGTGCACTTTGCTGGGTTCAACTTCAGATTATATCTCCTCATCTTCTCAAATACCTTCTTAAGTGATTGGTCAAGTGATCTTCGGCCTTCTTGGATTTGATAATAATGTCATCGACATAGACCTCCATCTCCTCGTGTATCATGTCATGAAACAAGGTGGTCATAGTGCGTTGATATGTTGCACCAACATTCTTGAGTCCAATTGGCATAACTCTATAACAGAATGTCCCCCAAGGAGTAATGAATGCTGTCTTTTCCCTGTCTTCCTCGTCCACTAGGATTTGGTGATACCCAGCAAAACAATCGACAAAAGTCTCCATCTCATGGCAGGCAGCACTGTCTAGAATGATGTGAATGTTTGGCAGGGGAAAATCATCCTTGGGACTGGCCTTGTTTAAGTCTCGATAGTCGACGCAAACTCTGACCTCCCCATTCTTCTTCGGTACTGGCACCATATTGGAAAGGCAAACAGGATACCGGGATGCAATGATGATTGTGGCATTAAACTGCTTGATGATTTGTTCTTTGATCTTTAAGCCATTTTCGGCTTAAACTTCCTTGGCTTCTGCTTTACAGCAATTGTAGCGGGCATTTAGGATCGGTGGGGAGTTTGTGAACCACGACATCTGTTGAAATGCCAGGCATATCATCATAAGACCAGACAAAGACGTCTTGGAACAAAATCAAAAATTCTATCATCTCTTTCCTTTGCCCTCTAGTCAAATGTATGCTGATTTTAACCTCTCTTATGTCCGTGTCTGTCCCAATGTTTACCGTTTCTGTTTCTTCCAAGTTAGGCTTTGGTTTTTCCTCGTGTCGCCCGAATTTATTTTCAATATCACACTCGTCCTCATCACTCTCAGACTGTGTAGAATCAAGGTCGGGTGTGATATCGAAATTGCACTCATCGACCTCATAAACTGTAGTATCCGAAGGATCAAAAGCATTGATTTTGGGCCATCTGGGAAAAAATAAAGCATGAAATGAAAGAAAACAAAATGAGCTAAAACATCTTGAAAAAAAAGTTCTCAATCGCTGATTTATACACATGATCCTGTGTAACAGAGACTTGACATTCATTGGCCATCTGTGTATCCCTATGGAAATACAATTGTCTTCAGAATTCACCTCCAAAATAGACAATAAGATGAATGATTCCTCACAATATCATGATTGTACTTGCTTTACTAATCAAATTATTTTCAAGATTCATCTCCAAAATAGATGAATGAGATGAATCATGAATACAATGCTGTGAATGCACCTACTTCTTGACTAGATGGCATAAACAAAACGACTTAAGAAGTACAAAACATACATACAAAGATAAAATTAAAAGGAGCAAAACTAAAAACAATATCCTTTCAAATTTACCGAAACTCCTTATGACTAGGGCGATCATCAGATGTCCAGTTGTGCAGCTGGTTGATCTCAGCAAATGGCAGCTCAATGTCATCCTTCTCCGTCTGCTCTTGAATAATTACCCTCACAAATAATTTGACTACCCCTTGGATAAGATCCTCCTTTTCAGCCTCATCTGCATGAAACTTATACATGTTAGCCTTACCTGAGGCTTGTACCCCTTCAGAGCCTTTATAAAATAAACAATAGACCGCCGCAAGCTTGCAAATCCCATTGTAGGTTATGTACCTAGGGTATGCAATTCTATACACATGGTATACGACAGGGTATCCCTTCTACGGCTAATGATATGCAATAAGTAGCCTACGGTGGCCCTACAATACTGGGATTAGCCTAAATGCACACAGGGGATAATAAAACTTTAGAAACATGTCGTGGGGTGGGTCTCCTATTTGGGTTTGGCAACCATATGCCTTTGATCCTACCTAAGGCTTATGCAATTCAAAAATCAAAATTTACTCTTTCTTGCGGGAAGTAGATACAAAAGCCTGTTGACAGTCATCATTCCAGTACATCGGTGCATTTTTTCTCAACAGTTTGAACAAAGGTTCACAAGTAGCTGTCAGCTGAGCAATGAAGCGACCAATGAAATTGATTTTTCCCAAGAAGCTTTTTACGTCCTTCTGAGTCTTTGGCGCAGACATATCATGGATAGCTTTGATCTTTGCTGGGTCTATCTCAATTCCCCGCTTACTGACAATGAAACCTAATAACTTTCTGGAAGGAGCTCCAAAGGTGCACTTTGCTGGGTTCAACTTCAGATTATATCTCCTCATCCTCTCAAATACCTTCTTAAGATTGGTCAAGTGATCCTCGGCCTTCTTGGATTTGATAATAATTACGCCCGCAAATAATTTGGCTACCCCTTGGATAAGATCCTCATTTTCAGCCTCATCTGCATGAAATACATGTTAGCCTTACCTGAGGCTTGTACCCCTTCAGAGCCTTTATTAAATAAACACGCAAGCTTGCAAATCCCAGTGTAGGTTATGTACCTAGGGATAGGTATGCAATTCTATGCACAGGGTATACGACAGGGTATCCCTTCTACGGCTAATGATATGCAATAAGTAGCCTACGGTGGCCCTACAACGCTGGGGTTAGCCTAAATGCACACAAGGGATAATAAAACTTTAGAAACATGTCGTGGGATGGGTCTCCTATTTGGGTCTGGCAACCATATGCCTTTGATCCTACCTACGGCTTATGCAATGCAAATCAATCAAAATTTACTCTTTCTTGCGGGAAGTAGATACAAATTACATGGCCAAAGTAAATCATACGAATCAGAAAAACTACTTACTATTACATAACAAAATTGTAAAGCTATTTACTATTACAAGCCAGATAAATGGGTGGGTCCTACCTCCTCGTGTCTAGTGTTCTAAACAAGGTCCACAGAGTTCTGCCCTATGGTTTAAGCTATATGAATATGAGGCTTGACTTACTAATGCAATGTAGATGGGCTTGGTTCCCGAACCTTCAGACTTTGGGCCCAAAAATAAAATCCAGCAATTCCGATGGGCCTTATCGGCGGTGGTCAGGTGATCGCCACAGATACCGTTACGTGCACATTGTGTCACGGTCGCATATCTGGGTAGATTGTCTTAATTCCTACAGGGAATATGGGAACGACACCCACAAAAATAGGACATTCAATAAATGAGACATGTGTTATGTTGTGTTCACTTGGAGGCGGTAAGATTCACACATTTTAGCGCGTTGGGTGCACACCTGGCTCTAAAGGTTTGATGCACCCCAACACCCAAAAAATTGCCCCCAAATTAACCATAAACAGGTATAATAGCAAAATATATTAAAACATGTACAATAAAGCAAGAACAAATCACAACATAGGCAGACAGGGTATGGCACGTAAAACGAGACCTAAATCGAGCAAACGGGTACTCAAGACAGCAAACATAGTGAAATATAGTAAAATAAGTGTAAAAATAATTTGAAAAGAACAAATAAAGTAACGTATAGCATGTGGCACATAAAACGAGACCCAAAATCCATAAACCAGCACAGAAGACAGCAAAAATGGTGAAATACGGTAAAATAAGTGTAAAGTAATTGAAAAAGAACAAATAAGGTAACACATAGCACGTGACACGTAAAACGAGACACAAAAATCCGTAAACCAACACACAAGATAGCAAAAATGGTGAAATACGGTAAAACAAGTGTAAAGTAATTGAAAAAGAACAAATGGAGTAACACATAGCATGTGGCACGTAAATTACGAGACACAAAAATCTGTAAACCAGCACACAAGACAGTAAAAATTGGTGAAATACGGTAAAATAAGTGTAAAGCAATTGAAAAAGAACAATTAAAGTAACACTTTGCACATGACACGTAAAACGAGGTATAGAGCCGGTAACATAGCACACAAAAAATTGGTAAAAATTAGCCGGTTTATAATGAACGAGGTAAAATTGAGAGAAACGCGTTAAAATCGTGTGCCCGGATTCTCAAAATTACCTAGTGGAGTCGCCACGCTGTCGCACCCCCCCCACAACTCGCGGTCTGGCCGGCACCTTTGGGACTGGCACCGTCGCCAATGTGGTGCTCGTGAAATAGGTGATTAAATGCAAAAATCCTATTTACTATTTACAAACATAAATTACGTACTTGCTATTACAAATTTAAATGAATCACCTATTTACTATTACATAACGGGGCTTTAAATGCGACTATGAATTGTACAAAAATAATCTAAGCTAGGGAACACAGGATTGGAGTCGCCACCCGGTGTGTTGGTGCGCCGGGACACAAAAATACATCAAAATTTAAAGAAAAAAAAAACCCTAGTCTAGATTGACTCCTGGTTCACGTAACCAATCTAACATGAGTTCGGGAATCCTGTTATAAAATAGGAAGGTTTGGGATAGATTTGAATTTTCCTCGGCACCCACTTTACCCGTTGGATCGGTTGCATGATTTTATCGCCTGTCCCTTTACAATTTTAGTATTCATTATTGTCGACTTTGTAGCGTCACGTGTGCTTGAGATAGTTTAAAAGTAATAAAATAGCATCTACATATTAATGAGGAAATGAAAATAAATGGTAAAAAATAACATTGACAGGTAAATTTATCCCGGGGTCCAATTTAAAGTTGCACACATTTAGCTTGTAGTGCCCTTTAACTCCCAAGGGGCAAAACAGTCGTTTGTCATGCACGCCAGAGTTTACTTCTTGTCCGATTTTATATTATTGATACAGTTATTAAGTCATGGACTCTTATACACATCTAGATTTTTAAGTGTCTAGTCGTGCAACAAAACAAAATTTGAGGACAGAAGAGTAAATTCACATCATTTAACAAGTAAGAAAAAGCATAAATATTATATCGAGACGAACAAACATAAAAAATAAAGCACAAATCATCACAAAAGAAACTAATCGAAAAATATGTGCAAAATCAGAGCCTATTTACAATTTAATACTCATAAGGGCAAAACGGTAATTTCACAATCAAAGGGTAATTAAACATATTAAAATGTCAAACAAAAATCAAATTAAAGCTTAGTGGTTATTGTCATTAAAAATGTAACTTAGAAGAAATTTGAAAATAAAAAAAAGAAAATTAAGTCATAAATAATGTAAAAATAGTAAGATAAGCATTTTGTCACCAAAACAATCGATTCAAATGCCCATTTAACTCACCTCAACCTTAGGAATGTGGTGGAATTGGTTATGCTTGGCTTGGAGTGCGTTTGAGCCGAATTTGCTTTCGGCACCTCCAAACTTCCGGTTGATGAACTGGGGGTCCTTCTTCCACCACGTTTTTCACCCACGAGATGAACGATTTTGCTTGAGCTTTACAAAGAGAAGTTGTTGTCCCAGGTACCCTCTACAACTTTTCTTCTCTGAGTTTAGTCTAATTCCTTTTAAATTGTTTGAAATTTTGGCTCAAAGTTAGCTGTTTGAAAGATTTTTAAACTTAGAAAATTTTTTCTCTGTTTTCTTTTCTGCAGAAATTTCGTCCTCCCTCTTTTAGGCTGAGTTTTTTGCTCTTTAAAGAGGTGGATTGAGTGTAAAACTGGTCAAAGACCATTCCTTGTCATGTTGGGAGTACGGGGCATCTGAAATTTAGTGAGAATGGGTGAAAAAACGCAGAGAAAAATGTGGCCAAAATTCCCATTGGCATGGCCGCCTCCACAAAAATCACATGTTTACGCTCTGATTTTTTTTTTACACATCTAGAAAAATCTAAAAACTTAATAATATTAAAACTATTCTTAGTATTTCAAAATGCATAAAACACATATAATTAAACACCATAAGACAAATTAAGAAAGAATTAAAGGATAAATTAAGAGGAAATCAAAGAGAAGGTTAAAAAGAAATTAAAAGGGAAATTAAAAAGAAAATTGAGAGTCAAATTAAAAGGAAAATAGGGGAGAACTTAAGGGACAAAAATAGGTGTCTACATCTTTCTTATACTTTGATGATGTCAAATGGGGGAGAAAATAATGGACAAAACCTTTTTTTTGGGACAAAACTTCTTAACTTATGCTTCATATTTTTTGGTTGTTTTTAAAATTGTCAAATTGATTTGTCATCATAAAAAAGGGAGAGATTGTTGAACCCCAGTTTTGTTAATTGTGTTTTGATGATGACCAAATCGCACTAATGGTTTGAAAACAAGTGTGCAAAAAAATAGGTAGGTTCGGTCGAAAATGATCGTCACTTAAAACAACCAGAAGACTCCACGGACATAAATGACTGTCTGAAAGACAGAGTTTCGAACGATGGTAATCGTTCGACACAAAGAATATTGAACTAGTCGGTTGGACGAAGAACAGCGTCCGATCATATTTCCAGAAGACTTTGCTTCGATCGGACGCATCCTCGGACGTCTGAACGAATACCCTCAGAGTCATGTGCAAAGTTTACTTTAATTGTCCGAAAGGTCCAATGGCTAGTTTTCCAATAAACAGAAAATAGGTAATTGGAAAGTTGTTGGAAGCAGTCTTTGGGCAACTATAATACAGCTAAGCCTGAATTAAACAACAGAGACTTCTACATTGATTACAAGTAATTCTTTATCTATTTGGGAGAAATAGCGGGTACAAGTGTTGTAATACCGTAGGTAGTTTTGTTAAAAGAGCTTTGTAGTGTAAGAGTTCTTCAAGTGTAAGAGTGGAGAGATAACAATTGTAACAAAGGGAGGTTATGGTGTAAAACTCTTGGCTCAACTAAAGGAAATTAGTGTGAGCAAGAGTTATCCTCATTTGTGTACAAGAGGTTATTGTCTCACATACTTTGAAGAGAATTTTAGTGGCTAAACTTCAAGTCTGAGAACTTGGTAGTCGCGTTGTTAGAGGCTCTTTGTGGTTGTAAGCTCCAAGGTTGAGAAGTTTGGGAGTTTAGTTTGATATTCTTAATCTTAATCTTCTTATTTGTTTTTTAAACTTAAATTGTTGAATATCTATTGTATTCATTTGTGCTTAATTCTTTATTTGGTGCATAAAGTTTGCATTTCTTATTAAGCACATCAAAAGGTTTGTTTTAGAAATAACCTAATTCACCCCCCTCTTAGGTTGCCCTTTGGGACCAACAATGTGAATATGGATAACGAAGAAGAAGAGGTAGGTGAAAATAATGGAATGGGTGGCTATAGGATTGGAAATTATATGAATTGGAATGGAAGGCCATTGAGGGAGTATACTTTAACTAATTTTAATGGGGCGAACTTAAGCATTGCACGGATGCCCGTGCAAGCCGACAATTTTGAAATCAAGCCCGCTCTAATCCAAATGCTCCAAGCCCATGCCATGTTCAGAGGTGGACCAAATGAGGATTCCCCTGCACACCACTCATGAATTTTGAAGAAGTCTTGGACACATTTAAGTTTAATGGAGTACACCCGGATTGTATTCGGATGAGGGTGTTTCCTTTTTCTCTTCGTGATAGGGCAAAGCCATGGTTGCAATCCTATGCCCAAGTAATATAGCGGTTCACTTGGAACCAACTTGCTCAAGAGTTCTTGGCGAAGTACTTTCCTCTTGGCAAGAACCGCTAAATTATGGAATGAGATTACATCGTTCAAACAAGATGTTGGTGAAAGCCTAGGGTAAGCTTGGGAAATATTCAAAGAGTTGCTAAGAAAATGCCCGCATCACGCCATTCCTTTGTGGCTTCAAGTTCAAACTTTTTATAATGGTTTACTTCAAGAGACGAAATCCATCGTAGATGCCTCCGCCGACGGTTCTATTTCATATAAGACTCCGGAAGAAGCTCAAGAGTTGTTAATAGGATGGCATACAACCATTACCATCATGGACCGATAACTCCACCGGTAGTTCAACATCGTTTAAGCTAATGAAGCCAATGCAAGTAGTGGAGCATTGAATCTAAACATACAAGACGCCCTTTTAGCTCAACAAAGCATGTTCATGAATGTGATGAATAACATGGCAAAGGCGTTGGAGAATCTAGGGAAACCTAGTAGTGTGAATGCAATGACTTCTTCTCCAACTCAACCAAGCATGACATGTGATTTTTGTGGAGGCGGCCATGCCAATGGGAATTGTGAGATGCCATATAGGGCTAATGAGCAAATCAATTATGTGGCTAATCAATCTTCATTTCCAAGGAACCAATCAGGAGCTTATGGGAACACTTACAATAAGTCTTGGAGGAATCACCCAAATTTCTCATGGAGTAACACCAACAACCAATCTTACCCTCCTTACCAACCAAATCCCCCACCTCAAAATGCCCAACACACTCAAACCCCGAATTCTTCATCTAGACCTTATCAACCGCCACATCAAAGAAATTCTAACCAAACTCATATCAAAATTTCCCCAATCCTCTCTTTTCAAAACCAACAACAAAGACCTCCTTTCCATTATACAAATTCTTCCCAACCCATGTACCATGATCAATATGCTCCTAGAGATAATTTGGGTGAAGAAGGTTGGGGAAGAGAAGCCGAGTATTTGAGAAGGGAATTGGATAGGAAAGCGGAAGAGCATAAAAGAGATTAAGAGAATTTGAAGGCTACGACAAGGAATTTGGAGATTCAATTTGGGCAATGGGCAAGGTTAAATAATGACAAACCTATTGGGGCATTTTCAAGTGATACTATTCCAAACCCCAAGGAGCAATGCAATGCCATAACCTTAAGGAGCGGAAAAGAATTGGTTGAATCTAAGGAAAAGAAAAAGGTGGAGGAAGGAAGCAAAGAGAAAAAGTCTATGGTAGTTGAAAATGAAAGGGAAGTGGTTGATGATGAAGCTAAGAAGGAGCAAAAGAATGAGATCAAGGTATCCAAAAAGAAGCATGTGGAGGAACCTTTGAAGATAGATCCATCATATAAAAGTGCCATACCCTCAAAGACTCGTTGATCCAAGAAAGGAGGACAAAGAGAAGCAATTCACCCATTTCTTGGATATGTTGAAAAAGATTAATGTCAACATTCTTTTGATTGATGTCCTCACCAAGATTCCCAACTATGCTCGTTTCATGAAGGATCTTTTGGCAAGGAAGTGAAAGTGGGATGATGATGAAAAAGTATGTCTTAATGCCCAATGTAGTGCCATTGTTCAAAGGCGTTTGCCCCCGAAACTTAAAGATCCCGGTAGTTTTATGATACCGGTGAATGTTGGAGGAAAACCATGGCATCGATCACTTTGTGATTTAGGGGCAAGCATAAATATCATGCCAAAGGCCATCTATGACAAGTTAGGGATCAATAGTGTCAAGCCAACTAATATCACACTCCAATTGGCAGATTTCTCTGAGAGGAAACCATATGGCTTGTTGGAAGATGTGCTTGTACAAGTTGAAAAGTTGGTATTTCCCGTTGATTTCCTTGTGAGACCTAGATACAGGTGAAGAGAGTGAGATTCCATTGATTCTAGGGAGGCCTTTCTTGTCAACTGCTCATGCATTAATTGATGTGCACAAAGGGAAGTTGATCTTACTAGTTGAAAATGAATCAATTGAATTTGATGTGTTTGAATATAATGATAATATTTCCATTGTTGACGAGAA
Source organism: Cinchona pubescens (assembly GCA_025175665.1). Classification (NCBI taxonomy): domain Eukaryota; kingdom Viridiplantae; phylum Streptophyta; class Magnoliopsida; order Gentianales; family Rubiaceae; genus Cinchona; species Cinchona pubescens. The sequence continues at coordinate 328,861 of JANKKI010000486.1, forward strand.
ATGTGCTAATAAATCTCTTAATTCTATCCTTGCTAGGTCAAATGAAGAGCAAAAGGAAGTGAGCCAAGGCAATTCACTCAAGCAAGTGTTAGAAATAAAGGGAAATGAATTGAAAGAAAAATCACCCGATAAGGGATGTGTGTTGATGAATGATGAAGAGAGTTTTGCAAAGAATAAGCACAATGGTGATATCAAGAAATTGAGAAGGCATAAAAAGAAAAGAAAATGGTTTGAGAAACAATTGGAGATGTTAATTGGGGCATAAAAGTGATGGCTAAGGCTAGAAAAAAAGGACTTGTGCATGGAAAACCCGAAGATCAAGCTTTAATCACGTGAAGAAAAAGAGGATCAAACTTTTTCCGTAGAAACCAAAAGGGAAAGGAGGATCAATCATCCTCAAGTACTTGGAATGAGGGTCATGTCATAGTCAAGCTAGTGACTATAAAAGAGCGCTTCTTGGGAGGCATATACAATCTTTAATGTAGTTAATATTATTATTATAATTATTCTTATTACACAAAACTAGTGTGATTTTTACTTGTCACATTTTGAGTGAATTGGTTTGAATTAGAGAAAAAGAATTGAGTTTTTAAGTTAAATAAATGGTGCTAAAGAATGAGTGAAAATTGTCATCCTAACTTGTGAATTTTTTGTTTATAGGTTATCCTTGCAAATGGAGAAAAGTGGTCAAGAGTGAAGCAAATTTGGCTAAGTGTAAAAAAATTCACTTTGCAGAAGTTGAGCTTGAGACTGCGATCTCAAATTTTTGAGACTGCGGTCTCAACCTCAAACTTCTGAAGGGTAAAATGGACATTTGGTTCGAGACCGCGATCTGGAGTTGGGAGAGACTGCGGTCTCAACCTTAAACTTATGCAAAGGCATTTTTCGTGCCGAGTCAAGACCGCGGTCTCAACTCTAAACTTCTGCAAAGGCTTATTTTACACCGAGTTGAGACCGCGGTCCCAGTTTTGAGACCGCGATCTCAACATCAGTCCAGACCGCGATCTCAAAACTGAGACCGCGGTCTCGACTTTCAAAAAGTTTATAAAAGATTGACTTCCTCTTTTCTTCTCACAAATTCTTTCTATTCCTCTTCCCTCTTTTGAAAAACCATAACCCCAAATCCTCCAATTCTTCTTTCATCTTCACCAAAAATCACCAAAAGCTCCATACCTACCACTAATTTCACTTTGTTTTTCTATAGGAACATCAAAGCAACCACATTTTTGAAGATTTGTGGAAGAAATTTGGCTTCAAGGGGGATTGATACAAAGGAAATTTTTGGGAAAATTTCAATTCGAAAAAGAACGGGTAATATCTTTCCTTGAATTATTAGTTGTAATTAGCAATTATTTGAAGACAATTGTGGAATTTGGTGGTTTAATTTGTGAAAAATTTGTGGTATTGAATTAGTGAATTGATACAAGTAATTGGGGCTAATTTGTGTTAGAAAACATTTTGAATTGTCCAATTGTTGAAATTCTTTGTTTGAATTGTGATTGCATTGAATTGAAATATTTGAACAATTGTTAGGAATTTGGATTTTGATTTGTTGGTGTTGAATTTTGCTTGAAAGTTGGATTTTTGAATTGGTGATTGAATTCCTTTTAAAATATGAGGAGAGGTGTTTATGGCAGTGCTGAGAGAAGGGTAAGAATGAGAGGGAGAGGGACTGGTTCAAGAAAAAGGAAATCCAGAGAGGGAACCGGGAGAGAAGGGGGATTGGAGCAACCGTTTGAGGGAGGTGATCAAATTGAACCTCAATTCTCGAGTGATAGAGCTCAACAGTTATTCAAAAGTAACGAGAAGCATGAGGTAATTAGAGAGAGGAACTTTGACCTAACCATGCATTGGGGAGTGTTATACGAGGATTCTAGGAGAGCGATAGAAGAACAAATTAGGTCAAGGCATTGGGAGGGTTTTAACGCTCAGGTTGACCCCGGGGCTACCCAGTTAGTTAAAGAATTTCATTGCAATTTATGTGAGTTAGAAGATGCCAAGGTACGCATACTGGGGGATTTGGTAGATTTTGGTGCTGATGTGATTAATGCGTATTTTAACACTTTCTAGTCAATATTTGGCATTTTTGAACAATAAAAATAAGGATATGAATGCAATCAAAGATGCCATTTGCGATAGGAGAGTAGAGTGGATTAAGAGTACTTCATCTGCCATGTAATTTAAATGTCCTCGTCAAGGACTCTCATTAGTGGCTAAGTTATGGTTTTATTTCATTAGTAGCCGCGTTTGGGGGTCCAATGCTGTGAGCTTTATCCAGAGGGACAATGTACTCTTAGTCTATGCCATCATGACTGGGATCCCGGTGAATATTGGTCACCTAATTAGACAGGGGTTTTTAGAGAGTGGTGAGGTCAGGACGACCCATATTTTATGCCCCTAGTCTAATTCACCATCTTTGCACCATAGCTGGTTGCCCAATTGGTCATTTGGAGTCTTGACACATCCTAGAGGAATGATCAATTAGGAATATGTCTATAGGATAGTGAGAGAGTATGAGAAGCACCACCAAGAGGAGCACCCTGCCTAGCCCCAGCCATAGCCTCAGCCTCTACCACCTCAGAGAACTTCAATGATTCCGATACCCCAGGTGTAGTATTCAATGCTCCGGTAAGTGAAAAAGAAAGGAACGATCTACAGGGGTACTGGTCGTACAGTCAATTGGTGATGCACAACAACTTGACCATTATTCGAAAAGCTTTAAGGGTGACTTCATTAGGCACTTGGGTTCAGCCTCCATCTCCTCCAGCATGGCACTTTGGTCTACCTCGTGGACAGTACTACACACCACCGGCGGCTACCACACATCATGAGGGATATAGCCACGTGGGTGCGACTGGAGGGGACATAGATGATGATCACGAGGATGTCTGGCCCAACCTAGTGACGCAGAAGAAGGTCAAGATGAGATGGAATGAAGAGAAGAAGCCACCAATTGTTTGTGCATGAAAGAAGACCAGCCTTGATCATTGAACTAATTTGATGGATGATGATGATTTTCCCTACTTTCATTGGACACCATAGTTTTAATTACTTTAGATTATGTTGTTTTATTTTCAATTTTTGGAATTAAAGTGTTTCAGTTTTTTCTTTCTTTTAAGTAGTTTGGCTAATGGCCTTAAGCTAATGCCAAGTGATACATTTTGATGCTTTATGGATGAAATTTCTTAGGGATTATTATTTTACACCTCTAGAGTAAAATGAGCCTGTGCAGAATACACATCTAGATATGTATAAGGGACTTATCATGCCATCTTTTCATTAGTTGATAAGTTGAATGGAATATTGATTTTGTTTGAAGCTTACTTGGCGAGATGCATGGCATGCTTGCTCTTGACATTTTTACTCAATTTTAAGTCTAGGTTTAAAAGAAGGACTATAGTCTAAGTAGTTTTCGTTATTTTTTGGATTTTGTCTTGATGTTTAATTTTGGGTGAGTGGAGGGATGATTTATTCATCAACTTGAATAAAAGAGACAAGTTTGGGAGTGTTTATCTTTTTGTGCTGGAAATGGTCATTTTATATATTTTGTTGCCACTTGATGATTAATGGATGAAAAGTTGATCAACTTAGGTACAAATGATCAAATTGTGATATCAATATCTTGTGAGTGAAGTATATGATTGATTCTTTTCAAGAATTTTTGCGTGAGTGAGTAGTTCATTTGCAATATGAATAATTCATAAACTTGGCATTGCTATTTTTCAAAAGAAGTGCTGAAATTTTAGGAAAATTTATTTGAAATGTTATTTCTTATCAAATCATTTATATTATGTGGTTGATGAACTATCTTTTGGAAAGAAATGAGTTAAATGAAGTAGAAGGAATTTTGAGACATTTCGTGTGTTTGCATAGGGAATGTTCTTCTAACTTGTGATATAATTGATATTCGAGATTAATGTTTGGTACATTTTACTCATTTTCCTTGGTTTAGGGGCGAAAAAAAAAATTTAGGAATAAGGCGAGTACGGGATTCCGACATGTACCCATGTTGTTTCTCCTAAATAAGCGATTAGAGTAGTAATAAGGCGAGTACGGGACTCCGACATGTACCCATGTTGTTTCTCCGAATTAAGCAATTTGGAATTGCATTTTAAGTATACCAATAAGTTAAGGAGTAAATGTTTGTAATACTTATCATTAATCTCATATTACTTATTCATTGTTAGAGGTTTATTCTCGAAATGTGTGACAATTGCATTTAAGTTGATTCCTAATTGAACTTCTACTTTCATAGTGCTTCTTATAAAGTTGATTAACTTTATAATATTTGTGATTTGAGAAGTAATGATGTTTCAAATGAAAAGAACTAAAACTTTTGGTAACTCTTTTCGAGATTGGTAATACTTGGTGATGTGAAATCTCGTGTAGTGAATGAAGCTTTGTGCTTCTTTGTAAACTAAAATTTCAATTATGGATTGATTTACTCATATTCTTCATATCACGTAGTGTTGAACATTTCTTGAGAGATTGCTTAATTGTTCTAAGTACATCCATGATTCATCAAATGTCACGTCAACTTTGGAGGTGTTAAATGTTAGTAGGTTTCATTTATTGTTAATCTTTGTTTTTCTTGAGACTAGCAAAACGCTAAGTTTGGGGGTGTGATAACTCTAGTAAACTAGAGTTATTTTCCTCTAAATTATAGCATTTTGATAGTTTAAATTCCGAAATTTGATAAGTAATTGAAGATTTTAGTTAATTTCTTTCATATGTATTAGTGTTTTTGTTTTATGAATTAATTATGATAATTTTGTGTTAAATTTTTAGTTTAATTAAGTGCTTAATGGTGTTAATATTATGCAGGTTAAAAATTAAAGGTTCAAAGCTGGAAGGAACAAAACTCAAGGGACCAAATTGCAAAATGGATGAAATGAAGATTGTTGGAAGGAGAGTCAAGATCGCGGTCTCGACTGTTCCAGACCGCGATCTCGACTCAAGAATTAGTCTTACTATTTTAGAGTCGAGATCGCGGTCTCAAATGTTCCAGACTGCGATCTCGACTCGCTAAATGCTAAGTTTTAAAGGCAAATTTGTAAACTTCTAGCCCAAAAACCCTGATTTTGCCTTATATAATGCTCTGCACTATTTAAGCTAAAGTAGAATTAGTTTTAGAAGGGGGAGTGTTAGATAGTTTTAGAATCAAGAGCTTTAGATAGTTCTAGATAGATTAGGATAGCTTAAAGTACAAGTTACTTTTTCTAATAGAAATTTCTCTTCACTTTCATATTAGATCTTCTTTAAAATTCTTGTCAAGTTTAAATTTTTATTAGATAATCGTAGTGGGTTCTTCGCAAGCTTCAAGTAGATATAATTTTTATTTTATTTCTTATCAATTTTAGTGACAATCTCTTTACTTTCAATTTAGGGTTTGTAGGAAAATTAGAGGGTTCTTTTCAATTTCTTGCTTTCTATTTAAGAATTTTCAATTCCTAGGTTTAATTTTTAGTTAATTCTTAGTGGGTTTCCTTAATTCTAATAGAAAAATCCAAAAAATATTTAACTTCCTAGTTTATCTTTATCTATTTTTTACTTTAGAAATGAATGCTCTTGGTATTAAATTCTTTCTTCTTTAGTCTTTTTAGTTGATTTATTCTCTTGTTCTAAATTTTAGTTTAAATTAGATCAAATTAGGTTAGAATTAAAATTATAGCTTTCATTAGAATAGTTCTATTATCTACCAATTGATTTAACTTAACTACACAAATACCCTTAAACCTTGGTAATTGCAATCAACAATCCTTGTGGGAAGGATCCCTACTCATCTTTGCTACTAGTTGACAACCGTATACTTGCGGGATGCCATCTGGTTAGTAGTAGGATTTAGGTGTTCATTGAATTATAACTAGATGTGTTAAAGAAGGCATCAATTATTCTTGTGCTTGATATGTCTCTAGAGCAATCCAGTTGTGTTAACGGGAGGATGATATATTGTTGGTACAGTAAATGATAACTTTGTTGGATAAGAAGATTTGTGGAAATAACATGATTTTAAAATTGGATATGATGAAGGCTTTTGATAGATCTTCTTGGTCTTTTATGGAGGCTATTCTGATTTGATTTGGCTTTCGCATGCACTTTATTACATTGATCATGTATCATTTGAAAAGTTGTTGGGTTTCACTTCTCATCTATGGGAAAATCTTGCGGCTTTTTCAACTCAATCGAGGAATTAAACAAGGTGACTTCTTGTCACCAGTTGTTTTTTATTTGTTCAGAGGCCCTATCCAAGGGCTTAAAAACGGTACAACAGAATGGCTAGCTTCTCCATTATTCCATCCTTGGCATTGTCCAGTAGTTTCCCATTTGGCATACACAGATGATATTTTCATTTTCACAAGTGGAGATAAACATATGGTTAAAAACCTCATGTGTTTTTTGGCTACTATGAGTGTTGAATCAATCATTCTTAGTCTTGATAGAAAATTAACTGCTTGAAGAGCTCACTTGTGTTATCTAAACATTGTAGGGTTGCTTGGTGGTGACTAGTGGAAAACTTAACTGGTATACGATATCGGCTTTTACCTATAAAATATCTTGGTTATTTTTTAAGGGTAGGAGGAAATTGTGTTATTATCAGCACATTATTGAGAAGGTGCATAGTAAGCTGACAGTCTGGCATTTCAAATTACTAACGTTGGGTGGTAGATTGATTTTGATAAAAACATGTGCTTTCATCTATACCATTACACTCCTTCGCTATGTTGGATACTCCCAAATTAATTCTCAAAAGGCTAGTGTGCTTCATGGCTTCTTTTTTCTAGAGTTCCACTGATTAAGGGGCTTGAAGGCATTGGATCAATTGGTCCCAAATTTGCAGTCTAGATGCTGAGAATGGGTTAGGACTTCGGCAATTTCAAGACATAGTCAAGGCCTTCTTTCTCAAAATGTGGTGGTTGTAATACTCATCAGATTCCATTTGGTCTTGGTTTACGAGAGCTAAATATTCATCTTCCATAGTTGATCCATCATTTAATTGGAGACGAATGCAATATATGCGTCCTCTAGCAAGCTCAAGTATACAGAAACTCTAATTTGGATACACAAAGTTTTGGCATGAAAATTGGCTAGAGGAAAGTGCTTTGGCAGACATGGTGAATGTTTCATATTTGCCAAATACCAAAGTTAATTGATATGAATCTAGATTGGCTAAGGATGTACCAAGTTGAGGAGATGAAAGTTGGAGCATACTTGGACTCACGCTTGCCAAGATTAAAGTACATTCGTGGAATTTTAATCAAGTTGGACTGGATTATTCTCAATTCATTATACACATGAAGATTCAATAAGAGAAGGTGCTAACAAGTGGAGATCCTTTGAGCAAACAAACTTAAATGATTGATCTCCTTTGTGTTTTAAATCTATTATTATAAAAAACTAAATTTAATTTAAGTCATTGTAGAAATTGGGCTGCTTTAAGTGTAGATGGTTTAATTTTTAGTTTTTAGACCTATTAATTAGTGCTTAATAAGGCCCATTTGGCCCATGTTTGAGAGGCCCTTGGCCGAATTCTAGTGCTTTAGTATTAGGAGTTTTCATTTACATGTTTAGCAAGAAAGAAACTCTAAAATCATTTGGATATGGGTCTGCTTGTGGCCAAATACCCCCTAGTTTTTAGAAGGTTTTAGCTACTTTTCAGGACTTTATTCAGCCTGTAAATAGGCCTCATATGGATGAAAATTTGCAGTACCTTTTCATTGATAAATTATTGAGTTTTTCTGTGAGGAAATTCTCTCTTTTAGCCTTTGGTTTAAGACATTGTTAGGATCATCACTTGAGTAGCAGTGATTGTTTTAACCAACTAAAGATATTGGATTATGCTTGAATAATAGAAGCCGCATGTGAATTGTTACTTAATCTTATTTGTTCTATTCGAGTCTTCTAATAAAGTGTTCTTTACTATCCAATTTGTGTGGCCAACTTTAGAATCTGATCCTTGGGGTTTTGGAGCCTTACATGATATTCGGGTTTCGTGGCATCGATTCTAGATTACACACGAGGTTCACATCAGATTGGTATCAGAGTTGGTTCAATTTTGGTCAGGTTTGTTAATCTTCTTTTAATTTTTTTAGATTTTTTTAAAGAAAATCATATCTTATTATTCGAAAAAAAAATTGGTACTATTCATTAGCACTGTTCATGGTTACTATTCATTGATATTATTTGAAATTTTTTTTTTATAGTTTTGATTCTTTATTGTTCTTGTCTTATTCTTGATCTTGTGCCTTCTTATTCATCACAAATGTCTATTTATTTCTTGATTATCTGTTAATCTTCGTTCTTTGTTCTTCTGTGCTTTGTTATAAAGAGAAAAGTTTCCAGCCGCGTAGTTGTTCTTGTTTGCCTCTTCATTGGATTCTTCATAAAAAAAAAAATGTGTGAGCCGATAAAAAAAAAAAATTATTTTTTTGGCCAAATTGAAAAGGGGAGAAAATGTTTTTTGGGTGGCTAATTAGTGGAAAAAACTTGATAGATGTGTATAAAAAAAAGAAACTTTGAAAGGTTTCAGGAAAGGAAGTGATACAAACTGGAGAGGCTAAAGATGTACTAATTTGAGGAAATGAAACCTGGAGCAAGCTTGGACTCACGCTTGCCATGGTATTTTGATCAAGTTGGATTGGACTATCATCAATTCATTAATACATGAAATTCAATTCTTCAAAGTAAAGTACAAGTAGAGATCCTTTAATTCCAAAGGCCGAATATTATGTTATATTTTTACTTGGCTTTTTATGTGTTTAAGTCCATTGTTATGTAAAGCCTAATAGTAGTTTAACTGTTGTGTAAATTAGGTCTAGTTTAAGTGTATGTTTAATTACTAGTTTTTGGACATAATTAGCAATCGTTAATAAGGTCCATAAGACCCACTAAAGCGGATGTCTTGGCCGAGTAATAGTGCATTGGAATTAGGAGTTCTTTTATTTGTTTAGCAAGAAACGAACTCTAGAAGGTTTGTGTCCTTGTAGGCTGCTATGTGGCTAAACTCCTAGAGCTAGTTTTTAGGTGTTTTAGCAACTTTTTAGGACACTTTCTATAAATAAGGTACCATATGGACAAAAATTTCCAATAAGTTTAATCAATTCGTCGTCGAAAATGGAATAGTATAACATAGAAAATTCTTTTATCCATATCGAATCCCAACTTGGATTCCTGACCCGATCTATCAATAAAATTTGTCATTTTCATGAGGAAAAAAAATTCTCTATTAGTTTTTGGAGACAAAACTTTGTTGGGATCATCACTTGAACAACAGTGATTATTCTAACCGATTTAAGATATTGGTTCCTGCTTGATCGATATAAGTAGGGGGTCAATTCTTGCTTATTCTTGTTTGTTCTTTTTGTGTTTCCTTTGTGTGTTCTTTCTGTCCAATTATGTGTGACCAACTTTGGATTCTAATTCTTGGGATTTTGGTGCCTTACAAGATCGTTGAGTTTTGTGACGTTGAGTCTAGATACTGCGCATGGGGTTCGCATCAGCTTGGTATCAGAGTTGGTCCAATTCTGGTCAGTTCTGTTTGTTTTTCTTTTAATGACAAAAGATTTTCTTCCTAAGAAAATAATATGGATTTTCACGAAAAGAAAAAAATTGTTGCTGTTCACTATTATTGTTTATTAGTAAAAAAATTTACACCTTTGATTCTTTATGGTTTTTGTCTCATTCTTGATTTTTGTGCATTGTTCTTCTCGTGCCATACCTTTGTTTCTTGAGACATTTGTTAATCTTTCTTGTTTCTGCTTCTGTGTTCTTGTTGATAAAAAAAATTAATCCAACAGCGTGTTGCTCTTGCTATTGTTTCTTCATCATATCATCTTAGTTGAAACAGGAAAGATATAACAATGTGTATGAAGAAACAAAATAAGTCTAGGAAAGCACATCCAAAAAAAAAATTTGTTGGCTGAAAGTAAACAAAAAAAAAAAAAAAAAAGGCGTGTCTAAAAAGAATCTGTCTAGAATCGGCCATAAGGAAAAAAAAAGCTAGGAGGAAGAAATTTTTTTTCAGGGTTGGCCTATTGAGTTGTTTGTACATACAACTACTTGTTTTTTTTTTTTTCCCAATCCAAAAGGGTTTTTGTTCTTAGCTTTTTTCCCCCCGCTAATTGTGCTTGGTTTCCTTATGAATAAGCTATTTGGACAGTGCAATCAATATACCAAATTGTATTTGGAATCTGTCTCTTATACACATCTAATGTGATATAAGAGACAGGGAAATTTTCATGATGTTGGAAACTTATCCTAATCCTAGTTGGACTTGAAAAACTATTCCTAATCCTAGTAGGATTTGGATTACATACCTTAAACCTAATTGAATTAGAAAATCCACCAAATTTGGGAACTTTCTATTTTTGACAATTGTCTATTTTTGGAAACTTTCTAAATCTAAAGGTCCACTATTCAAATTTGTGATTCTGTTTAAAAGCACTTAATTTTTGTCGGTTCTTTTAATTTCTTTGCTATTGTTAAGTGCTCATTGTTTGTTCTTGTGCTGCTTAATTTCCTTTTCTCTGGTAAATTTTTTACCAAATTTTTACATGCTTTCTATACCAATTTGTTGCTTCTAGTAGTCTCAGATATTTTATTGTCTCTTATTCCTCGAGTTTAAATCCAAAAGTTTGGTATCTCTTATAAGGCATTGACTCGTGACTATTTGTTTTTCTTTGACTTCCAACCAATTAAGTGGTTAATATATAATTGGAGCTCATTTTCGTCCTCGTAGTCTTCCAAAGACTTTGAGAAAGAGGAAAAAGGCAGTGTGGTACGATCATTTGAGTGATAAAAGCCAATCAATTAAGGGTATACACTAGGGATTGAGTGATACAATTTGAGTGCATATACTCCTAAAAGTGAGTTGAGTGGTGAGGAAACTTCTTTTGATTTTACTAACCCTAATCATTTTCTTTTTCTTTGTGAGTGTTCCATAATAATCCCCATAATAATAGAGGCCATAGAACAACAATTTGAGCAAATATTTGCTATATTTGGTAATTTTATGGATAGGATGCATCAAATAGAGGCTCGCATGAATGACCAACAAAGAGGTAAGCCTCATGGAGTTAGGCATCCAGTTCGTAGAGCTAATACTCCTCCACGTCATCAAGAAAGTGTGTATGAATCTGGTCAAAGTATTGGAACAATTAAGTTGTCCTTACCTATGTTCCAAGGTAAAGCCGATCCTGATGCATACGTCGAATGAGAGTGAAAGGTATACTTTATCTTTAATTGTTACAATTATTCTGATGAGTAAAAGGTAAAATTAGCTACCGTTTCTTTTACTGATGAAGTATTGACTTGATGGAATAAATTGCTAATAAGTAGGCATAGAAATAGAGAACGTTTCATTAACAATTAAACTGACATGAAATCTATTTTGTGCAAAAGATTTCTTCCATCTTACTATTATAGGGAATTGTATCAAAAGCTACAAAACTTAAGGCAAGGTACTAGGTCTGTGGAAGAGTGCGATAAAGAGATGGAGATTGCCATGATTAGAGCCGACTCTCCTAAATTGATGAAGATAGGGAGGCTACAATGGCGCTATTTTTGAGTGGATTCAACAAGGAGATTGCCCATGTAGTCGAGGTACACCACTATGTAGATCTTGAGAAAATGGTTCTCATGGCTACCAAGGTAGGAAAACAAGTTAAACAAAAGGTAACACCCAGTTCAAGCTCTAATTGGAAGCCGAATTGGCCTGGTGCATCCAAGCAAGGTGAGAAGGATTACTTTATACCGAGAGAAGTTGAAAGGCCATTTTTTTGCAATCAACACACCAATGACAAAGGTAATTCTAATTCTAGTACTAATCCAAGAACTAGATATCTTAAATGCTTTTGTTGTCATGGTGTAGGTCATATCGCTTCCCAATGTCCATACAATCTAGCTTTGAATATCATCCATGGAGAATTAGTAAGTTATCAAAGTGATGAAGAAGATCAGACCATTCTACCACTTGAGGGTCCAAATGATGATGACATTGAAGAAGAGGCTGTCCATGATAAAAATTTGGTGTCTGGTTCTTAGTATGAACTAAATGAGGTACAAAGGAAGAATAACTTTTATCCTTGTTGTTTTTCAAAATAAAGTTTGTGGTTTGATTATTGATAGTTGAAGTTGTGTGAGTGTAGCTAGGTAGTTGATGGTTGAAAAATTGAATTTGCCAAATGTTAAGCATCCTAGACCATATAGATTCCAATTGTTAAATGAACTGGGGAACTAAAAGTTAACAATCAAGTTCTAATTTTTTTAGCCTTAGGCAAATATACGGACGATGTCTTATGTGATGTTGTGCCTATGCGAACTAGTCATATCTTGTTTAGTAGACCTTGGCAATACAGTTTTATAATTACTCACGATGGATTTGAGAATAAGCACATATTTGAAAAAGATGGTCAAAACATTGTGTTCAATCCTTTACCTCCGCATTAAGTCTATCAAGAGTAGCTACAATTTCATAAATCACTTGAAAAGCATGGTAATTTGAAGGCTGAAGACAAACAAAAAGGTAAGTTAGGCAAACGTCTCAATCAACCTAAGGAGATATAGGAGGTTTCAACTAAAGGGAAGGGAAAAAGTAAGCAATTGAGTTTGTATGCTAAGACTAGAGAGGTTGTGAGTGCTTGTTAAAATAATGTGCCCATTATTTTGTTGATGTTTAAAGATGTTTATTTTGTTAATTCTGACTTTGATCCTTCTCTTCCTAGTGCTTTAAGTCTCTCTTGTAGAAATTTGGGGAAATGTTCCCCGAAGAGAATATGCCTGGATTGCCACCAATTCGTGGGATTGAGCACCAAATCAACTTTGCTCTAGGAGCTGTAATTCCAAATAGACCAACCTATTGAGCAAGACAACACATTCACCAAGCTAATTTCGATGATGGCTTTGATTCAAGGATAAATTCTTCCAAAAAGGTGAAGAACGGTGCGAATCTGGAGAGACTAAAGATGTACCAATTTGAGGAAGTGAAACTTGGAGAAAGCTTGGACTCACACTTGCCAAGATTGATGCACATTTGTGGTAGTTTGATCAACTAGTTGGATTGGATTATCCTCAATTCATTAATACATGAAGTCTAATTATTCAAAGTGAAATAGAATTGGAGATCCTTTAAGTTAAAGGGCCGAATATTATGTTATACTATTACTTGGCTTTTTATGTGTTTAAATCCATTGTTATGTAATGCCCAATAGTAGTTTAAGTGTTGTGCAAATTGGGCCTAGTTTAAGTGTTAGTTTAATTACTAGCTTTTTGACATAATTAATAGTCTTTAATAAGGTCCATAAGGCCCATTAAAGGGTCTCTCTTGGCTGAGAATTAGTGCATTGGAATTACAATTTCTTTTATTTGTTTGGCAAGAAAAAAACTCTAGAAGTTTGCGTTCTTGTAGGCTGCCATATAGCTGAACTCCTAGTCCTAGTTTTTTGGATTTTTTAGTCACTTTTTATGACAGTAACCCTATAAATAAGGCACCATATGGACAAAAAGATCCAGCAAGTTATTACCAATAAAATTTGTCTTTTTGTGAGGAAAAGGTTCATTTTTCATCTTTGGATTAAGACTTTGTTGGGAATTCGACAATTGCTTGAGCACACGGTGATTGTTCTAACTGAAATTAAGATATTGGTTCTTATATGATCAATATAAACAGCAGGTCAATTCTTGCTTATTCTTGTTTGTTCTTTTTGTATTTCTTTTGTGTGTTCTTGCTGTCGAATTTTTTGTGACCGATTTTGGATTCCGATCCTTGGGGTTTTGGTGCCTCACTTGATTGTCGAGTTTCGTGGTATCGAGTCTAGATTGCACATGGGGTTTACATCAGGAAGAGTTGGCCTTAAGGAAAAAAAAGAAGGAGAAAAATTGTGGAGTTTTGCCTATTGGGTAGTTTATATAGGCAATTGTTTGGCTATTTCCTAATCTAAAAGGTTTCTGGTTTCTTATCTTAATTCTAATTGCATTTGGTGTCTTCCCCTAATCCTAATTGTATTTGATTTCATATCCTAATCTTATTTGGGATTGATTTCTTGTCCTAATCCTATTTGGGATTGATTTCTTGTCCGAATCTACTATTTAGGATTGGTTTCTTATTCTAATCCTAATTGTATTCAGAAAAATTGTCCGAATCCAAATAAGAATTAGAAAACTTATTCTGATCCTTTTTGGATTTGCAAAACTATCCTAATCCCAATCGGATTTAGAAAACTAATCCTAATGCTAGTAGGAATCGGATTACTTACCTAATCTAAGTTGAATTAGGAAATCTTCCACTATTGGAAACTTTCTAATTTTGGAAACTTCTCTTATACAATCTCTGCTTTCCAAATTTGTCATCCTTTTTGAAAAGCACTTAATTTTTGTTTGTTCTTTTAGTACTTTATTAGTCTTAAGTGCTTAATTATTTGTTCTTGTGTGCTTAGTTTCCTTTTTATTTGTTAAATTTACTTAACAAATTCTTATTTGTTTTCTATACCTTTTTGTTGCTTCTAGTAGTCTCTTGTTCTTTGAGTTTAAATCCAAAAGTTTGGTGACTTTTATTTGTCATTGACCCGTGACTATTTGTCTTCTTTATCTTCCACTACCAATTAAGTGGATAAGACATAATTAGAGCTCACTTTGGTGTTCGTAGTCTTCCATTGACTTTGTGAGTGAACTAAAGGAAGGAAAAAGGTAGTGTGAGTGAGATCATTTGAGTGATAAAAGCTATTCAATTGAGGGTATACACGGGGGATTGAGTGATACAATTTGAGTGATTGTACTCCCAAAAGTGAGTTGTCTTTTTCTTTGAGCATTTTATTATGTCACGGGAAGAAAATAGTCAAGCTAATAATTCCATAACCATGGAGGCCATACAACAACAGTTTGAGCGAGTATTTGCTACATTTGGCAATGTTAGGGATCACACGGGTGAAATTGAGGCTCGCATTAGTGATCAACAAAGAGGGAGGCCTCAAGGAGTTAGATGTCCAACTCATCGAGCTTACACTCCTTCACGTCGTCAAGAAGGTGGGTATGACTTTGATCAAGATATTATTGACAATGACGTTTTTTATGGCAGGAATTACAACATGCTCGATGAGAGAATTGATTGACCAAGGATAATGACATTGGTATGATCAAGCTATCCTTACCACCATTTCAAGGTAGAGCTGATCCTGATGCTTATATCAAATGGGAGTGAAAGGTAGACTTTACGTTTAACTGTTATAATTACTCTGATAAAAATAAGGTAAAGTTAGCTGCCTCCTATTTTACTGATTATGCATTGACCTAGTGGGATCAATTGTTAATAAGTAGGCATAGAAATAGAGAACATACCATTAATAATTGGGTTGACATGGAATCTATTTTATGTAAAAGATTTGGTCCATATCACTATTACAGGGAATTGTACTCAAAAGCTACAACGGTTAAGGCAAGGTTCTAAGTTCGTGGAAGAGCAGCATAAGGAGATAGAGATTGCCATAATTAGAACTGACAGTGATGAAGATAGGATGGCTACAATGGCTCAGTTTTTGAGTGGACTCAACAAGGAGATTGCCAATGTAGTCATGCTACAACACTGTGTAGACCTCGAGGAGATGGCTTATACGACTCTATCGAGATAGAAAAACAACACAAATGAAGTAAACGGAAGGTAACATCTAGTTCAAACTCTATTTGGTAGCCGAATTGGACTAGTGCAACAAAGAAAGGTGAGAAGTCTAACTTTAAACCTAGAGAAGTGGAAAGGCCATTTGTTCAAAATCGGCATAGTAATGTACAAGGTAATTTTGATTCTAATAACAAACCAAGGACTAGAGATATAAGTGTTTTCGTTGTCATGGTGTAGGTCACATTGCTTCCCAAAGTTCAAAGAATAAGACTTTGAATATCATCCTTGGATAATGAGTAAGTGATGAACTGATGAGGAAGATGAGACCTTGCCACGACTTGAGGATCCAAGTGATGATGGGATTAAAGAAGAAGCTATCCATGTTGTCAAAACTTGGAGGTTCTTAGAGCTCTTCATGCACAAGTTGAGTTGAACAAAATGAGGAACAAAAAGAGAATATCTTTTATACTCATTATTTTGCTCAAGATAAAGTTCGTCGATTAAATTATTGATAGTGCAAATTGTATGAATGTAGCTTGTCAATTAATGGGCAAAAAATTGAATTTTTCAACTGTTAAGCATCCTAGACCATATAGATTGCAATGGTTAAATGAAAGTGGTGAACTAAAGGTTACCAAACAAGTCTTAATTTAATTAATCTTAGGGAAATATAAGGATGAGGTTTTGTGTGATGTTGTACCACGCAAGCTAGTCACATCTTGTTAGGTAGACCTTGGCAATATGACCGTAAAACTACTCATGATGGATTTGTGAACAAGTATAGGTTTGAAAAGGATGCTTACAAAATCGTGCTCAAGCCTTTACCACCATGTCAAGTCTATCAAGAATAGCTACAAATTCACAAATCACTTGAGGAGAATGGTAAGTTGAAAGTCGTAGACAAACAGAGGTAAGTAAGTTGAAAATCAAACTAAGGAAATTGAGGAGGTTTTAACTAAAGGGGAGGGAAAAGGTAAGCAATTGATTTTATATGCTAAACCTAGGCCGGAGGTTATTTCTGCTTGCAAAAATCATTTGCCTATTATTTTGTTGATGTTTAGAGACATTTATTTTGCTAATTCTTACTTGATCCTTCTCTTCTTAGTGCTTTTAGGTCTCTTTTGCAAGAATTTGAAGACATATTTCCCAAAGAGACTCTGCTCGGATTGGCACTAATCTGCGGGATAGAGCAACAAACTGATTACCATGATGGCTTTTATTCGAGGACCAATCCTTCCAAAAAAGAAGGGAATGATATGAATCTGGAAAGGCTAAGGATGTACCAAGTTGAGATAAAAGCAGTGCAAGCTTGGACTCATGCTTGCCAAGATTGAAGAATATTTGTGGAATTTTGATCAAGTTGTACTAAACTATTCTCAATTCGTTAATACTTGAAGCTCAATTCTTCAAGGTGAAGCACAAGTGGAGATACTTTAAGTACAAGTTAAAGGGCCGAGTGTTTAAGTATACTATTATGTAAAGCCCAATAGTAATTTAAGTCACTGTGTAATCATTGGATTGATTTATGTGTTGGTTTAATTCTTAGTTTTTAGACCCATTAATTAGTCCTTAATAAGGCCCATTTGGCTCAAGTTTGAGAGTCTCTTGGGTGAATTCTAGTGCTTTAGTTTTAGGAGTTTTCTTTTACCTGTTTGTCAAGAAACAAAGTCTAGAAGCATTTGGATATGGTGCTGCTTGTGGCTTAATCCTGTATCCTACTTTTTAGGCAGGTTTAGCTACTTTTTAGGACTTTATTTAGCCTATAAATAGGCCTCATATAGACGAAAATTTCTAGGACCTTTTGATCAATAAATTTTCTAGTTTCTGTGAGGAAATTCTCTCTTTAGTCTTTGGTTTAAGACTTTGTTGGGATCATCATTTGAGCAACCGAGATTGTTTTAACCAACTTAATATATTGGTTTATGCTTGAACAATTTAAGCAGCGGGTCATTTCTTGCTTAATCTTATTTGTTCTATTCGTGTCTTTTTTGCGTGTTCTTTGCCATCCAATTTGTATGGACCAATTTTGGATTCTAATACTCAGAGCTTTGGTGCCTTACTTGATCAATGGATTTCATGGTATCGAGCCTAGATTGCGCACAGGGTTTGCATCATTAATAAGGTTTATTCCAACACTCACGACTAGAACTTGGAGGAATTCTATCATCTACCTATGGAACCTTGGAACAAAATTCAAGAGCATTATATGTATATCACAACTGGCATATTTTCCACTACTTGGAATCACATAGAGGTGAGAGATTCTCTTTCTCTGAGGCTTTGTAGGTGGTTCATTAATGTTGTCGACAACTGACATCTACGAAATAATTTGGCACAACATTTTGTTCCATTTAAAAATATCTATATTTATGTGGCTGTTGTTTAATGATTTGTTGCCATATATGGATCAACTAATGACGTGGGTTTTAATCTTCCATCCAAATACCCTTATTATAATTCCATTTAATCAATTCAACGTTGTTTTATTGTTTGCAGCTTTGCATATAGATTTCGAAAACATTTTGGAGGCCCTTTGGGAATGCCTTTTCTCTTGGACATCAACATAAGCCCAAGAATTCAATCACGCTTTATCTTTACATTTGGAAAGTTGGATAGATTTTTATTGATGTAAAGTAAAGGTATTTCACTCATTTATTAGAATCTTTGGGTTTCAGGAAATTCTTATGTCTCTGAAGGCAAAACCAAGTTAGTTATTGTGATGATTTACAAAATTACACAAAATATGATGGCCCTCAGTTAAGCTAATTTGTTTTCAAAATCCACTAATTTAGATAACATTTTTTTTGAGTCTCTTTCCTCGGATAAATTTTCAGGTTCCCAAGCTCAAACACCCGAGGTTAGTGAGTTGGTCGTTCCCTCAAATTGGTGACTAAAACAAACTAAACATTGATGGATCTTCACTTGGCAATCCAGGAATAGCTGGTTATGGTGGTTCCTTAGAGATTCTATGGGAGTAAGTTTTCTCGATTTTGCTCAATCTCAAGGCTACAGCTGTAATACGAAAGTTGGAATATATGGATTACAGAACTACATTTCACTTGCCATTAATCGATTAATTGTTGAAATGAATTCTTTTTTTTTTGGAATTTTTTTTTATTGATAATCAAGAATGTTTACAATATTGCTCTAGTACATTTACGAACATAAGGAACAACTTTTGCATCTAGATGAACAAGTCCCTTAATTGTTGTAGGAACATTGCTTCCTATATTTGTTGCATTTATTTGTGCTTGCTAGTTTCGCCAAAGCATCTGCCACTGAATTTGCTTGTCTATATTGATGATGAATGGATGTAGGATGAGCTGCAACGAGGGATATGGAATGCCTACAAATGAAGTCCAACCGCCAAGGAATCTGCAAATGATGATGAAGGATGTTTTCTAGAAGTTGAGAGTCTGATTCAATGATGAGTAGAGCCCTTTCTTGAGTCCTATACTAAGATCAAGTAAGAGAGCCTGGAATTCTACCTCAAGTGAAGTACATGAGCCAACAAATTTAGAAAACCTAAAGCAAATGTTTCCCTTGTTATCATGAAATATACCTCCTCCTTCTAAGGGACTAGATTTGCCCAAAGTGGATCTGTCTATATTGAGATTAAAATTGCCTTGTGGTGATGGAGACTATGTAACTGATTTTACATATCGAGTTTTGGTTGTGCAACCTGCAGCCCTAGATCAAGCGTTAGTGATTAGGCCGAGGGCATTGGATGAACTTGAGACAAATCATGCAGTACTGGTTATCTCAGAAGATAATTTGGCCTAGCATTACATGTGCTCCTTGGAAGAAAGAGGGATTACGAGCTGTCCAGATTTACCAATAAATAAAAGAGGGTATTATGTCTATTACTTCAAGACAGATACAATCACATTTAGATGCAATCCACCAAGATTCGAGGTGTGTGAGGACCAAGTCTTCACAAATTCTCTGAAGGCCTAGAATCCTTGCAAAATGACCCCAAATCACTTGGGTAAATGGGTAACACTAAAGACATGGTCATGGTTTCAAGGGAAGCACATGTCTACATTTTGAGGGCATATGAAATCCCATGAGCATGAGAATATTTGGAAATGGCAGCATATTATTCAACAAACACCACATGAAAATTGATATTTTGATTGGTATTTGCTTACTCCAAATTTATGTTCTTGAAGATAAACGGTTCCTTGGAGTTTGAGTCAAATTGTATGCCGATGCCAAAGAGAAAACCCCTCTTAGCATAGGCAGCCATACTAATTTGCCAACTTCAACCGAGAAGAAAATTTGTGGTTGAGAATTGTTGACAGTTCTTTCAGTTGAGAAAGCTG
Organism: Cinchona pubescens; assembly: GCA_025175665.1. NCBI lineage: Eukaryota > Viridiplantae > Streptophyta > Magnoliopsida > Gentianales > Rubiaceae > Cinchona > Cinchona pubescens. Next base: position 348,790 of record JANKKI010000486.1, read on the forward strand.
TGGCTACTTCCCCAAGTTGCCAATTATGTGCATTGGAGTAGAGGTCTTAAATTCATGCTTCAGGCCATGGAAGGTTGAGTTTACCATCTACTAAAGAGCCCTTACCCATCCATATCAAATTCTAGAAGGATGAATTTGCATTTTGCACCAAGGTGGCGATGTTTGCTAGGGCTGTCTCCTTGACCCGCTACATTCGCCTCCAAACCGAGCTAGGATTATGTGGTAGTTGGTGTTGATAAGTATCTTTGTCTCAGAAAGTTTCCCCGCAAGGTTTGCGATGTTAATAATTGCCACCATAATTTGATTGAGAATGCCTCAACAACTTCCTCAAACTTTCTCAAGCCTAGGCCATTTTCTTGTGTTAGAGTGCACACGAATTGCCATTTTGCCCAATGCCGTCTTGATATACTCTCGTCATCTCCCCGAAAAAATGCTGCCATTTGCCTTTCCAAAGCTTTTATAACCTTTCTTTGAGGGTCCATAACTGCAAGTACATGTGTTGGAATAGAAGAAAAAACATGTTTTGTAAGTATAACTGGGCCCCCAAAAGATAAAAACCTTGGACTTCCATCCTAAGAGCTTAGCCGAGAAGGAATTGGTGTTGATGAAACTATGATGATTTTTTTCCTTCCTTTGAAGAGTACACAGCCTAGGTAAGTAATGGGAAGGCGTCTGTGAGATATTCCAGTTAACTGTTCCACACCTGGACCGAAGGTAGATCCATTGCCGGCAATAAAGAAACTTTTTTCATTATCAATCTTTTGACCTGAACCTGCTTGATAGATATTCAGGAAATACAGAAATGCCTTTAAGCTTTGCCTATCTCCTCGAGTAAAAATAAGTAGGTCATTTGCAAAGGCCAGATGCAAAATAGACATTCTTTCCCTTTGCTAGGCATAAGGCATGATAGCTTTATTGGAGAAAAGATAATTCAAGCCCCTACTCAAGGCTTTTGAGAAAAGAGTGAATAAGTATGGACACAATGGGAAGCCTTGCTTTATACCACGTGATGCTTGAAAAAAACCCGACACTTGACCATTCACGAGAACATAAAACCAAGCCTGTTTTAAGTTGGTTTGGATTAAAGAGACAAAATACGAATCAAAACCAAACTTAAGTAACATTTATTGTATCAAATGCCAAGAGCCTCCGTTGAAAGCTTTCATCATATCCATCATGAAAAGAACATTACGGCCATGAGCTTTCTTGTCCAAAGAATGCACTCTTGAGCTAGCAAGATGCTATCAAAGATACCCCTTTCTTCAACAAAAGCAGATTGCTCCGGAACTATTAAGCCTCACATGAGATACAACAATCTATTACTCAGTACTTTAGTAGAAATTTTGTTAATAAAGTTGCATAATAATATAAGTCGAAAATCAGCAAAAGTCATAGGATTAGGCTTTTCTGGGAGCATAACTACCAATATTGCTTGAAATAAGGGGTATCTTGTTGAGCTAGATGAACTCCTTAACTGTAGTTAGAACACCTTTAACAACTATATCCCAACAGATAACAAAAAATAAACCCGAAAATCCATCGGGTCCTGATGCACTTTCCTTGTTAAGTTGAAAAACAACTTCCTTAAACTCTTCCATGGATTCTAACCATATCAAGAGAGAATTTTGATCTACTATAATAGCATTGGGTATTTCCAACAAAAGGTGATTAGTCGCCTCAAAATCATACCCCTTAGTAGATAGCAATATATGGTAAAACTGCACTGTCTTTTCTTGAATCTTATTGGTAAAACCTTGACTATCCACCAATCATTGTCCATTTTCATCCTTGTTACGTTGAATTGCCAACTTTGCATGTTTTTCACGTAAAGTTTCTGATATTTTCCAAACCTTATTTTGAAGATGACATAAGCACTAAACTCTGAAAACAAGCTTTGCAGGTCTGTTACTTGTTCTGCTGGAAACAGGATGTTTGGATGCAGTACACCGTTCGAACTATGTCAAGCTTCTCAGACGCATTTCACCGTCCGAACCAACAGGCAGAAAGCAAGGTTCTTAATGCTTCTTTACGGACGCACACAACTGTCCGAACAAAGTCTCTCTCGAACGAACAGCACCGTCCGAAGCTCCATTCGGACGATGGAACGGACGCATGCACGGCCGTCCGAACGATGTCTTTCACCAACTGTATGGAGATCGAACGCTGTATCGAACGCATCATACTTATCTCGGACGTCCAAAACCTCAACGGCTACTTTTTGTGCATTTATTTTTTAGCCGTTAGGAAGTAGTTACAACACAGGAGCTACCATTTATTGCTCCTATAAATAACTGCTCTACTATTCTGTAAAAATCATCTAATACATTGAATACAAGCCTTGAAAAAGAGCAATTTCAGTACAAATTGACTATAGTGCTATATTGTATTAGTGTGCAGCTTAGAGTGCAATTCAATTTTGAGTGGAGTGATAATCTTGTACGAAAGTGAGGTTGTGAGTAAAATTCTTGGCTCAACTAAAAGAGTTTTCGTGTGAGCAAGAATTTCCCTATCTAGAAGATTATTGGCTCACCAAGTGTGTGAAGCATTCTAGTGAATTAATACTTCAAGCTTGATAGCTTGGAAGTATTGGTTGTTTAATTTCCTCTCTTTCTTACGTCACAGCTTCATTGATTCTATTATATTAATTGTTAGTTGAAAAATCTCAATAAGTTCAATCTTTCCAAAAGTATTTTTTAGAAACCTAATTCATTCCCCTTCTTAGGTTACTTTGGGACCAACAATTGGCATTAGAGCCTGGTCTCATTTTTGTTGCATTGCTTAAATTGCTTTTGTGAAAAGAACTATTATGACAACCAACAATACTCTATTTTTTGAGGGTCAATCCGTTACTAGCCCCCCTATGTTCAATGGGGAAAATTTTATTAGTTGGAGAGATAGAATGAAAATATTTTTGCAATCTATTGATATTGACTTGTGGTATGTTGTTAATGAAGGTCCCTTTGAAGCTACTATCATTGATGATCACACAAGTAGAAGAAGAGAAAAGACAAGGGATGAGCTCACTCCACAAGACAAGGTAAACTTGACGTTAAATGCAAAAGCAATGAATGTGCTATATAATGCCTTGGATGCTAATGAATCAACTCGCATGAAGGGATGCATTTCCGCTAAAGAAATTTGGGATAAATTGAAGGAAATCCATGAAGAGAGCGACGATGTTCGTGAGCAAAAGAAATCCTTACTTGTTGCCAAGTATGAGTCCTTCAAGATGGAACCACATGAAAATATTGACAAAATTTATTGTAGATTCAATGAGGACATCATTAAGGATCTTGAAGCCTTGGGTAAGGAGTATTCTTTGGGTGAAAAGAATAGAAAAATCCTAAATGCTCTATCCAAAGAATGGGATGCCAAAACAATCGCTATAGAGGAAGCCAAGAATTTAAATTCAATGCCTATTGAATCACTAACCAACTCTCTTACATCTTATGAATTGAAGTTGAAGGCCAAAGTGGTGGATGATGAAGAAGCAAGACCAAGAAGGAGCATTGCTCTAAAGACCTCTCAAGAAGAGGATGAAAATGGCTCCATCAATCTAGAAGATGAAGATCTTGATGAAGGAGATCTTGCACTCATCACCAAAGGATTTCTTAAACATTACATCATCAAACAGAGAATTTAAGAGGTGGAGCTACAAATTCAAATAATTTTATACACAAGACTAAGCTGGAAATGAAGAAGCAAAATGAAAAGTGTTTTCTATAAACGCGGTCAACTCGGACACTTTGTAAATGAGTGTCCTTCGAAGAAAAAGAAGGAAGGATGAAGAAAGCCTAGATTCAATAACTTTCAAATCACATGGGATGATTGCAACTCCGAAGGAGAAGTTGAAGAAGAAATGGAGTCGGCACAAATGGCCTTTGTGGGCATTGGAGATGATGAGGTAAATTCTAACTATGACTCCAATGATGAAAATGATCTTGAAGCTTTCATTTTGAAATTGCATGATAGCTTAAAGGAATCATATGCTAGAAATAAGGAGTTAATGAAGAAATCAAATGCTCTTTTGAATGCTAACTCTAAACTTGTGAATGAAAATAATAGGCTGTCACAATAAAATTGTGACTTGAAGAAAAGAATGCATGTGAGATCAAAGGTCAAGGAAGAACAAGCCTCCTTGAAGAAAAGATTATATGATTTGAATGTTTTCTTGACTAGAAAGAAAGAAAATGTTGTTGATTTGAAAAGAAATAGAAATGTATTAATCAACAAAAATTTTATCATATTTAGAAGGGATGACTTATGTTTTGTTAAATCAAAATCCTGTCTTTATATGGAAATAAAAATATTATTTGTAGATATTGCCAACAACATGGACATGTCAAGAATATGTGTTATGTCAAGAAAAATGAGAAACTTGGAATGAAAGCCGCATGGATTAATAGCAATCTAGATGTGTATAACTCAAATGGACCCAAGAAAATATGGGTACCAAAAGTTATCAATTGATCTATTGTGTAGGTACTTAACATCACCAACAATGCTAAGTGGTTCATAGATAGTGGATGTTCAAGGCACATGCGGGTGATGCTTCTCTCTTCACAAATCTCAAATCCAAAAATAGTGGAAAAGTAACATTTGGAGATAACAATAAAGCAAAATCAAACGGCATTGGTGATGTAGGTAAAAATGGTGAAACTTGATAAAGAATGTGCTTCTTGTTGATAATTTGAACTACAATTTATTAAGTGTAAGTCAACTTTGTGATAAAAATTTATATGTGTTTTTTACCAAGCATGAATGTCTTATCCTTGATAAAAATCATGTTGTTTTATCATTTAAGGGCACTAGGCACAAATGATGTTTATGTGATTCATCTTGATAAAATTAGCAATAGCAATGTAAAATGTCTTACCGCTTCCATAGATGATCCGTGGCTTTGGCATAGAAGAATTTGTCATTTTAATATGGATTTAATTGAAAAACTTGCTAAGAAGGATTTGGTAAGAGGTTTGCCAAAACTAAAGTTTTTGAAAAATAAAATTTGTGATGCATGCCAATTTGGTAAACAAGTTAAAGTTTCTTTTAAACCAAAGAATTTTGTGTCCACTCATAAACCTTTCGAATTGTTGCATTTAGACTTGTTTGGACCTACTCAACATGCTAGTCTTGGTGGTTGCAAATATGCCTTTGTTATTGTAGATGACTATTCTAGGTACACTTGGGTATTATTTATTGTTCACAAAAATGAAGCTTTTGAAAAATTTGTAAAATTGTTTTCCAAAATTTGAAATTTATTGAATTTAAAGATCATTCGTTTAAGAAGTGACAATGGTACGAATTTAAATTTGGAGGTTTTCCCGAATTTTGTGATCACAACGGTATTTCACATCAATTTTCGGTTGTTAGAGTCCCTCAACAAAATGGTGTTGTTGAAAGAAAAAATAGGACTCATCAAGAAACTGCTAGAACTATGATTAGTGAATTCGACTTACCACAATATTTTTGGGCCGAAGCCGTTAACACGGCTTGTTATTTCATGAATCGAGTTTTTGTAAGATCCTTTTTAAACAAAACTCCTTATGAACTCCTTTTTTGTAAAAAAACCCGTTGTGAGCTATTTTAAAGTCTTTAGTTGCAAATGTTTTGTTTTAAAAATCAAAGAAAATCTTGGTAAATTTGACAAAAAATCGGATGAAGGGATCTTTCTAGGATATTCTAGTGACAAGAAAGCATATCGAGTATACAATCGAACAATGCTCTTGATTGAAGAAGTTGTACATGTTACCTTTGACGAAGCTAATGATGTTATCTCAAAGAATTTATGTGAAGATGAAGATGTAGGTATTCAAAAAGAGCTCGAGAAGCTCACTATCCATGTAGATCATCAAGAGATCACATCAAGCAATGATGTCAACAACCATCAAGTAGATGATGAAGAAGAAAAGAACGAGGATACTCCAGAAGATCTTCCAAAAGCTTGGAGATTCGTCTCTAGTCACCCTCAAGATCTAATCATAGGTGATCTATCCGATGGGGTAACTACTCGTTCTCTTAAACCTTTGAATAGTAATTGTGCATTACTTTCTCTCATTGAACCTAAACATGTAGATGTTGCTTTGAATGATGAATCTTGGGTCATTGCCATGCAAGATGAACTTAGTCAATTTGAGAAAAATAACGTATGGATCTTAGTTGAAAGACCATCTTCTTATCCCGTAATTGGAACAAAATGGGTTTTTAGAAACAAATAAAATGGTAAAGGTGAAATCATAAGAAACAAAGCTAGACTTGTTGCAAAAGGTTATGCTCAAGAAGAAGGTATTGACTTTGATGAAACCTTTGCTCAACCCGTGGCTAGATTAGAATCCATTCGCATGTTTCTCGCATTTGCATGTTTCAATGATTTCAAATGATTTCAAATGGATGTCAAAAGTGCATTTTTAAATGGTTTTATTGATCAATAAGTTTTCGTTGAACAACCTCCGGGCTTTGAAAATAAAAATTTTCCAAATCATGTTTTAAAACTCTCTAAAGCTTTATATGGTTTGAAACAAGCTCCAAGAGCTTGGTATGAAAGATTAAGTGGTTTCTTGATTGAAAATGGATTTAAAGAGGTGTAGTTGACACCACTCTTTTTACAAAAACAAATTCCAATGGTTTGTTATTTGTTCAAATTTATGTTGATGATATTATTTTTGGAGCAACTAATGAAAGCTTGTGCAAGGATTTTTCACATTTAATGCAAAAAGAGTTTAGATGAGTATGATGGGACAGTTACAATTTTTCCTTGGACTACAAGTTCACCAAACAAAGGAAGGAACGTTTATTACACAAATCAAGTATACAAAGGAGCTACTCAAACGATTCGGAATGGAAGATTGCAAACAAGTTGTACGCCTATGTGCACTTCAACCAAACTTTATAAAGATGAAGAAGGTAATAGTGTTGATGAAAAACACTATAGAGGTATGATCGGAAGCCTGCTTTCCTTAACAGCTAGCAGACCAGATATTATGTTTTCTGTTTGTTTATGTGCTAGATTTCAATCTTGCCCCAAAGAATCGCACTTGATAGCCGTAAAAAGGATTTTTAGATATTTGAAGGGTACAATGAATTTTGGTCTGTGGTATCCAAAGTCCTCTACATTTGGTTTAATTAGTTATTCTGACGCTGACTTTGTTGGGTGTAAAATTGATAGAAAAAGTACCAATGGTATGTGTCCTTTCCTGGGTAATTGTCTTGTGTCTTGGTTTAGCCAAAAATAAAATTCTATTTCTCTTGGTCATTATCAAAAAAGGGGAGATTGATGTTTTCCAAACCTTATTTTGATGATGACATAAGCACTAAACTCTGAAAATGATTTTAGCTTTGTAGGTCTGTTACTTGTTCTGCTGGAAACAGGGTGTTCGGACGCAGTACACCGTCCGAACTATGTCAAGCTTCTCAGACGCATTTCACCGTCCGAACCAATAGGCAGAAAGCAAGGTTCTTAATGTTTCTCTACGGACGCACACAATTGTCCGAACAAAGTCTCTCTCGAACGAACAGGACCGTCCGAAGCTCCGTTTGGAAGATGGAACGGACGCATGCACGGCCGTCCGAACGATGTTCTTCACCAACTGCATGGAGATCGAACGCTGTGTCGGACGCATCATACTTATCTAAGACGTCCAAAACCTCAACGGCTACTTTTTGTGCATTTATTATTTAGCTTTTAGGAAGTAGTTACAACCACCATTTATTGCTCCTATAAATAACTGCTCTACTATTCTATAAAAATCATCTAATACATTGAATACAAGCCTTAGGAAAGAGCAATTTTAGTACAAATTGGCTATAGTGCTATATTGTATTAGTGTACAGCTTATTTTTCACTAGAGTGCAATTCAATTTTGAGTGGAGTGATAATCTTGTACGAAAGTGAGGTTGTGAGTAAAATTCTTGGCTCAACTAAAAGAGTTTTAGTGTGAGCAAGAATTTCCCTACTTTGTAAAGATTATTGGCTCACCAAGTGTGTGAAGCATTCTAGTGAATTAATACTTCAAGCTTGATAGATTGGAAGTATTGGTTGTTTAATTTCCTCTCTTTCTTGTGTCACAGCTTCATTGATTCTATTATATTAATTGCTAGTTGAAAAATCTCAATAAGTTCAATCTTTCCAAAAGTATTTTTTAGAAACCTAATTCACCCCTCTCTTAGGTTGCTTTGGGACCAACAGTTTCGTGGAAAGATTTTGTGTTTAAATCTCCGTCTTGCAGACCATTTAACCCTTATTTTTTGCCTCATAAACTCTTTCTCATTTTTCAGATGCCATAATAGTTCTGCTTGCACATGATGTAGGGTCTGGCAATTTTCTTTAGTCGGATTATTCTGGAAATCCACTAATATCCTTGAAGTTGCATATTGTTATTAGCCATGGATATGTTGTCATACAAATTCCAAAAAGTATCATAGTTCCAACTTTTTAGGGTCAATTTTAGCCACTTTATCTTTCCAGATAAAGCACGCATGCCATAAACTTCCATAGGTAACATCCATGACTGCTCCATTATTTGTAGAAATAAGTGATGAAGAGTCCACATGTGTTGAAAATAGAATGCCGAAGGCTCCCTATCCTATTGAGCTATGTTCCATTTAAGCTATAGTGGGGCATGATCAGAGGAGGTACAGTTCAAGTGCTACAACATTGTTGCTAGGAGAAGAGTAAAAAATTCTTGATTGACTAGTACTCGATTTGAGCGCTTCCATACTTGTCCATTACTTCGAGCCCCAGTCCACGTGAAACTGTAACCTGTGAATGGCAATTTGAATATAAACAAGAATTAAAATTTTCAATGGCTCGAGAATCTAAATGGGAGCGTCCTAAATATTCATTCGTGTGTGCCAGCACACTAAAATTGCCACCCCATAACCATGGCCCTGTTAACTCCAGCTGCAGGAGCCCGCAAATCCTCCCATAGGTAATTACTCGTCAATCCTGGTGCTCTTTGCACATACAAAAGTGGCACGAGTGGCTTGAGGCCAACCTTTACATGTAACAAGCACATGAATAATCTATTCCTCATTCTTCACAACAAAGACACGAAAACCATCCTTGATGAAGAGCCAAATTTTATTAGCAACATTAAACAAACAATAGGAAAACCCTAATCGCAACTTTATTTCATCAATCCAATTAAAATCTATGAAAGGTTCAGTTATGGATAAGAATGAGACTTTATGAAACTGCACAAGTTTTCTACGTCGCCTGAAGGAAGATTTTTTTGAGATGCCTCGTATGTTCTAAACGATAAGATTATTCATTGGAAACTTGAGGTAAGCCGCTTCAGTGTGCTATCAAACTCGAATAAGTTTGAATGGTTCTGGTTATAGTATATTGTTTTTTCTTGTTTGTAACCTGATATTGCCAGCCCTTTTGTTGTGAGAATTAGTTGGCTGTCCAAGACGCCGGTCTATCATTGCTAAAAATTCATACAGTTGCTGAACTAATGGTGGTTGACAAACAACTGGATTAGTTGATTTATCATTCCTAGATTCAGAATCTGTTTGTGGAGATTACTTGAGCAACGCCATTGCCTAATCATAAGGTATTTGCTCCATTAATGTATTATCATCAGGGATAGCTGCTTTCTATTTGGAATTCTCCTCATCACTATCAAACACTAGTACTTCGGAATGCTCCGATGCCCCTAAGTTATCTGGTGGTTCTTTCATTGCCAAAGCTGTCCCATGGCTTGGGCCGTTGTTTCCAGCAAAATGGGTTCCATCCATGTTACGATTTCCATGCTCACGTTCCTGAAGTGTTTCAGATTGTTCAATATAATTTCCAGGTTGTGTTCTTATGCATGATAGCCTTCAATTATGCTAGGGTTTTCTAAAGTTCGTTCCTTCACTATCTCTACGTTGGCCGTGAAAAGTAGGGCTTCCTTACTAGGCCTCCTTTGTTATACGAAGCCTAGTTTGAGTCCTGTCTGTTGTGGCTTATTTTGTCACTGATTTTTGTGGTTGGATGCCTTCAAGGTTTTGATCACATACAAATTCCTCGCCCTTAGGGATTTCTTTGGTCTCCGTAGAATCATTGGATTTCTCTTTTGGGGCATTCAAACAACAATCGTTTGGATTATGGTTGAGTTTGCAACAAATCTTGCAATATGGCAAAACATCCTCATAGTGAATATACTGCCATCGCATGTTCGAAATCCTTCCCAATCTAGAATCTTTTCAATAGGGGCTTTTGAATGTCTACTTCTATTCAAAACCTTGCTCTGTTAGGGCATGATAGAGTGGTTGTGGCATAATCATGTTTAAGCATCTCCTCACTGTGATTTGCAATGGAATAAATGTTCTTTTGTCATTGTATTGTGCTGGAAGTTTATCCAATGAAAGCCATAGTGACACAATTGAGGGCTCACAACATGTATGTGAAAGGTGCCCTTCATAAGAATTTTCGCATCTAGCAGTGAATCCTTCTCCAAATCGAACCTGATTAGAACATGGGAATAATCTAGGAAACCCAAAGTAAAGGTGCCCTTCAATCCCACGCGGACGAAGTCCTTGCACAAAGAGGCCCTGCTAGGTTTTCCTTAAGAAAATTTGCGAATGAGAGAGTGCTTGAAGGGGAAAGATAATTCTTCAATCTCTTCTTCAGTAAAGATGAGCATGGCTTCTCCTTCATAATTGGCGGGTTGCTTAATTGAAGTCTCTACCTTTTTTCTGGTCACAATATCAGCAAAGGATTTTGGGGCATACAAAAGAGGCTACCCCCTAGTCGAAACTGGACGGCTTTCGTGGTGGCCAGATCCCTAGGAGAGACTTATATTAAGAATAGGTCATTATACACATCTATGAAGTCTTATAAGAACATTAAAACAAATTCAAATGTTCTTGTCAACATGGTAATAGGCAAAACCTCTTCCTCATATCTTATACAACTTGATACTCATTTCAAGAAAGTAGTTGTTCACTTGAAGAACCAAGGATTGTTTTACTTTCAATCATATTTTTCGAGAAGCTACTCAAGTGGTAGATTCTCTAGCTAAGATGGACAGGCCTTCATCATTTGGTAGTCTTATCTTTAACTCATCTACAATACCTTCCAACATCCATGGACTTCTCTATTCAGATTTGCTTAGAATCCCTTCTATTAGATATTATAATAAGATATGATATCTTCACCTTTTTAAACATTAGACCGGGGTTTCCATAACATGTAATTTCCTATGAGGTTTTTGTCCAATCTCCCTCCTTGTATAATTTTCTTATAAATAAATAAAATGAGTGTTCAACCACCCACCAATGTACCGGTGGCTTCCTATAATAATAATACTTGAAGTCATATAAAAACTTGAAATTTTGGATTCTCTCACCGCAAGTTAACTTTTTTCTTTGATTTTTGAGCCATAATCTAGTTACTGATAACTATTAAATAGAATGTATTTTACAACTTTTTAGACTTGATTATTTTGATTTTGGTCCAGATTTCCATACTTAATTGACTTTTTTTTAGTAATTCTAGTATTAATTGTGTTTTACGAGTTTATTACGTTTTTACACGTAATATGGTGATAAGATAGCTACTTATGCTTGGTTATTTATTTTGTGCAAGCTGGAAGGAAAAATTGTCTATTTATGGGTTTGGGAATCGAAAGGTCAAGAATTCAAACAGCCCAGAAAGAGTTAACTTCCCAAAAAGTGGCGAAGGAAAATGTAACATTTGGACTGTTATACTTGCTTAATATTTGCTTATATTCATTTCACACTGCTTGAAATACTTATTAATATTGACCTTTGTTACTCAAATGACCAAATTGCCATTTGTAGACAATTTTCCTAGTCTGTGAGTCATTAGTGTATTTAGGTGAAACTTGGGGGACCAAAATACAAGTAATGAAAGTATGGCATGGCCTTCTTTAAGAAACCATTCTCTAGCTATTTCAACTACTTTTTCTTTTTCACACTAAACAAAATCCTCCAAAACCTTCCCTACAAGCTTCGCAAATCTCTTTGCTAAATCTCTAAATCTAGAATAAAATTAAGATAGACAAAGCTGAAGTAACAATTTAAATGTGTTCCATGATTGATATTTTTGCTTTGTAGGTATGTTTAAAACAAATTATTGCACGGTTTTAGGTGGTAGAAGTTTTGGCTTGCTTCAAGAATCATAAGTGTCTAATTTGTGCTATTTGTGATCCTTTCTTGGTTCTAAATGAATTCCTAGCATACTTATCCTTGATATATGGTTAAGAACGTATTCAAAACAACTAAATTAAAGATTTTGAGTAAGTTTCAAGGCTGATAAAGTAACCATATTAATTTTATTGGGTTTTAAACTAGGAATTTTGGATACAATCTAGATGTGTATAAGAGACAGCAAACAACTTTGAAGTTTTGTGGACATTGTTGTGAGGATTTTAGAGATCCCCATGACCCTCCTCATCAAATATTCTGTCCAAAAAACTTCAAAGGCTGTGTGATAACCTTAGAATTTTTGGTTATTTTGCTATTCTTTTAGACTTAGTTTTGATGCTTTTAGTCCCATATCTTGTGTGTTTTGTGGTTTTAATGAGTAATGTTTATGTGAAATAGGTTTTTGTGTGTTTATTGTGTTTTCAGTGGTTTTATGTCTAATTAGGGTTAAAATTAGCTAATTATGTTGGGTTTATCTTCTTTGTGCATGTCAAGGGTAAATTTGTCCATTGACAAAGTTAGAATACACATAGAAAAGGAACTACAACATTGTAAGGAAGTTGGCTGGAGTGATGCTAATAAAGGGCCCTTTAACGTGACGAAGTGTGTTAGCGCCACAAAGAAAGGGCTTACCAAAGGGAGCTTCGTGAAACCCTAGCCAAAAGACTTTCTTGCCACGATGAGGGTTCCTTCCTATGCCTTCTTTGCCACAGCAAAGTGTTAGCGAGATTCCTAATGTCTATACTACCATTTTTAGGGGTAGCTACTTTTAGGGGCTGTTAGTTAGTTAAAGTAATTTTAGAAGCATTAATTAGGGTTTCTTTTTCGAAATAAAAAACATGCTTTTTATATAAAATCTTGGAGCTTTTGTTCTTTGATATTTACATTGAACTAGTAGATTTAACTACTTTTGTTTCCTGGATTTGTGGATTTTTTGAAGATCATTTGGATATCTTTGGAGGATACTTTCTACGTTTATGAATTGGCTGTTTCTTTCTCCCATTTTCCTTGCGATTGTTGTCGTTTCGTTGCTTTTACTAATTCTAGTTCAATATTAGTTTGTAGTTACAAGTAGAAAGATTGGATATTTCATTCAATCCGCAGTTAGATTTAATTTAAAGTTTTATTTACTTTTCCATTTTAGTGTAATCAAGTTTTAAATTCAACTCACTCTTCTTTTATTGAATTTTCTAGATTACTCACTTTTTTGTCATCTTTTATTTATTTGTTAATTAGGTAGACCAGAATTGCTTAGTATTAATCATTATTGAGCTATTTGGGATCTGTTATTTGCAATCATCTAAAAAAGATTAATACTAAGTATTCGGTAATTGCTTATCTTTGATCATCATGGGAACGATACACATCTAGATGTACTATAAGCAACCTGTGTATTTGCAGAAATATCTGAGAGTAATTAGTCAGTGGTGAATAGATTTGGCACACATCACCAAGGCTTCGAAAATTACCTTGCCCTAGTCCCACAGTGTTCATCCCATTATACAAAATTTTTTTATTTCGTTTTGCTGGTTGCTTTGCTCAATGTTATACTTCTATGACCGCTCTATTGATTGGTGTTACCCTCTCATGAGTATAGATCAAGAAGGAACGATTTTTGGCCAAATGAAGTTAGTGTTTCGAAATAGGAAGTCGCAAGATAAGTAGCTTTATCACTTTTCTATTGCATGTTTAGTACACGGCTTGTGTGCACCAGTGAATAATATCAATTGAAGGTAAGAACGAATAGTTTAATGAAGGCTTGCCTATAAGATATGCTAGTAACACTTTACCTTCAAAATGATATTGAGTTTTTTAATGGGGAATACTTTCTGTAAGGTTATAGAATTGTACATCTTTGTGAATTGTGAATGGTGAATACTTAGTTCTTTGTGTAATCTTATGTGATTGTGTAACTCGGCTTTATGCTCGTTTATACTAGTGTTTGGCATCGAATAATTAAACCTAGTTCATTTGGTATTGTGTGTTAATAAGAGTAGTAAGGGTTAACCCTAAGATGTTAGGGCAATTCACGTTCTTTTTTCATATCAATTTTTGCACTAGTTTCAGTGATTTTAGAGATTGTAGGTTGCACTTCTACTCCACTAAATACTATTCAACCCCCGTACACTTGTGTTGTGTTATCTAGTTAATATTAGAGTTAGATGATTATAGATTTTATAACTCGATATTTACATATCACATTTTTGGCACCTTTTCTAGGAATTGTTGCTTTGAAAATATCGGTGTAATTTGGAATAATGCTACTTTGAACGAATGGTTACTGTGTAAGTTCCATTTTATTTGTCTTAGTTTCAATGTGCGTTCTCAAAATTCTAAATCCATGAAAAAGATTTTCTTTGTCATTGTTTGTGTTTCTTTTATTGAAAAATCTCAATAGATTTTCTTTTTAGTAAATTGTTAGGGCTAATTACTAGTCTGAATTTTTCCAATTTTTCTTGTTTATACGTTTTTGTATTAGTATTCGTTTTTCTATTATTGGACCATGAAGTTAGTCATATAAGAACATGCAAGACATGAATTGGAATCAATCATGCCAAGGATATTATCCTACTTGTGATTATGGAGGTATGACCAATGAGCATGTTTTTTTATAATTGTCCTTCCTACCCTTACGATTATCAAATGGGATGGTCCAACCATTTGAATTCTTTCTCAAGCTACCTAAATATTATCATTATTCTTTTCTATACCTCAAGAGTCTAGATATGAACAAATAGAGTCCTGTAAGGTGAGAATACCCATGGTGCACAATGATGAATACTACTCAGGGAAACTTTCATGACCAATCAGACACCAAGGAAGGGTATGGTACGAAGCTCACGTGAAAAGATGGGACAGTGAAAGTTCAGGGGGATTAGCCTTCATGGAGATTCTTACGAGTGCTATGGTTGTGGCAACACTCAACCACCACGTACTTAAGAAGAAAAGGCAAGGTTGGCGCAGATGATGAATACCTTTATGGAAAGACAGATCGTACCTGTGAATGCATAGTTCAGTCCACGAAGAATATTGTAGTTTTTTGTGTCGAGATCATAAGAAGAATAGGTGATGAAGACCAAAGGACACCAACACTCCCAACAATGGAAGAGGACTATGGACAATTGGAGGATAGAAAGCCGACTTATTGAGCATGTGCAATGTTCAGGTAAATATTGACTAGGTAATTGAAGTCACAAAAAAGCAACAAATAAGCCTTAATAACCTTAACAGTATTTACAACGCTCGTAAGGATATGAGGTATGTTTTTGGATTAGGTGAGTAAAGTGTTGGCCCAAAAACTACTTTGCATCTCCTAGAAGCAACCTAAGAGGGGGGTGAATTAGGTTGTTTCTAAAACAAACCTTTTGATGTGCTTAATAAGAAATGCAAACTTTGTGCACCAAATAAAGATTTAAGCACAAATGAATACAATAGATATTCAACAATTTAAGCTTAAAGAACAAATAAGAAGATTGAGATTAAGAATATCAAACTAAACTCCCAAACTTCTCAAGCTTGGAGCTTACAACCACAAAGAGCCTCTTACAAGGCAACTGCCAAGTTCTCAACTTGAAGTTTAGCCACTAAAATTCTCTTCAAAGTAGGTGAGACAATAACCTCTTGTACACAAATGAGGATAATTCTTGCTCACACTAATTTCCTTTAGTTGAGCCAAGAGTTTTACACCCACAACCTCCATTTGTTACAATTGTTATCTCTCTACTTTTACACTTGAAGAACTCTTACAGTTCTAAGCTCTTTTCACAAAACTACCTACACTATTACAACACTTGTGCCCACTATTTCTCCCAAATAGCTCAAGAATTACTTGTAATCAATGCAGAAGTCTCTTCTTGTTTAATTCAGGCTTAGGGGTATTTATAGTTGCCCAAACTCTGCTTCTAACAACTTTCCAATGGCTATTTTCTGTTTACTGGAAAACTAGCCGTTGGACCTTTCGGAAAGCCGCTGCAGCAAGTGTGCGTCCGAACGAACTAGTCGTTGGACCGTTCGGACAGCCGCTGCTAAACCCTTCATCCGACGTTGCGTCCGATCTCGGAGGGTATTCGTTCAGACTTCCGAGGAAGTGTCCGAACCTGCGTCCGGTTATGCAATGTCTTCTGAAAGTATGGTCGGATGCTGTTCTTCGTCTGAGACGGCTTCAGGTTCTTTGTGTTGGACGATTATCATCGTTCGAATTGTCTTCCTTTTGGACAATCATCAACGTCCGTAGAGTTTTACTGGTTGTTTTCTTGATTGTGTTCGGACAATCATTTACGTCCGAAACTCCCTATTTTTCTGCACTCTTGTTTTCAAACTGTTAGTGCAATTTGGTCATTATCAAAACATGATTATCATAACTGGGGTTCAACATAAGGATCATTACCATGAGGATTATTAGACACTAGGGTTTAAAACCTATTTACTAGTTAGACGAATTAATTGCAAGATTTTGTTCTACATGACTAAATCAATCTTTACCACTAAGAAAATAAGAACAATTGCCAAAACTAATTAGAAGTAGAGAAAGCAATAGTAAATTTTAGGGAAAGCAATAAAATTTACCGAAAGCAAACTTAAATTAATGAACCAGAAAAGTAAATGCCAGAAGATTAAATTGAAACTACGAAATTGAAATAAGAACTGGAATTAAAACGAATTTAAATGAAGAAATAAAATTCAATAGTGTAGCAGGAACAAGAGTTGATGAAGCTTGAAGTCTTGAATAAGAAAAGAAAACCGTAACCATAATCTAATGAATTTTCTTTTCTAATGTCTATTCTAACTAATGGCTACTACCTATGTTCAGTTCTCATATAATAGGGTATTTATTGGAGATATATTAGGGTTTAGTCCCCTTAGATGATAGAAATACAATAAAATTCACAAAGGTATAGTCTAACCGGATGGAGAAAATTAATTTCCTTAACCTGCTGCATGTTATGCGCACATGCGCATAGTTTCCTTGTGTATGTGCACAATTTCCAGAAGCAAAAATTTCCTTTCTTCGACTTGCGCACATGCGCACACTTTCATTTGTGCATGTGCACAAATTCTAGTGCACCAATCTAAATTTTCACATTGATTTTGACCCTAATACTGATGAAATTTGAAAGAACTCAAAACATGAAAGTTGTAGCTCTCTTTCTCTTAGCTTTCCAAAGCATCTTCAATAACCTCAATTAAAGCATATTCAAGAAGTTATGCTCAAAGTACAGAACAATGTCCAAATTCGCTCCTCCCAGTGCACAGTTTTCATCCTTTTGATTTTTCTCCAACTTTTTGATGTTTTGGCTCCTTTTTCACTCAAGGCCTACACAAAATAAAAATTAAAACAATCTCGTATCTTTAAGCTCATAATTAAATCAATTATTGCTTACATCACATTAAAACTGAGGTAAATGATACATCAAATATACAACATTTATGAGCTTATCATGCAACAAGGAGAAATCACAAGAATGCTCAAATTTCATGACTATTATATCCAAAGAAGTGCCATATGAGGCAATTGTTGAAGAAGAACTAGTCCTAGAAAAAGAAAAAGAAAAAGAAGGCCACATTTCAAAAGAAACCAATTGGAAAGGACATTTTGAATTTTCATTTTCAACAATCGGGTCACTTAATACTTGTTTGGAAGCACCACCGCCCTATTTTGGGCTTGAGTGTGTTGTAACTCTGGTATTTATCAAAGAGGTGCCATTCGGTGTGTTCGTGGAGAAAGAGCCGGTTCAAGAGGTAGGAGATGCAAAGTATTTAGTACAAGGTGTTAGGGTTACGATGAGTTTGTATGCCGGAATTTCATCTGTCCCTGGGAACTTTGAATGTGCCATGCAATGTAGATAGATGATCAGCGACTAGGATTAGAACATCCTTGGAAAGCCTCCTTGGCTTTACTAATGGAATGGTTATTTTAATTATGCTTTTATTTATGCCTTACATGTTTTAGCTTAAGAACGTAGTGCGGTAATTGTGAAACCCAGTATTTTAATATCCTTGTTCTTTAATTTTAACTGGGTTAAAATATTTTTCATATTATTTTTAGTCATAAAGTACTTCAACTTATTCATTTTTCAATTCGGCAAATTTTTCGATTTACGCGATTTCGGTTAAGGCGGGTAAATGGGTCAAAAGTTGGACTAAGTGTAATTAGTGCATTGTGGTGTGTGAGTGTTGTTTGATGGCTGATTTATAATGTTATTTAGTAGCATTTTACACAAAAAATAGATGTGTATAAGAGACAGAACCTATGCTATGATCAATTCAAACCTAGGCTGGGGTACCACTTTGGGTCAACTTTGGAAGCTTTCATGTAAGGCTTCTTCTTGTTGTTTTTCTTCCTCATTTTCTCCAGCTGCTGGCCGAATTTTCTTCCTCCATTTTCCCAAAAAATTTTCTTGGATTACAAGTAGTGTCACTTGGAAGGTAAGATTTCATACTAGCTTTCATTTCTTCCTATTATCTTTATGACCAAATAATTCAAGCTTTCTAGGATGCTATAAAGCTGAGAATCTCTTCTTTGCAGCCTTATATGTGTTGATTTATGTATGATATGGGTTGTTTTTAGTGTTTTGGAGGTTGGGAAGTGATCGGGGTTGATTTTTAACAACTTTCCATGGTTAGATTACAAATTTTAAGATTATGAGTTAGGGTTTTGTCTTCCATATGTGCCCTAGAATGTTATGCTATGAATGCTTATGTCTATACATATCTAGATGTTTTAAGAGTGTTTTAAGGTTAGTCTGGATAGGAATTGAGACTAGAAACCATAAATAACATTTCCCTTCCATTGCACAAGTCTTCCATTTGGTGCAACTAGGATAAATTCCACTATGTTTGAAGGATCAAACATCTTTTGATGGAATAAGTCTTTTATTGGTATCTAGATGTGTTAAGAAGCAGGTTTAAATCATGCGTGAATTGCAACAATCAACCTAAAAATTTCAGTTCTGCCTAAAAATTTGGTCAGCTTAGGTAAATGCTCCGATGTTGTAATAGAGTTAATTATAGTGGTTATCGGGTATGGATTGTTGTGGAATGATATTGATATAGTCCGGCTATTGCTCCGTCACTTGGCTAGGAACGGAGGCAATGGGATGAATATGCTGTCCGAGGAGTTGGAATGACTACCAAGTGGAAACCCTTGATTAACTTGGATCTGTCTCTTATACATTCTAGGGTTGTATAAGAGACAGGCTTGCAGAACGGATGTACACTGAGGTATCTCCAGTACCTTGGAATAGGCAGTAGGATCCCAGGAGGATAGCCTACTTATAGCCTAGGAGAGGCGAAGTTTTTCGTTTTTCTGGAAAACGAGCTTATTATCTCCTAATCTAGCTCAGAATACGAATTTGAGGGGTTAACTAAGTGTTTTGACTGGGTTTTAGCTTGTCGAAGTTGGTCGAAATTGTGAAAAGGTCATTTTTGACCAAAGAGCTTTTGGTGTCGCTTTCTATCGTTTCGCGTTTTCGCTTTCCCTAGTCATTCTTTAACTTCTACATCTCTTCTAAGAGTCCTCTTATATCTGTTTTAGGTACCACGCCACCTACCGCCGCGATCGCGTCATCCTCTTTGTGCAAAGACAAAGGAGGATAGGTGGGTAACATAGATTCTCTTCCACTTGTATTTTGTTTAACGACTTTCAAAATATGTTTGAATGGATTTTAGAATGTGTATGATGTTTGGAACTGCACTTTTACCAAGTTTTGGAATTATTATATATGAAATCGGGACCAAGCTATTTTATGTTAATCAATTGATATATTTGCAAACTCTTTTGATATGAACTCTAATCAAACTAATTATTTGATATGTGCTATAATGTTAGGCTCTAAGCAACATCTCACTTTAGCACTCATACATCTTAAAATTTGTAACATAACCATGGAAAGTTGTTAAAATTCACCGGATTGCAATACTTGGGCTACGCTATGCTTTAGCATACTATGTTTTGAAATGATTGGATCTTTTTGGCTACGCTATGCTTTAGCATACTATGTTTTGAAATGATTGGATCTTTTTGACTATGTTTTGGACATGCCTGACGTTTAAATGGCATGAGACATTTTAGAAACTACTTATGATTATGGTTTATTGATGTTTAAATGGCATGAGACATTTTAGAAACTGCTTCATGACTATGGTCTTCACAAATGTTATTATCTTTATGTTTTCTTTTTATCGAAATGGTTGGCCCCATTTGAAGAGCTTTTATGATATCCACTGAGCTAGTTATGCTCACCCCACGTGACTTATAATTTTCAGATTAGGTGCTCGTTTTTGACTCTCCACCGCGTTAGCAGCTTTTAGATTTTAACAGATTCCACATTACTGGTAGGACTCTGCGGATAATCTTCCAAGCTTCTCTTTTGTTTGGAGAGGGGTAGTGTATTAGATTGGTTTTGTATTGATGAACTTTGTTTTTGTTGTAGCATCTTTTGTACTAAGAAGGAATTTTGTAATTTGTATTTTTGTGTAAAATGAAATATTCGGTTTTATAGTTAAGAATGGTTTGATGGTTCTATTACATTGCGGTTAAATTTGTTGCTCTGTTCGTTTGTGCCTTGCGCTTTGGTCCGGTGTACCATTAGCGCGGCGTATTACGGTCCAGTGTTTGGGGCGTGACATTTAGTGGTATAAATCAGAGCCTAGGTTTGAATATCATAGCATAGGTTTGAATATCAGAGCATAGGTTTGAATCCTAAGTCCAGTAATAGGTATTCGATGAGTCTTTCCGAGGTTTAAATCGATGTGCTCGGGCTTAGAATTATATAAGATTCTGTTTTGCTCGCGACACTACAGGATCTGTGGAATTCTTTGACCTGGAGTTATTGATTGACTTGTTTTGGTCTAGGGGTTTTGAGAGGTCCTTGCTTATGTAATCTTTGTTGTACCTCTTTTGTTGAATCTTGAAGAGTTATTCTTTGCTTATGATTCCGTCTTTGACTCTTCTCAGCTAGTATGCCGCCTAGGACGGGAAGGTTATAGAGTCTAGGTTTGTTTTGGAAGGTTGTCGGTTAGAGTTTTGTGATAGGAAGTTTGAGGCTGACCTTATTCAGTTACCGATGACCGACTTTGATTTGATTTTGGGTTTGGATTGGTTGGCGGTGCGACGATTAATTGTATAGAGAGGTATGTGATGTTTCAGATGCCTGGTTTAGATACGGTGATTTTTCGTGGGAATGAAAAGAAGCCCAAGAGTAGGATTCCGATTATATCTTAGTGAAGGCGTTTAAGGCCGTCTCTTTAGATAGGGGTTGTGAGAGCTATTTGGCTTATGTGATAGACTCTGATAAAGTAGAGCCAGGCATTGAGGATATCCTAGTGGTTAAGGAGTTTCCGAACGTGTTTCACCTTGGGGAGCACCGGTCTTATTGTTCGGAAGAAAGATGGTAGTTTGAGACTTTGCATTGACTAAGAGACTTAATAGGCCAACCATTTCCATAGGTATTCAAGGGACCTTGGATTGATGACTTCTTTGATCAGCTTAAGGGTGCGGGGTACTTCTCTAAGATTGATTTGCGGTCCGGATATTATCAATTGAGGAATAAAGTTATCCCCTACGTGAAGGTTTTATGGTCTAATCATTCTGAGCGAGAAACTACCTGGGAGCTTGAGAGCCTCAAGAGATCGAAGTATCCAGCTTTGTTTGCTTCGTGATTTCGTAAGTTTCGAGGACGAAACTTTGTTTAAGAGGGGTAGAATGTGAAACCCAGTATTTTAATATCCTTGTTCTTTAATTTTAACTGGGACAATTAAAATGTTTTTCATATTATTTTTAGTCATAAAGTACTTCAACTTATTCATTTTTCAATTCGGCAAATTTTTCGATTTACGCGATTTCGGTTCCGGCGGGTAAACGGGTCAAAAGTTGGACTAAGTGTTGTTTTTGATATTATAGTGTGTGAGTGTTGTTTGATGGCTGATTTATAATGTTATTTAGTAGCAAATTAAGAAAAAAATTAGTTTTTGGGTCAAATAGTCAACTCGGAGACTATTTGGTCAATGGGGTACTATTTGGGTCAACTTTGGAATTTCTTTTTAGTCTTCTTCTTGTTGTTTTTCTTCCTCATTTTCTCCAGCTGCTGGCCGAATTTTCTTCCTCCATTTTCCCCAAAAATTTTCTTGGATTTCAAGTAAAAATCACTTGGAAGGTAAGATTTTATGTATTTTAGCATTTTTGGCTTATGGGCTTTATGATCCAAGCTTTAATTTCAAGTTTTGTAGGATTCTTTATGGCTGAGAACAACCCTCTTTGCAGTCCTTATATGTGTTGATTTATGTATGATATGGGTTGTTTTTAGTGTTTTGGAGGTTGGGAAGTGATTGGGGTTGATTTTTAACAACTTTCCATGGTTAGATTACAAATTTTAAGATTATGAGTTAGGGTTTTGTCTTCCATATGTGCCCTAGAATGTTATGCTATGAATGCTTATGTCTATGCATATAATGATGTTTTAAGAGTGTTTTAAGGTTAGTTTGGATAGGAATTGAGACTTGAAACCAAGTGGAATTGATTTCCCTTCATTTTGTAAGTAAGTGGAAGTTTGGTGCAACTAGGATAATTGGTTATGTTTGAAGGATCTTTATTGATCTTTTGATGGTTTTAAGTGTTTCCTTGGTAGTGGGATGGTTAGGAAGCATGTTTGAATCATGCGTGTGGCTAATCGGTAAAAATTTCAGTTTGGTAGTAAAGAGGAATTCCAACCATAGGTTGTTGCTCTAATGTTGTAATAGAGTTAATTGTAGTGGTTATCGGGTATGGATTGTTGTGGAATGCTATTGATATAGTCCCGGCTATTGCTCCCTGCCAATAAAATCCAATTATGGATTTTGTTGGTTGGTTGAATATGTTGTTTTGAGTTGGGTTGTAACCAAGGTCCCTTGAATACCTTGGAAATGGATTTTGTTGGTTGGTTGAATATGTTGTTTTGAGTTGGGTTGTAACCAAGGTCCCTTGAATACCTTGGAATTGGATTTTATTGGCAGGGAGGATAGCCTACTTATAGCCTAGGGAGAGACGAAGTTTTTCGGTTTTTCTGGAAAACTGAGCTTATTATCTCCTAATCTAGCTATAATACGAATTTGAGGGGTTAAATAAGTGTTTTGACTGGGACCTTAGCTTGTCGACCCAACTCAAAGATGTGTATAAGAGACAGGCTTCCAATTTCTATACACGTGAAAAACCTCAAGGTCGTTTTCGCTTCCCTATACTAGCTGAGAAGAGTCAAAGATTTAATCTCCAATAAGTACCCTAATATCTGTCTCTTCTCTTATACCACGCTACCTACCGCCGGCGATCGCGTTCAGTGATCATTGTGCAGTTTTTGCTAGATAGGTGGGTAACATAGATTCTCTTCCACTTGTATTTTGTTTAACGACTTTCAAAATATGTTTGAATGGATTTTAGAATGTGTATGATGTTTGGAACTGCACTTTTACCAAGTTTTGGAATTATTATATATGAAATCGGGACCAAGCTATTTTATGTTAATCAATTGATATATTTGCAAACTCTTTTGATATGAAAGCATTTTATGACTGTTTTGGCTCATAGGTGACCGAGGTATATAATTTTGGATGTATTTGGAAATGTTTGATTTGGGGTGCACCGGTTCTATAGTCATCCATGGGACGCCATGGTGACTTCAAGAAGTTTATGAACTATAATGATACGGGGTTTTGTGCTGGGATAACTTGACCTCCCGGTCAGACTAGTAGGTGTGGTAGATTACTAGATCTGGCTAGTACTGAAAGTCATACTTTTGAGCCTAAAAGATACTAAACATGCTATTTTATTATATTTCGTATTGAAACTGTACTTGGATTTCTACGCTATG
The DNA here is from genome assembly GCA_025175665.1 of Cinchona pubescens. Classification (NCBI taxonomy): domain Eukaryota; kingdom Viridiplantae; phylum Streptophyta; class Magnoliopsida; order Gentianales; family Rubiaceae; genus Cinchona; species Cinchona pubescens. Next base: position 372,780 of record JANKKI010000486.1, read on the forward strand.
CTTTAGCATACTATGTTTTGAAATGATTGGATCTTTTTGGCTACGCTATGCTTTAGCATACTATGTTTTGAAATGATTGGATCTTTTTGACTATGTTTTGGACATGCCTGACGTTTAAATGGCATGAGACATTTTAGAAACTACTTATGATTATGGTTTATTGATGTTTAAATGGCATGAGACATTTTAGAAACTGCTTCATGACTATGGTCTTCACAAATGTTATTATCTTTATGTTTTCTTTTTATCGAAATGGTTGGCCCCATTCTGAAGAGCCATGTATGATATGTGAGAAGATTTTAGGCATGCAAACCCCACGTGCACTACCGTAATTCCTTCTTACACTAAAGGTACACCGTTTTGACTCTCCATCACGTTAGCGCTTTTAGATTTTCTCCGATTCCACATTACCGGTAGGACTCTGCGGATAATCTTCCAAGCTTCTCTTTTGTTTGGAGAGGGGTAGTGTATTAGATTGGTTTTGTATTGATAAACTTTGTTTTTGTTACAGCATCTTTTGTACTAAGAAGGAATTTTGTAATTCGTATTTTTTGTGTAAAATGAAATATTCGGTTTTATAGTTAAGAATGGTTTGATGGTTCTATTACATTGCGGTTAAATTTGTTGCTCTGTTCGTTTGTGCCTTGCGCTTTGGTCCGGTGTACCATTAGCGCGGCGTGTTACGGTCCAGTGTTTGGGGCGTGACAGTAATTGTTAGTCTCACACAAGAAAACAGGGCTTTAGTCACCAGGCAAGTCATCACAAAAAGTCAGGAAGTTGTCACTAAAACACTTTAGGGATGACGAGTCAGCTCGTCACCGTGCGTGGCCAAAGGCTCGATGCTAAAGCCTCTTAGTGACGACAAATCAAAGTCGTCGCTAAATGGGTACCCTTCGTCACAAGATAGTGACAAATATCTGTGGTCACAAAAGGCCCTAAAAAATGGTCACTAAATATGGCTTGTCGTTGTTAAATTGTTATATTTTGTGACATCAAGAAGACCTTCCCAAATCATTTGGCACAAGGTCATGTAGCCACAAAAATCGTGCACCAATCTATCTATTATTTTGTGCAGAGACAGGAGGTAAGAGCTCCTACAGGTTGTACCTTGAAAAAGAAAACAATAAGGGTCTCAAGGGCGGGACTATTAAGAATGCCACCTTCATTTTCTCTGAAGAAAGTCTCTTCACCTCTGAACACAAAAATGCATCACTGGTAAGCGAAGCAACGCAGGAACATCAAATTCAGTCTCAGTAAGTGTCGCTGCATGGACAATTTCAAAATAGATGGTTTAAGAGTCCTAAGACAACTACTGCCATCAGTGTCAGCGAGACACCAAATTTGCAATTTTTAGAACAAGATAGTTAGAATAGTTAGGGAGCAATTATGTAGTATGTCACCCTTCGTGGGCCAAGATATTTGTATTTCATCAATTGACACAAAGTTAGTTATAAAGGCTAAACATGTTTATTGAAAATTAATATATTACCAACTCTATTGTACACTGAGAAGAACCTACAATGTGATAATTACTAATAACAGATTCAATTGCTTGCAAAAGAATTCAACACTAATTACATCCTTGGTAGGCCAATATATTTTTATTTTATTAGTTGACAAAAAGTTGCTGCAAAGACTCTGACATGTTCATTGAAAATTAATATATTGCCTTGTACATTGAGAAGAAGTTATAATGTGGTAATTACTAATAACATATTTAATAGCTTTCAAATACAGTTCAATACTAATTATGCCTAAATTATCTAGGAATTTGAGTACAAAATGGTAGATCTCATCAAGATCTTTGAGGGTTTCTGAACCTTGGGTTGATCTAGCGACGCCATGTACAGGGGAAACTGGCTACCCTCAATCTTTGTGAGTGTTGCAATTTTTTGGGAACCGGATATCCATGATCCAGTTCCCTTGGGCCTTGAAGACCTTGAAGGCCTTGAGGTTTTTCACGTGTATAGAAATTGGAAGCTAGGTGCCTAACCGGCACTGAATTGGCAGTAGTATTCTTGGGACTCTTGAACCATCTATTTTCTATGAACATGTTTACTCTTTACAGCTAACTTTTTGTCGACTGATGAAATAGAAATATCTTGATCCACCAAGGGCACATACTACATAAATGCTTCCTAATTATCTTAACTATCCTATTCTAAGAATTGCAAGTCTGGAACCTTATAGTTGTTACCGGAATAACATTTTGATTTCCTCAAAATGCAAAAACTAATTTATTAGATCATTCTCCAAGTGTATCTAATCCTTGATTATCCACTGTTGATTCTATATGCTTAACATGGAAAGCAGCATATAAGGCTAAAAATATGTTTCTTGTTTCTTCCTGAAGCATATCAATCCAGGTCAGAAACCATAGTGCTCCAGTTTTCATTATAGACAGAATAATCTGCCTTAGCATTTCAAGAGCATCGTATACTCCACCAATAATAGTCATCATTATCTCAAGTCTTGAACCCTTTGACATGTTTGCAAAGTACCCACCAAGTTCATTTCTAGATCTATGCTTTTATACACACACGAAACACTATTTCCGTATTCCTCAACAAGCCAACATAATGATCCAAAGGCTGGGCTCAAGCCAACTGAACAGTGTAGATTAATTATTCAGATGAACCCTACATTGCCACATGAAAATATTCCCTATACTTAGAAGCTTCTAGTGATTCTCGAAAGTTTCAAAGTAACCATCATTACTTCCATGAAATTCTAAAACTTTACGTCACTTAATGTCTCGCCAACATTTTTTTTAAAATTTTTAATATTCCCACAAAAAGCTATTGTATCTACTCTTTCTCCGCAATAGTGAAATCCCTCTGCACTGCAGAAACTCCTTACTCCCTCTTCGCTACAATAACACACCTTTGTGCTACTGTAAAGTCATCCAGACACCAAAATGTAATTTCACATCCCCAAATCAACCAGAGGATGCCATATGGATTCCACTAATTACCCAAACCAATCAGTAGCTGACTTGTGGTGGGGAAAGGGCATAGTAACATTGTAATGCCCCTTCCTTTTGAACCTCTATATATATCCTTCCCTCCTTCATATAGAGTATAGAATTTGAGAGGGCTCTAAAGAGAGGGATGCTCATATTTACAATAATGCCACACTTTCCTTCTTTCTTTCTTTCAAACAAGAACATCTTCCTCACTTATCCCCATTGCTCCATACCCAAAGAAAAAGCCCTTCATAAACTAAAAACCCTATTCACTGTTTGCCCCCAACTTATGTCAAGGTTTCCTAGGAATGCCACGAAGATGGCTCTTCCCATCTACACTGTCTCTTTCAATTCCATTTGAAATTTGAAACCAAAAGTCAAAGGTTATTCGACCTAACTCATTCTAGCAGTTCCGTGATATGTCACCCAATATCCAAGGGGCTGGAAATGCAGAGGCTATGAAGGATTATATATCAAAATATGGCACATTACTGTGAAGAAGGGTACTTCATTGGTAGCAAACCTAAGAGGGATAGGAGTTATATGCAATCTGCTCTTAATAGCGGTAGACAGTATACAAGAGGCCATAGATATTATTAAAAATTCTGATCCTAAATTTTTCTTTTTAAATTACGAGAAAATTAATTATCATTTTGATCATCTTTTCAAGCACCTCCAGTCCAATACGAAAACCCATTTCCTGTTGCATATCGAATTCTGGCTAAATTACAAGAATAGGTACAAGACAATATAAAAGATGACCAATTGAGACCCCTTAGGCCCAATAGCCATATCCTCGAAGGCCATTCCAAATTTGGCAAAACTTGCTGGGCACACAGCTTAGGATGCCACAACAATTATGTCAGATATACTGACCTACGTCACCATGGTGACGATGCGTTGTATAACATCATAGATGAAATTGGCGCATAGTACCTCAAGTATTGGAAACAGTTCATTAGAAGTTAGCAAAATTGGTTCTCCAATTTAAAATACAGTAAATGGTGCATTATAAAGGGCGAGATCCCATCTATTATTTTGTACAACCGAAGAGCCAATAGCTCGTACAAGCTGTACAGTCCTTGAAAAGGAAGATGATAACGGTCTCGAGCAATGGACTCTAAAGAATGCCACGCTTATTTTCCTTTAAGAAAGCCTCTTCACCTCTGGACATCGAATTGCATGACCTGCAAGTGAAGCAATGCAAGAACATCAGATTTAGTCTTAATAAGTATCGCTGCGTGAACCTTTTTAAAATAGATGGTTGAAGTGCCCGAAGACAACTACTGCATTCGGTGCCAGCGAGCCACATGGATTTTGCAGCTACCAAATCCTATACACCTAAAGAATCTTAAAGCCTTCAAAGTCTAGGGGAATTGGATCATGGATGTCTAGTTCATGATGAATTCCAACACTCGCAAAGAGCTGAGGGTGAAGATTTCTTTTGTACATGGCGTATATGGATCAACCCGAGTATTCAGACTCCCTTGAAGATCCCAATGAGATTCCACCATTTTGTACTCAAATTCCTAGATAACTTGAGCATAATTAGTGTTGCATTGTATTTGCAAGCTTTTGAATCTGTTATTTGTGGGAATTACCACATTCTAACTTCTTCTCAATGCACAAGGTAATATATTAATTTTCAATATACATATTTACTCTTTACAACCAATATTTTGTTGATTTATGAAGTACAAATATCTTAGCCTACCAAGGGCCACAAACTACATAAATGCTCCGTAAGTATCCTATTCTATGCATTGCAAGTCTTGAACCTTCTGATTATTGCGGGACCAGACAATGATTTTGCAAAAAAATGGCAAGATTGTGCAATGCTAGAAGAAGGTTACTTCGTAGTGGCAATTTCACAATTTTGAGAAATTTTAGTGTTGCGGGTGTTTGTTTGGGCTCATTTTGGTAAGTATAGAAGCTTATTTAGAACCCACAATTGTAACTCTTAAAACCTATAAATAACGGTATATAGGACCTCAAAAATATGTTCTCTTTCTGCTTACCTTTGGGGGCTGTAACATTAGACTCGGGTTTTCTTTGTTTACCAAAATGAGTTAAATAAGAGATTTAAGATTGACAACCTTAGGTCTGAGAACTTTCAATTCTTCATTAGAGAAGTATTCTTGAACTTCCTTATGTTATTTAATTCTTCTTTTAAGGTTCTTTTATCATTTTCCTTCCATATATGCATTCTTTATTTGGTTTCCCAGATTAATGGTTAGAGTAGTTTACTTGCTTTCATTAATTTCTCTTTTGTTTATGTGGTAATCATTAATTTCTATTGTATTTATGTTTTTAATTATGTTCTAACATTTCTTGTGTTAAGGTTGTGTGATGCCAATACCATTTGGTAATGGATACATTTGGTCGATTAAATGCTAAATTGACGATTGGACTATTCTAATGGATTAGAATGATAATTAGGAAAATGATCACTCTCTTAATTAATTGAATGGTAAATCGAGGGGAGAACGGAAATTGAACATCCATTTAGACTTAATTAGTAATTGGACTGGGTTTAATTTATGATTGTGATAGAGTAAATTACCTAGTTGGTCACCTAAAATTCCATTGGGTAAATGGTCAATCCTTAGTTAGTTCTTGGTAGTAGGAGGAATCCTCATTTAGAATAATTGAATTGAACGATCTAATGAGGATAGGAATCAGGATTAGGTATATAATAGGAATTGAACTCTAATTGGTTTATTGAAGTAGTTAGTTGAATGAATTAATCAAAGGAAGGAATTGACTAATCTTACCCTTATGCATCGCTTTCGCTAGTTAAAGTCTTTAATTCTAGTTTAGTTAACTTTCTCTTCCATTATCGATTCATCAAATAGTGTCAAGTTAGAAAATCGATACTTGTTAAACCAATTCTCATGGGTTTGTCCCGTACTCCCATTAAATACTATTTGACCTCGTAAACTTGCGGTGCATTATCTAGTTAATAGTAGAGTTAAGTGATTATAAATTTTTTAACTAGATATTTTACATATCACTAATCACTCATAAAAGCACATGATCAAGCATTTAGGTCTATAGAACATTGCATTAGGGAAGGGTAGGATTTGTCTTATTTGTATATAAATCATTGTAAAGTATTACATTAACATTCATATACAAGTTAGTGTCATATGATTTGTTTAACTTTGATTGGCCCTCATAAGAATAGTTTGTGTCATAAAGTAATAAATCATGGCATTGGCAGTCACGTGTATGATTCTATTCATAAGTTGTATAATCCTTGTCTTGGTACTTAGAGATAATTAGTTAAGGTAGATATAAACACTAAGTTATGTAAAACCTTGCTTGGACAACCATAAACACAGTTTATGTCATAAGATTGATAAACCATTTCATTGGCCTTCATGAACATGGTTAATGCTAATATATGTTTGATATGAATTCTATGATTCTTATGAATGAATGTGCATGAGTTATTAATTAAACCATGGAAGGATGATATGTTTGATTTACTTTGTTATGGAATGATTCATTTGATTGGCCCTTTTTTTTGGGTAACACCCTAAAAGGTGGTTATTTTGTTGATAAAGCATCAAGTTTTACAATGCTGAATGTAGGGGCATCTTCAAGTATCCAAGTTGCATTACAAGACTTTTATATGAGAAGGAATTGTCTATGTTGCACCTTTTAGGGTATTATGCTTAATACCTTCATTCCTAAGACAATCGGCTATTTGGTTTTCCTCCCGAAATACATGAGAAAAGGAAAAGTTATTTCCTATCAAAAAGCTATTAATAAACTTAAAATGAGAGTCAATGCTCCAAGGTGGCGTTGCTTGGCCATTCAAAATGTTGAAAATCGATAATGAATCCAATTCCACTTGGACTGATGAGAGTTGCAACAAAGCACAAAAAGTGGATGCCATCAACCAGCACCATGAACTCCGCTTGCAGATTGGATTTAATATGATAAAGGCTAGAAAAAGTACGTGTGAGTTGGCAATTATGATCCCAAATAACTCCTCCTCCTGTAGCCTTACCCGGATTCCCTTTAGAAGCCCATCCACATTAAGTTTGACCATGCCATAAGGGGTAGAGATTATTGCATTGCAATTTCTCTTCTAATCCTATGTCAGATTTTAAAAACTTGACAAAGATCTTGAGAAAGAAATACGTCATCAGCCACACAATACCTATTGAAAGAATGGATCAAAGAGATGTCTTTTAGATAGGAGCATATTTCAGCAATTATGTATTTTGATTGAACCTTCTGTTCCTCATAGAAAGCCTTATTTCTTATGACTAGCAAATCAATCTTGGAGTGATTTTGTGGACCACTTCCAATGTGGGTAAAGGGGTAGCTTGCCACCACCACGAATTAAGCTTCTCCATTTGATTAACTTTATTAATTAAATTCTCTAGTGTTATGTCATTTTAGCACGAGTGCTTATACTATGTCAATGAGCCAATAGAAGACATTCTAGTATCCAATAAACCCAATCTTATAGAAAGGTCTTGCATTGTCATTTTTATCAAAGTCATACATAATGGTTAACTAATTAGAAAGCTTAGAGTAAGAAAATACTAATTGTTAGTGCTATTGCTTTATAGTACTGCTTATAGTGTTGTGTGATTTAAGCATACTAGAAGACTTTACTTGTTTTGTTGTCAATGCCTTACAAAAAGGGCTTAGTCTGTTTTGTACTTTTATATTGACGACCCTAGAAAACAAGGGTTATTTGTACCTTAAATTTATTAGTTGGGATTAGTTACGATCATTTTTAGTATTTAAGTGTGTGTTTTTGTCTATTTCTATTTTTAGGTGTTAGTATGCGTTTATGTTGGTCCCAAAGCAACCTAAGAGGGGGTGAATTAGGTTTCTTAAAAATTATGCTTTCAGAAAATAGTGAGCTTTTTAATTTAAATGCAGATATAATAAATTTACTAGAACAATAAAGTAAAGAGTCAAAAATGGAACAAACAATACTTCCAAGCATAGCAAGCTTGAAGTAGGTAAGTATGTTGAATGCTTCACACACTTGGTGAGCCAATAATCTTTACAAAGTTGGGAAGTTCTTGCTCACACTAAAACTCTTTTTAGTTGAGCCAAGGATCTTACTTACAACCACACTTTCATACAAGATTATCAGAAGAGTCGCTCCACTCAAAGTTGAATTTGCACTCACAACTTCACACTAATACAACAAAGCACTATAGTCAATTTGCACTCAAATTACTCTTTTCTAAGGCTTGTATTCACTGTATTAGATGATCATTTCAGGTTATTAAAGCACCTATTTATAATAGCAATAAATAGTGATTTCAACTACTTCCTAACGGCTAAGTAATAAATGCACAAAAAATAGCCGTTGTTAGCATCGACGTCCGAGAGAGATTGAATGCGTCCGAGGCAGCGTCCGATCTTCTTTCAGTTTTGTTGAGAGGCTTCGTTAAAGACGTCCGTGCATGCGTCCGGTCCTTCGTCCGACAGAGGTTTCGGACGGTCCTGAGCGTCCGAAGGAAAGGCAGTAGGATCCCATTCTTTCTGCTAGTTTGTTCGGACGATGCAATGCGTCCGAGGAGCTTTGACCTAGTTCAGACAGTTCTGTGCGTCCGAAAGATCTGTTCTTGCAAAAACTTATTTTACAGAGTTAAGTGTTCATGATTCGGACTTATGTCATCATCAAAATAAGGTTTGGAAAACATCAATCTCCCCCTTTTTGATGATGACAAACCTCAATTGGATATGACTAATCAATTTGCAATATATCATAATTGGATATCAATTATCAACATATCAATCATATCAAAGCACAACATATCAATCATATCAAAGCACAATAATATAACTACTCCCCCTTTTGACATCAATCAAAAAGACTCCCCCTTAGATCATGCAAGTAGTTTGATAAAAATGAAACAATTTTAATACATCCAACTGAAAAGTTCTAATGGTGCTAGAGTCAGGTAAATACATAACCAAGCCACAGAATAGCGGTTACCAAAAGAATACTTGCATGATCTAATAAGAAGAGAACTACTGAAAAGAAGTACAAAAGAACCAATTTGAGTCATTACGCTTTTTGGAGCGCTTTTCAGTCTTTTTGTCGCTTGGATGGAGGAGGATGACAGTGAAGCCACCGCTGAAGATATTCCTGTCTCTTATACACATCTTACTCGTCGATCGTCAACATCTTCATCATCGTCGTCATCGCCATCGGCACTCCTTGAGCAGCTTCGCATTGTCTTCACGTGTATGTTCATCTTCGTGTTCATCATCAAGATGACTCAAGTGGATATTGGGACTGAAGATTAGCAAATTGAACTTGAGCCGATGCAGGAATGCCAAGATATTAAGAGTGCCTCTTTTAGAATCATTTGACGAGTTTCAAGTCGTTTTAACTTTCGATTTCTGCGACGTTGAAATGAACTGACTTGAGTACTCAGAGAGGTGAGAAGTCCATAGATATGGGAAGAGATGGTTCAGAAGGAGATGGTTCAGATGTAAGTGGAGGTGGTTGAGGAGTAGGAGAGTGAGGGATAGCAAAATCAGAGATGGAGGCATGGGATTGTGATTGTGCAATATCAAAGGCTGCCTTAGTTAGCCATTGATCGTTGAAAAAATGGAGGCCTTTGCGTTCAATGTAGGATTTGTTAAAATAGGGAGGATATTGTTTGTTTCCGCTGATGAACCATCTCCTTCTGAACCATCTCTTCCCATATCTATGGACTTCTCACCTCTCTGAGTACTCCTGTCTCTTATACACATCTAGATGTGTATAAGAGACAGACACCACACTTTTTACAAAAACGGATTTAAAAGGATTGTTAATTGTTCATGGTGTTGTTGAAAGGAAAAATAGGATTAAGTTCAGGAGCAAGCAATGTAGTTTTGGCTTCCGAGGCCTGTTTAAAATGAATGTTAAAAATTGCTCTAACTTCATCAATATCAAACTGAGTATCATCAGCGGGCCATTTGTCTAACGAAAAGAAATTTGAATAATAAGACATCATATAGATGTTGCTTTGAGTGATGGTGTTAATGATGTTTGATGAAATCTCAAGATCGTGTTGTTAACACGAGAAATGAGAGTGCGAACAGTAGGACCTTTCCGAAGATTGGCCGTGAATCAAGCACCATGTCATGATATTTAACCCATATCACCAACGATCTGTCTCTTAGAGGCACAGCTAGATGTGTATAAGAGACATCAAATAGACTATGAGAAGCAGGGACGTTGAAGACAATGCAAGATTTTCTATAGAAGGGAAGTATACCGTTCGGATGCCTTGGCATCGATAAATTTTGATAAAATCGAAGTGGTGGAGACTTGAGGATTGGCTGATGTTTCTCCTCGTACTGGAGCCTTCCCTTTAGTTTTTTGACCCCGAAAAACATCTGTCTCTTATACACATCTAGATGTGTATAATTGTATGTTAAAAGAAGAGAAAATTGAAAAAATTTGAGGATTGATGAGATTTTGAGGAAATGAGATGGTGGATGGGGGAAATGAGATGTGATTTAGGTGATAAGGGCTTTGGGTAGGATGATTTTCCAATCAATTTTGGAAGAGAGAGTGGGAATTTGGAGGGGGTAGTGGAGAGAAAAAAATCGCCTGAGGGTTTTCGGGGGAGAGAGTAAGTCCGAAAAGGGGAATTTGGACGGTTTTAATCAAACAGGGGTACCTTTCGGACGGCCGAACGTTTGGTGTGCGTCCGACAAAGCGTCCGAAAGCTGAAGAACGGACGGCCGAAGGAGGAGCCAGTGCGTCCGAAGTTCTTTCGGACGATGCTGCGCGTCCGGAAGATTTCCAGAGAGTTTAGGAAAAAAAAGAATGTTGTTCGGACGAAAATGAGCGTCCGAGAGGTAATGATGCTTTCGGACGATCCTGTCTCTTCGACAGATCTAGATGTGTATCGGACGACAGCAATGCGTGCGATTAATCTCACACCACATCCAGATTGCATAAGAACTAGAACCAAACACATTGATGACGTGATTTGATTCAGCGATCTAGAGCTAAGGGTTTTGTAAAAATATCAGCCAATTGATCTGAAGTAGGCACAAAATCAACACGAATTTCCTTTTTACAAACGAGGTCTCTAATGAAATGATGCTTAACATCAATGTGTTTGGTTCTAGAGTGCATAACTGGATTTTTTGTGAGATTAATTGCACTAGTGTTGTCACACAATATAGGAACATGTTAAAAAAACACCAAAATCTTTCTCTTATGTTTCATCCAAAGAAGTTGAGCACAACAATTTCCGGCAGCAATGTATTCGGTTTTAGCCGTAGAAAGAGAAATGGAATTTTGTTTTTTACTAAACCAAGACACAAGACAATTTCCCAGAAAATAACACATACCACTGGTACTTTTTCTATCAATTTTACACCCAGCAAAGTCAGCATCATAATAGCTAATCAGATCAAATGTAGAGGACTTTGGATACTACAGACCAAAATCCGTTGTTCCTTTTAGATATCTAAAAATTCTTTTAACAGCTATCAAATGTGATTCTTTAGGGCAAGATTGAAATCTGGCACATAAACAAACAGCAAACATGATATCTGGTCTACTGGCAGTTAAGTAGAGTAGACTTTCGATCATACCTCTATAGTGTTTTTCATCAACACTATTACCTTCTTCGTCTTTATCAAGTTTGGTTGAAGTACACCATTGGCGTACCAACTTGTTTGCAATCTTCCATACCAAATCGTTTGAGCAGCTCATTTGTGTACTTGATTTGTGTAATAAATGTTCCTTCCTTAGTTTGATGAACTTGTAGTCCGAGGAAGAATTGCAACTTGATTTAATGAATCATACTCATCTCAAACTCTTCTTGCATTAATTGTGAAAAATCTTTGCACAAACTTTCATTAGTTGCTCCAAAAATAATATCATCAACATAAATTTGAACAATTAACAATCCTTTTAAATCCGTTTTTGTAAAAAGTGTGGTGTCAACTATACCTCTTTTGAAACCATTTTCTATCAAGAAGCCACTTAATCTTTCATACCAAGCTCTTGGAGCTTGTTTCAAACCATATAAAGCTTTGGAAAGTTTGAAAACATAATTTGGAAGATTCTTATTTTCAAAGCCCGGAGGTTGTTTGACGAAAACTTCTTGGTCGATAAAACCATTTAAAAAAGCACTTTTGACATCCATTTGAAATAATTTTAAAATAGATGTTATTGAAACATGCAAATGCAAGAAACATGCGGATGGATTCTAATCTAGCCACGGGTGCAAAGGTTTCATCAAAGCCAATACCTTCTTCTTGAGCGTAACCTTTTGCAACAAGTCTAGCTTTGTTTCTTATGATCTCACCTTTGTCATTTAATTTGTTTCTAAAAACCCATTTAGTACCAATAACGGGATGAGAAGAAGGTCTTTCAACTAAGGTCCATACATTATTTTTCTCAAATTGACTAAGTTCATCTTGCATAGCATTAACCCAAGATTCATCACTCAAAGCAACATCTATATGTTTAGGTTCAATATGAGAGAGTAATGCACAATTACTATTCAAAAGTTTATGAGAACGAGTAGTTACCCCATCGGATAGATCACCTATGATTAAATCTTGAGGATGACTAGAGACGAATCTCCAAGCTTTCGGAAGATCATTTTGGGTATCTTCATCCTTTTCATCATCAATTTGATGGTTGTTGACATTAACGCTTGATGTATAGATCTCTTGATGATCTCCATGAATAACGAGCTTTTCGAGCTCCTTTAAAATACCTACATCTTCATCTTCACATAAATTCTTTGAGATAACATCATTAGTTTCATCAAATGTAACATGCACAACTTCTTCAATCAAAAGCGTTCTTCTATTGTAAACTCGGTATTCTTTCTTGTCACTAGAATATCCTAGAAAAATTCCTTCATCTGATTTTTTGTCAAATTTTCCAAGGTTTTCTTTGATTTTTAAAATAAAGCATTTGCAACCAAAAACTTTGAAATAGCTCACAACGGGTTTTCTACAAAATATGAGTTCATAAGGAGTTTTATTTAAAGAGGATCTTAATAAAACTCGATTCATAACATAACAAGCCGTGTTAACCGCTTCGGCCCAAAAGTATTGTGGTAAGTCACATTCACTAATCATAGTTCTAGCCGTTTCTTGGCTAGACTACTATTGTGCATGAAAGATACCGTTGTGATCACAAAAGTCGGAAAACCCCCAAATTTAAATTCGCACCATGTCAGTGTCCTTAGACGAATAATTTTTGTATCCAATAAGTTTTGAATTTTGGAAAACAATTTTACAAATTTTTCAAATGCTTCATTTTTGTGAACAAGAAATAATACCCAAGTAAATCTAGAATAGTCATCTACGATAACAAATGCATATTTGCAACCACCTAAACTAGCATATTGAGTAGGTCCAAATAAGTCTAAATGCAACAATTCTAAAGGTTTATGAGTAGACACAAAATTCTTTGGTTTAAAAGAAACTTTGACTTGTATACCAAATAGGCATCAATCACAAATTTTATGAAAAGAAAATTTCAGTTTTGGCAAACCTCTTACCAAATCTTTCTTGGCAAGTTTTTCAATCAAATCCATATTAAAATGACAAAGTCTTCTATGCCAAAGCCATGGATCATCTATGGAAGCGGTAAGACATTTTACATTGCTATTGCTTGCTAATTTTATCAAGATGAATCACATACACATCATTGTGCCTAGTGCCCTTGAACATCCACTATCTATGAACCACTTAGCATTGTTGGTGATGTTAAGTACCTACACAATAAATCAATTGATAACTTTTGGTACCCATATTTTCTTGGGTCCATTTGAGTTAGTGAAATTGCTTTCAATCCATGCAACTTTCATTCCAAGTTTTTCGTTCTTCTTAACATAACACATATTCTTAACATGTCCATGTTGTTGGCAATATCTACAAATAATGCTTTTATTACCATTCAACAATGATTTTGGTTTTACAATACATAAGTCATCCTTTCTAAACATGACAAAATTTTTGTTGATAGCTATATATCTATTTCTTTTCATATCAACAATATTTTCTTTCTTTCTAATTAGGAGAGCATTCAAATCATCCATTCTTTTCTTCAAGGAGGCTTGTTCTTCCTTGACCTTTGATCTCACATGCATTCTTTTCTTCAAATCACGATTTTCTCGTTTGTGATAGCCTATTGTTTTCATTCACAAGTTTAGAGTTAGCATTCAATAAAGCATTAGATTTTTTAACTAACACCTTATTTCTAGCATATGATTCCTTTATACTATCATGCAATTTCAAAATGAAAGCTTCAAGATCATCTTCACCATTTTCATCATTAGAGTCATAGTTAGAATTTACCTCATCATCTCCAATGGCCATGAAGGCCATTTGTGCCGACTCCATTTCTTCTTCAACTTCTCCTTCGGAGTTGCAATCATCCCATGTGATTTGAAAGTTGTTGAATCTTGGTTTTCTGCCTTCTTTCTTTTTCTTGGAGGGACACTCATTTGCAAAATGTCCGAGTTGACCGCATTCAAAGCATTTATCATTTTGCTTCTTTATTTCAAGCCTTGACTTCCCTTTGAAATTATTTGTGTTTGTAGCTCTGCCTCTTCTCATTCTTTGTTTGTTGATGTAATGTTTAAGAAAACCTTTGGTGATGAGTGCAAGATCTCCTTCACTCAAGATCTTCATCTTCTAGATTGATGGAGCTGTTTTCATCTTCCTCTTGAGAGGTCTTTAGAGCAATGCTCCTTCTTGGCCTTGCTTCTTCATCATCCACAACCTTGGCCTTCAGCTTGAGTTCATAAGATGTGTAGAATTGATTAGTGATTCAATAGGCATTAAATTTAAATTCTTGGCTTCCTCTATAGCAATTGTTTTGGCATCCCATTCTTTGGATAGAGCATTTAGGATTTTTTTATTTTTTTCACCCAGCGAGTACTCCTTACTCAAGGCTTCAAGATCCTTTATAATGTCATTGAACCTGCAGTACATTTTGTCTATGTTCTCATGCGGTTCCATCTTGAAGGATTCATACTTGGCAACAAGTAAGGATTTCTTTGCTTTTAAAAATCAAAGAAAACCTTCATGGAAATCTTTCAACTTATCCCATATTTCTTTAGCAGAACTGCAACCCTTCACACGAGTTGATTCATTTGCATCCAAGGCATTATATAACACAGCATTCATGGCTTTTGCATTTAATGTCAAGTTTGCCTTGTCTTGTGGAGTGAGCTCATTCCTTGTCTTTTCTCTTCTTCTATTTGTGTGATCATCAATGATAGAAGCTTCAAATGGACCTTCATTGACAACATACCACAAATCAATGTCAATAGATTGCAGAAATATTTTCATTCTATCTCTCCAACTAATAAAATTTGCCCCATTAAACATGGGGGGCTAGTAATGATTGGCCTTCAAAAAATAGAGCATTGTTGGTTGCCATATTTCTTTACTCAATAGCAGTTTAAGCAATATAATGAGACCAAGCTCTAATACCAATTGTTGGTCCCAAAGCAACCCAAGAGGGGGGGTGAATTAGGTTTCTTAAAAATTATGCTTTCAGAAAATAGTGAGCTTTTTAATTTAAATGCAGATATAATAAATTTACTAGAACAATAAAGTAAAGAGAGCACAATTGAACAAACAATACTTCCAAGCTATATATATGTGTATAAATCTTTTGAATACTTCACACACTTGGTGAGCCAATAATCTTTACAAAGTTGGGAAGTTCTTGCTCACACTAAAACTCTTTTTAGTTGAGCCAAGGATCTTACTTACAACCACACTTTCATACAAGATTATCACTCCACTCAAAGTTGAATTTGCACTCACAACTTCACACTAATACAACAAAGCACTATAGTCAATTTGCACTCAAATTACTCTTTTCTAAGGCTTGTATTCACTGTATTAGATGATCATTTCAGGTTATTAAAGCACCTATTTATAAGAGCAATAAATAGTGGTTTGAACTACTTATAATCAACTAAGTAATAAATGACAAAAAGTAGACGATGTGTATAAGAGACAGTTCCAACACATTTATTACTTAGCCGTTAGGAAGTAGTTGAAACCACTATTTATTGCTCTTGTAAATAGGTGCTTTAATAACCTCCATGATGCGTCTAATACTCTGTCAAATGGCTGTCTCTTATACACATCTAGATGTGTATAAGAGACAGGAGCCAAAATTCTAAGGCTCTGCGTCCGAAACATCTGTTCCTGCAAAAGCTTGTTTTACAGAGTTAAGTGTTCATGTCATCATCAAAATAAGGTTTGGAAAACATCAGTTTATTGGTGTTTTAGTGTCAGTTAATATTAATTATCTTAATTTAATATGTTTTGGTGTTTGTTTTTTTGTTTTTGTTTTTTGCTTTTAATCTATTTCTACCACGATTTTAGGGTTTTCTTGCGTATTTGTTCATCTTTGGTTTCTAGTTGTCATTGTTTTGTTTAAGTGTTTAGGTGTTATTTTAATGTCTTATTCTAAATATCAATGTGCATTTATCTGTAGGGTTTAGCTAGAGAAAACGATGAACAATCGGATAGGGAGACATTTGATCCTATTCAGCACACTTGAAGATGTCTCTAATACACACTCTTATCTGGTTTTTGTAGGCTTAAAGCTAGAGCAAATTCTTACGAAGAATTGCACCACATTCAAGGTTTTTGAACCTAGAAAAACCATATCATACTCTGAGGATTTTTTGAGGGCTTTAGTATCTAGATCAGTGCAAATTTTGTGACGTACGAGATCCTTAAACTTTTGCAAGTACACGAGATCATATTTAAGTAATGTAGTAGTGAGTGAGTATCGTCCCAATGATATAGGTGATAAGCACTAAAATTAATAATTTAAATTCTATTTGGATAATCAAAATTGCAGTGATTGGAAATAACAAACTGAAAGGCAAATTAATACTAGAATTCAAGAGATGAGAAAAATGTTAGAATTTCTTGATTTTGTTGGTTGCATGGCTTGATTTCACATCTAGTTATTCATGTTTAATTCTCATGATTTCTATTCAAATTCCTGTAAATCGTTATTATTCATATATCATGCCATAATAAACCTACTTCTATTTGAATGGCTTGCCTATGTTGTAGTACAAGCAATATAGAAATCAAAGTATTCTTTTCCTTTTCAATCGATTTTCTTGATCAAGTACAATTAATTTGCAGCATAAATAATTCATGTCACGTGCATGGTATTTATAAAAGCAAAACAAATGGGAACTAATCCCTGATTTGTACTTAATTCAACATTTATGGTGATTGTTATTTGATCTAAGCATGTGAAGAACTTGCTCTAGTCTCATTACACATTGATTAAATCAATTCCAATGTTGATCAGGCACTTGAAAGCATTAATATGATAACAATAATTCAATCATTATTAAAACTAATCATGAATAATATAGAAATATAAATCAATCTATAGCAATCAACTACACCTTGAAACACTCTAACTAGATTGTTTACTGCATAACTTGAATGATTAAAACCATTAAAGTTATGAAAAACAATGTTTTTATTAAGAGTATAACACAGGTAATACAATAAAGTCACCAAGGTGATGGTCCAAGTTTGATCTCCCTTGATTCTTGAAGTCCTAGCCTTCAAAGTGCAAATCCTTGTCTAAGTGAGACTTGTTACGATGAAAGATAAGAACAATCATTTCTCTCTTTCTCCTCATCACTCTCTTTAAATTCAGCCTAACAATGTTCTGTTTATAGGTATTACAAAGGTAAAAAGGTCTCGGGTTGAATCAGGTTTAAAATGGACCAAAACAAACTTAAAACAACCCTCGACACTCTAAAACTACAAACTCCCATTTGTGGTCATGTTCGTGGCTCAGCTAGCCCCTGGATGGGCACTGCAACACCCACGGACCAATATCAACTCACCCAACATCATGCTGGGCACGGCTAGAAGCTAGCTGGCTCATCCAGCTTCCAGCTCAAGTGCTGTTCTCTGTCGAATTTTGCTCCGATTTGCATGTAATCAATGCTTTGAGTCTCAATGCTTGCAAAACCCTTCAAATCACATAAAAACACAAACACACACACAAACATACACACATATATATGACCAAAACACAAAAAATAAAATTCTAAATAAAAACCCTTATTTACTCTAAATTACTAAAAAACATTTATCCGTACAGTAGAAAACCGTAAAGTGATATAAAAAGTACTCAAGATTTGCAGCAAAACTAAGGGGAAACATATGAAAACAATACTAATCTTAGAGAGTTATCATACCCGCAACTTAGTTTTTTCCTCGTTAAGAGAAACAAAACACAAAAAACACACAAACACATTAACTTTATTTAACCATCAATTGTCGTAATAAGAAAACTAAAGTGTATTAGATACATTTACCAACCATGTTTGTAAAACACCTTTTGAAATCAACTCCAAATCATTATAAAAGTGCTAATCTCTCCATTCATGAAAGCAGATATCTCCATCCGTTGAACTAAAGTTTAACAAGTAGCAACATGTTGGAAGAAATTAACACACAATATTCACTAATAGAAATTAACCAGAACCAACAATCAACTGGGTCTTTTAAGCTTGTAGACTAGATTAAGTGATAAAGGTGGAATATATTTGGATATGAGAGACTCATATCATTTTAGATATGTTAATAATCAACTTTAGACCCTACTATCCTCTAGATCATTCCCTTCAAACTACCATATCAAATAAAAAACTACAAATAAATGTTAAAATTTGACCTTCCTTATAACACAAGAAGGAATTTTCCATCTTTATTGGCTACACTTGAACAATTTTTTTTCTTTTTCAAACTTTTTTCTTCTATTTTTTTTTCAACACGTAATTCTTTCTTTTTTTCCTTCTCAACTAACATAACATAAGGGATTATTACAAGCATGAAAGCCGTAAACTTGACTTTTTTCCCCAACGAAACACTTCCTATTCAACTAACCACCATTGCATCATTTCCAAAGTATTGATGCTCAATGAGGACAACACTAACTAACTCAGGTGATGGGTAGAAAGATAGGTAAAATAAAAAAGATAAATTAGATAATATAACATGGCTATCACGAAAATAAGACCCATACGGCCCAAAGGGCTAACTAAGGATAATGTTTTAAAAAGGTAGGCATTTTGGCTCAAATGGTTCAAAAAAATTGCCTAAATCATTTCTGAGGCTCAAGACCAAATCATACTTGTTTAGTATAAAAACACACACAATTCCAACAAGTACTATGAGCTAAATAAAAATCACAAGATAATCATGCTTAACACAAGAAAAAGTATCTCAGTTTTACACTCTTACTCAATGGAATATATAAGTATACAGATAACACTTCCAAGGGATTAAAAAGCAAAGAAAACTTATTTAAACTGTCAACCCAACCACTAGCTAGGAAGTGGCTCCTTTGTACTAGGCTCATGCAGGGCCTAGTTAGTTGCATCCGGCACTTGCACGGCTTCGCAAGTTTTTCCATTTTTGCTCCTTATTGCTTCATTTGAGCTCCAATTCAATGCTGAACTCTTCTATGACCTATAAAACACATAAAACACTTACATAATACATTAAACATGATAAATTATATAAAAATAAAATAAAAATAATGTAAAAAATGAAAGAAAAACTTTGGATTGTCCCAAGAAGCATTTAATTTAACGTCCTTATCTAAATGTTACTTATAAAACCAATTAATTTTCAAAAGTACATGGAAGTTAATGGAAATTTCGAATCATGCCCAACATAGGGGTTTACCCATTTTTCAAATGTTTCTTTCATAACCTCATCATCAATATCTATTGAAAAACAATTGAAAAATTCATGCAGATATTTCATAGCTTTAAAAATACTAAAGAAAATAGATTCTTTATTCACTCTCATCTCCACCCTTCCTTTCTCTACATCAATGATGGCTCTTTCAGTTGCCAAGAATCGTGCTCCGAGAATATGGGAAATCTCACTATTTTCTTTTTCTCCATATCTAAAACCATGAAATCCACTGGGAATATGAACTTTTCAACCTTTAATAGCACATCCTCAACTATTCCGTTTGCCTTCCTTATACTTCAGTAAGAAAATTGAATGGTTATCATGGTTGTTTGAACTTCAGTCAATCCCAATTTCTTGAAAATGGATAAAGGCATTAGATTTATATTATGCCTAAGTCACACAAAGCTTTATCAGGTGGAGTATAATTTTTACCTAGACACAAGGAATATTAAAACTCCTTGGATCCCCATTTTTTGGGAAATTTCTTATCTGGCACTGTATTCCTATCCTTGGTTAACATAATTGATTCTTCTTCTATCCACTTCCACTTGTTCACCATTGTTTCCTTCATAAACTTAGAATATTTAGGCATTTGAGTTATACCATCAACAAAAGGAATATTAATTTGTAAATTTTTAAGAATATCAAGAAATTTATCAAAATCTTTGTCCTTCTCTTGCTGCTTCAAATGCTGTGGATATGAAATCTTCACAATAGTATATGTCAGCATTGGTTTGTCCCATTCTTCATTTTTCTTTCTTCTTCTAGGTATCCATTACTAGGTACTTCTTCCTCATTCTTTTAAACTTTTTCTAGTTTAGATGGTTCCTCAATCACTTCTTTATCGTTGCCACTCTCTTCTTCATTATTCTTTGGGTTGTTCAGCAATTTTTCACGACCCAAGTTAATCATTTACACCTGCTCTTATTGGATTTACAACGGCATCGCTTGGTAGTATCTTGAGATCTTTCAGCCAACTATTTGGTGAGTTACCCCATTTGACCTTTCAAATGGGCATGGTACTGAGGACATGGACTCGCAAGTAACTTAGGGTCTAGAACTGATCAACCCATATTGGAAGTTATTGTGACTCTTTATTTTCAATTCCTAGGTAGCAAGTGGTTGAAGTGTGTGAATGTGTTATTTAATGGTTAGTATGTGGTTAAGAACTGATATGTGAATAACCTATTTTCTTTGAAGTGTAAAGGTTCATGGCACCTAAGATAAGCAAACAAAAAGGGGTAGTTATATTAGAAGAAGAGACAAAGAGATATAGGATGTTTACTGGTTATCAGTAGACAAGGGAGTCTGATGAGATTGATTAGGAGTTAGAGAGATAGGGTTAACTGAGGGAACTTCAAGAAAGGTAATCTTGTAGTAGGATATGCAGAAATGTTAAAGGATATACTAAGTGTGAATTCCAACAAGAGATCACAGGCAGTGATGATTAACTACTTCAGGTTGGCTACAATATGAATCAGGTTATTCAAACTACACCTTCAGTCAATTTTATAAGATCTAGAGTTGAACCGATCACAATAACCATAGGTAAAGGATGTTGATCACTACCACAAACTAATGAGAAGAATGGGAATCTCAACCTTTGATAGAAGATCTACAACTTGATGAGGCGAACAAGTGGCTAGAAAAAAAATGTAAGAAACTTTGGTAATACTGGGAGTTCTTGAAGAACTTAAATTTGGGGTAATGAAATCTTATTTAACATTAGATGTAGCCATATGGTGGAAGATAATTTTTTGTGTACTTGCTTATGCTGAATCGGATTCTTTTAGTCAAGCTTTCCTAGAACACTTTTATTCTTGCCACTTTAATTTTAAGGTAAGGAATAGGAAGTTAGTACAGTAGATGTCTGTCATTATGGGATAACTTTGTATACTCCATTCTTGAGACTAGTATATGGACTTATGATTCCTCTATTTGTCTAGGTTATAAGGTACAACTACCACTGACATTGGTGCCTCAATCCACTATTTTAGACCAATACCACTATCACTGAGGCCCCAACCACCCTTATTTATTGCTGGCCCTTCTTTAGCCACCACAAAGTAGGGATTCTTACCAACTCCTACACTATATAAGAGACCACATGGTATTCCTCACTGTGCAATTTGTCGTTGGCAATAGTATGGGGAATGTACATGGAATTCTGAAGCATTTCTAGCTTGTGCCAGTTTTGAGCACATAATCAGAGATTGTCCAATCGGTAGTTTCTCACAGTAGCAGGATTTGGGAGAGGAAACTGACAGCAACACTCAGGGGATAGATGGGTTAGATTGAATAGTGACGCGTACTATTTTTTGATTCAACATGGTACCCATAGTAATTCATCTATTTGTGATATTATTTACTAATGCATATGTTGAAGACTATTTGGGCTTGGAACATAACACTTTACTGGCTTCATTCTCATTAAAAGACAGAATATTTAATGGCAACCAAACTCTCAAATTTATATGAAGATATTATGCGCAAGGGAACACACCTAGAATAAATAATATTGATGCAACTTACTCTACTTAATCTTGATATGATATTAAGTAGCATGATGCAATTAGCAAAGTAGTGGACTTCAATGGTAACAGTTTTACAAGCGCAAAATGTACTAAGAAAGGAATATGCAGCAGTTTCTAATCAAAATGAGCCATATTGAGAAGGGAAAGTCTTTAAATTGGGAGATGAAATTGTGATTAGGGACTTTTTAGATGTGCCTATTGAAACATTATTGGGGTTATTGTCAAAAGTGTTCATTAGAACAGATCTGGGATCGGGGTATCAATGAGTAAAACTTATAATCAAAGGCACTCCAAAGCAAACTATTTGAATTAGTATGGCTAGAATGTGTTCCGAGTGATGACATTGAAGATGATTGATACAACTGTAGCTGTTGTCGATTAACAGCTAAGTTGTACAAGCCTTATCTGGATAATTTGATTATAAGTGTTATCACAATCTATACCATTGTGAAGAAATATGGATGTGGCTGAGGAACGTGGTATTCCTGGAGCATTTTATTTTAGAGATTTACTGACAGATGATCTTGGGAAGGCAAAGACAACTGTAGATGGACTTAAAACAACATGTGTGGCAAAGGTTCCTGGCTCATCAGGTCTAGCAAGATGTTTCAAGAACTTGCAAAAAGGTTCACTGTGATAATATTGCTATTGACTAGGCTTATTTAGAAGAAGACTAACTTTAAATGGGGTGAAAATAATGAGATCAGATTTGGGGTTAAAGAATAGATTGGGTGTGCAATAATTTCAACATCACCATCAAGGATTGGGAAATTTATAATTTATAGTGATGCTTTTGAAAAGTTATTTGGGTTATGTATTCATGCAGAATAGAGGGATTATGGTTCATGCCTTAAGACGGTCAATGACTATCAACGAAACAAATCTACGTTATAAGAGTAGTTATAGTATTTACCTTTAAGAACCAAGTGCAATAGCCCCATATGGAGCCAAGATTCCATGGAAGATAAAATACAGAAAAATTAGTAGGCATCAAGATTGCATTGTCAAAAGGATGCCAAAGATGAATCACAGAGGAAATGTCCTACTCAACTTTTACCAGTGAGTACTATATCGAATGGAGGTTCTTAATCACATTTAAGTGTGGACGGTGCATTAGTAGGATTTATGGGTTGCATTGGGATCCTAGATGTTTATGACTTTAATATGGGATCAAAAAGGTGTTGGGTTCACACAGACAAGTAATAAATGGAACCTCTAATTCGATACACACTAGACTGGTAATGCAATTTCTGTACAGAATACAAATCTAGATGTGTAATAAGATATTCAAAATTAAAATTGGTTTGGGGAAACAATTTGGAGCTTCTAGCAAGTTTTATACATATTATGGTACAGATTTGTGGTCTTGGTTGGAACGGCTTGGACTAATTTTTTTTGTGACTTGAATAACGTGAAAGATACCACCCAACAACTAGCCTTTCTTGCTCAATTCTTGAGCACGTTAAGTTTCAAGGCCGAAACTTCTCTAAACGAGGAGATAGTTTAATATGCACACATTCCACGTGGACTTTTTCAAACTATTCCATGTCTGTTTATATTCATCTTTATCTTTGACTATCAATCCTAGATATCACTTTATAACGTCTAATGATCATTGGGGCATTCCTGACTTTATTCTAGTTTTGTGATTCAAGTGACCTAAGAGCAAAATTGTGCTTCAAAAGTGCAATTTTTGATTGTTGTCCCCAATCTTATCTTTTCTCTGATCTCCAAGCTTATCTTCTAGTATTTATCCTCATGTTTTGAAAACCATGAACCTTTTCTTCAAGTTTGGAAAGGCGTGAGTTTATATTTAAATCTTGAAACGCATGAAGCTTATCTTCAAGCTTGAAAGGTGTAAACTTTATCTTTAAGTCTTGAGACAAGTGAAATTCATCTTCAATATTTGAAAAGTGAGAAGCTTATGCTCTTGTTCTTGTTACCAAGCTTATCTTGTTTTCCTAGTTATGAAATATTCAAAAAAATGTGAAGCTTATCTTTAAGCATTGAAAGCTGAACCTTATCTTTAAGTCTTGAAAATTATGTTTCTTATTCTCAAGGTTTAAGTAGGTACCTACCTATCTATTTATGTCCTAGAAACCATTTTGAAACAAGTTTTCCTCTCAAAACTTCCGTACAACTTCTCTTACATTAATTTTCAAATCTAGGCAAGAATTCAAGATTTCCAAGATAAATTTTATAGCATAGAAGTATTTCAAGGCTGATTTCCAAATTGAAAATTATGTTTTACATGAATTATTGCATGGTTTTTGTAGTAATGCTTTCTAGTTGTTCCAAGAATCATACTTGTTCAATCTTGTTGCTTGTGGGCTTTTCTCGTTACCAAATGTATTTCGAGCTACATAACCATAATTTATGGTTTGGAACATTTCTAAAACATTTGAAATGTTGAGGAGTTTAACTGAGGTTTTTGGATAGGTAACAATCAATTAGTTGAAATCAAGGGTCTTAACTTGTGATTTTTGCGATTTAATCTAGTTTTGGCTTGTCTAGTTCAACCCCGATGTTTTTGTACTTGTTTCCAGCCTAATTTTTTAGTGTTTGGAGACCTTTTTAACCATTCTAAGTAGCTAGTTGATGGCTGGCTTGAGTGATGAGCCAACTTATTGAAAGTTACCTGGAGAATACCTAGTACCATAGTGCTCCAATAAGTCTATTTCGCAATCCCACTGCATTCCATGCCCTGTTCCAGATTTTTGTTTTTGTTTTGATATTGGTTTGTTCACTAAATGTATCCCTAAGCCTGCTTTAATGTGTGTATTACATTGGTGTTAGGTATAGGAGGTAGGATCTTCGACAACCAGAAACTAAGGTTCCAAGAAGTAAATCTTCAAGGTAAGTAGTTCTTATGCCTTTTTATTGATTCTATTGTATATAGTTAACTGTGTAGCCACAGAGAATATGTATAAATAAGGTATGTGTGGTTGCTTATATAAGGGTTTATAGGTGGAAAATGCAAATTAAGCTTAATTTGAGAATGTACAATGTCAAATGTTATGTGTACCTAGTTTATGTGAATAAATGTTTGTGATAATCTCAATGGATCATGTAGGTGGATCGGTTTTACAGTGTTGAATGTCAATGCTCAATGTTACAATGTTCAACATCAATGATCAATGGTATAATGTTACAATGTTTAATGTCAATAATCAATGGGGAGAAACGATATCGTGGTCCGAGAGCTATTTTTAGAAAGGAATAAGGACATTTTGTACTTCATTGACTAAAGGCTTGTAATATAATCCCAGCTAGTGCACTTAATACACATAGTGAGTAGTGTAGTTAGAAGATTATTTTAGAACCTTTCTTTCTTTTCAAGTTTCTTAGTTAATTGTAATTTTAATCGTTATTACACTTAATTTTCTTAGCTTAATCCATTTCAAATTTAAATCTTTCTTAGTTTAACTTAGTGGGTTTTCTCTTAGCTTGAATTTAATAAAAAAATTGCTGGTTTTCATTTACAATTTCTTGTTTAACAAGTACATTTAGCCTTTGTTTAATATGTATTTTCTTGCTTTTATGCATTGTTTATGTTTTCTTATTTTCTAGCTTGTGGATTGGGCTAAGAAAATGTAAACTTTACCTACGTAGGGATAATTCCAGTTGGCAGTCCATTAAGTGGTGAAAAATTAGATAATAATTACTGTTTTGGGAAGTTTAGTGATTTGGGGTAGCCAACCTTTGAGCATAATTTGTGGGTTTCAAGCTAGATATGCAATTGCTTGTTAATCCTAGACAGAACAATTATTAGACTAGGATGTAGTTGGGCCAAGATGTCGTTTGTTTTAGTTAGTTCGTAGATTTCCATGTTGTGTGTATGAATTAAAATCAATTACCGGGCCAAGAGGTTGGTTTATTTTTGGGAATAAGCCTCTAGTTTGACCCACTATTTGAAAACATTGATTAGAATGATACCCGTGGTAAAGATAACATTTTCCTAGCCTGGTCTACTTATTTCTTGTTATTGCTTAGTTGTGTATTTGTTAATTGCCTTCTTATTTTGGTTTCTTAGTAGTTTACCCCTTTTGTTTGTCTAAATAGTACAATTGTCCTAAAAACCTAGTAATTGTCAGGCAATCATCGTGGGACGATACTCCTCACTACTTACTACTTATCTATCCTATAAACTTGTGCGTGTCTGGATGGTCATGTTGTGTTTCACGGAGTTTCCATTTATTACTTGAGTTTGATAATTTTTACGTCATCCATTCATCATACCAAGTTTTTGGCACCGTTGTTGGGAATTGATTTTCGGTTTTATCATGTAATTTAGTTAGAATACTAGATTGAAGTTCTTTATTTTCTTGTATAGCTGTCTACCTATTTGAAAAATCAAAAATATTTTCCACTTTTTTTAGTTGTGTTCTTATCTTGAAAAATGCAAAAAAATTTCCTTGTGATGACCTAGTTTAGACAAGCTAGTAGTCTAAACTTTCTTATCATTTTGTTTGCGTGTTTTAGTTCTTTTATTGTTTTAATTGTCTTTTACTCAGAAGCATGCAAGGAAAGAATTGGAATACTTCATAGCAAAAAAATTATCATTCTTATAGTAATGGAGGTATGACCAACAAACATGTTTATTGTGATTATTCTCTCTATCCCTTAGGATATCAAATAGGATGGTATACCCATCCATATTCCTATGAGAGCTACCAAGAAAATCCTTATTCATTCCCTTCATATCAAGAGCCATCACACAAACCAATGGAGCACCAATTCTTTTACCTACCAACCTAAAAAGTTGATGAGGCAAGATTGATAGAAATGTAGATGATACTTCAAGCTTACAAAACTGAACTCCAAGAAACTCTAGCCAAACTATGAGAAGAACAAGCTAAATTCCAAGAAGAGTAAGCTAAATTCTTTGCAAACCAAGAGAAATCTATCAAGAAGTCACAAGATCAATTTGTTCAGGTTTAAAGAATGATGGGTGGTGAAGACCAAGGGACTCCAACACTCGCAATAAATGAAGAAGACAAGGACTGTTTAAGTCTCAATGTAAAATGGTAAAGTCAAAGAGTATGTGCAACCAAGAAGAATCAACAACTTGCTCACCTCTCTTGACCTCCATACACGAAGAAGTGTCATGTGAAGTTCTTGTTGAAAAAGAACCTATTTAAGAAGAAGAAAATGAAGAACACTTTTTGAAAGAAACTTGTTATGAAAAACTTATTGAACTTGAATTTCCAACAATCGGGTCACTCAACACTTGTTTAGAAACATCATCATCAACCTTTTTGTCTCCAAAAGGTTTCTTCCTCTGCAAGGCACTTTGCATGGAGAGCTAGTGCGTGAGCTAATTCAATTTGGTTGCTTTGGTCCAATTGTGGAAAAAAACCTCCTCCTGTGCCTTGACTTTTGCTTTTGCTTCGTTAACCTTGTAAATACATTCTCAAAGACTGTGTGACTCCAGCGACTTTCTTAGTTCCGCTTTCAGTTGTTTGAGCTTAGATGCTATCATTGAAAGGGGTGAACCATAACAATGAAGGTTCTAGTTGTTTTCTACCACCTGCAAAAATTTAGGATGTTTAATCCACATGTTTAAGAATCTAAATGCTTCGGTGCTGAAAATGAGCCGTTGAAAGTCTTAAGGAGAAGCGGCAAATGATCAGAACATGGAAGATGGTCCATTGTAATGTGCTGGAATGCCACGAGAAATTCATTATTACAAGCAATTTGTCCAACAATTTTCGTACAACATTCCCAAATTTGTTGCCTAACCAAGTAAATTTTCATCCTTGGAAGGCCAAGTCCATCAATCCACAATCTTGGAAACATTTATTGAAATCCTTCATCGAATCTAGGTCCAAGGAAAAGAAGCCGTTGTACTCATCCAAGCTAGAATTATAGTAAAGTCACCACCTACGAGCCATGGTGAGTGTGATGGATTGATTAATCGAAGCTCCTCCCATAGACTCCTTCTTTCATGCTTAGTGCACTTTGCATATACAAAAAAGCCAACACCTTGGTGTGAAAAGAGCCTAAAGAAATTGAAATGTGAAAGAGCTGGTCCGAGGTAAAAATTTTTGTAATACCAAGTTTGTTATTCAAAAATAGCCAAATTTTCCCATTAGAGTTGGACTTGCAGCCATCAAACTCAAAATTTTGAGCAAAAACAATGATCCTTTCTTTGTCCACCATTGGCTCCAACAAAGCTAGGATTTTTACTTTATGATCTTTTACAGACAATTTAAGTCTCCTAATGGTGGGTTTATTACCTATCCTTTTGATGTTCCAAAAGATTACATTATCCATCTCAAATATAAAGTGTGGGCAACATTGAGATTGGCTTTGAAAAAAGCCTGGTTTTCATTTGTCTTGACATATTATAAATTCTCCTATGCCTATCATTCTGTTTTGAAGCTAGCTTGCCTCCTGAATTCAGCTTAAAGTTGATTAGTTCCTTTGTGGAAGGAGTGTCTTGCCCAAGCTTGGGAGGATTCATTCTTCGAGAAGTAACAAGGAAGTTCTTTCAAGATTTTTTTCATTTGAGATAAAAGAATCACCCTTGGGAACTGCATTTGAATCTTGAGCTGTACTAGAAGGAGAATTCAGTGGGAGAGCAACGTCCTTTGACTTGGCGAATACTTGAATATCCGAGTTTGAATGTTGCAATTCAATGTTCTCTAAGTTTGTTTCCCCAATCCCCTCATCTGAGGGCTTTGAAATTTGAATTTTCAAATTAGGCGGAGAGTCAATAGCCGTCGTTGGAGTTGGTGGTTCTACCACTGTTTTCCCGTTCTCCATTGTGCCAGCTACAAGGAGCCATCCCTTGCACCAGTGGTATCAGAAAAGGTTGAGTCTCCTCCAACGACTTTTCCATAGCAGCTCCAGACAGGTCAGCCTCATGATGCTTGATCGGCGTCCAATGAGAATTTAGAGTCATCTTGTTTAGTAGTGACTATGGGAGCATTTTGCTTCTTGGAAGGTTTGTGTGAACCGACCATGCATTCAGCTTTACCATGGCCAATCTTATTACATTTGGTGCAATAGAGTGGTGGCTCTTAATAGTTTATTTTCTACGAAAGTCCTTCATCAGCCATCCTAGCCATACTCTGGAGGGAAGAGTGGCTAAAAGATCGATCTCCACACAAACCTCAGTAATATTTGGACGAGTGAAATTTTCAATAGCCAAGTCCAATTTTAGGGAAAGTACCTACTGCTTGGGCAAGGCTAAGAACCAAATGTTTATTGAAAAAAAAAAATAGTTAGGAATCCTTCAAATGTTATGCAAATAGGCACAATAGAGGGCTCAACTTCTGGAGTAAAAAGAGGATGCCATGTAAGAACACACATGTAAAAACCATTAATGAACCAATTCTTCAGCCAACATCGAAGATAATCTTCTTCCATAGTGAACCAAATAATCACATGCTTATGATCAAGATAACCCACTGTGAAGCTGCCTTTGAAACCAATTGTGTGGAAGCTGTTCCTCACAATGTGATCATGTTTAGTTTACCCTTAGGAAAATTTTCCCGGAGTGCGAAGCGAATTGGATCTGCCAATTTTATGCCCTCTTCTTCGGAGAAGAAGATGGCCGGCTCATCCTTATAAGATTGAACCTTTTACAATGGCTAGTCTAGTTATTAGTCTTGAGAAACCATGCTTTGCTTGCCAAGAAGCACATTAGCAAATGATCTTGTTCGCACTTCAGCCAAAGGCTGAAGGACTTCTTTCTAGAACATGGCCGAGTAGCCTTTTGGTTGAGAATTTTAGAGAGAAGGAGGAGAAAAGTTTTTTGCTCTAATAAGTTTTGGGGCATTTTTTTCTTCATTTACATGATTTAGTTTAAAAACCCGATAGGTGATAAGCTCGTAAATGTCATATATTTTTTTTTGTCGTTTACCTCTATTTTTATTGTAATTTGAGCAATAATTGAGTAATCATAAGATAAAATAGTTTATTTTGAGTTTTACAGGGTTTGAGTGAAGAATGAAATAAAATATTATACACATTATCACCATATTGGAGGAAAACGTTCACTAGCATGGTGCAAATCGGATATAGTTTGGAAGATCAAGAATAACTCCCTTGTTCAAGCCCCGATTGCTGTGATTTTAGATGAATTGGAAAGCTAAGGAAGATTTATACAACATTCATGTTTTGAGTTTTCAAGGGTTTCTATAGGCATCTCATTCAAAATTCCAAAGCTGAAAAATATGCATCGGCAGGAGTTGATTCTAACACAGTTTGGTTGATTGAGCATAACTTTCTTGTCTGAGCTCCAATTGAGGTTATTTAAGATGTCTTGGAAAGCAAAGACATAGAGATACAATTTATGTTTTGATCTTTCCCAAATTTTTCCTGCATCATGGTAAAAATTGAGGAGGAAATTGAAGCTGATTATTGGATGCAATCACATCGACAAGGCACTTTCACAACATGGGACCAACTCGCTCAAGAATTCCTAGCCAAACACATTCCACTGGCTAGGACTGCTAAGCTCCGAAGCAAGATATACACATACATCATTTAGAAAAATCACTAGAGAGAGCTTAGGTAAAGCGTAGGACCACTTCAACGAGCTGTTGAGGAAGTGTCTGCACCATGCTATACCTTTATGGCTGCAAGTCCAAAACTTCTAAAATGGACCATTTCCAGAGATGAGACTAATAGTTGATGCAAGTGCAGGAGGCTTTTTCCCCTATAAAACCCTGAAGGAAGCACAAGAATTGCTAGAGAGAATAGCATATACTCATTATTATCATGGAACAATAACTCATTCCGTTGGACAACAACAATCACAAGTGACTCAAGCCAACATTGAACAAGGAGGTATGCCTAGCTATGATTCTTTTTTGTCTCAGCAGAACATGATGATGAGTGCCATTACAAATTTGACAAATGCTGTAGAGAATATGGGAAAAAACTCAGTGAACTCTATAGGTTCAACAAACCAAGAGATCTTGAATTGTGATTTCTGTAGAAGAAACACCAAAACGGCTGTTGTGAAACATCAGTGATGCACAGGTGAGCAAATTAACATATATTTCTAATCACAATCCCACCTTAAGAAATCAGCCCACCAATTATGGAAACACATATAACCCATCTTGGCGAAACCATATAACTTTTCCTGGTTAAACCAAGAAAATGTTCAAAATTCGTCATTTCAGTCAAATGCACCTCAACAAAATTTGTCCAGTTAACCATCGTCATCTAGACCATACTTACTACCACATCAAAGGAATTCCCAGAATTGTTCACCTTATCAAAATAGCTCAAACCAACCTCCACCACCAAGACCACTATCTCAAAATCAACATTATCCCACATATGTGAATCATGATACATCTAATGATGATTTTCTAAGAAAGGATTTTATGAGATTGCAAGAGGAGTGTGAAAATCTGCGGGCTACCATGAGGAACCTTGAGCTACAATTGGGACAAATGGCCCGACAGAATAATGAGAGACTGGTTAGAGCATTGCCAAGTGATACAATCCCAAACTCAAAAGAACAAATGCATAAATGCTATCTCCCTAAGAAGTGGAAAAAAGCTGGTTGTGCCGATTGAAAAAAAGAGAGTGGTAAAAAAGAAGAGAAGAAAAAATCCAAGGTGATTGTGGAGAAGAACGAAGTTGGTTGTGATGATGACAAGATGACAAAAGTGGATGAAAGAAAGGAGCTGAAAAATAAGCACGTAGTAGAGCCTTTGAATTTGCATCCTTTGATAAAGATTTCATTCCCTCAAAGGCTCAATAATTCAAAATAGAAGGAGAAAGACAAGCAATTTCAGCAATTCATCAACATGTTTAACAAGGTTAATGTCAACATTCCTTTGGTTGATGTGCTCACCAAAATGCCCAACTACGCACTGTTTATGAAGGATTTATTGGCAAGGAAGCAAAAATCGGATGATGGTGAGAAAATTTATTTCGATGCCAAGTGTAGTGCAATTTTTCAACAGAGATTACCCCCTAAACTCAAAGATCCTGGTAACTTCTCGATACCGGTGAATATTAGAGGAACAACGCTGCATCATTCATTTTGTGATTTAGGGGCTAGTATCAACATTATGCCGAAATCCATTTAGATAAGTTAGGAATCACCAACACCAAACCGACTAATGTTACACAACAATTAGCGGACTTGACTGAAAGGAAACCATATGGTTTGTTGGAGGACGTGCTATGCAAGTAGAGAAGCAGGTGTTTTCTGTTGATTTTTTGGTGTTGGACATGGCGAGGACAATGAAATTTCGTTGATTCTAGGGGGGCCATTTTTATCAACCTCATATGCTTTAATACACGTTAATAAAGGAAAGTTGATTTTGAGAGTTGATAATGAATTTGTTGAAATTGATGTTCTTAATTATGATGATAATGTTCCAATATTTGAGAAAAAATATGCTAATTATTCCCTTGGGTCATTCGTTCATAGGTTTGAAGACGAGGTACCCAAGGTGGTCAAGGTAATGCATTCAAAAAGGATGATGACATAAATGAAGACTCCAAAATTGACATGGAAAACAAACCACTGGGTATATCATGTAGATGAAAGTGAAAGGGGAAGGATTAGTGTATTGGTTTCACGAGCGTGGAAGGGTGAGGGTGAGGGTTTGGGTAAAAGGACCATGAGGAAAAAAGAGGAAAAAAAAGAAAAAGCAGTGCAAAGAGCGACTTGAGGCTATCATTTGTGTACTATCTCTGGTAAATGCTTGGAAACGAGAGCAAGTTCAAGTTCATGTTGGAAATCAAGCATCAAGAGTGATGAAAAATGGTGTTAAACTTTTTCTATGGAAGCCAAAAATGAAAGGATGGTCGACCATCCTTAAGTGCTTGAACTGATTTCAAGTGCCAAAATAAAGCATAAGACTATAAACGAGGGTGCTAAATTAGAGGCAGCCCATGTTTTTTCTTAATTTTATTTCTTATGTTTTTGTTTAGTTTCTTGGCTTTATTGTTTTTCTTATTATTGTAAGTGTTTTTATGTTTTGTTTCTGACTTTAGAGGTTGATGTATTCCACTTCGACTCTGGTGTATTAGGTTTAACATAAACATATCTCTACCAAATGTTCTTCATAGACAGAACAGTAACTTGATTTTCCCTCTTTATGCTTTTATTTTCTTTAACACTACGGACAATGTTTATTTCTAAGTGCGGGGTGGGGATTTTCTTAATTTTTATTTGTTGTATTTTGTTTGTTCATTTCTTCGATTTTTTCTTTTATATTTGTAGCTTTGCTTTTGATTTGAGAGCTTTTGAAAATTTTGTTCACAAATTGCTTAGCATGTTTCTTTCATTTTCTACTTGATAATTTTTTAGCCAAATAATCATGAGTAGGGTATTCGGTGTTAATATTTTTCTATCATGATTTCTAATTTTTTGAGCATTAATAGCCCTACAATGTTGTAGCTTTTTGGCACTAAGAGATAATTGTGTAGATTCACTTATATTGCATTCCAGAGACTTGCTTTATTACATTTTCGAGGCAAAATTTTAGATAATTTGATTTCATTTAAAGATGAGGGTAGGCATTTCTTTGTATGTTTGAGCCTTTCAAGCCAGCCGTATAGTAGACTACTATAAAATTTATACCGAGAACCTACTTGAGCCTTAATTTGTTTTGAATGGATAGAAGCACCATTCGTTTTTTTTTTCTAACTCATTTTTTGTCCACCTTTGTGCTATCATAAATGTCGCTAAAGAGCTTTAATGCCACATTACTTATTAAGGGGATACAAAGATTGGAGGTAGTTTTATGAGAATGTTAGAATGAATAGTGTACAATTTAAGGTGTAGGGATGTTAAAAAGAATTTGGTTGTCCATAGCAGGTGGTGCCCATTACTTGTACCTGTGTTGGAATATTGCAGGTGGTGCCCATCACTAGCACCTACATTGGAGTGTTAGTAGGTAGTGCCTGTCACTAGTACCTACATTGATATTTTTTACGGGTAGTGTCTATCACTGGTAAAATAGCTTTATTTTGTTTTTTGGGTAGTGCCTGTATACTGGTACCCGTTGAAAAAGAAGGAAAAATAGGTGATATTTTTACAAAGTGTTGGCGAGAAGGGCTGAAATTGAAAAAAAGCTGTGATTTTATTCTGCTTGTTGCACAAAATTTTGTGGGTGTTTGGAGAATTAAGTGTGGGGTTACTTCTTTGGAGAATAGGTGTTTTAATATTCAAAAAGAAGTTTTACGTTGATGTCTGGCCATCATTAATTTAAAGCTATTTTTCTTATTTTTTTATCTTTTTCCCTTTCTTTGTTTACCGAAACCCTAGCCTTACATTACAAGCTAAAAGCCCTACCTAATTTAAGTTTGGTCAGTTGTCTACATTAGTAAAGAAATTTAAGAAGAGTAAGCTATGAAGTGTTTAAAAAAATTCAAACGGTTTACATGATTTGATCTAAGTGTCCTAAATGTTATTTTTTTTGTATGGCTACGCACATACCTATACTAGAAATCATGCATATAAGAATTATTATCACATTAAATATATTCTTTAATCATCAGATTTGGAAATAAGATTATCATTTTCCTATACTTGTAATTCTAGTTATTGACATTCTAATGGCATTCTTTTCTAAAAGACATTTGTCATATGGTTTCTTCAAATTAAGAGGGCTTTTAGCCTAAGAGAAAAATACACATCTAGATGTGTATACTAAATAAGCACTTAAAGTGCAAGTTAATGTTGAAATAACTGATATTGGTAGTCTAAATATGCAGCCTAGAAGAAAGCATGTTGCTACGAAACAAGGCAAGAGCCCCTTCAAAAAAGTTTGTAGAGGAAATTAGAAAAAATGTGAACATGTTGGGATTGGTGATAACAATTTTGCAGCTGAAAATCCTGGGACTAAAGAGGATGAAAATGGTGAAACTACAGCTGTTGAAAATGTTGAGACTAATGCTGATTACTTTGATTCCAATAATACAGCAAAAATTGCTGAAATTACTGAGAATGCAGGTCTCAAAAGTGGTGCAAATTCTAAGAAGGCCCGCTAATTGCAACGCATGTGCCCCAACTCTAGAAGCTCGACTTTTGGTTCTGCCTGGAGTGCACATGCATAACAAAATTGCATCACACATGCGTCCATTGACAGTAGGTTTTACAAGATTTGCTTATTTTGCACAGGAAAAGTCTTCCCGTGGACCCGTTTGCATGTGATATCGTGTACTTATCTGCTCGGTGTAAAACATAGGTGTTTAAAAAACACCTATAAATACTCCAACAGAAGATAAGTAAAGATTTCACATCATTAGCCATCAATAGTTTCTTAGGTTTTCAATAGTTAGAAAGATAATTTAGCCGTAGGGTAGATTTCTCAATTGTTCTCACAAGAATTTCATTCACTTGTCAAGAATTCAAGATTTGATGATCATCAACATTCATTTTTCTACAATTACTGAGTTTGATTTATTTTTTGTGCAATTTAATTTTTGTTCATATTGCATTCTTATTCTTTAATCATCGTTTTTGTTTTATTGCGCCTTTAAATTCTTCATCGCATCAGTAGTTTAGTAGTTAGGGTTTTATTGGATTGTTTTTACTTACTTTTATAGAGTAGATTAATTTGAATTATTTTTCTTGATTAAATTCTCACAAGTAGGGTAAATTGAATTAGGGTTTTAGTCAATTATATTTAATTGCTTTCCATAGGATTAATATTTTACATTCTTGTGTTTATTTTAATTTCTTGTGATTAAATTTAGTTTAAGTTTAGTAAAAAATGCCTGATTATTGTTTCTAACTAGTAAATGGGCTTGTGAACCTAGTAATTGTTCCAATTGTCGTTGTGGGAACGATCCTTACTCATCCTAATACAAACTCACCTCATATACTTGTGACAGTGTGGGAGTTTATTAGGATAATTAATGTTTTCTTTTATTATTACTTGTTCATTGTCTTCGAAACCTAATCAATATTTCACCGAATAGTAGGTAATAAAGGTTGTATCCTTGTGACTGTAATTTTGTTTATGCTTTGTTGTTGGTGAATGATTTTTGATTCACTTGGATAAATTTCGTTGTTGATGATAATGTTGGTGACAATGTAGGAGTTATTGTGATTTGTGATTGATATATGCTTTTTGATAGAATATAGACTTTATTTACCATTTTGTTGTAGAACATAATAGTTGATGATACACTTTATTTGTTAAGTGTTTGAACTTAATTTGAGCAATCAATGAATGCTTCATATGTATTGAGAGTGTTCTTTGTTGCTGAATGCATTTTGAAACCAATTATGTATGAAGTTAAGTTTGGGAGGATGAGTTTGGCATTTAGGTTACACTTTATGTTGAATTAAACCCCGTTACCCCTATGTGTGTTTTTCCTTTTTCTTGTACTATTTGGACATTTGGACCCCATGATGTCCCAATGACCATTTCTTGGTATAGCCATCTTGGTTATGGAAGGAAATTCAATCGCTATGACTAATGAGCTTAATTGATTTGAATTTATATGGTCTACTTGAAATTGCCATTGCTTAGCCTTGTTTGGTGTTGTGTTTATTGTTGATGAATTCCATGATTAAGGGTGAACCATGGTATTTAATTGGTCGTTTCGAATTTTAGTAGCAAAATGAATAGTTTTTGTTGCAAGTCCTTATTTGAAACACCAATTATTCTGCGATTTCAAAAAGATAGAAATTTACTAATTGGTTTTGAAAATGGTTTATTTGGAATATCTTTTACTCAATTGTCAAAATCAATTTGTTGCTGAACTATTCCTTTGGTATAATATTTAAATGGTTGGAAATGATTTAAGCCATTTGTATGTTTGTATTTTTGAAGTATTATATCTATCTTATGGGAGATTAGTTATAGATATTATCTTGGGTGCATTTTATTATTTTTCCTGAGCTTAAGTTTCTTGTGATGTGAAAAATGTCAAAAACAAGTTTTTCTCTTAGGAATAAGGTAAATACAAGATTCGGCATGACAAATGTCATTTCTTCAAAGTATGCCATTAGAATAGTCAATAAGGCAATTAGAAGTAGTGTATTTGAAACAATGCTTTCTTGCATGACATGTGCTTCTTAGATAAAGTTCTAATGATCCTTTCATTTCTAGGTGATTTATTTGGGAATGTTTGATAGACTTTTTGTCCTTTTGAGTAGAATAAAACATGAGAAATTTTGCATTAAGTCAGTTACCTTTGTGAAAACCATTTTGATTTAGAAAAATGCTTCATAGTTTGAAGGTCTTATGGGTAATGCAACTAGTTTTTGGAAAAGTGAATCATTGGAATGACCATTTGAATGCTTCAATATTACATGTTATTTGAGATTTTTTAGATATTTCAAATAACCCAAAGTCTATCTAGATTCTTGATAACTCTTGGAAACTAGATTTATGTACCCCAAATTTAACGATTTTGGTATTAGTTAGTGTGTGTGTTTGTCTTTTTTTTGCTTTTATGTGTTAGTATATATTTGTATTTGTTAATTTAGTGTTTTAATGCTTATTTAAGTGTTAACTATATTTATTAATAAGCATTTTTTGTGTTATCGTTCGACAAGAGAAAACGATACATAAATAGTTCGACGAAGATTTTTGGAGCAAATTGATGAAGGAAACTAGAATTATATGTATCTTAAATTTAACGGCTATGGTATTAGTTTTGAGCATTCTTAGTACAATTTTAGTGTGTGTTTTTGTCTATTTTTACTTTTCTCTATTAGTATATGTTAGTATGTGTCATTTAGTGTTTTAATGTTTATTTAAGTGTCAGTTGTAGTTATTAATGTGCAATATTTTGTTAGCTTCAATAGGACAAAATGATGAATCAATCGGACGTCAGACGGAGATTTTCAAAGTAAAATAGTAAAGTGATACAGTTGACACGGCAGTATCAAATTTGATACCAAGGTATCAAACAATTTTTTGCAAAATTTAGTTTCAATTTATGTTGTGGTATTGATTTTTTATACCACGGTTTGAATGCTATCTTGATAACTCTAGTTAACTAGAGTTATTTTCCTATAAATTGTGGCATTTTGATAGCTTAAATCCCAAACTTTCGGAAGTTGATTGAAAGTTTAAGTTAATTTCTTTCACATGTGTTTATATTTTTGTTCTTATTAAATATGATAGGTTTTTATTAAATTTTAGCTTAATTAATTGCTTAATTGCGTTAACATTATGTTGCAGGTTAAAAATCAGAGTTTGGAAGGTGGGACGGACAAAGCTCAGAGGACCGAATTACAATTACCAAAGAATAGAAGCATTGCTGGGAGGAGAGTCCAAATTACGATCTAGAATTCTCCATATCATGATCTGGACTCGAGAAAATCACTTAAATGTTTAGCGAGTCGAGATCTCGACTCGCTGGTGGTTAAATTGTAGGGCAATTTTGTAATCTTTCAGCAAACAATTCCTAATTTTTGCCTTGTGTAATGTTATACTATTTAAACTACTTTTAAAAAATGTAATAGGCAAGTAGGATTAGAATTAGGAAGTTGTTAGGATAGATTAGGATAGCTTGAACCTCAAGTCTCTTCTTTAATGAAAATTTCTCTTTAATTGTCTTTAGATCTAGTTTTCATTTCTTAGCAAGTTCAAATTTTCATTAGATAGTTGTAGTGGGTTTATCAAGCTTCATGTAGATATAATTTTTACTTGCTTTTTAATTTAATTTAGTGAAAATCTCCATTCGCTTGCAATCTAGGGTTTCATAACAAGAAGATCTCAATAATATGAAGCATTATTTATTGCTGTCTCTTATACACATCCTAGATGTCCTAAGAGACATTAATTTCTTGTTACTTTTATTGGGCTTTCTTTATTATCATCAAAAAAAAAAAAAATAGTTAGATTTCATTTTTGTCTTGTACAAATTTTTAGTATAGAAATGGTTGCTTTTAGTCTTCAAGGTTCTTATTTGTAGTCTTTGTAATTAGGTAACTTGCTTACTTTTTAATTTTAATCTTATTTTGGTGAATTTAGGGTAAAATCAAGTACTTTTAGTTAATTGCTTTTGTTAGAATTTAGTGGCTAGTCTCTTAATTTCATAATTTCTTAGTTTCCCTTACTAGTTTTAGTAGATAAAGAAGTTTAATTTGGTCTTGTTTAATTGAGTTTAAATCTGAATTTGATTAGTGTAGTTTCATCTCTCACTCATTGATTCTTGCTTAACTATACAAATACCCGTATATCTCGGTATTTGCCTCATCATCCAACAATCCTAGTGGGAACGATCCCACTCCCCTTACTATTAGTTGACAACCGTATACTTGCGGGATGCCACCAAGTTAGTGGTAGGAGATAGGTGTTTTCTAAATATTTTAACTCGGTGTTGTAAAGAGCAACAAGTTTTTGGTGCCATTTCCAGGGATTGTCTTTGGTTTTTGGCAATATCAAGCGCTATACAGGTTGTGTAGATTAAGTATTTAGTTTAATTTAGTTGTTAATTTTGTTATTTTTATGTTTGTTGATTGTCTTGTGGAATTAACTCGGTACTTGAATTGACTATTTGCTTTGGTTTTGGTTGTAGTGCAAGGTAAAAGGAGATCAAGGGCCATTCATTTGTTTGGATAAGGAAAAGGAAAGAGAGCTAAAGGAAATTCGGAAATCGAGAAGGGTACAACAAGAGCAAGAAAGGATAGAAATGGCAAATGCTAATGCTCATCAAAGGAATTTGAACATGGAAAACCAAGAAGAAGAGGTTGCTGAAAATTGTCTCTTATACAATGGGATATGTGGTTATGGGAATAGAAATGGCATGAATGGGAATGGAAGGCCATTAAGGAAATATGCCTTGCCAAATTTTGATGGAGCAAACTCTAGTATTGCACGGATACCCGTGCAAGCTAACAACTTTGAAATTAAGCCTGCCTTAATCCCAATACTCCAAGCTCATGCTATGTTCGAGGGTACTCCCAATGAAGATCCCTATACATACCTCAAAAACTTTGAAGAAGTTTTGGACACGTTCAAATTTAATGGAGTACATCCGGATTGTGTACGAATGAGGGTGTTTCCGTTCTCTCTTCGAGATAGGGCAAAGTCATGGTTACAATCCCATGCCCAAGGAACATTTACTACATGGAATCAACTTGCTCAAGAGTTCTTGCCAAAGCATTTTCCACCGGCAAGAACCGCCAAATTGAGAAATGAAATCACCTCATTTAAGCAAAACGTTGGTGAAAGTTTAAGAGAAGCTTGGGAGCAGTTCAAGGAATTTCTAAGTAAGAGAAATGTCCTCATCACTCGATTCTTTTGTGTATCAAATCCAAACATTCTATAATGGTTTGACTCTAGAGACAAATCCATAGTGGATGCTTCCACCGATGGCTCCATCTCATAAAAGACTCCAGAAGAAGCTTAAGATTTGTTTAATAGGATGGCATACAATCACTATTATCATGGGCCGATGACCTCACTAGTGATCAACACCAAGCCAATCAAGCCAATGTCAATAGTGGAGTGTTGAATTTGAACATGCAGGATACTCTTTTGGCACAACAAAGCATGCTCATGAGTGTGCTGAATAACGTTGCAAAGGCGTTGGAGAATTTGGGGAAACCAAGTAGTGTAAATGCCATGTCTTCTTCTCCAACCCAACCAAGCATGGTATGTGATTTTTGTGGAGGCGACCATGCAAATGGACAATGTGAGATGCCTTATGGTTCAAATGAACAACTCTATTATGTGTCTAATCTATCATCATTTCCAAGGATCCCATCCGGAGCTTATGAGAACACATTTAATCCTTCTTGGAGGAACCATCCTAATTTTTCATGGAGCAACTCCAACAATCAATCCAATCCCCCTTACCAACCAAATCCCCCACCTCAAAATGTCCAACACACTGAAGCCTCAAGTTCCTCACTTAGACCTTATCAACCACCATATCGAAGAAATTTCCAACCTAATTCATATCAATCTTTTTCTAATTCTACATTTCAAAACCAATAACCAAGACCTCAATTTCAATATGCAAACTCTCCCCATCCTATGTGTATCATGACCAATATGCACAAAGAGAGAATGTTGGAGAAGGTGGTTAGAAAAGATAAGCCGAGTACTTGAGGAGAGAGTTGATAGGAAAAATGAGGAACGCATGAGAGATTATGAGAACTTGAAGGCATCTACATGGAATTTGGAGATTCAATTAGGCCAATTGGCAAGGTTGAATAATGAGAGGCCTTTAGGGATAATACCAAGTGATACCATTTCAAACCTCAATGAGTAGTCGTCAAGGCCATCACCCTTAGGAGGGGTAAAGAGTTAGAAGAAAGGGTTGGGAACAATTTGTTGAAAAGTGGAGAAAAAGAATGAGTTGAGGATAAAGAGAAAGAAAAAGGAGAGTCTTCAAATGGGCAAGAAAAAATGATGAATGAGTCTATTAAGCCCAACTCACTAAGTAATGAAGGCAAGGATCCGAAGCATCATGTGCTTCCTCAAAGACTAAGGGATGAAGAAAAGGCAAAAAAGTTCAAGAAGTTTCTTGAGATCTTCAAAAAGCTTGACATCAACATTCCATTCATGGAGGCACTTGAGAACTTGCCCACCTATGCTAAATTTATGCTCAAGTCCTCACTTCAAAAAGGAAATTGCATGGGGATGAAAATCTTATGCTTAACAGAGAATTGTGGTGCACTCCTTATAAAAAGGTTTCCAACAAAGCTCAAGGATCCTAGATCATTTCTATGCTTTGCGAGATTGTGGGTTTACAATTTGGAAGAGCATTGTGTGACTTGGGAGCTTCAATAAACCTCATGTTTTTTGCGATATTCAAGAAGTTAAATGGAGGACAATTGAAGCCAACAAGTATCTCGTTGTAACTTGTGGACCAGAGCATAAAGTTACCAAAGGGGATCGTTGAAGATGTGATTGTGAAAATTGACAAACTCTACATTCAAGCCGATTTCATTGTGCTTGAAATGGAAGAGGATGAAGAGATGCCAATCATTCTTGGGAGACCTTTCCATGCCACCAGTCGCGCACTTATTCATGTTCAAGAAGGGAAGTTGGAATTCTGGATAAATGATGAAATTTTTACATTTAATGTTTTTAGCTCATTAAAGCTTCCTTTAATTTTTGTAGATGTCATGGATACAAATGTGGTAGATGACTTAATTGATGATTTTTGTAGCAATGCAATGGAGAATTTCTAGAAGGAGGAAGAAGTATTAGAGTCAAATGCTCTAAGTCAAGATGATGAAGAAAGGATGAGGAATTTGAATCATTTGGAGGATGAGACCTCATATTGCAAAAAGAGAATGAGAAGAATCAAGAAAAAGGTAAAGGAGGGTCTTTGACCAAGAAACCCCCCAAGTTGGAGCTTAAACCTCTTCCCACTCACTTAATGTACGCATATCTTGGTAAAAATAAGACATACCCAGTGATTGTGAATGCATCTTTGGCAAGTGAGCAACTTGAAAGATTAATTGTGGTACTTAAAATGCATAAAGATGCCATTTCTTGGTCCATTGATGATATTAAGGAAATTAGCCTTCCATATGCATGCATAAAATCTTGTTGAATGATGAAAATAAACCGGTAAGGCAACCTCGAAGGAGATTGAACCCTACTTTAAAAGAGGTTGTGAGGATGGAGGTTCCCAAGCTTTTGAAAGCTGGTATTATTTACCCTATTAGCTATAGCGAGTGGATTATTCCCACTCAAGTCGTTCTAAAGAAGGGTGGTATTACCGTAATCATAAGTGAAACCAATGAGATCCTCCCCTCTAGATTGGTTACGGGTTGGCATGTAATGTGCATTGATTTTCGCAAGTTGAATGAAGCCACCCGAAAAGATCATTTTTCTTTACCTTTTATTGATCAAATGCTTGAGAGGTTAGCCGGTTTTGCATATTATTGTTTCCTTAATGGTTATTTTGGTTATCTCCAAATTGTCATTTGCCCTGAGAATCAAGATAAAACAACTTTTACTTGCCCATTTGGTACCTTTGCATATAGGAGAATGCCCTTTGGCCTTTGCAATGTACCAAGCACATTTCAACGTTGTATGCTTGCCATTTTTCATGATATGCTTGAAAAGAGCATAGAGATCTTCATGGATGATTTTAGTGTATTTGGTGTCTCATTTAATGATTGTCTTGCAAATTTGTCTAATGTGTTGAAAAGGTGTGTAGAAACTAATTTGGTACTCAATTGGGAAAAGTGTCATTTCATGGTGACAGAAGGAATTGTTTTGGGTCATAAAGTTTTATCAAAGGGGATAGAAGTTGATAGGGCAAATGTGGAGGTGATTGATGAAAAGTTGCCTCCTCGAATTAATGTTAAGGGGGTAAGAAGTTTCCAGGGTAATGCAGCTATTAACTGCTCCCAAGATTCATTAGGAATTTTTCACATATCGCTAGACCTTTGAGCTTGTTACTTCAAAGTGATTGTCCTTTTCATTTTGATGATCCTTGGTTGGAAGCATTCAATGAGTTAAAACATGCTCTTGTGATTGCACTGGTCATTGTAGCACCAAATTGGTCTCTTCCATTTGGGCATATGTTTGATGCTAGTGACTATGCAATGGGTGCCGTTTTATGCCAAAAGGTGAATAAGATGTTGCACGTCATTTACTATGCAAGTATGACCTTAAATGATGCACCACTTAATTATTCTACAACAGAAAAGGAACTACTTGCTATATTTTTGC
This sequence comes from Cinchona pubescens, assembly GCA_025175665.1. NCBI lineage: Eukaryota > Viridiplantae > Streptophyta > Magnoliopsida > Gentianales > Rubiaceae > Cinchona > Cinchona pubescens. Next base: position 416,621 of record JANKKI010000486.1, read on the forward strand.
ATTTGATAAGTTTAGATCATACTTGATTGGATCAAAGGTAATTGTTCATACCTATCACTTTGCATTAAAGTATTTATTTGCTAAACAAGATGCCAAGCCGCAGTTATTGAGATCATGGATACTTTTATTGTAGGAGTTTGATTGGGAGGTAATGGACAAGAAAGGTGTGGAAAACGTGGTAGCCGATCATTGTCAAGGATTCAAGCATCTATACTTGTCAATCATGAAGAAAGAGCAATCAATGAAGAATCATCAATTGAGAAATTATTTGAGGTGAAGGAAATGAATCCATGGTATGCGGACAATTTGAATTATCTTGTTGCATGGATAGTACCAAAGATGCTAAGTGTCAATGAGAAAAGAAAATTCTTCGCGGAGCTTAAACATTACTTTTGGGAAGAGCCATATTTGTTCTGAAGGTCCAATGGTCAAGTCCTTAGGAGACGTGTCCCGGTATGTGAAATTACTAATGTGTTGAGTTATTGTCATTCATCTCCGATCGGTGGACACCGTGGAGCTCAACGAACGGCTTCAAAGGTTCTTCAAAGTGATTTGTATTTGCCAACTATGTTAAAGGATTCCTAGAAATTTGTGCTCAAGTGTGATGAATGTCAATAGATTGGGAAATATTTCAAGGAAAAATGAAATGCCCCTTCATGGCATTATTGAGTTGGAGATATTTGATGCATGGGCAATTGATTTCATGGGACCGTTCCTGGTTTCATATTCCAACAAGTACATTTTGGTTGCGGTGGACTATGTGTCAAAGTGGGTTGAAGCAATCGCCACCCCAACCAATGAAGCCAAAGTGGTCACCAAATTTCATAGAAAAAACATCTTCTCTCAGTTTGGAGTGCCTCGGCTATCATTAATGATGGGGGCTCTCACTTCAAAAATTCACATTTTGAGGCCTTGATGACAAAGTATGGTGTGAAACACAAAGTTGCTTTAGCCTATCATCCTCAAACATCGGGTCAACTTGAGGTTTCAAACCGAGAATTGAAGAATATCTTAGAGAAGACGGTGAATAAGGCTAGGAAGGACTGGGCACTTAAGTTAGATGACACATTGTGGGCCTATCGACGGCATTTAAACCCCATAGGCATGTCCCCGTATCGCTATTGTGTATCTAAAAGCATGTCACATGCCGATGGAACTTGAGCATAGAGCATATTGGGAAATCAAGAACTTGAATTTTGATTTGAAGGAAGCATATGAAAGAGAATTCTTGACTTGAATGAGTTGGATGAATTCCGCAGGGAAGCATTTGAAAATTACTTTGATCTATAAGGAGACATCTAAGGCATGATATGGCAAGTTCATCCTAAGGATCTGAATTTATAGTTGCTGATTTGGTGCTACTTTACAATTCAAGGCTGAAGTTATTCCTGAGAAAACTCAAGTCAAGGTTGAGTGGACCCCTTGCAGTGGTTCAAACTTTTTCTCATGGAGCGGTGAAAATAAAAGGGAAAGAGGGAGTTTTCAAGGTTAATGGTCACCCGCTCAAACCCTACTTTGGAGGAATCATTGAAAGTGGACGAGAGATCGTCCAATTTGTGCAAGAATAAAGCCATGCCATAGTCAAGCTAGTGACTATAAAAGAGCGCTTCTTGGGAGGCGACCCGAAGTCTTTAGTTTGGTTATTATTGTGTTCTTTTTGGTGTGATTTTTCATAAGTGTGATTTTGTCTAATTAGTTTGAATCTAGGTTACAATTTTAGTTAAAAATCTAAGTTTCATTTCATTGAATAAATGGTGCTAAAGAATGAGTGAAATTGTCATTCTAACTTATTAATTTTGGGTTTGTTTATTGTCCTTGCAAATAAAGAAAATTATACAAGAATTGAGCAATTTTGGCTAAGTGTAAAAATTACACTTTGCAAAAATTTAGCTTGAGATCGTGATCTCAAATTCCAAATTGAAATCTCAAGGTATAACTTCTGGAGGGCATAATCATAATTTGGTCAATATCGCGATCTCAATCAAGTCCAAACTCCTGCAAAGGCAAATTTTGCACCGAGTCGAGATCGTGATCTCAACATCTTCGAGATCGCAATACCAAATCCGAGTTTGCGACCTCGAGATCAGGCCAGATCGTGATCTTGAAAATCCAAATCGTGATCTCAAATTGATTGGAACGTTTACTTATGCAAATTTTCTTCTTCTTTTCTCAAAATTTTCCATTCTTGTTCTCTTTAATACAAAAAAAGAAAAAAAAATATTTTCATTTTCTTCCATTGAAAATCACATCAACCATCATTTTATTTTAGTCTTTTGATTTGGCGTAGTTTAATTTTTCTTTTTAGTAGATTGGCTAGTGCCCTTAAGTTGACGCCAAGTAGATATCTATTGTGATGCTTCATGCATTGAATCTTTGTGGGTGTTTCTTGTTGGATACTTGGTGTAGTTTTGGTCATGATTATTGTCGAATAAGAGTAGAATGGCTAAGGACCCTAAGCTGATGCCATTTTTGCATTTGTTGATCAATTGAATTGGATATTGATTTTTACATGGCTAAATTGATGATATGCAAGGCATGGTTTAATACTCTTGGCATTTCTACTTAATTTTTAAGTTTTAGTTTGAAATTATGTCATAGTTTCAGTAGTTTTTTTTATTTTTAGATATGTCGTTATTGATAGATTTTGGATGAGCAGTAGGATGAGTTGAACTCATCATTTGAATTAATGACAAGTTTGGGGGTGTTTATTTTTTGTTATGGGATTGGTTGTTTTGTGTAAGTTGATGTCACTTGATGCATATAAATGGAAAAATGATCAATTGGGTATTCAATGATGATGAATTTTGACATTCAATACTGTATGATTGAAATATTTGATTGAGTCATTCCACGGATTTTTGTGTGAGTGAGTAGTTCGTTTGCAACATAAAGATTTCAAAAACTTAGCATCACTATCTTTCAAAAAGAAGTGCTAAAAATTTAGAAAATTTTATTTGAAATGTTGTTTCTGATCAAGTCACTTATATTATTTGGTTAGATGATATATCTTTTGGAAAGAAATGAGTTGAATGAAATAAATGGAATTTTGGGACATTTTGTGTGTTTGCATGGGGAATGTTCTTCTAACTTGTGAATAATTGATATTCGAGATTAATTTTAGGTACATTTCACTCATTTTTTATGTTGGTTTAGAGCCGTTAAATATATATATATGTTTTAGGAATAAGGCGAGTACGGGATTAGACATGTACCCATGTTGTTTCTCCGAAATAAGCCATTAGAGTAGTAATAAGGCGAGTACAGGATTCCGACATATACCCATGTTTTTTCTCCATATTAAGCCATTAGGAATTGAGTTTTAGTACACTAATAAGTTAAGGAGTAAATATTTGTAATACTTATCATTGATCTCAAATTACTTATTCCTTGTTGGAGGTCTATTCCTGAAATGCGTAACATTTGCATTTAAGTTGATTCCTAAATGAACTTCTATTTTCATGAAACCTAGTCAAGATAATTGATTAACTTCATAATATTTGTGATTTGAGAAGAAATGATGTTTTAAATGAATAGAACTAAAACTTTTGGTAACTCTTTTTGAGAATAGTAATTCTTGGTGATGTGAAATCTTGGGTAGTGAATGAACGTGTCCTTCTTTGTAGAACAAAATTGTAATTTTGGATTTTGAAGATTCACGTAAATACTTCACATATCATACAGTATTGAACATTTTTTTGAGATATTTCTTAATTATTCTAAGTACATCTACGATTCATCAAGTGTCTCGTCAATTTTGGTGGCGTTTATGTGTTAGTAGGTTTCTTTTAATTTTTTGTTTTCTCAGGACTAGCAAAACCCTAAGTTTGGGGGTGTGATAATTCTAGTAAACTAGAGTTATTTTCGTCTAAATTGTGGCATTTTAATAGCTTAAATCCTGAATTTTAGGTAGTTAATTGAAAGTTTAAGTTAATTTCTTTTATATGTGTTTATATTTTTGTTCTTATTAAATATGATAAGTTTTTATTAAATTTTTAGCTTAATTAATTGCTTAATTCCATGAATATTATGCAGGTTATAAATCAAAGGTTGGAAGCTGGGATGAACAAAGCTTAGAGGACCGAATTGCAATTATCGTAGAATAGAAGAATTGCAGGGAGGAGAGTCTAGATCGCGATCTAGACTTGGGAATATTACTGAAATTGCTTAAATGTTTAGCAAGTCGAGATCGCGATCGACTTATCCATATCGCGATCTCAACTCACTGATGGTTGAGTAGTGAGGGCAATTTTGTAATCTTTCAGAAAACAATTCCTAATTTTTTCCTTGTGTAATGTTATACTATTTAAGCTACTTTCCAAAAATGTAATAGGCAAGTAGGATTAGAATTAGGAAGTTGTTAGGATAGATTAGGATAGCTTGAACCTCAAGTCTCTTCTTTAATAAAAATTTCTCTTTAATTGTCTTTAGATCTAGTTTTTATTTCTTAGCAAGTTCAAATTTTCATTAGATAGTTGTAGTGGGTTTATCATTAGCTTCAAGTAGATATAATTTTTACTTGCTTTCTTGTTTAATTTAGTGAAAATCTCTTTGCTTGCAATCTAGGGTTTCATAGAAAAATTATGGTTCGTGAGATCGCGATTAAAAATCCTTAATACCTTGTATTAATGTTCTTGTTACTTTTTAGTGGGATTTCTTTATTATCATCTTGAAAAGTCAAAAAAAAAATAGTTAGATTTCAAATTTGACTTGTACAAATTTTTAGTATAGAAATGGTTGCTTTTAGTCTTCAAGGTTCTGTCTTTGTAGTATACACATAATTAGTGTAACTTGACTTAAACCATGCAACTAATATTATATCCAATTTTGGTGAATTTAGTAAAAATCACATCTAGATTTAGTTGATTGCTTTTGTTAGAATTTAGTGTGTATAGTCTCTTAATTTCATAATTGCCTTACTTGTTTTAGTAGATAAAGTAGTTTAATTTGGTTTTGTTTATTTGAATTTAAATATGAATTTTATTAGTGTAGTTTCATCTCTCACTCATTGATTCTTGCTTAACTATACAAATACCCGTATATCTCGGTATTTTCCTTCTAATAATCCTAGTGGGAACGATCCCTACTCCCCATACTATTAGTTGACAACCGTATACTTGCGGGAATCCACCTAGTTAGTGGTAGGAGATAGGTGTTTTCTACATATTTTAACTAGGTGTTGTAAAGCACATCACAATTCCATATCTAGAGGCAGAAAAGTCCAGTTCATAGCTTATTTTTGCTGCACAAACTCTCCTCAACCTTTGCACTACTATATATATATATATTCCTTTTAAGTTTCATTGAGGCTAAGAAAGCCAGGTGGAATTGGCTAGTATAGAAAGTAGTAGGCTTAGGTTCTTCCTTTTTTCCTACCTATTTGGAAAGGTTTTCTTATATTAGGATTTATTTTCTTGTAATTTTAATTTCCAGGTTGTAGAAAGACCTTTTAATTTTATTCCTTTTCTCAGTGATAATTTAGGACAGTTTAGTTTAATGGCTTTATTTAATTTCTTTCTTTACATGCTTTCTCCGTGGTACTTTGTAGTTTGAATCAGTTAATTGCTTTCTTATGATGCTTTCTTTTCCTACTTTCTTTCTTTAATTACTTCTTACACATGTTTTCTTTTCATTTATTGTTTTCAATTATGCACTAGTTAGCCGTGCATTGGGTTAAGAAAATGTGGTCTTTACCTATGTGGGGGGATATTTCAAGTTGGTAGTCCATTAAGTTGGCTTAATTAGATAATAATTGTTGTTCTCGGAATTTAAGTGATTTGAGGTGGCCAAACTTTGAGCTTAATGTGTGGGTTTTAACAATAGATACGATTTTTGTTGTGTGTTTACCCTAGACCAAAAAAATTATTAGAGTAGGACGACATGTTAGTAGAGTTAGATACTATTAATTTTAGAGACAGGCCTGTATAATTTCATATTACAACAGATTAATTGAATAGTAGAGTTATTCCAAGAGGTTGGCTTATTTTTGGGAATAAACCTCTAGTTTGACCCCTACTTAGATTCGAAAGAATGATAATAGTGGTAAGAGAAAGGTTTCCAAGCCTGATCTACCCTTAGTTAGTTAAGAGCAGTTATGCTTTGAAATACCTAAAAAAAGACTAGGGTTTTCTCTTCCCTCTCTTCTCTCTAGATATCTCCACATTTTCCCCTACCTTCAATCTTTATCACTCATGGCTGCCCTTCAATCTACGGCTGAAGGTATTTGCAACCCAAAATTACTATCAGATTGTTTGCAGACGCAGTTGCATCTCACTCTCAACCTATCAATCTGACAAAGTCCACAGTTTACAAAGGAGAACCTGCTTTTTTCTTTCTCTAATGAAGATCTTCAGAATAATGCTATTGCATTCAAACATGTGTCGATTGGGAAGTTCTCTAAAGGAAAGCCTTCTATGGAGACACTACACTTTAAGTTTCACAACTTGGTTTTCCTGGTTGTTTCACGCTAGGATTTCTAGACTGTCACCTATTCTGATCCACTTTGATCTCAAAGAAGATTATTTTCGATGTTGGTGCATAGGGTTTTGGATCATTAATGGTTTTGGAATGAGGATACTAAAATGGACACCAAGTTTTTGGATAAACGTAGAATCCCTTATTGTCCCGGTCTGTATTTCTTTGAAGGATCTTCCATATATTTATTTTGACAAAATGGCATTATTTTCCATTGCTCAATTGGTCGGTCATCCATTGAAGATTGGTGCATCCATCTACCGGCTACAATCAATAGACCTGATGTGGCTAAGGTTTGTATTGAATGCAATCTAACCAAACCACAACCATGTCCAGCCCGAGTCGTAAAGAAGATGATGGTTTTTGGCAATATATTGAAAATGAAGACCCGTCATCACATTGTGATCATTGCAGTAGAGTTGGTCATTCCCAGGAAGAGTGTTTTCTTGCACATCAAGAACTTGTTAAGCCAACTCCTACCCAGGCACAACCTCAACAGCCCAAGACTTTATCAAAGAAGAATCCTCATGCCCAACCCATGATTTGGCAGCCTAAAATGATTTTACAACAACAGCCCAAAGGCAATAATTTTGGAGTTTCTGAAAGTGAGAAAGAGGAAATCCCCACTTATTCACAAATTAATTCTGATACTATGGGAGACCAATATAAAATACAGCAACCAGTTGTTGCTGTAAAGGAAAATATAAACAGTCTTGTTTTGAAGAGTCTACCATTAGGATATGAAATACGTTTTCCCTCTCAGGCTATAAATCTTACACTCTACCTCACTTCCGCAAACAAGTAATAAGAAACTGCACAAAATCACTACGCTCTACCTCACTTTTGCAAGTATACGGAGTTGGTAGCAGTGTAGGATGAGTAGGTATCATTCTCACAAGGATTGTTGGAAGGCAGTTACCAAGTTTTTACGGGTATTTGTATAGTTAAGCAAGATCAATCAATGGATGGTAAAATTACTCTACTCAAAATCATAATTCAATGCAAGCAATTAAAACTGGATTTTAAGCTAGATTATCTACTAAAGAAAATAAGTGAACTAAATAATTATGAAATTGATAAACTACTTAGTCTATTCTAGTAAAACCAAGTAAACAAAGCACTTAATTCTAATCTAAACTAATTAAAATAGAACTAAAATTAAAGAGCAAGTAAATTAACCCAATAAAAACACCATAACAAGGCATTGAAAAGCTAGAAATTACCAATTCTAAACTAGAAATTGAAAGAGTTAAACTTAAAATAAAAATATTTTTATCATTTGAATTTTTTGTCAAAGTAAAGAAAGCCCACTAAATATTAAGTAGAAATTAATGCAAGAAATTAAGGATTTTTAACTAGAAAGCAAGAAATAAGCAAGAACCCTAATTTTCCTATGAAAACCTAGATTGCAAGCAAAGAGATTTCTACTAAATTAAACTAGAAAGAAAGCAAAAATTATATCTACTTGAAGCTAATGATAAGCCCACTACAACTATCTAATCAAAATTTAAACTTGCTAAGAATTGAAAACTAGATCTCAAAGACAATTAAAGAGAAATTTTCATTAAAGAAAAAACTCGAGGTTCAAGCTATCCTAATCTCTCCTAACAACTTCCTAATTCTAATCCTACTTACTATTACAATTTTCTGAATGTAGCTTAAATAGTATAAGGCAAAATCCGAAATTGGTTCTTGGACTATCAGAAATTTGTCCCTATTACTTAAGTAGAAATTAATGCAAGAAATTAAGGATTTTTAACTAGAAAGCAAGAAATAAGCAATGAACCCTAATTTTCCTATGAAAACCTAGATTGCAAGCAAAGAGATTTCTACTAAATTAAACTAGAAAGAAAGCAAAAATTATATCTACTTGAAGCTAATGATAAGCCCACTACAACTATCTAATCAAAATTTAAACTTGCTAAGAATTGAAAACTAGATCTCAAAGACAATTAAAGAGAAATTTTCATTAAAGAAAAAACTCGAGGTTCAAGCTATCCTAATCTCTCCTAACAACTTCCGAATTCTAATCCTACTTACTATTACAATTTTCTGAATGTAGCTTAAATAGTATAAGGCAAAATCCGAAATTGGTTCTTGGACTATCAGAAATTTGTCCCTATTACTTAACCATCAGCGAATCGCTAATCTTTTAAGTGATTTTTCGAGTCGAGATCGCGATCTGGAGAATCCAAATTGCGATTTGGACTCTCTTCCTAGCAACCTCTCTTTTCTTTGCTAATTGCACTTTATTCCCTCAGAGCTTATTTAGTCCAGCTTCCAACTTGGGAGTCTAAATTTGACCTACACAAAATTAACATAATTTAACAATTAATTAAGCTAAATTTTAATAAAAATTTAACATATTTAATAAGAACAAAAATATAAATGCATATGAATGAAATTAACTTAAACCTACAATTAATTACACAAAATCTGGGATTTATACTATCAAAATGCTACAATTTATAGTAGAATAACTCTAGTATACTAGAGTTATCACACCCCCAAACTTAGCGTTTTGCTAGTCCTGAGCAAAACAAAAACTAAAGGAACCTACTAACACTAAAACACATGAACCCAACAAAAATTGACGAGATACTTGATGAATCGTGGATGAACTTAGAACAATTTAGAAATCTCAGAAAAAACGTTCACTACTAAATGATATGTGAAATATTTACGTGAGTCAATCCAAAATTTTAATTTTGTTCTACAAAGAAGCACACGTTAATTCACTGCACAAGATTTCACAGCACTCAGAATTACTATTCTCAAAAAGAGTTACCAAAGGTTTTAGTTTTCTATTTATGTAAAACATCATAGCATCTCAAATCACAAATATTATGAAGTTAGTCAATTATCTCGACTAGGCATCATGAAAATAGAAGTTCTTTAGAAATCAACTTAAATGCAAATGTCAAACATTTCGGGAATAGACCTCTAAAGGAATAAGTAATATCAGCTCAAGGATAAGTATTACAAACATTTACTCCTTAGCTTATTGGTATACTAAAACGCATTTTCTAATGGCTTAATATGGAGAAACAACGTGGGTACATGTCGGAATCCTGTACTCGCCTTCTTACTACTCTAATGTCTTATTTTGGAGAAACAACATGGGTACATGTCGGAATCCCGTACTCGCCTTATTGCTGCATTTTTTTTTTTTTGACAATCGGTCCGAGACCAAGAAAAAGGAGTAAAATGTACCAAAAATTAATCTCGAATATCTATTATTCTGAAGTTAGAAGAACATTCCCTATGAAAACACACGAAATGTCTCAAAATTCCTTCTATTTCAATTTAACTCATTTCTTTCCAAAAGATAGATCATCTAACCAAATAATATAAGTGATTTGATCAGAAACAACATTTCAAATAAATTTTCCTAAATTTTCATTACTTCTTTTTGAAAAATAGTGATGCAAAGTTTTTGAAAATGAGCGTGTCCTTCTATGAACGTGTCCTTCTATGTTGCAAATGAACTATTCACTTACACAAAAATCTGTGGAATGATTCAATATTTGATTTCAATCATCGAGTATTGAATGTCAAAATTGATCATCATTGAGTACCCAATTAATCAATTTCACCTCCATTATACATCAAGTGACAATAATCTGTACAAAATAATCATTCCCAACACGAAAGAAAATAAACACCCCCAAACTTGTCTTTTTTATTCCAATTGATGAATAAATCATCATTCCCCTCACCCAAAATGAAACATAAATACATGTTCAAAAATAACAAAAATTACACAAAACATGACCTAATTTTAGGCTAACAATTAAAATTGAGTAAAAAATGCTAAGAGTAATAAACCATGCCATGCATCTCACCAGTTAAGCTCTATAAAAATCAATATCCAATTCAATTCATATACAATTCATCAACAAATGCAAAAATGGCATCAGCTTAGGGCCCTTAGCCATGCTACTCTTATTTGGCAATAATCATGACCAAAGCTACACCAAATATATAGCAAGAAATTCCACAAAGATTCAATTCATGAAACATCAAAATAATTATCTACTTACCAATCTACTAAAATGGAAAAACTAAAATACTCCAAATCTAAAAGTGATGTTTTCCAAACCTTATTTTGATGATGACATATACACTTAACTCTGTAATTCTCTTATACACATCTAGATGTGTATAAGAGACAGAGCCAGTAGGATCTTGAACAAGGCAAATACACCTCTAGATGCATCGTCCGAACAAACTGCGAAAGAATGGGATCCTACGCTTTCTTTCGACGCCAGATCGTCCGTAACCTTTGTCGGACGAAGGACCGACGCATGCTCGGAATCTAGATCATCTAATACATTGAATACAAGCCTAAGAAAAGAGTAATTTGAGTGCAAATTGACTATAGTGCTTTGTTGTATTAGTGTGAAGTTGTGAGTGCAATTCAACTTTGAGTGGAGTGATAATCTTGTATGAAAGTGTTGTTGTAAGTAAGATTCTTGGCTCAAATAAAAGAGTTTTAGTGTGAGCAAGAACTTCCCAACTTTGTAAAGATTATTGGCTCACCAAGTGTGTGAAGCATTCAAGAGATTTGATACTTCAAGCTTGCTAGCTTGGAAGTATTGTTTGTTCAATTTTTCTCTCTTTACTTTACTGTTCTAATAAAATTTATTATATCTGCATTTAAATTAAAAAACTCACTATTTTCTGAAAGCATAATTTTTAGGAACCTAATTCACCCCCCCCTCTTAGGTTACTTTGGGACCAACAAAAAGACTGAAAATAAAATAAAACAAAGGTAATCAAAAGTCATGGTGCTAAGTCATTAGAATCAAAGAAATTGTTTATCATTCACAAAATAACTTCAATTGCAAGGCTTGGAGATCATCAGTGTACAGTGCAGTCAATGGCATCAATCTTCTCAATCTATATCCTCCTGGCCCTTCTCGGCATCACTAGGTTGGGCTTCTTCGTGGTCATCATCTTGATCTCCTCCAGTCGCACCTACTTGGCTAGATCCTCCTTGATATGCTGAAACTACAAGTGGTGTGTAGTATTGTGCACGAGGTGGACCAAAGTGCCAAACCAGAGGTGGTGGTGGCTGAACCCATGTGCCCAATGAGGTAGTCCTTAAAGCTTCTCCAATCAGGGTCAAGTTGTTGTGCATTATCATCACGGCTATACGTCCAAAACCCTTGCAATTCGTTATCATTCGCTGGACCATTTAACACATAACCTGGGGGCATCAGAATCGCAGAAGTACTCTAAGGCGGTAGTGGTTGTGGCTGGGTAGGTTGCTCTTCTTGGTGGTGTTTCTCATACTCCTTCACCATCCTGTGAACATATTCTCGATGGATCCTTCCTCTTGGATGTGTCAATGGCTTCAAAGAATCAATTGGATAACGTACTAAAATGCAAAGATGGTGAATCAGACTAGGGGCATAAAATATAGGTCGCCGGACCTTTCACTCTCCAAGAACCCCTGTCTGATAAGGTGACCAATATTCACTAGCACCCCTATCATAATAGCATAAACTAAGAGTACTTTATCCCGCAAGATAAAACTCACAGCATTGGACCCCCAAATTCGGCAGCTAATGAAATAAAACCATAACTTGGTTATCAATGAATGTCCTTTCCATGCAAATTTCAGTTCAGTGTTGAGGAAGTACTCTTAATCCAGTCCACATTCCTATCACAAATGGCATTGTTAATTGAATTCACATCTTTCTCCTTATTATTCAACAATGCCAAATACTGACTGGAAGAAACGGGGGGTATGTTGAAGGAAGCATTGATCAAGTCTACACTAAAATCCACTAACACCCCCCCCCCCGCGCGCGCGTATTCGCACCTTTCCATCCTCCAATTCACACAGATTGCAATGGAATTCCTTAACTAACTGGGAAGCCCCGAGGTCAACTGGAGTTATAAATCCCTCCCAATGCCTCGACCTAATCTGTTCCTCAATGACTTTTCTAGGATCCTCATAAGCCCCCTAATGCACTGATAGGTTGAAATTTCTCTCTTAATGACCTCATGTTTCTCATTATTCTTGTACAAATGTTTGACTCTATCACTCAAGAATTGAGGCTCTACTTGCTCACCCCCCTCAAAAGGTTGTAACAAGCCCCCTTCTCTACTAGGCCCTTCTCCGGATTTTCTTTTTCTCAAGCCGGTTCCTCTTCCCCTCATTCAAACCATGCAATACGTTCAGCACTACCATAAACTCTTTGAGTCATTTTAATAGTCCAATTCAATCAACAATTCATATATTCACCCTCAATTCAAGATTCATAGCCAACAAAATCAAAATCACAAATTTTTAACAAACTTCAAAATAATTCAACCCAATTCAAATATCAAGCCAATAATTCAAAATATTGAGCAATTCAACATCAAATTTTTTCCTTCAAGAAATTCTAACAAATTTTTGCCCAAAAATCACAAATTGGCTATCAATAATTCCACTACACATTCATCAACAAAAATCCAACAACTATCTTCGAGAAATTGGCAATTGAAACTAAAAATCGAGGGAAAGATGTTACTCATTTACATATTGAAATTTCCCAAAAAGAATTCTTGTGTGTCAATTCTCCTTGCATCCCCAATTTCTCCAAGGAATCTCCCAAAAGATGCTTGCTTTGTAGTTCCTATAGGGAAGAGATGATGTGAGTGGTGATTGTGGAGTTTAGAATGATTTTTGACAGTGGAGAATATGGAGGAATTTTGAGAGATTGGGGAAGGTTTTTCAGTTAAGGAGAAAAAAATAGAAGTGATTTGTGAGAAAAGAAGAAGAAGAAGAGGAATTTTAAAACGTATTTGCCTTTCGAGATTGCGATCTGGCCTGATCTCGAGATCATGATCTCGATTCTAGTATTGCGATCTCGAATGAGTTGAGATCGCGATCTCGACTTGGTGCAAAATTTGCCTTTGCAGAAGTTTGGATTTGAGATCGCGATCTCAATCAAATTACCATTATGCCATCCAGAAGTTTGAACTTGAGATCGTGATCTTAACAAAATTTCTACAAAGTGTAATTTATACACTTTGCCAAGATTGCTCAATTCTTCATCACTTTTCTCCTTTTGCAAGGACAACCTACAAACACAAAATTAACAAGTTAGGATGACAATTTTCACTCATTCCTTAGCACCATTTAGTCAACTAAATAAAACTTAGATTTTTAACTAGAATTCTAACCTAATTGAAACTATAACTTACACAACATTAAAATAATGAAAAATCACACCAAGAAGAATATAATAATAATTAAATCAAAGACTTGGGTTGCCTCCCAAGAAGCGCTCTTTTATATTCACTGGTTTGACTATGGCACGGCTTCATTCTTGCACAAGTTGGACGATCTCTTGTCTGCTTTCAATGATTCCTCAAAGGTAGGGTTTGAGGCAATGACCATTAACCTTGAAAGCTCCCTCTTTCCCTTTTATTTCCACCACTCCATGAGCAAAAGTTTGAACCACTTCAAAATGTGTATAGAGTCAAAAATCCACAACCCGAATAACTTGAGCCGTGAATTGTAAAGTAGCACCAAATCACCGACTTTAAATTCATTCCTTAGGATGAGCTTATCATGCCATGCCTTAGTTTTCACCACTTGTAGATTTCAGCATTATCTAATGCTTCCCTCTGAAATTAGAGCTGTCTCTTATACACATCTAGCATCCTTTTTTCATATGCCTTCTTCAAATCAAAGTTCAAGTAGGTGGTCTTATCTTTATTGCCCAATATGCTCTATGCTCAATTTCCACCGGCAAGTGACAAGCTTTTCCATACACAATATGGTACGGCGACATATCAATGGGTGTTTTAAATGCCGTACGATAAGACCACAATGTGTCATGTTGTTTCAATGCCCAATCTTTCTGAGCATTATTCACTGTCTTCTCTAAGATCCTTTTTAATTCTCGGTTTGACACCTCCACTTGATGTTTGGGGATGATAAGCTAAAGAAACCTTGTGTTTCACACCATATTTTGTCATTAATGCCTCAAATTGTGAATTCTTGAAATGAGATCCCCCATCACTAATGATAGCTCGAGGAACTCCAAACTGAGAGAAGATGTTCTTGCCAAGAAATTTAATGACCACCTTGGCCTCATTGGTTGGGGTGGCAATTGCTTCAACCCATTTCGACACATAGTCCACCGCAACCAAAGTGTACTTATTGGAATATGAAATCGCAAAAGATCCCATAAAATCAATTTCCCAAGCATAACCAAATACCTCCAACTCAACAATGCCATGAAGGGGCATTTCATTTTTCCTTAAAATATTTCCCACACTTTGACATTCATCACACTTGAGCACAAATTCCCGGGAATTCTTTAACATAGTTGGCCAATACAAACCACTTTGAAGAACCTTGAAAGCCCTTTATTGAGCTCCATGGCGCCCTCCAACCGGAGATTAATGACAATGTCTCAACAGATTGGTCATTTTACATTCCGGGAAATATCTCCTAAGGACATGATCATTGCACCTTCGGAACAAATATGGCTCTTCCCAAAAGTAATGCTTAAGTTCCACAAACAATTTCCTTTTCTCATTGACATTTGGCATCTTTGGTACTATCCTTGCCACAAGATAATTCACAATGTCCGTATACCATGGACTTACTTCGTTCACCTCAAATAATTTCTTAATTGATGATTCTTCATTGATGGCTCTTTCTTCACGATTGACAAGTCTAGATGCTTCAATCCTCAAAAAATGATAGGCTACCATGTTTTCCAAACCCTTCTTGTCCACTACCTCCCAATCAAATTCCTGCAATAAAAGTATCCATCTCAATAAACGTGGGTTGGCATCCTGTTTAGAAAAAAAATACATTAAAGTAGAGTGATCGGTATGAACAATTACCTTTGATCCAATAAAGTATGATCTAAACTTATCAAATCCAAAAACTATAGCAAGTAGTTCCTTCTCCGTTTTAGAATAATTAAGTTGTGCACCATTTAAGGTTCTACTTGCATAGTAAATGACATGCAACATCTTATTCACCTCTTGACATAAAACGGCACCTATTTCATAGTCACTAGCATCACACATAAGGTCAAATGGAAGAGACCAATTTGGTGCTACGATGACCGGTGCAATCACCAGAGCATGTTTTAACTCAATGAATGCTTCCAAACAAGAATCATCAAAATGAAAAGGACAATCTTTTCGAAAAAATAAGCACAAGGTCTAGCGATATGTGAAAAATTCCTAATGAATCTTCTATAAAAGCCCACATGACCTAAGAAACTTCTTACCCCCTTAACATTGATTGTATGGAGGTGATTTTCAATCACCTCCATCTTTGCCCTATCAACTTCTATCCTTTTTTATCAAACTTTGTGACCCAAAACAATCCCTTCTGTTACCATGAAATGACACTTTTCCCAATTGAGAACCAAATTAGTTTCTACGCACCTTTTCAACACATTGGACAAATTTGCAAGACAAATCTTCTTTATCATCTTAGCTTAGAGGAATCTTACTGAAAACAAAAATCTCTCAATCAATGGGTTAAAGAGATGGATAGAAACACACCTTTCTTCCATGCCTTGGTGAATCAACGGAGAGATGGATTCTATATTCATTGAATAAAAGATTTTATGGAGAATTGGGTGAAGTCATTGGATGGTGTCCGTAATGAGGGTATTCGGTTTTACCAAAAGCTTTTCATTATAGATCATTTGCATAATAATGCTACTCGGGATTTCCTGTCTCTTATACAGTGGTGGATGTGGTAAAAGGGAAAGAGGGACCTTTCAAGGCTGAGCTTGTACACATTTAGAAGATGTTAACCATGATATTTCAGATGGATCAATATAGCTCTACAGGGCTGGAAGGTTTCTCTAATTCTTTCTACACTTCTTATTGGGATATTATTGGCCCAAATGTTTTCTCTGCTGTCATGGATTTTTTAGTAGGCGTCTCTATTCCTAGGTCTTATATCAAGTACCCTATAAGTTTTGATCCCTAAAAACACCAATCCTTCTTCTTTTGTGGATTTTTGACCTATTTTCTTATGTAAT
Source organism: Cinchona pubescens (assembly GCA_025175665.1). Taxonomy (NCBI): domain Eukaryota; kingdom Viridiplantae; phylum Streptophyta; class Magnoliopsida; order Gentianales; family Rubiaceae; genus Cinchona; species Cinchona pubescens. Next base: position 433,117 of record JANKKI010000486.1, read on the forward strand.
TTTATTAACAAGATGTTCACTAGGTTGATGGTCAACAAACTTTCTCCATTCTTCTCACTTGTATTATCTCGGTCAAGCAGGCTGGTTTCGTTAAAGGTTGATCTTTGTCTAATAATGTTTTATTAGCTCAAGAGATGGTTCATTCTTTAGACAGGAAGACAAGGGTTTCCAGCTTGATGATTAAATTAGACCTAGTCAAAGCCTTTGATCAGTTGTCCTGGCAATAGCTCATGGATGCGATTTTGGAGAAATTTGGCGTCTGCAGAAGATTATTAACCTAATCTTAGGTAATCTTAAATGTAGTTGGTTTTCCTTACTTATTAATGGTCAAAGTTTTGGATTTTTTCAGGCTACAAGAGGTGTCAAGCAATGAGATTCTCTTTATCCTTTGCTCTTTGTTATTTCTGCGGAAGCTTTCTCCAGAGGGCTCAATGATCTTGTCTTGTCTTCTAAGGTTTTCCCTTTTACCCTACCTAGAGGCTGCTTGTTGTTTCTCATCTTGCATTTGCAAACAATATCATCATCTTTACCAAAGGTGAAAGTAACTCTTTGAAGAATTTGATGAATTTTTTGATTGGTTTTCAAAAAGGATATGGCCAGAGTATTCCAAGAGCACCTTTATTTTGTTGTCTTCTACTTCCTCGGCCTTAGTCAGAAAGGTAGAGCATCTCACAAATATGAAGCCAACTACCTATGATATATTTTGCGTGCTTGATTTCTAAGGGAAGGAGAACTGCATGTCTAAAGCCCAATATCTCATTGACAAGATAAAAGCCAAACTAGCTGGTTAGAAGCAACATTTGTTGTCTTTTGGTGGTAGACTTATCTTGATCAATCCTCCATTCAAATTCATATTATAGCTATTCAAGATCCTCCAAAAAATGTAGTGGCTACCATTCAAAAAAAATTTGTTGATTTCAGTTGAGGGATTATAGATGGCAAACCTAACAGGCATTAGACGGTATGGTCCGAACTTAGTTGCCTTACAAATGAGAATGGGATTGGTGTAAGTAGTCTACACTATGTTATTGATGCATTCACTATGAAAACTTGGTGGAATTTCTATAATTCTTCCTCGTTATGGGCTATTGACATTTATGAGAGCGAGGTACATCACACACCCTGCTGGTATCGCTTTAGTACGGAAAAACATGATGAAGGCTCAACTCAAGCTTCAAACTTTCCAAGTTCTAGTTAGGAAAGAAGATTGTGAATAAACATGATAGATGATAGGGGATGGTCCTCTACTTCCGGATAGTGGGTTTCAGTTCCTCTTAATACGTTTTTCTCTAATGACATGGGTTGGGATCCTAAGTTCTTGGAGAAAATTTCGAGCCCTTAGGTGAAGTCTAGGGTTCGAGCCATGTAAATTTTCTTGTCTAATAAGCTAGACACATGGATTTGGAAATCTTCTTCGTCTGGTTGTCTTCATTTCAGCATATTATGAGTTTATTAGAAGATATATAGACAAACTTGCACTCATCGCATTTTCTAAATCCATTAAAGGTATGCCATCTATCATTTGCTGTGTTCTTTGGTTACAGAGAAATGCTTTCATTTTTTATTCCAATTTGTGGTCAGTCCGTACCTTAGTAAATAAAGTCATTAGTATTCTCCAAGAATGTTGCTTGGTGGAGAGATTTGTGTCTAATTCCTCCTACAGAAAACCTCATTTCAAACTCTTCTTATTGGAAGATAATATCTCAACTCGAAAGCTTTCAGTATAATCCTTTTCTTGGAACAAGCCGGCTACTGGTTGGTGGAAACTTAACGTTAATGGTTTTTCAATTGAAAATCCTGGAGTTATGGGTTGTGGTGGTGTTCTTCGTGACACTCAAGGCAATCTTATTTTCAGCTTTGCTAAACATCTTGTCAGTGGCTCCAATTTGGAGGTTGAGGCTCTTGGACTGCTACTTGGACTTCAACAATGTGTGGCAGATCATTTTTTGCAAGTTGAGGTGGATGTAGACTCCCAAATTCTGGTTAATATGCTCAATGAAGCACATCTAGATACAGCCAAGACAACTTGCAGATTGGATACTATTTCGAAAGCTAAAAGCTATTCTTTGCAAAGGGAATTTTAAACTTTGTCGAACCTTCCACGAAGCCAATTGCATTTGTCAAACCTTCCACGAAGCCAATTGCATTGCTGATGGGTTAGCTAAGTTAGGGAGTTCGGACCATCTTTTTAATTTTAATTCTTTTAATACTCCTTCATGTATTCGTAGACTTCTTAGTTTGGATCTTAAGGGATTTCCTTATATTCGAACGAAGTACATCAAAGCTAGTTAGGACTGTGACATGTATTTTTTGTTTTGGATGTATTGGTATAGTCCCCCTCCTTGTATTCATTTTTCAATTTATTAATAAAATTTGGGAGTAGCGCCCTTTCCCATCATGGTTCCAGTGGTTTGCTAAAAAAATTTAGTTATGCTTTAAATAGATTTTTAGTTTTTTAAAATCTAGTATTAGTTAAATCTCTTTTAATAAACACTTAAAATATTAATCTAACCAAATGATCAGTAATTACTGACCATTCATTGTGGGTTCCATCCCACTTCAACTTTGTACTATTTGATCCTGTATACTTGCGGTACACTATCTAGTTAGTAGCATGATTTAGGAATTTATAAGTGTAGAACTGGATGTTTGAAGGCATCAAGTTTTTGGCATTGTGGCCAACGATTAGTTTCCAGCAATATCGATGTAATTTAGTTAGAATACTAGATTGAAGACCGCCTGGTTTCTTCTATAGTTATTTAACCTATTTGAAAAATAAAAAAGATTTTAATTTTGTAGTTGTGTTTCTTATTTTGAAAAATGCAAAAAGATTTTAGTTGTGATGGATAGTTTAGACTAGTTAGTAGTCTAAATTTTCCTAATTTTTCTTTTTATTGTTTTTTTGTTTAGTTTATATGCTCCAAGAATATGCAAGGACTTAACTGGAATGATTGTTGCCAATAAAATTATCATTCTTATGGTAATGTAGGTATGACAAATGAGCATGTTTCTTGTTATTATAAGATATTCCTCCTATCCCTTAGATAATCAAATGGGATGGTATACCCAACATATGAAAGCTACCAAGAAAATCCCTATTCGTTTCCTCCATCACAAGGGACTTCATATGAATCAATAGAGTCCCAATTTCTTCAACAACTGACTCAAGAAATTGAAGAGGCAAGACTAATGAAGATGTTGATGAAAATCCAAGAAGACACAACCGAACTCTGGGAAGAACAAGGCAACTCTTTGAAGAACAAATCAAACTCTGAGAAGAACGAGCTAATTTCTTTGCAAAGTGAGCTAATTTAATTGAAACCCGAGCTAAATTCTTTGAGAACCAAAACAAATCCAACAAAAGATTACAAGATCAACTTGCTAAGCTCCAAAAAAAATGGATGGTGAAACCTCAGGGACTCCAACACTCCCAACAAATGAACAAGACAATGGACACTTTGAGCATCAATTTGAAATGGTAGAGTCAAAGAGCATATGCAACCAAGAAGAATCAACAATTTGCTCACCATCTTGTTATCACCATACACGAAGAAGTGTCATAGGAAGCAATTGTTGATAAGGGACTGGTTGAAGAAGAAGAAAAGGAATACATCTTCAAGAAGATTGGTTACTAATGATCTCTTGATCTTGAATTTCCAACAACCAGGATACTCGACATTTGTTTGGAACAACCACTGACATACCCTTTGAATGAGTGCAAGTTTGTCTCGGATATAGCAAAGGAGGTGCCACATGGAGTGTTTGTGGAGAAAGAGCCGGCTCAAGGAGTAGTAGAAGAATGATACATTCTAGATGGGGACAGATAAGTGCCAACTATATATCCAAAGTTCAACAAATCCCTAGGGACTTCGAATGTGCTACTCAATAATGCAATTTCAACAAGGACTATGATATCCATGGAAAACCTCCTTGGTGTTTTGTTGGGGAAGTATTTCTTTCCCTTATCTTTACTATGCTTTATTTTACTTTACTTGCTTTAGTTTAAGAACCCGATGGGTAATAAAAACTTGTGTAGTCTTGAGATTAGTTTTTTTTTTTTTGGGTAAAAATGATTTTTGACATAAAAAAATTTAGTTCTTGATGACAATGTTTATGGAAATATAGAACTTGGTGTGATTTGTGATTTATAAATTCTTTACTTGTTGAAGATAGACTTGGTTTTATTATTTGGTTGTGGAAATACAAGTTGATGTTACACTTTATTTGCGAAGTGTTTGAGCTTAATTTGAGCAATCATGTGAATGTTTGATATGGATTGGGAGTAGTACTTTGTTGTTGAGTGATTTTTTAGACTAATTATGTGTGAAGCTAAGTTTGGGAAAATAAGTTGGGTATTTAGAGAGTAGTCTTTGTGTTATGTTAAACCTCGCTACCCTTATGAGTATTTTTCCTTTTTCTTTGATTATTTGGACCCTATGAAATCCTAATTACCCTTCCTTCATCACGTCATGTTGGTTATAGAAGTTAATTCAATCCTTAAGAAAAATGAGCTTAATTGATTTGCATTTGTATGATAAGCTATTTAAAATGCTCATTGCTTCGTGTTGTTTGGCATTGTTCTAATTGTTGATGAATTCCATGATTAAAAGTGGAACCGATTTGAGTTCAACTTGTGCTTCATTGGTTGTATCCAAATTCACTTGGTTAATATGTTGCTATTTTTTTTATGAGCTTTGTGGCTATCCGTGTATAACTCAAAGTCATTTACATTTGGCTAGTTTTGTGCTTATGCGCTTTCTAGTAGTATTTTTAATTCTTATGATATGGGTGAGTGGTGGGATGAGTTGTACTTATTATAGAATAATGTGAAAAGTGTGGTGGTATATTTTTAAGTGTTGTTTTGACTTTGGGAATAGTTTTCTGTATTGTAAAATTTTGGTTTATGGATTGAAAAAGTTGACTGTGGTCTTAATGATTTTATGGACCAAATTGTAGCATAAAACTTTTAGTATTTACTTGGTTATTTGATTTTTGGTGGAAAATGGATAGTTCACATTGCCAATAATTATTTCAAAGAACACTTATTATCCCCAATTTCAAAAGGAAAGTAATGTGCTAATTGTTTTTTAACAGTTTATTTGAAATGCCTTTTTCTCATTGCTCAAAAGTGCTAATTTTCATCAATTTATTCTTTTGAAAAAATGTTTTAAATGGTTAGAAATGAGTTAGGGCATTTGTATGATAGCATTTTAGAAGTATTATATCTATCTTAAGGATGTTTGGTTCTAGATATGATTTTGGATGCATTTCATTTCCCTTCCTTGGTTTAGGTCGAGTTTACTTAAAAATTTTCAAAATTTTTTTTTCTTTCAGGATCAAGGCGAGTAGAGGAATCGGCATCACAAATGTTATGCCTTCAAAATATACCTTTACAGTAGAAAATAAGGCAAGTAGAGAAATCGACATCACAAATACCGTGCCTTTGAAGCAACCAATAGGATTGTTTTAAAATATGGCAAGTAGTAGGAAAACCTTTGATTTTTCACTTTTGGTGTACCAACGAGTTGGGATGAGATGTTGTGTACAATACCCATGATTAATATCGAAAATAAAAAACTATAAATAGATTAATGCTTCTTTGCACCTCATTTGCATATTAGATAGATTCGTAATGTTCCATCCATTTTCAAGTGGCAATTCAGGAATGTTTGACTAAATTTTGGTCCTTTCGAGTTGAGTAAAACATATTTTGCAAAAAAGTTATTTCCTTTTGTGAAAATATTTTATATTGAGGCAAATGTTGGTGGTTTGAAACTCTTATATGTAATGGAAATAGTTTTCAAGAAAATGCAACATTGGGATGACCATATGAATGCTTCAACGTCATGTGTTATTTGTGATTTTTGGGATGTTGCCAAATAACCAAAAGTATATCTAGATTCCATGATTTATAGTTTGTGAACTTTGTGGTGTCAAGTATGTTATGTCTTGTGTCCTGTATTTTGTGTTTGTTCTTGTGCTAGTGGTTTTTGTTGTTCTTTTTCCTATCTTTATTTTCCTCAGGATGAGCAAAACCTTTTGCTTAGGGAAGTGTAATAATTCTAGGAAACTAGATTTATATGTAACATAAATTCAATGGTTTAGGTATTAGTTTCAAGCATTCTTTGTATTTTAGTGTGTGTTTTTGTCCTTTTTTTCACTTTTATATGTTACTATGTATTCATTCTGTGTTTTAATGCTTATTTAAGAGTTAGTTATAGTTATTAATGCGCATTTTTATGTTATGGTTTCGTAGGAGAAAATGACACTTGATTCGAATGAAGGACGAATATTTTCAAAAAAAAAAAAAAATGAAGTGATTAAGTTGATGCCGTGGAATCAAATCTATTTTCTTCAAAATTTGATTTTCAGTTGATACCGCTGTATGGATTTTTTATATCATAGCCTAAATGCTCTCCAAAGTCAGAAAAATGAAGTTCATGGCTGATTTTACAGCACCAATTCTCCTCAATCCAAGCACCATATATACTCCTTTGAAACCTTATTTGAGGCTAAGCAAACTAAGTAAGAGTAGGCTAGGGTTCTTCCTTTTTTTTCTCCTACTATTAGTGTAGGGTTTTCTTAGATTAGGATTTATTATCATGTAATTTTAATTTCCATGTTGCAGATTGAAGACCATTAATGTACAACCTTTTAATTTTATTTCCTTTGCTTTGTGTCAATTTAATGTAGTTTAGTGTAATTGCTTTCTTTACATGCTTTCTTAGTGTATTGTTAGATAAGTTTATAGGTTTTCTTTAAATGTGCTTTCTTGGTTGTAATTTGTACTTTAGATTAGTTAATTGCTTTCTTAAGATGTTTTCCCAATTACTTTCTTTCTTTAATTGCTTTTTTAAAACTTTTTCTTTTCATTTATTTTTTAAATTATGCACTAGTTGGCCGTGGATTGGGCTAAACTATGTGATCTTTACTTATGTAGGGACAATTCTAGTTGGTAGTCCATCAAGTGGAGGAAAATTAGATAATAATTGTTGTTTTGGGAAGTTAAGTGATTTGGGGTGGCCAACCTTTGAGCTTAATGTGTGGGTTTAAAACTAGATATGTGTAATCCTAGAATGAACAAAATTTTTAGAGTAGGATGAATGCTAGTCGAGCCAAGATGCCGTTAGTTTTAGTTGGATAGTAAAATTCCATGTTGTGGTCTTTGAATTAAATTCAACTACCAGACCAAGGGGTTGGTTTATTTTTGGGAATGAACCTCTAGTTTAACCCATTACTTGGACAACTGATTAGAATGATAACCATGGTAAAGAGAACGTTTCCTAGCCTGATCCACCTTAATTTCCATCCAGTTAGTTACACTTTAAATTTCTTTTTAGTCTTTTTACATCCAGTTTTATTTAACTCTTGTTTTAATCAACTCTTCAAATAGTAATCTAATAAAATAATCGGTAATTACCTTCCAATCCTAGTGGGTTAGACCTTCCTTCCACTTGCAACTATTTGACCTCGTATACTTGCGGTGTACTATCTAGTAAGTAATAGGATTTTGGTGTTTATAAATGTAGAACTAGATGATTTTATGTATCAATTCCATGACTTCACAGTTGTGAACTTGGTGGTGTCAAGTGTGCTATGTTTAGTTTCTTGTGTTTTTATTCCTTTATGTGATAGTCATTTGAAGTGTTTCTTTTCTCTTCATATCTTCATTAAGCAACTGGATAAGTTTTGGGGTGTGATAACAGAAGAAAAATTAGAACTATATACCTGCCACATATATCATGAATATACTAGTTTCTCTAACATTCTTAGTGTTGAAATGTGTATTTTTATATCTTTCTACTTTAGTGTATTAGAATGTGTTAGTATGTATTTAGTAAGTGTTTTAGTACTTTATTGGGTTGTTATTATCATAACTATTATATTCTTGTGTTTAGAGTTTTTATTGTGTCTATGACCTAATTCTTGGGATTAGGGTTCTAATCATTTTTGTCAAATTTTGTTTTTTGGTTACTTCAAGTGTTTAGGAGTTATTTTAAGTGTTTATTATAGTTATTAATGTGCTCATATGTGTTAGGGTCGCATAAAAAAAGTGGCGCATCAATCGGAAGTGGGATGAAGATTTTTAGTGTAAAACAGTAAAGTGGTGCTGGAGGATATTCCATACTATAATATTGATTTTTATACTTACAAAATCCATACCATGGTCAAAGTTTTCTAAGGGGTAAAATGGCCCAAATCGACCCAAAAAACGGCTGAAACTTCTTCCCCAACCTTAAAACCATGAATAGCACACTTAAACCAATTTTTGTCATAGTGGTGTGTTATTAGGTGTAGTTTAGAGTTTTCTCTTTCATGAGGAAGAATTTTCTAGCTTAGGTTTCATTTTCTACACCTAATTGCATTAGTTTGTTTTAATTTCCTTGTTGAACATTGAAGCTTTTCAGTTGTAAGATCTTTATTTATGTTCAAATTATTTTAGTTAATCTTTAATTTTATGTTTCATTAGTTTAGTTAGCTTAATTTTTTCACATTAAATTGATTTCTTTACTTTCTTTCTTAGATTAATTGGTATATTAGTTTATGGGCTTTCTTTAAATATGCATTCTTAGCGTATAAATTTGTAGTTTCAGAATATTAATTGCTTTATTAAAATGTCTTATTTTTACATACTTTTCTTATGTGCTTTCTTAAAAATGCTTTATTTAGTGATAATGTTTACTTTAATGCATTTTTGTAAAAAAAAGAAAAAGTTTACTTTAATGCATTAGTTAGCCTCGGGTTAAGGTTTACTGATGCTTGTTTCCAATGGGTATTAATTGATTGTTGGGTTGAATGCTGAAAGTGGTCTAAAAATTAAGTTTTAAATTGGTGTTTTGGGTGCTAAGTGAGGAGGGTGTCCAACCTTTGAACTTGTTTCATGGGTTAAAAACTAAATACAGCAGTTACGTGTTACTCCTAGACCAAACCTTTACTATAGGACGAATGGTAGTTAGGCCAAAATGCCATTTTTGTTAGTTGGTTCATATAACTCCATTTTGAGAGATAGACTCAGAAGCATGAGTCAGGCCAAGGGATTGATTTATACTTGGGAATGAGCACCTAATTAGACTCATTGTACTGTATTTAACCCGATCAATTGATTAAATCCCATAAATTCGATAATCAAACTTTAACTTGTTTTTAAATTGCTTTTCTAGTTTTTAAATTGGATTTTTGTCTTATTAAATCTAGTCTTAGTTGAATATTCTTTTAAGCAACTCTTTAAATAGTAAGACAACCAAATTATCGATAATTACCGACTAATCCATGTGGGTTTGATCCCTACTTCCACTTGCTATTATTTGAACCCTGATAACTTTAGAAAACTAGAGTTATAAGTACCCTAAATTTGAGTGTTTTGCCCCTAATTTCGAACATTCTTAGTGATTTAGTGTGTGTTTTTGTCTTTTTTAATTTTATGTGTTAAAATGTGTTAGTTTGTGTTAATTTTGTGTTTTTATGTTGTTTTAGTGTTTTTATTGTAATTAATTGTGTACTTATTTGTAGTGTTTAATCAAAGAAAACAGCACAACAATTGGATGAGAAATGAACTAAATCAAGCCATAGTTGGATGATGAAGCCAAGCCAAATTTGAAGAAAAGACATCCATAACCGCGGTGTCAAAGGGGGTTCTGACCAAGTAATTGATAACCGCGGTCATGAAAACAAAGAAGGAAAATTGGTCACTGCAGTAACAAACCAAAGTCGGTCACTGTAGTTCAAGCACGGTCCGAAAATTATGAAGGGCAAAAAGGTCCAGATCAGGCCAAATTATTGCTGCAGCTATTTCCTCAAACCCTTGCACTATAAATAAACCCTTTAAGCCTCTTTGAAGGCTAGGTAGAGTAGAAGTAGATATAGTTAGGGTATGTTAGTAGATGTAGTTGTAGGCTAGGTTATTTCTTACTTTTCCTCCCTATTTGGAAAGAATTTTCTTAGTTTAGATGTAGTATACTATAGTGTAGTGCATATGTGGTTTCTAATTTCTTAGTTAAAGAGTTGAAGATTACTAGTGCAAGACCTCTCTCATTTATGTTTAATTTCATTTTCTTTGTATTAAATTAATGTAATTTAGTTTAAATACTAAGTTCCTTTATTTGTTTTCTTAGATTAAATAGTAGAATAGTTTGTTGCCTTCTTTAAATATGCTTTCTTAGTAGTAATTTGTAGTTAGTAGATTTAAATACCATCTTTAAATGCTCTCTTCTTACATGCTTTCTTTAACTACTTTCTTTAAAATGCTTCCTTTAGTGTTATTGTTTATTTTTACACACTAATTAGTGTGGGTTAAGGTGTTTGACGATGCCAATTTCATAGATTGATTGGTAGATTGGATAGAGAAATGGTAGATCATACACATCTAAGATAAATGGTTTGTAAATGGTGAATCCCACTACCGATTGATGCGCCACTTTATGACATAACCCTAACTCATATGATCTAACATTAATAACTGTCTCTTATACACATCTAGATGTGTTAAGAGACACAGGTTTATTATATTCATTAGAACGGTTAGTAGTCAGGCCAAGGTGATAGCTTTTCTAGTTGATTTTTAGAACTCCATGAATATATTAGACTAGGATCATGAGCCATGCCAATGGATAGATTCATAGTTGGGAGTGAATCTCTAATTAGACCCATTGAGCTATTTAATCCAACCAATTGACCAAACCCCGGGAATTGGCTAATCAAATCCTAACCCATTATAAATTGAATTCTTAGTTTTTTAGCTTAGTAGTATTAAAATCTTTTCTTACATCAATTTGCTTCAAATAGTAATTTAACCAAATAATCAGTAATTACTGATAGTCCTTGTGGGTACGATTCCTACTTCCTTTTGCTACTAGTTGACAACTATATACTTATGGGATGACATCTAGTTAGTAGTGTTATTTAGGAGTTTATAAATAATACAACTAGGTTTTTGCACACCATCCTTATATACTTCTTGTGCACCATCTAGTTAATAGTATAATTTAGGTGTTTATAAATGATAAACTAGATGTTAGTCACATCAAGTTTTTGGGGACGTTGCTGGAGATAGCCTTATTTATGGCAACATTAGGTTCTTAGGGATAGTGCTAATTTAGACTTTTATTTGTTTTAGTTACTTAACTTATTTAATGTTTAGTAGAATTAAGTGAATTCTTATAAATACTCAACTATTGTGTTTAGTTTATTGCTTTTGATATTTGATTTGTTCTTGGTAGTTATTTTGTAATGTATGCTGCTTGAAATTGAGGTCCTACTATCTCTTGATTTGGAACTTCAAAAGACACCAAGGAGAATTAAGAGACAGAGAAAATACTAAATATGAAGGGAGAAGAGGAAATTACAATGGCACAATAATAACAATAAAAAGATGGACAATGAGAACCATAGGAGTAATGATAATGAAGAGGGCTTTGGTAGCAATAGTATAGGTGCAAACGGAAATGGGGTACATTGTTTGAATGACAATGACAGACCTTGATGAGACTATACTTTGCTGATATTTTAAGATGCAAACTCAAGCATGGCAAAAATTCCCATTCAAACGAACAATTTTGAGATTAAGTCGGCACGTATACAAATACTGCAAGTTCATGCTATGTTTGCAGTGGTCCAAATGAAGATCCCTACACATGACTTGATGAATTTAGATACTTTCAAGTTTAATGGAGTACATCCAGATTATGTTACAATGATGGCATTACCATTTTTATTAAGGGATAGAGCTAAAACTTCGTTGATAAAACTATGACCAAGGGACATTTACAACTTAGAATGGATTGGCACAAGAATTCTTAGCAAAGAACTTTCTTCCTTCATGGACGATTTGGCTTAGGAATTAAATTACGTCATTTAGACAAGACGCCGAGGAAGGAATTGGAGATGCATGGGAAAGATACAAGGAATTGGTTAGAAGATGCCTGCATCATTGCATACCTCTTTGATTCATGTTCAAATGTTCTACAATGGTTTATACCAGGAGACCAAGTCAATTGTGGAGCCTCGACCAGTGGATCACTTTTCTTAAGATACCTGAGATTGACAATATTTGCTCAACACCATGATATCTAATTACTACCAACATGAACTGGTTGCTCGTCCACCACAACATCAACAACCTTCAAATTAACCTTAAGACCCAAAGAGCAATTCTTCAATTAGATCATTAAAAAATTATATTGGCCCAAAAGTAGACTCACGACGAACATGTTGGCTAATCTCACCAAGGCATTGGAAAAAATAGGAAAGGTGAATTCCATATCAATATAATCACTCCTTCGTGATTTTTGCTTGGAGAAGCACAACATGAAATTGCATAAGTAAGGGATCATCAATTTCAACTCTTTAAAAGTAATTAATTTATTTGGGGAACCAAACACGTCAATTATACCCCATCTAATGTGTATATGGGAGCACCAACAACATATCTTGGTGGAATCACCCTAACTTCTCACGGGGTGGTCAATCATCTCAAAGTCACATCAAACAAACTTCCAAAACCAAGATCCTCATCTAGACCATACCAAACACCTCACCAAGGAACTTTTGAATCCAACGTTTAGAATTCCCAACCAAGTACTTATCAATCTCAACAACCCCATAATCAACAACCTTTGATAAGTAGTTCACTTCCTCAACGGGATGAAAATGATTTATATGCTCAACTAGTTGAAACTAGAAGGGAGCGTGATGCATTGAGAAGACAAGGTGAAGCGGTAGAAAGGGAAAGCGAAAGGGCTAGAAGAGAGAGTGAAGAATTTAGAAACTCTTTGAGGAATTTGCAAGAAATCAAGGTTCTTCCAATAGAAACTTGGAGACACAATTGGGGCAAATGGCTAAAGTTGTATAAGAGACCGGCTCTTAACAATTACAAGGAAGAGGTCCAAATCCCAAGAGCTATTTCCAAGAGATGACAACATGAACATGCTCAATCCATCATTCTTAGGAGTGGCAAAAATTTGGTTGAAAATGTTAAGAATTGTGTAACTTAGGTTGAAAAGAAAGGTCAGGTTGGAGTTAATGAAGAGGAAACTCGTGACAATGAGGATGGAAAGTCTTCAAAGGGAAAAGGCTAAATGCTTGATGAGCCTAACAAGTCCTCAGTTTCTACAAAGTGAATCATGAAAATAACCGTCCCGTTGTATTACAACCTTCCGTCCACTGTCTCTTATTTCATCTGTCTCTGTATACACAGACTAGATGTGTATAAGAGACAGGTGACATGTCAATTGGAGCCTGTGACATAAAGGGTATTCACTTTGAAAGATCTGTGTATGATTTGGGTGCTTTGATCAATCGTATGTCTTACATAGTGTACAAGAACCTTAATGGGAGAGACTTGAACCCACAAGTGTGTCATTGCAATTAGCCAACCAAAGTATCAAATTTCCAAGGGGGATCATAGAAGATGTGATAATCAAAGTTGAAAAGCTCTATCTTTCGGTGGACTTCATAGTGTCAGACATTGGAAAGAGACAACGAAATGCCCAACATTATGGGAAGGTCATTCATGGCTACCAAACATGCTCTCGTAGACATTGAAGAGGGAAAGTTAGAATTTAGGGTATATGATGAAGTTGTCATTTTTAATGTTTTTTATTCCCTTAAACTTCCTTCCCCTATGATGATATGATGCAGATTGTTATGATTGATAAACTTGTCCATGATTTTTGTAGGTCCAATATTGTTGAATCTTCATGGAAAATGAGCTTGTGAACTTCAATGAAGATGTTCAACAAATTAAAGAAAGTTATGAGTGCTCAAAACTTCAAGAGAAGGATTGCTCACATAAAGATGAAGAAGCGGTTAAAGATGACAAAGGTAAAGGGGTTATCGAAAAAACGAACCCCCCAAGGTTGAACTAAAACTTCTCCCTTCATATTTATATTATGTATTTGTTGGTGATGAGGAGATTTTTCCTGTAATTATGAATGCACATCTGTCTTGTAAGAGATAACTTAAACTTATTGATGTCGCTTAAGAAACACTATAATGCCACTGGTTGGAGTATTAGTGACATAAAAGGCATTAGTTCCACCATTAGTGTGCATAAGATTTTGCTAATGAAAGGCATAAGCTAACTAGGCAACCTAAAAAGAGATTAAGCCCCACATTAAAAGAGGTTGTGAGGAAAGAAACTATTAAACAACTAGAAGCCGGTATTAATTTACCCAATAAGTGACAGTAAGTGGATAATCCCAACCCAAGTTATTCCAAAGAGAGGTTTTATTGCAGTTCTTCGTGACCATAATGAATTACTTCCATCTATGTTGGTGACGGGATGGCAAGTAAGCATTGATTTTAGAAAATTGAATGAGGCTACCCGAAAGGACCATTTTTTGTTACTTTCCATTGGCTAAATATTAGAAAGGTTTTCGGGCTTCGCTTATTATTGTTTTCTTGACCGATATTCTGGGTATTTTCATTTTGTGATAACAATGAAGGATCAAGAGAAACAACATTTACATGCCCTTATGTTCAACCGTTGCATATTGGAGAATGCTTTTCGGTTTGTGTGATACTCCAAGCACATTTTAAAAATACATGTTTCCCATTTTCCATGACATGATAGAAAAATGCATTGAGGTTTTCATGAATGATTTACTATTATTTGGTACTTCATTTGATGATTGTTTGTTAAATTTGGCAAAATGTGTTCAGTCATTGTGAAGAAACTAATTTGGTTCTTAATTGGAAGAAATGTAATTTTATGGTCCAAGAGGGCATAGTTTTGGATCATAAAGTTTCATCAAAGGGGATTGAAGTAGATAGAGCAAAGGACTATTCTTGCGGGTTTGAACTACCTTCACTTACTAATGTTAGGGGTAAGGAGTTTTCTTGATCATACAGGTTTTTACCATAGATTCAATAAAAAACTTTAGGGTGATTCCAGCTGTTGTAGCCCCAAATTGAAAGACAGGGTAACAATCATCATCAAAGTTGAATATGCAATCCTTCAAACAACAAAATCAAAGTTGAATATTACCGTACCAATTTTCAATGCCCCAAATTGGTCACTCCTTTTTGAATTGATGTTTGATGTTAGTGATTATGCCATTGGAGAGGTTCTTTGTCAAAAGATCAAAAAAGCTTCACATGTTATAAACTACACAAGTAGGACTCTCAAGTGAATTACTCAACTATTGAGAAAGAGTTCCTTGCTATAGTGTTTGCCTTTGATAAATTTTGGTCTTACTTGATAGGTTCAAAAGCTATTGTCCATACTGCTTAATCCTCTTTAAAGTATTAATTTTCTAAGCAAGCAGAAAAGCCAAGATTGCTAGGATGGATCCTTCTCTTGCAAGAACTTGATTAGGAGGTAAAGGACAAGACTAGGAATGAGAATGTTGTTGTGGATCATCTGTCAAGAATCAAAGAGGATAGATTTGTTGTTCAAGAAATGACACCAATCCAAGAAGAATTCCTGGTGAAAAAATTTCTTGTAGTAAAAAACAACCAACATTGGTATGTTGATTGCGAGAATTTTCTTGCGACTAGGATGGTTCCTTCGACTGTCAACCTCAATCAAAGATGGAAGTTCTTTGGTTAGACTAAAGCATTATTATTGGATGAATCGTACCTCTTCCGGTAATTTAAAGATCAAATACTTAGGAGTTGGTTTTGGAGAAAGACGTTGGGGATATCTTGGCACATTGTTATTCATCTCTCATAGGTGGCCATCATGAAGCCCAAATGACCATCACAAAGGTGCTGCAAAGTGTTTTTTATTGGTTCGAGATCTCTTAAGGGACTCAAGGAATTTTGTACTACATTGGGATGAATGCCAACGAGTCAGAAATATCACAAGATGCCACGAAATGTCACTTAATGGAATCCTAGAGTTTGAAGTCTTTGACGCTTAGGGAATTGATTTCATAGGTTCATTGTCAAGCTCGTTCTATAATAAGTACATCTCAGCCGCCGTAGACTATGAGTCAAAATAGGTAGAGGCAATTGTCTAACTAACCAATGAGGCTAGGATGGACACTAAATTCTTAAGAGACAGCCCTACTACTATACTTAGGATTGTCTCTTTCAATTATAAGTGATGGAGGATCTCATGTTTAAGAATGCCCAATTTAAGTTTGATTAGCCAAGTATGGGATCAAACTTAAACACATCTGGCCATATCAGGTTCTCAATCTTTAGTCTCAAATGGACATCTCCAATTGAGAGTTGATAATGGATCTTGGAGATACACATGGAAAAATCAAGTTTAAGAATTATAATTTAACAATTTTTCACTATCTTCGAGGCAATTGGGCATTAAATCTCCAATTGACATGTCACCATAGACTGAGATGTATGGGAAAGCTTGTCACCATCTCCAGATCTTTCTTAAATGACATAAACAAGTTGTGAATGACCTTTTGTCATAGGTTTGCAACTATATTTTAGCTCTATCCCTTAATGAAAATGGTATTGCCATCATTCTAACAAAATTTGAATATACTCCATTAAATTTAAAAGTAACTAATACCTCTTCTAAATTTATCAAGTGTGTGACAAAAGATAGGGATCTTTATTTGGACCACCCTAAATATAGCATAAGCTGGCAACCTTTGCATACGAGCTGGTTTAATCTCAAAATTATTCGTTTGGGAATTCTTGCTATGCTTGAGTTTGTACCTTCAAATATCAACAATGCTTAGTCCCTCAAAGATCTATCATTGCCATTCAGACCGTGTCCCCTATTTTTGTTTCCACCTATGTCATTGTAACCGAAACTCTCATCATATCATTATTCCTAAGGTTTTCATCGTCCACCCTTCTATTGTTATTATCGTTTGCCATTGTAACATCTGTTCTTATGTGGTCTTTTCTTGTTCTGGAGACTCTTTAGTATCTTTTATGTTCCAAATCAAGACATAGTAGGACCTCTTTTTCAAGAACCATAGACTACAAAATAACAACCAAGAACAAGTCAAATATCAAAAGCAATAAACTAAACACAAAAGTTGAGTATTGATAAGATTTCACTTAATACTACTAAACAATAATTAAATAACTAGATAAACAAAGAAAAGTCAAAATTAGCACTATCTAAGCACCTAATGTTGCAATAAATAAGGCCATCACCAACAACGGTGTCAAAAACTTGATGCAAGTAACATCTAGTTCTACATTTATGAACACTTAAATCTTACTACTAACTAGATGGTGCATAACAAGTATACAGGGTAAAATAATAGTAAGTGGAAGTAGGGATCGAACCCGCAAGAATTGGTCGGTGATTAATGATTATTTGGTTGAATTAATATTTGAACAGCTGCATGAAAGAAGATTCAAGTAAGACTAAATTTAAAAAGATTAAAATGCAATTTAAAGACTAGAAAAGTAATTTAAAACGGTTTAGGGTTCGATTATCCAATTCTCAGAGTTGAATAAAATGAATGCACACAAGTAGTTCAATGAGTCTAATTAGGACTCACTGCCAATTATGTATCAATCCGTTGCACCGGGAATGATTCTAAGTCAATGTCTCAACATGGACTTATCCGAACCAACTAAGAAAAATGACATCTTGACCTGACTACCACTCGATCGTCCTAGTCTAGTAAAGGTTGCTAGGAGTAACATGACAAAAGTTTTGTATCTAGTGTTAAACCTACAAAAAAAGTTCAAAGGTTGACCGCCCTCATCGCTTAGCTCTCAAAACACGAATTACTAGCTAATTTTACACCACTTCCACCTTTCAACTAACTAAGCAATCAATGCCTATGGGACATTGGCATCATCAAACCTTAACCCATGGCTAACTAATGCATTAATGCAAATATTATCACTAAAGAAATTATTTTCAAGAAATTACTTAAGAAATCATGTAAAAATAAAGAATTTTAATAAAGCAATTAAATATTCTAGGCTACAAATTTGTCACTAAGAAAGTATATTAAAAAAAAAATCCATAAACTAATCTACCAATTAAACTAAGAAAGAAAGTAAAGAAAATATTTAATGTGAAGCAATTAAACTAACTAAACTAAGGTAACATGACATTAAAGATTAACTAAACTAGTTTCAATATAAATAAAGCACTTACAACTAAAAAGTTTCAATTTTCAACAAACAAATTAAACTAAACTAATGGAAGACACGAAAATGAAACCTAAGCTAAAAAGTTTCTCCCTATGTGGGGAGGAGAAAATTATAAACTATACCTAGTAACACACCGCTAACTATAAGAAAATAGGTCTAAATGTGTATATCTATAGTAGTAGGGTTGTGAAAGAAGTTTCAACCACTTTTGGGCTCGATTTGGACCATTTTAACCCTCCGAAAACTCGAACCATAATATAGACTTTTAAGCATAAACTCCATACAAGGGATACAATTTGCTCTAACACCAACTTGCTATTTTGTGCCTAAAATATTATGTAGCGAACCCTAACTCACAATGGAATTAGATTAAAGGCATGCATAAACTCTAAAGACTTGAATATGCTAAAATATGATAATTAACATCTAAATAAGTAATAAAATATTTAATAAACACATACTAACACATTCTAATATATAAAAGGAAAAATATACAAAAACACACATTTAGACACTAGAAATGCTCGAAGATAGTACCAAAATCGATAAATTTAATGTACATATAAGTCCAATTTTCTAGAATTATTAAACAAATATAATCATAACATAGGATCTTTGGAACCCTTGTTGTTAGTAAATATTTTCTCAATCTTCGCCCTAATTATTGAAAATTGTTCTATTTATAGTTCTTGAACTCGGTGTGGCGCAACTATCTGACCGATAAATCTGGCGAATCAACTGTTGGACCGAACTGTGTTGCCAATTGGAGGATAAGTAAGTAATACGTTAAATAATATAACAACCTGCCAGTTTAACTGATAAATTCAAGAACTGACGATTTCAATCGAGATGTCGACACATCTAGAATTTTAGAGAAAAATACGTGCAAACCAATCCACTAAGATGTGAACATTTGCTTTCTTTGCCACGCACCAACTTATGTTATGAGGACGTTTGCACTATTAAGCCACAACAATTTTTGTTCCATTGAGTCCTTTAAATAATTTTATTGAATCTCAAAATTCTAAAAAAAATTTATCTCCCTTCAAATACTATTTTTTAATATTCCATCCAAATTATTTTTGAAGTATTTTTAATAATTATGTTATTCCTCATACTCTATTCTATAAATTAAGAAATGCATTAGCCGAAAGAATTTTAATGCAATTCATTCTCAACATAAAAGTGTGTGTCAATAACAATTTTCAGATAGAATTTTGTAAATGAAATTGAGTGTGTTAAATTCATTGTAAATTTTTAAACGAAAATTTTATTAATTTTTTACCACATATCTTATATTGAAATTATGACATGATATATATTTAATAAATTAATCTACTTAGATGGAACATGTATCTTATCCTTATATATTAATATATATCTTACAAGATACAGGATACAAGAGCTTAAAGTTGATTATTGCAACTTATTATGTTAAAGTTCTAATATATATTAATTATTTTAGAATTTATTTACAATTGTTGATGCTAAAATTTGTCGTGCGCTCATGTGAGATATTGTCCGCTTTGACCGGAACCTCACGGTTTTGCCCTTGAAAAGGCGCCTCACATGGGAGTGGTGGCCCCCTAACTTATAAGTTAGATTATCTCTTAACAATCAACCAATGTGTATAATCTTTGGCCCTCCACTTGTACATCACCTTAAGTTAGGGGACTATCTGTAAAACAGTAGTAACAAGTCTTGTGTACAATCCGAGAGTCCCGTAGATGGCGCCATCACGACAAGCTTCCCAGTTAAGGAGTCTTGTGTACAGTCCGAGAGTCCCGTAGATGGCACCATTATGTTGATGCTAGGCTTTCCAGTTAAGGAGTCTTGTGTACAGTCCAAGAGTCCCGTAGATGGCACCATTATGTTGATGCTAGAATTTGTTAGACCGCAGTACGCTCATCTGAGGTATTGTCCGCTTTGGTCGGAGCATCACAGTTTTGCCCTTGAAAAGACACCTCACATGGGAGGGGTGGCCCCAACTTTATAAGCTGGACTCTTTCTTAGCTATCAATCAATGTGGGATCTTTGGCCCCTCTACTTTACATCACCAACAATTAATTAAAAATTTGAGATAATATTTTGAGGTTTTCTGAGTATAACTTTGTTTTCAAAAAATGTTCCCAAAATAACACACTTTTAAATTTTACAGCCTCAACTAATGGTAGCATCTACATACTCTTGGACCTGTCTCTTATACACATCTAGATGTGTATAAGAGACAGACATGTCAAATACTTGGGTTCGGCGTTATCAGTTATGGGAAAAAAATTTGAATACTTAGATAGACCGAAGGTCTTTGACCTGTCACTGATAGATCATGTGGTCAGAATTAAATCTTAAAGAATATTGCTTACATCAGCTGATGTTATAGATTCTCTGAGATTTAATCCACACCACAAGACCAGTTCTACAAGTGGGGCCAAAAACTGGGTCTAGGTAAGTCTTTGCCATTAAAAAATTCGGGTTTATAGTTTTCACTCTTTCCCGTGCTTATTGTTCCTCTTTTCTTGGCATCAGATTGTTAATTTGTTGAGCTCAACTAATTAATGAATTGCAAAATATTATCTGACGAAGCTAGATTTAGAATTCTAGGTAGAGAGAGAAAGTAGAAAAGTTGAGAAGAATTTGTGATTGGTATTACTGTGAAAAGATTGGTACATTGTGTGACTCTTTTCTTGGTACCCAAGTCCCTTATTTATAGATGTACATGAGGAGGCGTGAGGTTACCATTCTACTAGCTCAACTGGGGCTAAATTACATAACTACCTTTAATGAGATTGCTACGTAAGCACTTCTAGAACAATCTAGGGGGAGTGCCAAGTGTCACTAATCAGCTTCATCAATAGTCCCTCGGCTCGGTGCGTATTCTCGAGGTAAAGGCCGAGTTTTCGGAGGGCCCACACTTCCCATGCATGCCTGTGACACTTCCCTCATTATAAGAGACAGGTGCAGCCTGTCTCTTGGAGCACATCTAGATGTGGTTGTCTTACCGATCCGAGGCTAAGGTAACCCGTGGGCCCCTTCTAGACATGGCTGTAGAGACAGCATCAAAAAGCTGTCTCTTATACACATCTAGATGCCACAAATTAAGACAGCCCCCGTACAGATCTCTTATATGCCTCTTTTTTCCCGCGTATAAGCCTCATTTTTTCAAAAATGCCTCGTTTATTTCAACACTTAATGGTTTTCTCTCTGAATTCCTAGAATACTCTAGAAGGTCCTTCCCCTACTTGTACCCCCATTTCCCCCAAATCTTTCTCTTTCCCTTTCCCTTACTCACTTTTACTTTCTTCCTTCATCTTTTCCTTCACTCTTCACTCCCTTTGCTCTTTGACTCTCCCTGTCATTCACATCCTCTCCTTTCCTCACTATCGTCCTCCTGTCACCCTTGCATCCGATTTGCCCAGTTGCCGACCGCCATTCACCATCCCTGCCGGATACCACAAGAAATCCTCCAAGATCTCTGCTTCCCCCAAACCTCACTCGCCCTTCAAATAGAAGATCATAGCCGGTACGTTCACTCCCTCCTCTCTCATTAGCACGCCGGTCCCTCCTTCCCCAGCAGACGCCACTAATAGGCTACTGAACCCTTCAGAAGAGGCTCTCCTGGTAGCAGTCCCCCTAAACTTTCCCCCCGAACCTGTCCTTGCCGAACTTCCACAGAATGATCACCTTAACCTTTTAATATTAGATATATCAAACACCCTTGACCCTGAGGATATCAAAATACTTAGGGATAGGTCTGAGCTTCCCTAAGAACGTGCACCCGAAACTCCCTAAACTGTTAAGTAACTAGGAGGAGGTAGGTGGCAGGTTACAGAGCACTTGAGGTAGAGACAATATATACGATAACACCAAAGGAAGAAGAATCTGCAATAAGCCGAAGAGCGTTAGTATATCCCAATTAACCCCAAACGCTCTTCGGCTTATTGCCAGCTAGGATTCTTCTTCCTTTGTAAATTATACGACATCCTCCTATCCTTAGATACCTTTAGGATGATGTTGAAGCTATCCCCTGTGAAGGGATTCTTTTACAATTCCCCCCGAACCGCAGGCAAACAGCTCACTACGGGCAACCCTTCATCCATCCACGACTGGAAAAAGTCATTTTTCTTTGTCCGCTACCTTGACCCTCCAATGCCCCGAGGCCCTTGGAACCTCATAAAAGAAAACCTTAAGACCAAAAATGCCTCTCCCCCAGACTCCATATAAGCCAAGAGGCTCATTGAGTCCAACCTTAGAATAAATTTTAACAAGCAGCCCGCCATTCTGTCCAACAACATTCTAGTCTGGGCCGGGCTGTTCCCTGCCCATAATGTCCCACCAAGCTACGACCCTCATAAAGGTCATCACATTTTTTTTTTAAGTCGCTTCGTCGTAATACTGACCTCTTGCCTTTTTGCAGAGCTCGGAGCTTTTCTAAGATGGCTAGTATCTACTGCACCCGCTACAGTGAGGGCTCTTCCGGCAAGCTCTCATCATCAACTGCCAGCAAATCCTTATCCGCCACCACCAACGCGCCCTCAGGGAGTGCTAGGGCTACCGCATTAGCTTCAGTACCCCTAGACCTAACCGAGGTCGGAAGAACCTCAGAGAGTTTGGGTGCTGAGAACCCGGTCACATTGGTTCCAAGTTTGGTTGTTCACCCCGAGCCTGAGCCAGTTCAGATTACCAGGAAGAGGTCTAGGGAGACTACTAGCCTCAAGGAAGGTTCCTCCTCAGTAATGGTCCTCGCCTCTTCGTCATCACCCTCGAGGGCCTCTGATCCGGTGGCGCTGGTGAGGACTCCCGGGAAGGTTCTGGGAACATCCTCTGTCAAAATAACTCATCACCTCCTATGGTAAGGTCTACCGTGCCTTCTTCCTTTTCGCTTTTTGTTCTTTTTCCAAGTTAAGTGTTAACCTCTTTTTCTTTTCAGGTGATAAAAAATACAGCCCCGAGGAGGAGAGGAAGTCCGCGGGGTCACAACTGATTTTCCATGGGGTCGACTCATCGTTGATTCTCTTCCGGTCCCTCCCACCTCGGGAGTATGGAGTTTCGACCCACCCCGCAGACTCGATATCCTCCTCGAGCACAATTTCTGAGGCGAAGATAGTTGCCTTGCCTCGGAACGTAGCCTACGTAAAGAGGCTTACTCCCCAACTGTCTCTTGAACAGCTTCTAGTCAGTCTGAGACACGTAAGTGTGTCTAGCCCTTCTTGAAATGTCTCTTTTACACTTCATAGATGTGTACACAGCTCTGTTGCAGGCTGAACTATCGGCCCGCCGTTACTGAGCGTGAGACCTCCTTCAATTCTGCTATCAACTCCATGAAGAAGGAGTTGGGTCATGCCCAGTCTGGCGTGGATCAAAAAGTGAAGGAGGCCATTAAGGCCAACGAGATGAAATGCAACATCGAGACGGGCAAGAAGTATGACGAGTGGAAGGTCAAGCTGATCGAAGTGAGAGATAAGCTTCACAGCCGAGCCGAAAAGAAGACCTTGAAGTTGATGTCAGTGATCGAGATAAGAGGATCGCGGACCTAGAGAAGAGGGTCCATCAAGTTCAAGAGGAGGCCTAGATGGCCGAGGCAAAGTTTGCATCACGGGAGATGGAGTTGCGGATCGAGGGAAGAAATTAATTTGTGGCTTCGGATAAGGCAGACGGGATGCTGAAGGAGTTCACCAAGAAGGTCTTCCCAATGGGGTTCACACTGGCATGTGACCACTTGGTGAAGAATCCTGATCTGTACGGGGGGTTACCATATGATGCCTCTATTACCGAGAAGGTAATCCTTCTCTTACAAGCTCAATTCAAGGCCCCAGTCCCGATCCCTGGAGCTCCTGAGGTGACTGCTTTGAATCATGGTGGGCCATCAACCGCAGGTCCCGAAGCCGAGTCTAAACCTGTGAACCAAGCCTCCACCTCCCCAACCGAACCTACCACTTCAGCTCCGCAGACTGACATGATACTTTTGTAATAGTTAGGATCTTTCAATGAAATTCTCGAGTTTTCGACAACCTTGTCTTTTTTTTTTTTTTTTTTACTTCTTTCCTTTACTTGCTTTTCATTTTCTATGCTTCCTGCATACAAGGCAAAAAACTTATGATATAAGGAGATAACAAGCTTATAACAATTAATAATGGCAACATAGAAAATTGTCAAAGTCCCCCTTTCATTTTGAATTTAGGCCTTATTTGGACCCTTCCGGGTTGAGGCAAAAGAACTAAGGTTAGTTCCTCATGTTCGCTTAGCCATTAACTCGAATCGGACCTCTGAGGGTCAAAGAAGTGCTATTTTGTTTGAGGATGGTTATCGAACCTCTCTGAGGGTCGGATCCTTTTGAATTTATTTGAGGCGGGCTGCTAAGCCTCAGAGGTTCAAACTTCCAGTTCGTGCTGAAGCTGGATTTGACTACTAAGGGTTGGAGCACTCGATTTTGCTTTCTTGTTGAACTTGAACCGAACCTCTGAGGGTTGGAGCAGCTCGATTTTGTTTTTTGTTGAGGTATGCAAAAAGGCAAGAGCTCAGTATTACGGGATGGCTACTAACGTAGTGAGCCCTTGAGGGGGGACTACTAGGTCTCAACCCTCAATGTTTGCATTTTATGTTGAACTTGAACCGAACCTCTGAGCGTTGGAGCAGCTCGATTTTGTCTTCTGTTGAGCTAGTACCGGACCTCTAAGGGTCGGAACTGCTCAAAATTTATTTGAGAGGGGGCTACTAAGCCTCAGCCCTCAAACTTCTGAGTCATTTTCATGTTGAACTGGATCCGGACCTCTAAGGGTTGGAGCAGCTCGAATGCGATTGACGTGGTTTTTTGATGAAATAACTTCTTTCTTTTGAGAAAGGACTTTTATTACATTCCTTGGTAATATTTCTTCAAATTTACAATGTTCCACATTCTGGGAACAGGGTCCCGTTTTATGTCAACTAACTTATAGTAGACCGAAGTGTGAGCTTCTATTACACGATAGGGGCCCTCCCAGTTTGGGTCCAACTTCCTAGTCCCTTCTACACGGCTTGCTTCATTTTTCCGAAGCACCAAGTCTCCGGGTCGCAGGTACCGATGGTTGACCCTGACGTTGTAGTGTTTGGCCATGACCTGCTTGTACTTGGTCTCTCGGATGGATGCATCCAACCTCTTTTCCTCGAGCAGGTCTAAGTTAGCTCGTAGAGCCTCATGCCGTGTGTCCCTCAGGAAATAATCGAGCACAGCGATTACTGAGGCTGTCTCTTATACACATCTAGATGTGTATAGTAAGTCAAGCTGAACGGAGTGTTTTCATTGGCCGTTCGGGATGTGGTCCTGTATGCCCATAGAACACTAGGCAATTCCTCGACCCATGCACCTTTGGCTTGTTCGAGAGTCTTGAGCCCCATCAATGGGGTTCAGTTGCATACTTCGGTCTGTCTGTTCGCTTGCGGATTAGCGACGGATGTGAAGTGCTGCTTGATGCCGAGGTTAGTGCAGAAACTCTTGAAAGGCTCCCCTTCGAATTGTCTTCCATTGTTAGAAATGAGTACAGTGGGGATACCGAACTGGCAAACAATATTTTTCCAAAATAAACTTTGCTATTGCTTGTCCCGAAATTGTGGCCAGGGGCTCATGCTCTATCTACTTGGTGAAGTAGTCAACCGCCACTACCAGGAACTCAAGCTTGCCTACCTCCCAAAGAAGTGGGCCCAATAAGTCTATTCCCCACTGAGCAAAAAGGCATGGGCTCTGCATAGGGACCATGTCCGAACCGGGCCTTCGGGGGATCGGAGCATGTATTTGACATTGATGGCACTCCCGCACCAAGGCGTCGGCTTCTTAGTGCTGTCTCTCGCCCTATAATATGTGTATAACAGGACCTTGCGAGCCAAGCTTCGAGGACCAATGCGACTCTTATATTTCATCTATATGCCCTTGTGCACCTCTCGTAGCACATAGTTAGTTTCGGAAGGCGTGAGATACCTCAACAGGGGGCACAAGTATGCTTTTTTATACAAGATTCCGTCAATAAGAGTATACTTAGCAGCTCTGTATTTTATCCTTCTGGCTTCGATCAGGCCCTCAGGAAGTTTCTCGTCGTTGAGATAACTTATTATGGGCTCCATCCAACCGAAGTCCGGGTGGATATAAGAGATTCTTTCTGAGAAGTCAACAGAACTGCGCTCTCGCACCTCTACAAAAATCTCTTTGGTCAAATATGAGTATACTGTCGAGGCTAGTCTTGACAGAGCATCGGCATGCATGTTTCTTGTTCACCAAGCTGTCTCTTGGCCACCTTTCTAAATCTTTTCTAGTCCAGCTTTTGACCTCGGTCAGGTACCTTTATAAGATTACGCCTCGAGCATCGTAATTTCCTAGGCTTTAATTTATAACTAGCTGAGAATCGGAATGTATCTTTAAGGTTCGGGCTCCCATCTGGTGGGCCATCTACATCCCACATATGAGGGCCTCGTATTCAGCTTCGTTGTTGGTTGCTAAGAATCCGAACCTCATGGCATAAATGAGATAGTCTCCTTCTGGGGATCAGAGTATTATTCCTACGCCGGCTCCGGATTCACACGAAACTCCATCAACATGAAGTTCTCATGTGAGGTCTTCTGCTTGCTGCTCTTTTGTTCGATCAATAACCCTGACAAGATCAACCTTCTCGGTGTCACTGACTTTCGCAATGAAATCTACAAAAGCTCAGACTTTGATTGTCATCCAAGGCTTGAATTCTATGTCAAACTTGAACAGTTCTACAGACCTCTTTAGCATTCTTCCCGAGGCGTCGGGCTTGCTCAATATATTGTTCAAATGAAGGTTAGTCAGAATGATTATCTTGTGGCCATGAAAGTAAAGTCTTAGCTTCCGGGCTGACACAACCAATGACAGGCTGCCTTCTCAATAGGGGTGTAGTTTCTATCCGGACCCTGAAGCACTTTGCTTACGAAATAGATGGGGCATTGTTTGACGTGCTCATCTTGCCTCAATAGAATCGAACTGACTGCCAATTTGGTGATTGAGATGTATAGTTATAGCGGTTCCCCTTTTTGAGGAGAGGCGAGCCACGTCACCCAGGTATTGTTTAAGCTCTTCGAAGGCTTTGTGAGTTTCTTCGGTCCATTGAAAATCCTCGGTCTTCTTTATAAGCCGGAAGAACGGTAAGCCTCTTTTTGTCGATTTAGACAGAAACCGATTCAGGGCTGCCATTCTATCGGTGAGTCTTTGAACTTCCTTGATCGAGGTGGGGGCTTTCATATCGATTATGGCTTGCACCTTTTCAGGGTTCGCCTCAATTCCCTGATGAGAGACAATGAATCCCAAGAATTTTTCTGAGGGGACCCCGAATGTACATTTTTTGGAGTTCAGCCTCATTCGGATCAATCTTAATGTCTCAAATGTTTTCCTGAGATCTTCCAGGGTTTCCTCATAGGTTCGGCTCTTGACTACCATGTCATCAATGTATACCTCCATGTTTTGTCCTATTTGGGACTTGAACGTTTTGTTGACGAGGCGTTGATATGTGGCTCTGACATTTTTGAGTCCGAAGGGCATCGTAGTGTAGCAATACGTGCCTCGGTCAGAAACGAAAGAGGTTTTCTCTTCATCTTCTTTGGCCATGTATATCTGATGATAGCCCTTGAATGCATCTAAAAAGAGCAAATTGTAAAATCCAACAAATAAATCTACTACCATATCAATTTGGGGGTATGGGTAACTATACTTCAGACAGGCTTTATTAAGATCAGTAAAATCTTGGCACATTCGCCAAGATGAATCTTGCTTAGTTACAAGGATTGGATCACAAAGCCAAGTTGGATACAACACTTCTCTAATAATCTTAGTTTAGCCACTAAGAATTTATCCACCTCGGCTTCAATTACTAAACTGCGCTCCGGACCGAAAAGATGCTTCTTCTGCTTGACTGGTTTGTATGTCGGGTCTACTCTGAGTTTGTGCTCGATTATTTCCTGAGGGACACACGGCATGTCTTCGACTGTCTTGGAAAACACGTCCTTGTACTCAGCCAGAAGCAAGTCTCGGATGAAAAACAACGTCAGATTATATTTCCAGAAGCTTTGCTTCAATCGGACTCATGTTCGGACGCATCCTCGGACGTCCGAATGAATATCCTCAGAGAACGGACGCAGCGTCGAATGAAGGGATTAGCAGCGGCCGTCCGAACGGTCCAACGGCTAGTTTGTTCGGATGCACACATGCTGCATCACTATTCCGACGCTTCCAACGACTAGTTTTCTAGTAAACAGAAAATAGCCGTTGAAAAGTTGTTGGAAGCAGATTTTGGGCATCTATAAATACCCCTAAACCTGAATTAAATAAAAAGAGACTTCTACATTGCTATTACAAGTAATACTTGAGCTATTTGGAAGAAATAGTGGGTACAAGTGTTGTAATAGTGTAGGTAGTTTTGTGTAAAGAGTTTAGAAGTGTAAGAGTTCTTCAAGTGTAAGAGTGGAGAGATAACAATTGTGACACAGGGAGGTTGTGAGTGTAAAACTCTTGGCTCAACTAAAGGAAATTAGTGTGAGCAAGAGTGATCCTCATTTGTGTACAAGAGGTTATTGTGTCACCTACTTTGAAGAGACTTCTAGTGGCTAAACTTCAAGTTGAGAACTTGGTAGTTGCCTTGTAAGAACCACTTTGTAGTTGTAAGCTCCAAGCTTGAGAAGTTTGGGAGTTTGGTTTGATTCTTTTAATCTCAATATTCTTATTAGTTCTTTAAACTTAAATTGTTGAATATCTATTGTATTCATTTGTGCTTAAGTTTTTATTTGGTGTATAAAGTTTGAATTTTTATTAAGCATATAAAAAGGTTTATTTTAGATACAACCTAATTCACCTCCTCCTCTTAGGTTGCTCTTTGGGACC
This sequence comes from Cinchona pubescens, assembly GCA_025175665.1. NCBI lineage: Eukaryota > Viridiplantae > Streptophyta > Magnoliopsida > Gentianales > Rubiaceae > Cinchona > Cinchona pubescens. Next base: position 462,011 of record JANKKI010000486.1, read on the forward strand.
AACACGCTCTCTGCGGCCCCAAATTTTCCTCCTCCTCCCTTTGACTTGTTGAAGGCTCTTCCAAAGCCATTCCAAGTGGATGTCTCATCAAAAGTTTGCAGAGAAGACCTTGTCGGCGATGGACATAGTTTGCGACTGGGACCGCAGGGACATCATGTAGCAGGCTCGGGCCTCCTGCGGCTTCCAATTCTTGTGTTCATATCCGTAACCTCACGCATGAATCATGTACATCTATAAATAAGGAGTTTGGGTACCAAGAAAAGGGTCGCACACTGTACCAATCTTTCCACAGTAATAGGAATCACAAATTCTCCGATGACGAAAGGTCATCTCTCTATGTGAATTGAGGGATTCCCGGGGCACAACGGGACATTATCTGTCCCTCAGGCACGATCGAATCACCAGTGAAGCCAACAGTGGGATTCTGAAAGGTTTTATCAATGAGGTATCCATGTGCATTTTCACCCAAACGTCCCAAAAAATGATGTCCGCTGAGCTTCTGCTGTCGACGAACACAAGGTGCATTTCATAGCTGGCCACATTTACATGAATTACCACAGGGTCATTATGTGGCATTCGGCTAGGAACGGGATCCTCGAAAGTGTATCCGAGACTCATGAATGGCTTTAATCGCTTTTCCCGATCTTCGCCCGAAGGAATGTTCCATCAGGCGAATTGAGGCTGTCTCTTATTGGAGTCTCCGGTCGCTAGTCCCCCGGCTATTGTGTTTATCACCCCGGCCACACGAATCTGCTCGTCTTGGTTTTTCGGGGGATTGTTTCTGTTTTGGCTGCCTCAGTTTTACTGATGAGGTAGTCGAGCCTGCGCCGGATTTACTCTGTTGGCGTAGTTTCTTTGGAACTCTGCAGCGGTTCGGCTGTTGAACTGTTGCAGGTGTCCTTCTTGAATGACTCTCTCAATTTCAACCTTCAGGTAATTGCTGGCCTCGGTATCATGGCCATGTTGGCCATGAAAACACATCAATACTTTGACCTGTCTCTTTGGTTCGGAGCTGACACTATTGGATGGGGTGGCTCTAGTTTGACATTAGAACCCCAAATGTTGTACTTGCAACAAAATTTCCCTTCTTAATGTGTTGAGTGGTGTGAAGTTAGCGTCCGAGTGGCTCCTTGTCTAGATTCTGCTTGAGATGTTATTGTCTTGTTAGACCACCCGATTCGCCAAGATACTTTCTAAATCTTATAAGCTTAGGCTATTATAATCTTTGGATTTTTAGAGGATGAGGGATCTGCCGGATTCCGAATATTAAATCTTTTCTATTGTGTGTCATAAAGTTCTCTTTTCGTCTTGTTTGACTCATTGCCCCTATGAAGTCCTATGCTCTCTCCAGGAGCTCGGGGTAGGAGCTCGGCATCTTTTTCGCCAGGTCGGCGTTGAATCTCCCAGGTCGGATGACGCTACAGAAAGTAGCGACCAAAATTCTTTCATCTACATTTTTAATTTGGACCCCTTCATCATTGAAGCGGTCCACAAATTTGTTGAACGATTCGTCGGACCTCTGTCGAATGTTCAAGGTGCAACGTGTCCTTCATGCAGTATTGATTTGGTTTCGGAAGTGGCAGAGGAAGGACTTCGCCAGGTCATTGAAAGTGGCGAATGAGTTCGTCAGCAGCTATTGGAACAACTTTTGAGCCAGACCTCGAAGGGTGGTGGCAAATAATTTGCAACGGGTGGCGTCACTATAGCCATAAAGGCTTGTGACCGCTACCACGTGCTGAAGATGATCAGACGGATCACAATCTCCTTTGTAGCGGACGAGATTCGATAACTTGAATTGCATCAGGAGTGGTTTGATCTTGATAGAGATTGTGAATGGATTTCTATCAATTTCTGCCGGAGCAAAAATATTCAGAACTAAATTGCTTTTCTTCAAAATCTCTTGAATTTTGTTTTCGAGGCTCTACTCCTCGAGCTGTTTTAAAACAGTCGGGGAGGGTCCTCTTGAGTCAGAATTTTTTGAGCAATGTGCGCCGAGTCTTTCGCACAATGGTAATTTTTTTGATTCGCTCATTGACGAGTGTGATTCGTCAGATTGCCCGTCTGAGCGTGACTTTGTTATTTGTGTGTGGCGCAGGTCGGTTGGGCTCATGGCGTCAATCAGCTGTTTCCCAGGTTTTCGGCCGGGAGTGCGTTGTTGTTCGTCTCTGTGGAATGGCCATCGGTTTGAGCGCTCGGTTGGAGTTTTGTTCTAGCGTTGCTCCACAAACGTTCGGAAAGACTCAAAATGATCAGCGATGTATTTCAAAACATCATTCTGCTTCTGTTGGACCTCGGCTAGTGTACCGATATTTTCTGCCTCATCGGTATGCACCACGAGGTGTTGATTGCTCGCCTCAGCGTCCTTGCTAGCGGTTCGGCGTGTTCCTCGATTTTTCATCCTTCTGAAGCTAAAATAGAGAACTCAGATGATTGAGAATTGATCCTTCTAGATGGAAATCTATCATTTTTCACAAACAAGCCAAATTACGAAACTAGAATTAGAATTCTAGGTAGACATGAAAAAGTAGAAAGGTGAGGAGAATTTGTGATTGGTATTACTGTGGAAAGATTGGTACAAATTGCGACCCTTTTCTTGGCCTACCCAAACCCCTTATTTATAGATGTACATGAGGGGGCGTGAGGTTACCATTCTACTAGTTCAACTGGGACTAAATTACATAACTACCCTTATGAGATTGCCATGTAAGCACTTCTAGAACAATCTAGGGGGAGTGCCAAGTGTCAATAATCAGCATCATCATTATCCAAAACTTCATATTTCTGAATTAAAACATAAAATTGAATACAAGAATTTCAAAGGATAGAGTGAATAACATAAAATTTATTCTCCTTATCTATATGATGAAAAACAGAGCAGAAAAAATAATTTTGACTTTGAACTTTGTCACTTACAATGAGTGCCGGAGCCACTTTTGAGGGTGGTAATTGTCTCGGCCTCCTCCCTCAACTTTGGAAAATTATAGAATTGGCATGAAGAAATTTTAAAATTTTTAATTTTATCGTATAATTGCACTCTTAAATTTCTCTATAGTTTCTTTTTCATTTTTTTTTTTTCGTTCTACATTGACCTCCTAAAAGTTTGAAGCCCCTTAAAACATACAATTAAAAATTGATGGCTTATTCAAAAGTAAAAATAATTTTCATTTGTTAACATAAAAATTTCAAAAAATTTTGAACTTTAATACATAAAATCAACATATAATTTTGATTTTAAAATTAATTTTTTAAGTATATGTATTAAAATTAAGCAATGCATAGTTTTCTCAACTCTAAAATCATCTATTCTAGTATACTTTTTATTATTTTGTAAAAGGTTAAAACAATCACCATCATATTCATGCAATTACATATAAAATTATTTACTCTGAAAGATACTTATACCTTAACAATGGTTAAATACCTATAAAATCTCCTGCATCTAACGTTAGAGTTTTGGTTCACCTGCATACAAAAATACAAATGCAAGCGAATAAGAATTCACTTCTTTTGGACACCGGCATATTGGTTATCCTGACCATGGGCTATCAGAACCAAATGGTTAGGGATATTCTGATATTGATTTTGCTTATAAATTACTTCTCTAGGTATAGAACGAGCTCTGTAAATTTGGAAGAATAAAGTATTCTCAAGCAAAAGGCAGGAAGTCTTATGTGGTAACAGGTATATCATAAAGGGAAGATGTTTTAGAAGTATATCAGTTTGAGAATATTTTTTAAAGACAAGGTTATTTTGAAAACAAACTCTATTTATTTTTTACCAATCTTTTCACATGTGTTGTATTTAATAATTTATAATTATTCTATAATAATAAAACATAGATATTTTAGTGACCCAAATTGATCCTCTAACTCGTTCATCAACCTTCCTTGCAAGGTTTTTTATTTACTTGATTTTAATAACTATGCTTTATTTCCATTATGGATATATGTTGCTCATGTTTTACAAAATAAATGCTTAATTAAAAAGATTTATATATAGTAAAATATTTTACAAATTACAAATTTAAAAATATTTGTCAAAGTCGATTTAGGTGTCAAAAGCATATTTATACAAAATAAATGCTGATTAAAAAGATTTATATATAATAACATAATTTACAAATTATTCCTGCAAATTTAAAAATATTTGTCAAAGTCGATTTAGGTGTCAAAAGCATATTTAGTCATCAACCGCGACTTAGATATTTGATCAAAATTTTTTCTTTTTTCACAAATAGGGTCATATGTCAAAATCTTTATCACTTTATTACTTATATGACTTATATAGATGCACTATTATATAATATTGGAGGTGCTCCGGTAGCAAGAATGGTACTATAGAAATCAAGATACGCGCAACTCCGACAAGCTCCATAATTTTCAGTTGGGATAATTTCAAAAACTTCCCGTGAGATTTAAACTAATTTCACTTAGTACCTCTAAAATTTTAAAAATATCACTTATTTCTTCTATTTCAAATTTTTTGTAACATTGCCAACCCATTCTTTTAACACATCTAGATGTGTATAAGAGACAGAGATGAGACTATTTTACTTCTAATTGTACCCCTAGTTCAAAGCTTTAATTGATTAAAATAGTTGGAAGAAAAGGAAAAAATGTATAAAATAATTATTAATGAATAATAATGAGGTTGTAACTTTTCATATCATTCACCGATTAAAGTAAAAAATATATTTTAATTATTTTTTATTTGCAAGTTAGTGATTTCCAAAATAAAATACCAATAACATTTTTATTGTTATATATAATGTATACTTACATATTCTAAAAATTTTTGTTTTAAATGACACATACAAGTATATTAATACTTTCCTAATTATTTGTAAATAAGTTAACTAAAAGCTTTCTCAAAAAATTCATTTAATTTTTTAAGAGTTTGTAATTTCTCAAGCAAATACGAATCATATTTGTTTTTTATAATATATGGTAGATTTATTACCCGTACAAATTTTTGTTCGTATTGATAAAGACTAGCAGATTATATAACCACACTTTTGTAAATAAATTTATTAATTTTTTGAAAAATACATTTTTCAATTTTGAGTTTTGATTTACAAACAAAATAGTCTCGTTATATTTATTTATTATATCTTCTACACATCTTAGATGTGTATAAGAGACAGTATATGAGACAGTGCATACGAGTTTGTGATTCTTCAAATAAAATATTAATTATATGTTTTTACGTGGTCAAGATTTTTATTGAAACATATACAAGTAACCAAATTAATGTATGCACATATTTTTTTAAATAAGTTGACAAAAAAATTATTAGAAAGTAAAAGGGTGTCAAGTGAAAATTGTCAAAAACCTTAGAAGTGGTTTTAAAACTACCCTTTGTAATATGACTAAAATATCCGGGATATAAATGTCATTTCACGCATTTAGTACCATAAGAGATCCATTGGGTACCAAGAAAAGGGTCGCACACTGTTTTAACTGTTTAAGAGTACTAAATGATATTAGTTTAAATTTCAGAGGAGTTTATACAATTATCTCTTTTTAATTTGGCATTTTTTTACAACCAAATATATATATATATATATTTTGGTGTATCTGTACCTTAGTTCAAAAGCTTAGGTGAGAGTTCTTTGGGTAAAGTAAGGCTGGCAATTTCTGACACTGACCCGATAACACGACACAAAATTAACAGATTATGACATGACCAAAAATTTATCGAGTCTTTATTAGGTCAACCCGTTTATAACACGAAATTAAACGGATTGGATTGGGTCAACCTATGGGTTGACACGATAACCTGTTAAGTTATTGTATGAATAGATTTTGCTGAAATTTTTATTTTATTATAATTTAATATAGTATATTTTAAGATTCTAAATAATAGATTTAATATTAGATTATTAAATCAAACATAATAATTATTTTAAATATTATCCAAAAAATTTCAATAATTTTAATTATGTGTTTTAAATTACTATAATAATAAATGTAGTATTAATAATTGTTTGAATTATTAAATAATCAAAATTTGTATTTAACTAAAATAAATAATTATTAAATAATCAAAATTTGAAATTTTAACTAAAATGGATCACAAGTTATGTAATTGTTAGTCTTTAAATAGGCTGATATTGTCTGTCAATAGTAAACGGGTCAAATAAAAACATAACACGATAAGAAATAGGCTCCACATAATACGGCACGACATGACACAAATACGATAAGAAATTAATTATACCTGACAGGACACAATAACCTTGTAATCCGACCCATTAACACCCCTAAACTAAGAAGCTCTAACTCCGCGTGGAAACCAATGACCTGCGATCATGCTAAAGTTTTCTACAGTCATTGCCAGGTTACCACACCGAAAGGTCAAGAAGTTCACATGATTCCCTCTCCCTTTACTGTGGGAAGAGGGTTCAAGAACAAGCATTTACCCCTATATCTGTAGCGAGACTTTCGTGACACTACCATTTGGTTTCACAACTGTAGCTTTTCTTTCCAAGTCCAAAAGTTTGAGTCCTTCATTTTTTCCCCGTCCAATAAATGGCTTCAAACATCACACACGCAAAAGAAGGATCCGCTTTTTTAGTTTTTGTTTAATCCATCACGTATCAATGATGTGGGTGTAACATCATTAAAGAAAATAATAATAAAAATCATTGGAGTGCATTCATATTTCTGCCACCTGATAATCATATAAGATAATCTACGATAGTCCCGTTACCAATATAGGGAAAAATCTGTTAATTTGTCTTCCCAAACTATAGAGCTTATCTCACACTTCTCATAATTTAGATGAATACAAAATTTGTTTTGTACAATATAGATCTCAAAGTATTGTTTACGAGTACTTATAAACAATCTAGATTCAATAAGATTTTCCAATAAACCAAATGCTTGTTAATTAGGTAATGTTTCCACTATTGGTTTGTTATCTACCACTTGTTGAAAGTTATTTATTTATTTTCTGGAAATAAAAAATAAAGTCCAAAACAGGTGTTGTTGACAAAAGTTAAAAATAATTTTATATATATATATATATATAGAAAATTAAATGTTATTATAAAATTAGGCTATAGCTTTAGTTCTTGAGGACAAGACCATAGTCTAGGATAATACTGATGGACCTAAAGCTAAAAATAATAATAACTTAGATTATTTTATGAAACATTAATCCTAGGGGTTAATACCTGGACGTAAGAGTGCGGAAAGTGCATAACAATTCAGTAAAAACGGAAAAAATTGGAAAAGGAACTGAAAGTTATATAGACTCAAAAAGTATGAACCCGTTGCTATAATATCACAGCTATATTCTCAACATTTAGCGGCAAATATATCCAAAACTTAATTACGTTATATGTTCTTAAAGATTTTTGTTGATGCTGAAATATTCTATGTCGTATGTTGGAGTATGTAAGAGGTCCTAAACCTGTACTTCAAGGTAAGTCATACCCACGCCTTAAGAATGATAGGACTTTCATAGAGATCGTTTCAATGTTCAAGCCAGTATTTTAAACAAGAGTAAAACAATAAGAAAAAGAAATTAATAAATGTAGAAAGTGCATATTTAGAATATTCTTCAGTGCTGTATTTTGTTGCCGTAGCCTATGGATTCCATCATTATAAAACACTTCCTGGGATTGGGATCCCTCATTTTCCCTCTCCCCCCACGCATTCCCAAGGCAGGTCTATCACCCTAAGGATACAGTTCTATTGAGGTTTGATGGAAATTCATTTGTTACACAATTAGATGTGGATATTATACATGCTTGAGTAAAATATATAGTCGAGCATGGCTTCTTGTTCACTCTCCACAGACAATACCAAATATAAGAATTCAGTATTCTAAGTTTTGCATCTGGATATGGTAAGGGGTCTTAAACTGGTGCTCCAATAAGTCCAACACAAAGGTAGTTGTCACATAGTATTGTACTGTCGTTATACACATCTAGGCTTGTAATAATAGAGGAAGTTTCAATTCTCACTTCAGTGCTTTAGATAATATTAATACAATGAGAAAAGATCTGACAAATATAGTAAGTGAATTCCTTTAACGTTGCATTTTATTGCCTTAGCCTATGTATTTCTCTATCCTTATCCACGTCCTAGGGATCTCTTTCAACTAAAAGAACCCCCCTCACAACTCTGTGGTAGCTTTCGGATGTCTACCCACCACCCATTCTAGTAGAAAAGAATGGGGTACCCAAGGAGAAAGGCACTGCCATACTACCGAATAGGGAGGAACATTGGACTAAAAAGTCAATTCTAGTTGGGTCCGTTGGGCAAGAGCTTGTTGGCCGGTCCGCCAAGAATGAATCAAGAAGAGTGGCTCCTAAAGGCCAAACAGTACGAATGAAAAGAACTCTGGAGAGGCCACCTTAGTACTGTCTGAGAGGCGATGTCTGGATAGGGAGCATACGATGGAAAGGATACTTGAATGGGAAGATGTGGTAAGGAGAAGGTTGGAAGACGTACAAGTTTGTGTACACAAGATTGATGACAAGAGAAGGGATTAGAAACACTATGTAAGTAATCAGACTTGTCTTTCTATTTTCGTATTTTTTCCCATGTCTTGTGCCTTGTAGGCTGTCTCTTATACAGATCTAATCGTCAAAATCAATAAAAAGGCCATCATGGACCAAGATCCAAACGGATCAATCTTGTTGGGAGGTACTGCCAAGGAAAGAAAAAGGTTACTTCCAGATCAGGAATAATAAATAAAATGGAAACAAGGCCTATGCTCACCATGTGAATTTTGTTCAGTCTGATTTGAGAAAATGCCAAGAGTGTGTCAATACATAATCTTCATTATAGAGCAGTGGTCTAACCCCTACAATGACCCTATGGTGGTGACTTACCTGTTGCGACTTGTGGTGCTATGAGAACCCTTATAGACAATGGTAGCTCTAAATCATTTAAGGAGATGAATTAGAGGAAAATAATATCAAATCAATGGCCACACTCATAGTAGATTTCTTTGGAGAAGTGGTCACCCCACTTGGGTATATCATCCTTCTAGTGGTATTTCACACCTTTCCAGGGAAACCCAAGAAATGATCAATTTTATAATAACAAAATATTATGCTCATCTTATAATTACATCATTGGCCAACCTAACGTTGGGGCACTCGGTGCCATTCCTTCAACCAACCATATAAAAATAAAGTTTTCTAATAAGAATGGGGGTATGGGAGTTTAAAGGATATCAAGTAGCAACCAAGAAAATGTTATGTTGCTTCCTTGAAGTTGAATGGAAAAGAAATTACTCATAGTTGGAGTATGCTTTTACCATAAAAAATGATGAAGAGCTGATGAAGAGCTTAACACAAATGGCGAGCTAGCTGAGGAACTTGTGAATGTCCTTTTATACAAAGGCACTCTAGCAATGTGGTAAAGATAGGAATGTCTCTTCTGGGTTGCCAAAAGTAAAAATAAAATAATTTCTATCCTTTAGGAGTACAAATAACTAGTTTCTTAGAGTCCATTGGACATATTCTAAATTGACCCCAAAGTGCATATGCATTCCGTTAATGTCGACCTAAAGTTCAAGCCTATAATTCGGAAGAAGAGAAACTTTGGTAGTGAGAGGTCTCAATACACATCTAGGTGGAAGTGAAGAAGCCTTTGTAAGCCAATTCCATTGAAAATATTTAGTACCCAAAGTGCTTGTCCAATGTAGTCATGGTGCCAAAACCTAGAGCTAAGTGGAGGAAGATATGTGTAAACTTCACTAAGCTAAATAAGGTTTGCCCCAAGGATGGTTACCCCATACCTCGAATTGATTAATCCACAGTGGACTCAACCTCCAGGTGCGAGGTCCTTACCTTCCTAAGTAAGGGGTACTACCAAATCTTTCTATACCCCAAGCATAGCGCCAAGACTGCTTTCATTACCGACTACAATGCTTAGTTTTTTAGGGTAATGCCCTTTGGACATAAAAATGCAAGGGCAATGGTAGGTCTGTATCTTATACACATCTAAAGCAGTATAAGAGGCAGTCTATGCTTGGGGTATAGAAAGATTTGGTAGTACCCCTTACTTAGGACTGTCTCTTATACACATCTAGATGTGTATAAGAGACAGCATATGAGACCAGACTTGATCCTTTGTTGACATTGGAGTATCGAGGTGTAAATTGTTGGGGTTCATGGTGACCTAAAAATGGATTGAGGCAAATCCTCCAATTGACAATTTAGTCCATGGAACCCTCCAAGGAAGTCAAATATGTTCAAAGGCTTACAAGTCAGTTAGTTGTTCTAGGTCATTCCTTATCTAAGTTTGGGGATAGAAATTTATCAGTTATTCTTCAAGTGCCTAAGGATTGCAAATTACCTTCCAATGGATGGAGAAGCGGAAAAAAACTTTTGATGAATGGAAGTTATGGTTAGTCTTACCTCTACCTGTGACCAAGTTTAAGCCAAGATACACCCAATAACTAGACTTGGATTGCTCGTATAGCTTTACAAAGGTTGGCAGCTAAATTATAGAGATTAAGTATGACTTGAAAAGTTGGATTAGCCTTTCATTTGGGAATATTTTTCAATAGGTGAAACTGGCTATGGATGTGGTTCAAAGAAATAAAATAGCCTTTTAGTGGGTGCCTTCTCAGTCTATTCAATTAGAGTTGCCTAAGTCTCATGCATTATTGCTCAAGTGCCTTTATAAGGAAAAGGCTTTTTAGAGACAAAGGCAGGAGTGAAATGGATGACATAAGGAAAGCAAAACACATGTTTTTTTAAAGCTCATCTTATTGTTAAGAGAAATTATTTATGAATACGAAAATAGAAAGACAAGTCTGGCAATTGGACTAATTGAGAATCTGAATGTATTGAAGCAAGATGTAGTAGATTTGTTTATCAATCTTTTGTCTACTAAAGCTGCTCAACCAAGGGATTATCTATTGGAGGGAATCCCAAATATCATTTCAAATGAAGACAACCAACAATGCTGGCTCACCCATCTATGGAAGAGTTGAAGGAGGTAGTATTTTCATTGAGATTAGAAAGTGCTGCTGTTGTAGATAGATTCAGTGGCACATTTTAGAAAGCATGTTGAGATATTATTTCTAATGACTTGTTGTAGGCAATAGCGGAATTTATGGAGGGTAAGTTTCTTCCTAAGGCCATAACAAGCACTTTTATTTGCTTGATCTCTAAAGTTCTTAATCTATCTACTTTTAGTGACTTTAGACCTATTAGTTTATGCACATTTGCTAATAAGGTTTTCTCCAAGTGATGGCAAATAAGCTTAAAAGGTACTCCCAAGGTGATTTTTGATGAGCAAAATTGTTTTGTGAACGGAAGATCATGTTGTCCCCATGTATTTTCCCATGTCTTGTGCCACTAAGACATGGGAAAATACATAGATAGATGTGTATGAAGAGGTAATTCTATTGTGAAGCTGGATATATGTAATTTTGTTGTGAAGCTGAACATGACCAACCCTTTTGATAGGATTCTTTGGCCTTTTCTACTTGACGTTCTGAAGAAATTTGGGTTTTCTTCTCAATACAATCTTTTAATTGCTAATTGAATTGAATACAATCTTTTAATTGCAAATTGAATTGAACATAATTGGTTTTCAATTCCGTTATATGAAATCGCTACTGGTTTTCCACTAGAGGGGTGAGACAAGGAGATTCTTTATCTTCTTCTCTTTTTATTCTTGTAGCTGAACATCAAGTAGAGGGATTAATGCACTATATGATTATGGGAAGATAGAGTATTACAAACATCAAGTTATTGTCTGGCAATTACACATTTATCATATGTTGATGATATTATTATTTTCTTTAATGTAAGAAAGAAATATGTCAATAATCTAATGGCATTCATGAAAGTAGACCATGAGGCAATTTCAGGCCAACTTGTTGAGAAAGGGAAAAGCAGCTTCTATACTTCTTCAGAGGTCTCCACCACCAGAATTAGGCGTATATCAAGGATTTCAAGATTCCGAAAGAAGAGCTTTCTATTCAATTATATGGAATGTCCAACACAAAAGGGAAGAAGGAAAGTTTCTTTGTTTCAACCCTAAATGGAAAAGATCATAAGCAAAGTATCAAGTTGGAGATCAAAGATTTTATCAGCTAGTGGTAAGCTATTACTTGTTTGACATGTTTTCGTTTAAATCCCTTCATATTTTCTAGGTGTATTAAACCCTTCAAAGAAATTTTTGAGAAACATTGAAAATTATTTTGCAAAGTTCTTTGAGAAGATACAAATGAGAGTAGCAAACTGCACTGGAGATGTTGGAAGCAAATCACTTTGCCAACAAGTGATAATAGACTGGGAATTCAAAGTTTGGAGCACATTGCTTAGGCATAGTTTATGAAATATGGTAGATAATTTAGAACTAAGGACACTTTATGGAACAACTTTGTGAGGAAAAGATATTGGATAGGTAATTATCATATCAATTTTAGTGAAAAAAGAAAGTTATGTCCCAAACATAGAATGTTGTCAACAAAGGATCAAGTCTGGTCTCATATGTATGTTTTGATAAGGAAAGGGAATATATCATTTTGTTTGACAATTGGGAAGGTAATGGCTCAATGTCTGTGGGGGTTTTGGCTTACATAGACTTGAAGCTATGTCAAGCATGGAAAGATGGTAGCTGGGATATAGAAGTAATACTACAGTCTTGTCCATCTTTTGCTTTGAATTGGCTCATAGATACGTAAGTTAGTTTAGCTAAAGGGAAATATGAGGATGCCTGGCAGTTAACTACACAAGGTAATTTCACTTTAAAATCAGCTATTAACTCTATTAGGCAAGGTGGTGAAGAAGTTTACTCTAGAAGAATATGTTGGGATCAGACTATTTTTATGTGAAGATATCTGAATTCACTCCAGATTCCTATTGATTACATTTTAAAGAAGAGAGGATTTCATAAACCATCTAAATGTCAATTTTGTAACAATGACGAGAAAATGGAGCATGTTTTTCTTAACTGTCAAATGGCAAGATCAATCTAGAGAGAATTTTAACTTTATTTTCCTTGAGCAATCACAGGAAACTCTTTGTTTCAATAGTTGAATGGTTAGAGCTTAAATCACAATAAAAGTTCCATCTCAATTTGGCTTTTAAGATGGTTCCATTTTACTCCTGCAGCTTTGTCTCTAAAAAGGATAGGAGCTATTTTGAAAATGTGAAGTGCACATGTCATAGAGTTGTTCACTTTGTAAAATCTATTATTCAAAACATGTCCTTAGCTTTTCCTATATATTATAAATCCATCCAAGACCAGGCTATGCAGCACTTGGGGTTTGCAGCTCAATTAGGAGTTAATTTACAACCAAAATTCATTCAGTTTTCTTGACGCATCCTTCAATGAATTCCTTTAAACTCAATATTATGGCAAATGAATCTTCAAGATAGAATTCAAGTCCAGCTAGTGAAAGAAGGGCAATATGAGATAAAACTAGAAACATTATTACAACTTTTGTAGATTATTATTACCATTATTAGACAAGCATGGTAGCTGAAGCAACAACATTATTACATGGAATATAGACTTGTGCACAACAACATTTGCAGCATGTTATCATTGAATTAGACTCTATGGTTCTGATCAATGTCATAAACTGGAAAGCAAGGGTTCCTTGGAAGTTCGATACATAAATTCAGCAAATTTCCTAATTCAGTATATCTTCACATTGTTTCACAACATGTCTACAGGGAAGGAAATCAACTCGTAAATATTTTAGCTAATCAAGGTGTGATTTGCATTGTAATTTTATTTCCGATTGTAACTCTTTGCCTAGGTTAGATAAGTGAACAGCTAGATTAGATAAGATGTGTTGAAAAATATTTAGGGTTATTTATTGATGTAATTGAGGAGGTTTTGGTTTGGTATCCCTCCTAATGTATTCTCCTTTTTTTACATTAATAAAATGGGTGATCAACCCCATCAAAGTATCGGTAGTGTTAACATATATAAATATGGAAAGAATATATTTAGTTCTTGTGTATATTAAGTATATAATTAGGCTGTTAATCTTGGGATCAAGATTAGCAAGTCTCTCAAGTTTCTTTATTTATGTAATTATCGAGCCTATATAATAGCTTGTCTTGTACCTTTACAAGCACAATATATACATGCAAGTCTTTCCAGTATTTCTCACAAGATAACAAAACCCCATCTTGGGGCCAAACCTTTCCCTTCTCTAATAGTTCCCATCTTGTTTACCCATTCTTGGTCTTTGGGTATTCGGTTTTTCCCCATCAATTTCTAGTCACTTTCAAGCTCCGATCATCATAAAATTATTCCCGAGCCTTTTCCAATCAATCTGGTATTTTTTTCGATCGTTAGAGACCATTTTACGCTCTCGGATGCCCCATAAACCCATTTTCTGACCCATCTGGAAAAATTGGGTCTATCTTTACTAGGTTGAAGATGATCCCAGTCGTCTTCCATGTCAATGTCTGGTTCCATGTCACCATCCACATGTCATCCACGTCATTAACAAAGTCCCATATTTCTATTGCATGATCAGTCCACGTGTATGCCACGTTCCAGTCACATATGTGCCACGTCATCATCAATGTGTGAGCCATATCAAATCTAGCCCTATATTTCTATCACGTCATCAATCCACATGTGTGCCACGTCACCAACCATGTGTGGCACGTCATCACCAACATGTGTGCCATATCAAATCTAGCCCTATATTTTTACCACATCATTAACCACGTGTGTGCCACATCAGATCTAGTCAGTTGCCATGTATTGCCATATCAGCACTTGTCTCTTCTGTTCCGGTTCAATCCTGACTAGATCTGATTGTTGGCACACCACGTGGTTAATGATGAATAAGAAGATCATGGGCCTGTCTCTTATGACGTGTAAGATAATCCCTACCATATTTGACATTTTGAATCTCTCCATGGTCTTATACAGGCCTCAATTTTCTCAAATTCTGCTTCTAAGGTTCTCTTTCTTCATGCTTCTTGACTTTGTGATTCAATTTTGCCTTTTATTCTTGTTCTAATGGCTTCGAATAGTTCTACAACAACTTATAATTCTCCCTAAACTCCTGTGGATAAGGGATATTCTTGATGATCATCAAGAAGGTACTCTGAACTTCTTCCATCTTTCAATAATGCATACTCTATTATCTCACATTCTAGTAAGTATCTGGACTCTGTATGTTCAAATCACATGACATCTGATTCATTGTTAAGATGTGTATAAAACAACATTCTCATACACCATAAATTCACACTGCGATGGGTCCATAATGCATGTTAATCACATAGGTGATGTATCCATGCCTTCACTCTCTTTTCCAAAAACTTTTCATGTCTCTAAATTAACTCTAAATCTTATTTGCATTGGCCAATTGCTTGAACTTGGGATTGATATTATCTTCTCTATTACTAGTTTCCGTTTATAGGATTGTCAGCTGACTGGACAGATCCTCAGAACTGGTCATAAAGTCGGTTGTCTCTTTGAATTAGATAACCTTAAGCTTTCGTCATCTTTTTAGGTTCGCTCTATGACTTTTAATCTAATATTAAGTCTTTAAGTCTCTGCCACTCTCGTTCAGGTCATGCCTCATTAGGTTTTGTAAAAATGTTAGTCTCTAGTATTCAATTAGAATCTTTACAAAATGACACTCTAATGGTGTTTTTTGTGAACTTGCAAAGAATCAAGCTTTGCAATTTCCTATCAGTGATTTTATTACAACTTCATATTTCGATTGAGTACACTAAGATATCTTGGGACCGACCTTCCCCAACACCTACCATGGGGGGTTCTTGATATTTTGTTATTTTTGTAGATGACTTCACACTCTATATCTAGATTTTTCTCATGAAAAATAAGTCCAATTTAATTGGCATTTATCATGATTTTACTATTATAGTCAAAACTCAGTTTTCTAGTATCTACAAAATTCTTCGAATTGATATTCCTGCTGTCTCTTATACAAAATAGTCGTGTTGAACATAAACACTAACTTATTTTTGACATAACTCATACTCTCTTACTTTCCTCTTCTTGTCTAGAGCATTTTTTGGTTGAATCTGCCTTTACTACTGTCTACACTATCAATCAAGTCCCTTTCCCTGTTACTAATAACCAATCTCTTTATGAGTGTTTATATGGCTCCTCTCCAAACTAAAAAACTATATGAGAGTATTTGATTGTGCTTGTTTTGTTCTTCTACAACCCCATGAATGTACCAAATTAGAACCTCAAACAAGGTTTTGTTGTTTCATTGGATATGGTATTGAGCACAAGAGTTATCATTGTTGGAATCCCCAGTCTAAGTGGTTGTGTGTTTAACGTCATGTTATCTTCTGGGAACACAATATATTATCTACATTACTGGAAGTTTTATCTGTCACCTGATCTTGTAAACCTACAGGAACAATACCCATATCGATCTTTGCTGTCTCTTATACACATCTAGATGTGTATAAGAGACAGGTCTCATGGTAACCACCTCTAATGATCACCATATTACTTCCTTCGAGGGTCAATATTTATCTAACGGCCCTAGAAACAAGCACTCTTCTTGAGTCATCTATTCCTCATTCATGGGGTACTGCACCACCTCTGCCTCCTCACTGGTCTACTAGGGTTAGGGAACCTATTATTCATCTTTGTGATTTCCATTATTTCTCCAATATTCTTTCTTTACATGAACCCGCATCCTATAGAGAAGCATATTAATCCTATAAGAAACAACCTATGTCTGATGAGTTGCAGTCATTAAGAAACCTCAACGTGGCATACACGTGGACTCTTCCTCCAAATAAACCTCTTGTCGGTTGCAAGTGAGTTTGCAAAATTAAACCTACTTAGATGGTAGTGTGGACTACATAAAGCCCGTCTTGTTACCAAAGACAGGACTTGAAAGAAGTTGATGATATGATCCTCAAAGGAAATGATCTTATAGCATTGCTGAACTCAAATACTATCTGAATCGTCATTTCGAGATGAAAGATCTTAGTTTTCTTAATTACTTTCTAGATCTCAAGGTATCTTCTACGTATGAGGGAATTAATATTTTACACAAGCCAAGTATGCCTTTGATCTTCTTATTCATGCTGGGTTTGGTTAACTAACAATAAGATTGCATCTACCCCTATTGAGCCCAATACTCATCTCATTCCTGATGATAGTTCACTTCTTCCTGGTCTATCCCTTCATTAGTAGTTGGTCAGTAGTTTGATATATCTTATTGTTACTCGTCAAATATATCTTGTTCATATTATAAGTCGGTTTATGGTTGGTCCCAGAAGTTCTCACTTTGCTGTTGTTCTTCGTATTCAGTGATTTATCAGGGGCACTTTGTATCATTGTCTTCTCTTTTCTTTTCAGTTCTCTCTTGTATTACATACCTATTCCAATGCTGATTAGGCAGGAGATCCTACTGATAAACGTTCTAGCACAAATTTCCATTCTTTTTATCTGATTCTCTTATATCTTGGCACAGTAAGAAGCAAACTATTGTATCTCGATCCAATACTCAATCCGAATATCATATTATTACCAATACCACTCAAGAGCTTATTTGGTTTTGTTGATTACTTTTTGATATAGATATTTCACATGAATAGCCCACTATCCTCTAAGGCCTAAGACTAGATATGAGTTAAATGCACAAGATAGAATAAATTTATCTTTAAATGCTAAAGCCATTAATATTTTGTATAATGCTTTGTATGGAGATAAGTTTTCTAAAGTAAAAGGTTGCACATAAGCCAAGGAGATTTGGGAAAAATTGGAAGATCTCCATGAAGGAAATGAAGATATTAGAGAGAGTAGAACTACTGAATTCAGTACAAACACTTGTAAGAGCTATTTGGGAAGAAATAGGCCAAAATATTGTGCGTTGTATTGGTTTGAGTAGTGTAGTTCTCTTGGCTCAACTAGAGTGAATTAGTGTGAACAAGAGTAGACTAGTGAGTGATCTTCAAGTGTAAGAGTGGACGGATAACAACTGTACAAAAGTGAGGTTGTATTGTAAAACCCTTTAGCTCAACTAGAGGGACTTAGTAGTTGGTGCAAGGGTGAGCCTACTTTGTGTACAAGAAGGTTATTGTCTCACTTTCTTTGAAGAGCCACTACTAGTGTATATACTCTAAATTTGAGAAGTTTGGGAGTTTGGTTTGATACTCTCTATCTCAATCATCTTATATTTATTATTTGAGCTTCAATTATTGAATATCTTTGGTATTCATTTGTGCTTAAGTGTTTATTTTGTTGCACAAAGTTTGCATTCTCATTAAGCACATTAAAAGGTTTGTTTTTTGAAACAACCTAATTCACCCTCCTCTTAGGTTATTTTTTGGGCCACCATCCTCCACGTTGACAATCGAAGTACTATCCAAATTATCCACGATGATATTTTTCATGAGCAAACCAAGCATATTGAAACTGATTGTCATTTCATTTACCATCATATTTTGAAAGGGATTGTCAAACTTCTCTCTATCACGTCTTCTGATCGGACTGCTGATATCTTTACCAAGGCCCATTCTCTTAGACGTTTCCTTCATTTAGTTTCCAAACTCAAGTTAGTCTGCGCTAAACCACCTTGACTTTGAGGGAGATGTTAACATATGTAAATGCGGAAAGAATATTTTTTTTCTTGTATATATGTTAAGTATATAATTAAGTCATTAATCTTGAGACATTGATTAGCAAGAATTCACAAATTTCTTTATTTGTGCAATTATTGAGTCTATATAATGACTTATATTGTACCTTTCCAAGTACAGGTATATATATATATATACACACACGTACGTTTCTTCATTATTCCTCACAAGTAGTTTACTTTAAAAAAGAACAAATAATAGGACTTACAATATTTCAGCATCAACAATTATTATATCAGCTAATTCACATTCGGGATTCGGAGTTGTGACTGAGAGTCATTATAGATTAAAATTACATGTTGCAAATCAAACTATTTAATCAGCAAGAAAATAGTTAATTAGGAGTAGGATAAATAATATAGATTTATAATCTCACTATATGTGAGTTTAAATTTAACGAAATTATAGTAGATAGTATTTATCACACCATGTATTGTTATTAGCGTTTCGATTGTATTCAATCACACAGTTGTAATCATATATAATCATTATCAAAAACAATCTGCTTTCTATTTAATTATTGTTTATCTTGTTGACCTAACTTATTTTCCACATTAACCTAAACTCGACCCTGAATAGACCTTATTTGGCAATTCGTTATTGGTTTAAAAAAATTGTCGTTAATTGTGGATGTTCACCCGTAACAGTACTTAATTCAGAAAATTACAGCCAAAGTAAAAGAAAATTAGCATATAAGATCCACTATTTTTTGAAATCCGATGGCTATAGTAATTTTTTACCCACTTTATGAGCAAAAAAATTAAGGTTGTAAAATTGTATGGTGCTATATATAATTGTGTTTTGGTCTCACTATTCCAATAATAATCGTGCCATGTATGAGTAGTTTATCACGTTATGTTGTTTTAGTCTTTAACACGTAAATTTACTGTTCACAATCCAAAATGAATTCAGCTAAAGAAATTTTACGTAAATACAATTTACCCCTAATTTCAAAGTTTTATACGAGTACAAAAAGTATCCCCCTTTAATTTCTGAAGTTATAAAAACCTTAATTAACTAGAATTTTGATATAATTCCATGCAAAAACATTTTACTAAAAAATATGCATTTTTTATCCAAAATAAACATTAAAAATTGTATATAATTGAGGATTTAATGTTAACAATCAATAGAAAACAAATTATGTATGTATTAAAATCTTAATTATTTTTATTGCATACAGTACCATAAACAGGTCAATAGCTGCAATGATTTATCCTAGTACCATAAACGTATTACGTTACAATAGTATTATAATCATATTTGTTGGTCCAAAAGCAACCCAAGAGGGGGGGTGAATTAGGTTGTCTCAAAAAATAAACCTTTTAATGTGCTTAATGGAAATTCAAAATTTGTGCAACAAATGAATACTTAAGCACAAATGACCTAAGATAAATATTTAACAATCAAAACTTAAAGAAGTGAGATACAACTAAGTTCCTCTAGTTGAGCCAAAGGGTTTTACACTACAACCTCACTTTTGTACACTTGTTATCCCTCCACTCTTACACTTGAAGATCACTCACTAGTCTATTCTTGCTCACACTAATTTCTTTTAGTTGAGCCAAGAGAACTATACTACCCAAACCAATACAACCCACAATATTTTATCCTATTTCTCCCGAAATAGCTCTTACAAGTGTTTGTATTGAATGTAGTAGTTCCTTGTATCATTTGGAAGTCCTTGGGCTATTTATAGATTAAAAAAGTGCTAAAATTTGAGCTCCAACGGTCAAAAAACTAGCTGTTAAAAACTAGCCGTTAGGGGTTCGGACGGTGGTTCGGACGTTCGTTCATGAAGGATCGGACGCTCTTCATCGTCCGAAAGGTGTTGTTCAACTTTTGGTCATTTTTCTTGATTGTGTTCGGATGATCATTTTCATCCGATCCTTCCTATTTTTCTGCACACTTGTTTGCAAACCATTAGTATGATTTGGTCATTATCAAAACATGATTATCATAATCGGGTTGGACAGTATTCGATTGTAATTAAAAACTTAATTATTATCTTTATTGAAGTTATAAAAACCTTAATTAACTAGAATTTTGATATAATTCCATGCAAAAACATTTTACTAAATAATATGCATTTTTTATCCAAAATAAACGATAAAAATTGTATATAATTGAGGATTTAATGTTAACAATCAATAGAAAACAAATTATGTATGTATTAAAATCTTAATTATTTTTATTGCATACAGTACCATAAACATGTCAATAGCTGCAATCATTTATCCTGGTACCATAAACGTATTACGTTACAATCGTATTATAATCGTATTCATTCATGTAATAAAAACTTAATTATTATCTACTAAGTTCATACCATAATCGAGCCGTGCTATGTTGTCATTTCAAAAATTATCACCCCTACATGAATTATATATGGTTCATATAATTGCTGTTTAGATCTTGAGATTTTCGTCATAATAAATGATACTAACATTTCATTTCTTGATCTGTGATATTGCTCATAGTTAGGCTGTTACCTCCACAACACGCAGCTGGATTATCATTTATTACGGTAATGGAAGGAAATAAGGATCCGTTTGGTTGGCTATAAAGTGTTTTCTTTAAGAAACTATTTTTATTATAAAAATATTTTACATAAAAAGTCAATCTTCCATATAAATTTTCGATGTTTGGAGACAAAATGAAATTATTTTGAATTAATTTTTAATATTTTTTATCTTTGATTTTATCAATACGATTTAAATACTTGTAACAGTTGTAATTAATATTTCATAATTAGTTATGATCAATAAAAGATTAATTTTGTTTAAAATTAAATTATAAGATTTTGTATTGATAAAATATACATAGTGATAGTTACAACTATGGTGGGACCTACAATGAAAATAAAATGGATGGACACCAATTGAAAATAAAAATAAGTTTACTAATTAAAATTAAAAAAATAGATATTTGAGATTTAATATTACTCTTGAACTATTTAGAAAATAACATACATTCAACAATTTTGTAAGTTAATTTTAGCGAAAGGGAAGAAAATTGAATGCGCAAAAGTTTAACTATTTTTCGATATTTGGCGCCAAAAGAAATACTAAAAAATATTTTTAACCCAGTCAAACATACCCTAAAATTCAATTTTGTTGGTGGGTCTAATGTTAGCTCTTTTAGCATTTGATATAGTCCTATTATTGTTTCATAATTAAATAGCATCTTTTTCTTTTATTTAATGTTCTTATATTAGTTGTCACGGCCATAATTAGTCGGCTATGTTGTTGCAGCTCATATTCAATGTGGTCTAGAATACAGTCAACCAGTCAACATTTAGTATATTGACGTTCGTTTAGTAATATCTCACTGATAATTGGTTGCAAAATTGCAAAATCATAAATTCCTAATATTTGTTGAAGTTAATCAAATTATAGTGCTCTACCGGTTAATTTTGAAGACTAATTGCCACTATTTTACCATTTTATTAGATCTCCGATGTACAATATTTTAGACATAACTGACGAACTATAGATACCAACGCAAGTTTTTCTAGAACTAATAGTAAGAGTTTGCAAGAAGTACGAATAGAAAGGAAGATATGTTAGCTTGAACTTTTTTAAAGAAGTCAATATAACTAGAACACTGGTCTCTTATACACATCTAGATGTGTATAAGAGACAGAGAGTGTCCGTATTAAGAAGATTTCTATACCACGAAAAAACTATGGTTGTTCTTGAGATACATTATACAAGACAGGTAAAATTTTTAGGTAAATCCGATCTCTAGATGTCACCTGTAAACAGTTGTGATCAGGATTAAATTTTAAAAATTTTTGCTTACATCAACTGATGTCATAGATTTTTTAAGGTTTAATCCACATCACAGAGTCTATAAGTGGAGTAAAAAATCGAGTCTACCTAAATATTTGCCGAAACGTAATTCCAATCGGTAGAGATTTCAAATTAAACACTTACCATTACAAGTTAATTTCATTCTTTTTCAATGACAACTAACAGAAATTACTCTTATAAACTAGATATGAACCTGTGCATTGCACCGGTTAGTATATTTATTTAATTAATAGTAGTAATAGTATTTTGAATATATATTTATTTAAGCCATTCAATCAATTTAAATTTCAATTTAGTGTGATAAATTTGAATAATCATTTGTCTTTAACCCTTCTAAAAGTACGTTATATTCAATCAAAGGAGAAATTTATTACAAAGATGAGTTGGAAAAATAAATTAATTGAATGTTTATTGTCTAAATTTGTAGAGGATTATAAGGGTTATCAATATATAATTATAATATGTATTAAGTTGAGTTATTTTTATATGATTAAAAGGAAATAATTCAAATGAAGTGATAAAAGTTGTTAGAAAACTCTTAATTAAAGTAAAAGCTCAAATATCTATACATTAGATTAGATTAGATATGGGTACATTGTATATTTATTATTTGAATCTCCTTACTTTCTCTTAAAAAAAAAGAGGTAAACACCCAGAAAGTGAGATTATGGAGGACGAATCTCCTTCGAACAACTGAGATTCAAGTTTTTCCAATCTCCTGAACACGAAATTA
Source organism: Cinchona pubescens (assembly GCA_025175665.1). NCBI lineage: Eukaryota > Viridiplantae > Streptophyta > Magnoliopsida > Gentianales > Rubiaceae > Cinchona > Cinchona pubescens. The sequence continues at coordinate 485,157 of JANKKI010000486.1, forward strand.
ATCCTATTTAAAATATTCAAACACACTTGACTTTTTCGTTGTTCATTTTTTTTCCATAGAAATTTCATCAACATGATTATAAGACAAAGGTAAAATAATTCTCAGAATATTGATGGGATTTCTACACTCCTTCAACTTGACCAGCAGTTTCATCAAAAAGCCAATTTTCCAGAAATGACAATGGAGGATTATTTTCCAGCTTTGGCTTTTGCTCATGAACATGATCACCTGTCATAATCTTCTCTTCAAATCCACTACTCTCAGAATCCTTTCGAGTAGAATCACAAGATGATTTTTCGCCAAACCATTCAAGCATATCAAACGAAAAAATGGACTCGATTTCATCTTTGGATATTATATTACTACCTCCTCCTTGTTGATCATCCTGAACTACTGGCCTATAGCATTTGACTGAAATCGTTGCCACTGAATTTCCCCTTGCACCGCTTTTGCTGCCTCCATTCGGCGAATTATTGACGTTAGTCATTGGAGAAGATCTCATCCACCCTTCCAAAAGTCTTGGAAGGAAATATTTTCTGCACTTGAGGCATACACCGAAGAGTTTTCGTTTAGCATTTGAGCTGCAGAAGCATTTTTATGCTTTCCGTTGTCGCAGAAACTTTCGGAAACAATCTGATAGGTTGTTGTTGAACTAGATGCCGATGTGATTTGGGGATCAGAACATGATTGACATCTTTTGATCTTCTTCTTCAGATGTGTATTCCAATAATTCTTTATATCATTATCTGTTCGCTGTGGTAGATAAGAGGCGATGGCTGCCCATCTGTGCAAGGAAAAGTACATGGTCATGTAACATGAGATGACTATTGTTCCAATAAGGAAAGGTTGGAAGAGAGAGTATAACATGTACTTGTTTCCCAACAAAGCTTGGAGATGAATTATCATTCCTTCTTCATGGGGAGTGAAGTAACCCCTTTTGATTCCAGGCCTCAAGTAATTCGTCCATCTAAGCCTGCAACTTTTGCTGCATCTCAACAGCCCTTAAAGTAAACGAAAACATGGATCATTCGTAAACTCAAATCAGCATAACTTATGTTATGGAGATATTTTCGTCATATATATTCAAAGAAAATTGATCATAAAAGATGAGATAAACAGTATTAATTGTGGTCAATTACCGGTCTGGTTGGTACGGATCTCCAATTTCCAGGACCATGTTCTTGGATGTAAGAAACCAGGATGATGTCTTCTTCAGGGGTCCATGGACCTTTTTTGATGCCAACTTTGTCACAGCAAGGAGGTCTTCCCATATTGCTCTCTCTCTCTCTCCCCCCTCCTATCACTCTCCTTTCTCTTGTGTGGGAGGCGACTTCAGGCTGACGTGAAGTCTGTGAGTTTAAATAACAGGGGACTGAAGGAAGGATAACAAGGCTTTAATTCACCCACTGCTGGATACAAGTTGATACCCGGCGTTTCCTCGAGGAAATAGTACTTACTTTAAAGTAAAAGTCAATCTGCCAACCCAAGTCAAAAGAGGAAGTAGTATTAGAAGTTGTTTAGTTTATAGGTACCACAGAAATGATTAGAATTCAAAATTAATAATATTTATATATATTGTTTGATTAATTATTTTTGAAATTATTTTATGTGAATGAAAGTGTTAGAAAATGTTCACTTTCATTTATCACTTGTGCATGTGTTTCAAATTTACTAACTTATCAATATAATGAAATTCATTTTTTATTCGAACCAAATAAATAAAAGAGAATGATATAAACCTATACCAATAGTAGAATTTATAATTCAAATTCCAATTCTGATTTTTAAATGCAATCCAAACACCTTCTTATTACTAACTCTAAAATATATAATATGTATGATAATTGTTGATATAACTAAACAATAAAAAAATCTCACTAATTTTTAATCATTCAACAATATAGAATACTTATTACATAGTACGGTGTGAATAGCAAAGAAATTTTTCACATAAAGTGTTGAATTTTTTCTTGTGTTCAAGAAAACAATCAAAATAGTCCCTGATCAATTTTTTTTTTTTTTTTTTGTAAAACAACAATGGGTCCTTGAACTTTATTTTGTGCCAATTTAGTCCCTCGACTTTTTCTTTACCTCAATTTTTCCTTTATGTCAATTTGGTCCCCGAATGGTGGTTCAATCCAAAATTGAACATCCTCCACATTTTACTGATAAGACCCAGGGTAAAAAGGGAAATTGATTGGAATGCTATTTACATAACCTGAATAAACGAATAAATAAAAAAAGAGAAAATTTTACAATTCATTTTAAAAAATTATTTTCTCGTATTTTAAATATTTGTACAATATAACATTATGTATTTTAAAAATTTATACTATACAAACTTTTAAAATTAAGAAAATAGTTCCCTAAAAAAATGTAAAATTTCCAAAAAAAAATATATCCTAAATCAATCATCTTCTTCATTTAGAATTCAGATATATGGAAAAAAAATTTAAAAAAAATATTCATTCTTGATGACGAAGAGATCGATGAAAAATTTGGGATTCTCGGGTGGATGATTCCTTACAACGTTAACTTGGATAAAACTACCAATCAATAGCATTCCAAGGAACAACATCCTTCTTAGAGATCTAATAAAACATCTCCCTAGCAGTTTCCAAAAGCCCAAACTTTGAATACCCCAACCATGGTTTCTAACTCACTATGGTCTTCTTCACCATCCTATCAAACAAAGCCTTCGCTTCATCAAGATCCCCACACTTGACACAAAGATGTGTATAAGAACATTTGTTAGAAGTACAGTCAAATTCAACCTATACCCCTCAAAACGCCGATGAATTTCCCTACCAAGCACCAAATCTTCCAACTATGCGCACAATGAAACCAAGTCAATCATAGTAATTAACCTCATCAGGCTTAATACCCTCTACCTCCTTTTCCCTATAAACCCGCAATGCTTCTTGTGCTTTCCCACTCTTTACATACCTATTGATCAAAGAACTCACACAACTTTCGTCGCGTTCAACATTCAACTGTATAAGAAGACACCAGGAAATGGATCAAAGCATCATGCACATAAATATCCTTCTCAGAATCCATGTCTTTTAATCACATGAACAAGAATCTGAAAAGATGTATAAAAGAATAACAATCTAGCACAAGTCTTGAACAACAATGGAAAAGAACAATTATCAGGCCTTGAACTACAACCAATTTTACTATTAACCAACACTTTCTTCTATAAAAGAAAAACTTCAATTGGGTTTTCACTTTCAGAAAAAGCTTGGATTGACACATTATATGAAAATACATTCGGATTTTTCAAATTAAAAAACAACTTTTTACAGTAAGAAAGATCAGCCATTTCTGAGTGAGCAGAAAAGGCAATTAAACAGCTCGAGGCCAACCCATCTGAGACTAGGCCGGTGATGATCATTTGGGATCGGAGTTGCTTGAGATGAGAAATAGACTTGCATTTGTTTTCAAGGAGTGAGAGTAGGCAGCTTGGACAATTTTAGATTTGGGAAACATGAATGTGCATACAGAAATCTACCATCAACGGCTTACTTTAGATAAACCTTTGATGGAGTAAGAGAGAATGATGTGTTTGGTGATTGGTGTTCCTAAAGATTTCATCATTGTAAGGTATCATTATTTAAGCATTTCTAAATGAAATGATTGTTATCTCTTCATCCTCTTTCAAGAAAAAGGTCTTCCAAGAATGATTGGTATCTCTGGAACCTCTTCTATTTCAAACACAATGAAATCGGTCGGAATGTAAAATTTGTCAATTTTCACAATCACATCTTTAATGATCTCCTTTGAAAAAGAGCTCCGGTCCACAAGTTGCAATGAGACACTTGTGGGCTTCAATTGACCTCCATTTAACTTCTTGAACACTCCGTAAGTCATGAGATTTATTGAAACTCCCAAGTCACATAATACTCTTCCAAATTGTAAACCCCCAATCTCATAGGGTATAGAAAATGAACAGGAATCTTTGAGTTTTGGTGGCAACTTTTTTGTAAGTAATGGACTACAATGCTCCATTAAGCACAAAATTTCATCTCAATGCAATTTTCTTTTTGAAATAAGGACTTGTTTCATAAATTTGGCATAGGTAAGCATATTCTCAAGTGCCTCCATGAAAGGAATGTTGATTTCAACCATTTTGAAAATCTCTAGAAATTTCTTGAATTTCTTTGCCTTTTTTTCATCCCTTAGCTTTTGAGGAAATGGCACATTAACATGTTTTGGCTAAATGATACTTAGGATCCTTGCCTTCATTGCTTTGTGAGTTGGGCATAATAGACTCATTCATCATTTTGTCTTGCCCATTTGAAGACTCCCCATTTTCTTTATCTTCATATTCAACCCTTTCTTGTTCTCCATTCTTCATTGAATTTCTCCCAACTCTTTCTTCCAACTCTTTACCACTCTTAAGGGTAATAGCCTTGCATTGCTCCTTAGGGTTAGGAATTGTGTCACTCGGAAGCATTCCTAAAGGCCTCTCATTGTTCAACTTTACCAATTGCCCCAATTGAATCTCCAAATTCCTTGTTGAAGCTTTCAAATTTTCATAATCCCTCTTGTGTTCCTCATTTTTCCTCATATCCAACTCTCTTCTCAAGTACTCGGCTTCTCTTTTCCAACCTTCTTCACCCAAATTCTTTCTAGGAACATATTGATCATGATACATAGGTTGGGAAGAATTTGTATAATGGAAAGGAGGTTTTTGTTGTTGGTTTTGAAATGAAGGGTTGGGGAAAGGTTGATATGAGTTGGGTTAAAAATTTCTTTGATGTGGCTTATTGATAAGATCTAGATGAGGAATGAGGTGGGATATTTGGTTGGTAAGGATGATTGGATTGGTTGTTGGTGTTACTCCATGAAAAATTTTGGGTGATTCCTCCAAGAAGGATTGTATGTGTTCCCATAAGCTCTGGATTGGTTCCTTGAAAATGATGATTGATTAGCCACATAATTGATTTGCTCATTAGCTCCATATGGCATCTCACATTGTCCATTTGCATGGCCGCCTCCACAAAAATCATATGTCATGCTTGGTTGGGTTAGAAAAGAAGACATAGCATTTATACTACTAGGTTTCCCTATTTAGGGTTTTCCAACGCCTTTGCCATGTTGTTCATCACACTCATGAACATGCTTTGTTTTGCCAAAAGGGCATCTTGCATGTTTAGATTGAAACGCTCCACTATTTGCATTGGCATGATTAGCTTGGTGTTGAACTACCAGTTGATTTGTTGACCCATGATAGTAGTGGCTGTATGCCATCCTATTTAACAACTCTTGAATTTCTTCCAGAATCTTATATGGGATAGATCCATTGGCAGAGGCATCTACAATGGATTTCGCCTCTTGAAGTAAACCATTATAAAAGTTTTGGATTTAAAGCCACAAAGGAATGGCGTGATGAGGGCATTTTCTTAGCAATTCTTTGAATCTTTCCCAAGCTTTCCCTAGGATTTCACCAACATCTTGTTTGAATGAGGTAATTTCATTCTGTCAATTTGGGCGAGAGGAAAGTACTTCGCCAAAACCTCTTGAGCAAGTTGTAGACACCTATTTTTGTCCCTTAAGTTGTCCCCTATTTTCCTCTTAATTTTTTTCTTTTTAATTCACCTTTTAATTTTTTCTTAACCTGCTCTTTGATTCCCTTTCAATTTACCTTTTAATTCCTTCTTAATTGGTCTTTATGGTGTATAATTATTATGTGTTTTATGCATTTGAAATACTAAGAATGAGTTTTAATATTATTAAGTTTTTAGCATTAAAAAAATGGTAAGAATGGGTGAAAAAATTATGTTCGTGATAAAGATCACAGCGTACTTTCAGCGCGAGCTCGACAGAGCTGTACGCGCCACATTTTTCTCTGCATTTTTTCACCCATTCTCACCAAATATCAGATGCTTCATACTCCCAACATGACAAGGAATGGTCTTTGACCATTTTCACACTCAATCCACCTCTTTAAAGAGCAAATGTTGCCTAAAGGGGGGGACGCCTGTCTCTTTTACACATCTAGATGTGTATAAGAGACAATTTTGCTACATTTAAAAATCTTCCAAACAGCCAACTTTGAGCCAAAATTCCAAACGATTGAAAAGGATTAGACTAAACTCAAATAAGAAGAAAAGTTGTATAGAGTACCTCGGACTACAACTTCTCTTTGTAAAGCTCAAGCAAAATCATTCATTTGTAGGGTCAAAAATGTGGTAGAAGAAGGCTAGTGGCCAAGAAAATCTGCAGAAAAAAAAGAGAAATTTTTTTAAGTCTAGAAAATTTGCCAGACAGCCAACTTTGAGCAAGATTCCAAGCGATCGAAGAAGAATTAGACTAAACTCAAAGAAGAAAAGTTGTAGAGGATACCTAGGACTACAACTTATCTTTGTAAAGCTCAAGTAAAATCGTTCATATGGTGGGGGAAAAACGTGGTGGAAGAAGACCGGTTCATCAACCGGAAGCTTGGAGGTGCCGAAAGCAAATTTGGCTCAAACGCACTCCAAGCCAAGTATAACCAATTCCACCACATTCCTGAGGTTGAGGTGAGTTGAATGGGCTTTAGAATCAATTGTTTTGGTGACAAAATGCTTATCTTACTATTTTTACATTATTTATGACTTAATTTTCGAAGATTTAATTTTATAGTTCATAATGTTTAAATTTAATGTTTTTATTGGCTTTAGAATATTTTTGGAGTGTCTCTAAAGGTTTACACGAAAATTTTGTGGATGTTTTATGCAAGTTTGTGTTTGGTTCATATATCCACTTTCACCTTTTGATTTATGTTTATGTAGTTGTTTATGTTAATTAATTGTTATATCTTCATGATCTATGTAAAAATTAGAATTTTATGGCTATTTTCTTAGAGTCTTTGGGTTAAGGTTTGAAGGTTTCACTTTTTGGGGTGGTTATGGAGTTGGAAGAATTTTGAATGGTTGTTTATCGTTGGGGAAGAAGAGGAAGAAGTTGGGAGAATGTAGAGAAACTTTCAAGTGTATAAATAAAAGGTAAACTGAACCATAACCCAAAAATGGCTTTTGGCCAGTGGTTCAATTATAGTATTACTCCATGCCCCATGCCCTAAAACCTGTCCTTGCCCCCATTTTCCCATAGGGCTGCCAAGTCATCGATGAGGTGGCTGCCATGTTATCCACGTCAGCGATGACGCATCAATTACTTAAAAAAAAGAGAGAAAAGCTTGTTGACAGAGCCCACTTGATGCCACGTCATCGATGACGTGGCACACAAAATTTTTTTTAAAAAGTTCAAAAAAAAATTTATTTGCGTTTTAACCTTCCAGATTTCAGATTTTTGCATTTTAGCCCTCAAATAATTTTCTGAATTACATTTAGGCCCTTAAGAAATTTTCTTTAATATTACTGTATTTTTCTTTTCAAATTTCTTCTAAGTTACATTTTTAATGACAATAACCACCAAGCTTTAATTTGATTTTTGTTTGACATTTTAATATGTTTAATTACCCTTTGATTGTGAAATTACCGTTTTGCCCTTAATGAGTATGTAAATTGTACATAGGCTCTGATTTTGCACTTATACACATCTAGATGTGTATAAGAGACAGGTCTTAAATGCTATCTTCCCATCCGGCCTCAAAAAAAGATATGCGCTGGTCAGTGCTAGATCTTACGCCTCAAATTTTGTTTAGTTGCACGACTTGACATTAAATATTTGAATCAAACTCAATTTAGTCCATGACTTAATAACTGTATCAATAATATAAAATCGGGCTACAAGTGTATAAGATGCATGACAAACGACTGTTTTGCCCCTTGGGAGTTAAAGGGCACTACAAGCTAAATGTGTGCGACTTTTAATTGGACCCCGGGCTAAATTTACCTGTCAATGTTATTATTTACCATTTATTTTCATTTCCTCATTAATATGTACATATTTTATTACTTTTAAACTATCTCAAGAACACGTACGCTACAAAGTCGGCAATAATGAATACTAAAATTAAAAAGAGAAATGCGATAAAATCATGCAACCGATCCAACGCCGGGTAAAGTGGGTGTCGAGGGAAATTCAAATCATCCCAAACCTTCCCATTTTACAACAGGATTCCCGAACTCATGTTTTTTTTTTAATTACGTGGACCAGGAGTCAATCTAGACTAGGGTTTATTTTCTCGGTACTTTAAATTTTGATCTATTTTTGTGTCCCGGCGCACCAACACACCGGGTGGTGACTCCAATCCTGTGTTCCATAGTTTAGATTATTTTTGTACAATTCATAGTCGCATTTAAAGCCCCGTTATGTAATAGTAAATAGGTGATTCATTTAAATTTGTAATAGTAAGTAGGTAATATATAAGAGTACATAGTAAACTAGATTTTTGCACTTTAACACCTATTTCACGTATAAGAGACATGGGGACGGTGCCGGTCCCAAAGGTGCCAATAGACCGCGTGTTTTGGGGGGGGGATGCGACACAAGTTGGTTAGAAGTGGTGAATGTTCCTTGAGTATGGGATTGCAACCATGACTTTGCCGTATCACGAACATAAAAAGGAAATACCCTCATCCGCACACAATCCGGGTGTACTCCGTTAAATTTGAATGTGTCCAAGACTTCTTCAAAATTCATGAGGTGTGTGTAGGGGTCCTCATTTGGTCCACTTCCAAACATGGCATGGGCTTGAAGCATTTTGGATTAGAGCGGGTTTGATTTCAAAATTGTTGGTTTGCACGGGCATCCGTGCAATGCTCGAGTTCGCCCCATCAAAATTAGGTAAAGCATACTCCCTCAATGGCCTTCCATTCCCATTCATGCCATTTCCATTCCCATAGCCACCTATCTCATTATTTCCAACAACCTCTTCTTCTTCGTTTTTCGTGTTCACATTCCTTTGATGAGCCTTAGCATTTGCCATCTCTATCCTTTCTTGCTCTTGTTGTACCCTTCTCAACCTTCAAATTTCTCTTAGCTCTTTCTCCCGTTCCTTGTCTAAGCAAATGAATAGCTCTTGAACTCCTCTTATCATGCACTACACACAACCAAGGCAAATAGTCAATTGAAATTCCAAGTCAATTCCACAAGATATCCAACAAACATAAAAATTCACAAAATTAACAACTAAACTAAACTAAACTAAAGTGCTTAATCTACACGACTCGTAAAGCGCTTGATATTGCCAAAAACCGAAGACAATCCGGCAACGATGCCAAAAACTTGATTGCTTTGTTAGGTAGAATTTAACTTTGAAAGGACAAACAAGCAATAATTAACCACACGAATTCATTATACTCTACCTAACTTTCGCAAGTATACGGAGTCAATAGTAGTATAGGATGAGTGGGTATCGTCCCACAAGGATTGTTGGAAGGCAATTATCAAGATTTACGGATATTTGTGTAGTTAAGCGAAATCAAATAATGGATGATGGAACTACTCTAGTAAAAACCATGATTAAATGAAAACGATAAAAACTTAATTTTATGCTAGATTAACTAAAAGCAAGTAAGTGAAAATTACCAATTACGATATTAAGAAACTAATTAATCTACTATAAAAAAAAAGTAAGTAAAGGAAGGCACTTAATTCTAACCTAAATTAACCAAATTAAAACTAAAATTGAAAGCAAGCAAATTACCCAATTAAAAGGACTACAAATAAGAAACCTTGAAGACTTAAAGTAATCATTTCTAAACTAGAAAGGATTGAAAAGAGTTAATCTAGAAATCTAAGTATTTTTGGATTTTTGATAGAAATAAAGAAAGCCCACTAGTAATTAACTAGAAATTAATGTAAGAAATTGAGAATTCTTAAATAAAAAGTAAGAAATTATCAAGAACATTAATTTACCTAAGAAACCCTAAATTGCAAGTAAAGAAATTCTTACTAAATTAGACTAGCAAGCAAGTAAAAATTATATTTACGCCAAGCTTGCGATTAACTCACTACGATTATCTAATCAAAATTCGAACTTGACAAGAAATTAAAAGAAGATGTAAGAGACAATTAAAGAGAAAATTCTATTAAAGAAGAAAACTTGGGGTTCAAGATGTCCTAAACTATCCTAAAATCTACTAACTATCTACTACTAATCCTATTTCCTATTTCTTAAGTAGTTTAAATAGTGTAGTGCTACACAAGATACAAATTAGGAATTGTTGGCTGAAATTTTACCAAATTGCCCTTATAATTTAACTCTCAGCGAAGTTGAGATCGCGATATGGAACAATTGAGATCGCGATCTCAACTCTAATACATTAAGACAATTTTCCGAGTCAAGTTCCCGATCTCGACTCTCTTCTCAACATTCTTTATTTCTTCCATTAGTGTAATTTGGTCCTTCGAGTTTTGTTCATTCCAACTTCTATCCTCTAATTTTGACCTGCATAATATTAACACCATTAAGCAACTAATTAACTAGAAATTTAATAAAAACTTATCATATTTAATCAAGAACAGAAATACAAACACATATGAAAGAAATTAACTAAAATCTTCAATTACTTACCCAAAATTCGGGATTTAAACTATCAAAATGCTATAATTTGGAGGAAAATAACTCTAGTTTACTAGAGTTATCAGTTAGAATGGATAATAGTTTGATGCTTATATTGTTCTTAGTTATTGGTTTAGTTTTAGATATGTCATGCTTCTACTCTACTTTGTCATTTCTCTTATTAAGTATGAGTAACTAAATTCCTAAAGGATAATTGGGGTAAAGAAATGTAAATTCTACCTATGTGTGGGTGATTCAAAGTTGATGTACTTGAAAATGATGGACATTTGAGTAGTAGTAAATGGTTTGAAAGTTTGCTGAGAGGGAAAGGCCCTTTCTTGAACCATTTTAGTGGATTTAACACAACAAATGAGTGTTGAGTGTTAATTTCCTAGAATAGTTTACTACTTGGTTAGGAAGGTTAATAGTTAGGCCAAGATGCTAGCTTTTCTAGTTGATTCCTTGAACTTTATGTTGTGCATTGCTTCATAACCATGTGCCAGGCTAAGGGATTGGTTCAAAGATGGGAGGAAATCCTCATTTGAAACTATTGATTGATCATCCACTAAACCACCTAGTAGACGAACATATTCATTGCGCGATCCCTCTTTATTGCTTATTGATAATTTAGTTATTTACTTGCTTTATTATCTTAGTTTGCCTATTACATGAATTAATTGTCTAGATAGCATATATATCCCTCAAATCCCAGTGATTATTGTTAGTAATCCTCGTGGGAACACTTCTCTCACCACTAGCTACAAATCTTCCCTGTATACTTGTGGGTGTATAGATTCTAGTCTAAGTGTTCTAAGAGGGTTTATTACTTGGTATGTTTATTGATATTTGATAACACTTAGAATACACGCATTATAGATATGGAGAACAAGCATTGTGTATCAATAATGAGCATGACAAGCTTGACTAAAATTGACAGAATTCATTGAAGAGACGAGGACCTCATAGCAAAACTAGCAAAGTCAATATGAAGTCTTGACTAAGAAATATGCTGAAGACGAATTCTAGAAGTCACCATGAAGGTAGAATATGATTTATGTATTGAACAAGATAATGATAAGTCATCTAATGCTTGTATGTTGGATGAATCAACTGTGTCAATACAGAGCTATTGCATGGTCATGATAAATGAAGAGAAGGAAATGATCGCGTAAGTCAAGAAAATGAGCTGAACAAACTTAGAGATACAAAGGATACCAGAAGGGAGCGATAAAGAGGAACCTTCACAAGTGGAATTAAAAGAACTTCCATCTCACTTGAAGTATGCTTTCTCGGAGGGAATAAAATTTTTTCTATTATTATTAATGCATATCTATTTGATGTACAATAAAAGAAGCTATTATAGGTGTTACACAAACATAAGTTAGCAATAGCTTGGTCTACAGTTGACATTCAGGGTATAAGCCCTGTATTTTGTACACACAAGATTCTAATGGAGAAAAACTACAGACCCATAGTGCAGCCACAATGCCATCTCAACTCAGATCTAGAAGATTCTAATAGATCAGTCCAATACAAGTAGTGCCAAAGAAAGAAGTGATCACTGTAATTAAAAAAGACAAAAATTAGTTAATTATCTCTAGAACTGTTACAGGGCGGTGTGTATGCATAGATTATAGAAAACTAAATGATGGCACAAACTAAATGATGGCAGTAGGAAATATCATTTTTCATTACCTTTTATAGATCAAAATCAGAAAGGTTGTCAGAGACATGTTTTCTATTATTTTTTAGATGCTCATTCTAGATATTACAAAACCATATTGTCCCTCAAGATCAAGAGAAAACAACTTTATATGTCCTTATGGTATTTGAAAAAAGGATAATGCCATTTGGTTTGTTTTATTCACCTGTCTCTTATGTCTATCTTTAATCATATGGTGAACAAATTTATTAAAGTTTTTACGATTGACTTCTCTGTACCTGTTTTTTTTTTTTGTTTGTTTTTGTTTTTGATTGTTTAGAAAAATTGTCTTTAGTATTGAACAGATGCCAAGGAACTAACCTTTCCTTAAATTGGAAAAGTGTCATTGTAAGATGCAGGAAGGGCATAGTACTTGGGCATAGGTTTTTAGCTAAAGGAATTGAAGTGGATAGAGCACATCTGGAGATTATAGAGAATTGCTGCCATAAATAATTTTTAAGCTATTCGATGCTTTCTCGGGCATTCAAGGTTTTACAGACCTTTAATAAATGATTTTTCTAAAATCGTTCGAAACCCCCATGTTATAATATATTGGTTAATGAAGCACCATTTATATTTGACGAAAAATGTTTTGCATGCTTTTAAAGCCTTAAAGAAAAGTTTGACTTCTACACCTATTATAGATGCACCTGACTAGTCATATGTATTTGAACTCATGTGTAATGCATGTGATGATGCAATAACGGCTATGTTAGGTCAAAGTAAATAAATAAAGTGTTGCATGGCATATATTATTCTAGCAAAATTTTAAATGAAGCTCAATTAATTATGCAATAACAAAAAAAGAATTATAGGCTATAGTCTTTACATTTGATAATTTAGGTCTTACTAGAAAGGAACTAAAGTTAACATTTACACTGAACATGAAGTATTGAAATATCTTTTAAATAAGAAAGATGCTAAATCTGAACTAATCCATTGGATTCTTTTGCTATAGGATTTGACATTGAAATTCATGACAAAAAGGAATCTGAGAACTTGGTGGCAGATCACTTGTCTAGGATAGAAGTTTGTAGCTAGATTATACGAACCACATTCTTTCAATCAATGAGAAATTTCTAGATGAACTATTAATGATGGTCAATTTTCAACGTTGTTTGTAGACTTTGCTAACTATTTGGAGTTATTCCATTAGAGATGACTTATCAGCAAAAGAAGTCCTTTGCATACTTAAAGTACTGTTATTGGGATGAACCTTTCTTATTTAGATAGTGTGTTGACCAAATCATCCGAAGATGTGTTCCAAAAGAAGAAATGGGACAAATTCTTCATCATTGTCACGCATCACCTATTGGTGGACATTTTGGTGGAACTAAAATAGTAGCTAAAGTTTTGTAAAGTGGGTTTTATTGGCTCACTGTTCAAGGATACTCACAAATTCACCAATTCATGTGATAAGTGTCAAAGGTTAGGAATACATCAAGGAGATAATGCCTTTAAATAATATTTTTAGTTTTTGAATTATTTGATTTTGAGGTATTGATTTCATGGGCCCATTTCCTTCGTCACATTCTAAGAATCTGTTATAATTCTTGTTGCTGTAGAGTACGTTTCTGAATCGATGGAAGCAGCAGCATTCCCAACCAACAATTTGAAAGTGATAATGAACTTTGTAGGGAAGAATATGTTATCAAAGTTTGGTATTCCAAGAGTTATAATTAGTGATGGAAGTACACATTTCTGTAATCCCCATTTTGAAGCATTATTGGGCAAGTATGGAGTTAGTGAAAGTGTTGCAATGCCATATCACCCTCAAAGAAGTGGCCAAATGGATGTATCAAACTGTGAAGTGAAACGCATTCCATAAAAATAGTGAATACCCCATAAAAAGATTGGGCACGCAAGATTGATGATGCGATGTGGGCAATATCAGACAGCCTTTAAGGCGCCAATCGATATGTCACCTTTCCATTTGGTGTTTAGTAAGGCATTTCATCTGCCTGTGGAGCCAGAACACAAAGCTTACTGGGCAATTAAAGCATTCAATTTCGATATGAAAGATGCAAGTGAGAAGAGGCAACTTCAGTTGGATGAATTAGAAGAATTTTGAATAAGGCTTATGAAAATGCAAAGATTCACAAGATGAAGACAAAAAAATGGCATGATAAGTATATTTTACGGATACCATTTTGAAACGGGACAATAATTATTGTCAAACAATTCAAGCCTTTTGTAAACCTCTGTAATTTAAAAAAATAACAGAAACAATAATAATATTTGATAATATCTAATATACTACGAATTTTATTTGGATTTGAACTACTTGTTACATGATATGTTCACATGGGCAGATTTTAATTCTTATCAAGTTGGGTTTCTTATTCGTCTTTTGTTATTTAATTTGAACTAAACCAATGTCTAACAACATTTTCCATTTTATAGTCAAATATTTTGCTGATTATTTGCTAATTTTTGTAATTAATTTTAGGCTAAAATTTCAGCCAACTTTAGTGCCCCAATAATAGTAGGATTTGGGTGAAAAATAGCTAACTTATAAGATTAAATGTTTGGGAACCTTTGAGACACAATATTTTATAAATGGGAGCCCTTGTCAAGGTTTTAATGGTTGATGTTTGACTGGAACTTTGGAGCATTGGTAGAGAGAGTGCAGTCTAGTTTAGAGAGCTCGTCGTACGTAGGAATTCAGTATAATTTCGTAGCCTTAGTTTGTCCAATAATTTCATAATACACATAGGTATTTGTGCTTCTCGTCTATTGGATTCATGCCTGGGATTATTTTTTGTTGGTATTATTATGTTTAATTATAGATTTTGGTTGCGATATTCGTTTTAAAATCTGAAAATTTATTCCAAAAGTATAACGAATTATTTTCTAAATTTATATTGCATATGTTAAATAAGGATTTCCTGAAAATAAAAAAAAATAAAAAATAAAAAGTTGCAGTGGTAGTGGTGGCTAGTGTTAGTTTGGTTTGGGACGAGAGTTGTGTGGTTGCTGATGATGATGATCTTTTCAGATAGGCAGTAGTGGTAGTAACATTAGAAGGCATAAGCATGGAAAAAGAAAGAAAAAGAAAACCTAGGAAAAGAATAAGATAAAGGGAAAAAAAAGAAATAATAGGAAAAGTTGGGGAGATGAAACGAGATTTGAAAGAATAGGATATAATATGTAAATATATTGTACCAATCCAAGTTATGTTACTTCTGTACTTTGGTTATTAGTATGACAAGTCCTTTAGGTACTTGTAATATGATTTTTTGGACTAAACAATTTGTACACGTTTAACATGAGTAAATATAGGATACTAAAATCTAATTTTTTTATAATAACTAAATAAAATACTTTTAAAGTTTTAAAAAATAAGACTGATACTTTTGTAATATTATACTTTGTATTAGTATAAAATATAATATGACAAAATATAATATAAAATAAAATGTTATACTTTGTAATATTATATTTTGTATGATAAAATATTAATATAAAAAAATATAAATCTTTTGTTGTATTATTTATACAAGATAAAAATACGACAAATATTTTAGTATTATTTTAAAAAATAAATGTTTTCAAAAAATTAGTGGACTTGTATATTGGGTCTTGAATAATTTGTAAATGGCAAGATAGTTTATATGCGAGCAGGGCTACTTTTCATTTGAACATAAGTAATATGTGATGAACTTTTGTACAAGAAATTAATTAGAGTTTCTACAGTTTGTTTTTTGCAACATTGAGGTAAGTGGTTATCACTCCCTTTGTATTTTTGAAAAATACTTTGTCTAAAATGTTTCTTTTGAAACTTGTTATTTTTTTTATTAAACTTGGACCTCACATGGATACTTGAATTGTTTGACATTAGGAACTTATCTAAGTGGCATTGTATTTAAACTTTGTATGATTATTTTGCAATTGTATGTGCTTGGAATATTTGCTCAGTAATTAATAACGGACCAAGACTCTTAAAATAATCATGACTAGTCGGTAGAAACTATAGTTCTGTACTATTTCTAAACTGCCAAATAAGATGAATTCTGACCTCCGAACTCCGAACTCTAGCTAAGATGGTTTTCACGCAACCCCTTAGCAACCTTTTGGACTAGTAGGGTCTCTTAGTACTAGATTGAATATTCAGTAAACCGATGACATCATGTTTGTTTTATCAGGCTATGATAAACCTTGATATGAACTTTGAAACTCTAATTATGAATTTGGCTCTAACTTTCTGATTACGAACATTCGAACTCTGATTATAAACTTCTGATGACGAACTTTTGATTATGAAATTCTAATTCTGATACTCTGATTTTGATTTTGAACTGCTGATCTCTGTGAAATCTATTTGGTAAATTTTTTATATAAAGCTACTTACACTAAAAGTATTACATTTTGTTTTGAAAAGATATTTTGAAAGAAATTTTTGCCACTATGTGAAATAAGATATTGTTATAAGTGTATATCATAAAGATCGGATAAATTTTTTAAATACTTTTGTATGGTTGTGTGACAAAATTTTGGCAAAATATATGTATTTAGCTTATTTGGTCCAACAAATACGGTGTTAACTGCTTCCTAAGAGACTTGACGCTCACCCTATTATAACATTTTATCTTGCAAAGTTAGAGCTTTTGAGAAGGATCTTGCAAACGAGTAGTTGGTGCACGGTGATGGTTAGATTTTCGACTTCCAAGGAGTGTTATTACTGTTAATTATTATAAATTAGATCATATAAAGATATTCTGGATTTTGTTTTGCGTAGCCTTGTTACCATTGGATAGTTTAATTTATATTTTTTTAGCCGTATATTTAAGACATTTGTTGTTATGGAATATTTAGCAATTTAATGAAGTTAGATTGATTTTGTTTCATTTTGGTGCCTTGTGCCTTTAAAATGTAACTCTGGAGGATACAGTCTAGGCATGACCACGGTTTTGGAACTGCAAGTTTAAATTGTGAGGAAAACCAAAACCGGAACCTTGGGAGCTAGTTTCGGTTCCGGTTTCAGTCGGTTCTTCGATTCCAGTCACAATTCAGATTTCAAATTTTTTTTAAAAAAATTAGAAATTATAATACTAAAAAAATTAATACAAGTTAAGATGAGAAACAAAAAATTATATTTTTTTTATATTCGCATCAATTGTAGACTTTATTTTTGGAAAAAAGTTACACTATTGCATTATTTATTAAACCATTAAAAATTAAAGTAAAGATACATTTTGGAAAATATGTACATTTTGGTAGGGGAGAATTATAATTTATTTTTTTTGAAAACAATTATTCTCGGTTCCGGTTCTGGTTCCAAAAAATAGAGAACTGGAACCAGAACCATGTCCACTATTCTAAATCCGATTCTGGGAACCATCAATGATGGTTCCAGTTTTGATTTTGGAACCACCAGTTTCTTATACACATCCGATTCTGGCGGTTATGATTCTGGAACCGGAACCGTGGCCATACCTAGTATAGTAGCTGTCAGTTGCTGACATGTGTGAGTGACAGCGTGACAGTTTAAGTGGAATCAAAATTTAGGTTTAAAACCCATAAGACGACTATTGAGGATTAGAATTTGGTGCTAAAGTACATTTTGGTGACTTTGAACATTTTAAGATTGAGATTGGTTAGGCAAATTATTTATAGTACGTTATTCTTATGAAGGTATTATAGATAAGAGAAATGAATTAGTAATATTTGGAATTAATATGTGCTATTAGAGTTTCATTTTCCGATTGACTTTTGTTCAGTCGAATTTCTAAGAAGAGGATACCGAAGTGCCTTGTGGGAAGAAAATGAAGAATTGAGATTAAAATAAACATGTTAATAAAATATCAAGATTGTATCCTTTCTAAGGATAAAGGACATGATAAGGTTAATATGTTTAAGGAACTTTTGAAGAACGATCAAGAACAAAGAGATTAAGAAAACGATAACGTTAGTGAGTGTTTAAAATTTTTAATGGCTAGTAGGAATAAGAATTTGGTTTAATTTTTGGCATTCTAGTAGGATTTATATTGGCATATTTGTTATTGTTAAGAATGGATTCTAGAAAATATTATGTGTTGTTTTGACTTCTTTTGATAATAAAAGTATGGTACATTAGCTACAACTTGTTTTGTTTTCAAAAAGTATTTTTACGATACTAGAGTCATATATTATAAACTATATTTATTTTTTCAAAAATGTGATTTAAATTTTTTAAAAGCTCTTTCTCTACTTTTGTTACACTTTTTGAACTATTTTTTCTTTAATAAAATTGATTTAAGAAAAATGCTGTCACTTACGAGATTCATTAATTTCAAACCATGAGGAAGCACCCAATTTGTCAGTTATGGAGTACTATTATATGTTTATAGTATTGAGAAGGTTTGCTCCCACCAAGATGACCATTAATGAATTAAGGAAGATAAAAATTTATCGAGAATTGCATAGTCAGATGAGATTCATTAAGGGATTTCATGATAGGATTTAATACAAGTTGGTAAAGATGGAAATTATGAACTTTTGAAAATTGATAAATTCTTACAACAGAAAAATTGAAAATATTTGGGAAAATTTTTAGTACGACCTAAGTGGCTAAAGGAATCTTACGTGAAGCAACTCCACAAAATGGATTTTGATGTCTTATAATTGAGATTTAGAGTCATCCCTGGACAATTAGTCTAGTTATCTAATGTTTGGTTGATATTGAGTTACATGGGATATCTTAAAAATAATAACCATCTTGCATTTGGTTAGGGATCGGATAAGATTGGATTACTATTTTACTAACCATTATACCCCTATAATACACTTTATTTTTGGTAATCTATAACAAATAATATTCACAGAATATTATTGTAATTATAATATGCTAAAAGTAAATGTGAGAATTAAATAAATTGGTATTACATAGAATAATTAACAGTGTTCAATTTTAGGTGTATTTGTGTAATAAGGTTGTCAAATTTTTTTTTTTAAGTTGGAAAAAAATTGTCATAAATGTATTGGGTCAAGTATCTGTGTAAAAGGACTAAGAATCAAGTAAATTTATCTTGACCCATTAAAACCAGGTTGGGTCGCTCATTGGGCATATAGACCTAATGTTTAATCCATGAATACCCCTATTATCCAACATGACATCATATGATGTAGAGATCATAAAGTTTGTTAGGGGTAAATTAGTTAAAATTTTTGTTATCCCATCTAGGAGTCTTCCCAAGATAACTAATATCAATCCTCTATGGTATTATTTTATTCCTTCCACAAGGGATTGAGTTGGTTAGTTGGGATAACAATCCCATGTCAAAAAAATCAACCAAACACAAGATGACGTGGGATTAATTATCCAACCCCACATCATCCCATGAACTAAACGGATCCTTAATGATTGTGATTGTGAAAATACAAGGGAAAAAGAAAATCTAAAGTGAAATTGGTCCAAATTTATGTAAGTGTTTTTGAGGCTATTTTAGGATGAACTAGTTAACTAACCATGGTGCAAAGGTGGACTATAGTACTAAGTGTGTGATCTTTTCTAAATGAGTAGAAGTAACTTATCAAGGTAATACGGATAAAAGAAAGACACTAGAAGACTATGAGTGCAATGCAAGCAAATATGGCATTGATTAAAGAGAAGTTGCTAAGGATATTTAACTTTATTTATGGTAGACACCAAATGGAAAGAATGAAACTCAATGATCTTGTGGTTAAGAAATGTTGGAAGTATTTATTGAAGAATTACCTGAATACCCTTGGATAGGAAAAAAAAATTGGCACATGAGGCTATGTCAGTAACTAAGCACCATATTGGATGGTTCGATTATGTTGAAGGAAGCGAATCAACAATTACAAGAATTATTAGATAAGAACTAGGCCAAGTGTTTGACTATGGGGAGCACCCGTTTAGTTCACAAAGAAAAAAGATAGGAGTTTGAGGTAATGTGTTGACTATGGAGAGTTGAACAAGATTACTCCCAAGAATAAGTGCCCTCTCCTTAGAATTGATGACTTAATTGATTAATTTAAACGATTGAAGGTATTACATGTCAATAATTAAAGACTAAGGAGGTCGGTATACCTAAAAGTGTGTTTTTGACACATTGTGGACATTATAAAGTTTTTGGTGATATCATTTGATTTGACTAATGCTCCAATAAGATTCAGAACACATGAAATAGTTTTAGGCCACAACTGGACAAATTAGTTGTGGTATTGATTGGTAATATTTGATTTATTTCCTATGTAAGAAACCAATAAAGAGTAACTAAGTGAAGTTCTTGGCATTTGAATAAAAAAAGACTAGTAAGTTTTGTGCCACCTTGGCAAATATGAATTTTGGTTATAACACATAATTTCTATATATCGAGTTTTTTTTTGGACCCCAAAAAGATCAAGGAAGAAGTTGGTTATATAAAATAATGTATAATTTGTGTGGTCGTTGGAATGGGAAAAGGGCTTTCAAATTTGAAAGAGAAGTTGATAAATACAACTATTTTAACCCTCCCATTTGGAACTAGAGGGTTTGTGATTTGAAATGTGTATCTAAAGATGGATTACACACCAAATGTTTGCAATTGATTTGGTAATTATATACACATTACACCAACTAAACCCCTATGTGAAGAGTTACCTGACACATGATTTAAAATTAGCGATTGTATGTGACGAACAAGGTGAAGTGGTTATGGATCGTAAATGCCTTAAGTTCTATGAACTCAAAAGAAATTGAATATGAGACAAACATGATGGTTAGAATTACCATAGGTCTATGATTTCACCATAAGTTACTATTCTTATAACAAAGTTAAAACTTAATGATTCTTATTTTATCTGGTTATCACAGAACTATTGATGTTAGATACATATGGATGACATATGAATTGAAAATAATACGCTTAATGAATCAGTTAGATTACTTTGATTGCACAACCTTTCTTGGAAGAAATGACTATTTTGACTCAGAGAAAATAAGGAACTTATAAATATTCAAGAGAAATTAAAAGATGGCATGATGCCTAATTTTAGTGTAAGGCGTAATAGATGTGTATAAGAAACTAGGTGTACCTACTATGAACATTTAAGGAATGAGATTATGAAGGAGGTAAATTTTGCTAAGTTTTTTATATTACCTATAAGAATAAATATTTGAATTGAGACCTTAAGATAAATTTTTGGCTGTAAGTAAAATGAACAGATCAATTATCGAGTATGTTATGAGGTGTTTGGTGGATCAATAAGACAAGGCCGAATATCAATGACCAGCAGATTTGCTTAAACCTTTTAAAATTTTACAATGGAAATGGGAACATATCATGTAGATTTTATAGTATAATTTTCAAAAGTAAAGATTGGTAATCATGCTATTGGGGTAGTGGTTGATTATTGGACTAAGTCAACACATTTTATATCCATATGTAATGAGAAAACAATAGAAAGGTTATTGGAAAAATATGGTACTAAAAGGTTATGAGAATAGATTTAAAACGTAATACAATTTATCCTCAAATAGACAGTCAATTGGAGAGGACTATTGGAACATTAGACGATATGTTACAAATTTGTGTATTGGATTTTGGAGGAAATTAGGATCGACTAGTAAAACTAGTAAAGTTAATAAGTAGTATTAGACTCTGATCGAAGTATTATATGGACGAAAGATTTGATCCTTACTATATTCTCCAGTTCTGAAATTGAGTCTGTGAAAAAATTAACTTCTAAATTCGGTTTCGTGACAAAGACAATGCAGAAAGTTAAGGTTAATTGGGTTAAATTCTCGATAAGTAGGATCATTCAAAATATCAGAATGAATTGGAAAGTTGGTATATTACTTAAGTTTTGACACTTAAATTGTCAAAGTGAATAATGTATTTCAGGTATCACAACTGTAAAATATGTACCTAACTTAAGTTATGTGATTAAGTCGTAATCATTGGATATTAGAGCAACATCTTACAAAAAGATTGCCAATAAGGATCATTAACTGCAAGAACTAAAAGTTTCAAAAAAAAGATATTATAATATATGTTTTTTTCAAAAGACTAGTTAGCATAAATGTGAGAACTGACATGGGAATTAGAGGAAGATATATGGATAAAAAACATTTTCCCTTTTATTACCTTGTATACAAGTTTCGAGGACGAAAATTTTTGTAAGGAGGATAGAATATAAACTCCCGTATTTTTCAAATAATAATAATAATAATAATAGTATTTGATATTATCGAATATGCTACGAATTTTATTTAGATTTGAACTATTGTTATTACTGGATAAATTTTTTTTACGTGGTATGTTAACATGAGACTTAATTCTTATGAACTGGGTTTCCTATTCATCTTCTGTTATTTAATTTGGACTAAAACAATGTTTAAAAATGTTTTCCACTATAAGTAAAAATCTTTTTCTAATTATTTGCTAATTTTCGTTATTGATTTTAGGCTAAAATTTTAGCACAATTAAGTGACCCAGTAATAGTAGGATTTAGATAAAAATAGCTAACTTGTAGGACTAAATGTTGGAAAACATTTGGGACTCGATATGTATAAATAGAAGCACTTGTTAAGGCTTTAATGGTTGATGTTTGGCTGGAACTTTGGAGCATTGGTATAAAGAATAACCCCTAGTCTAGAGAGCTCGTTTTATGTGGGAATTCAGTATAATTTTGCAGCCTTAGTTTGTCAGATAATTTCATTTACGTTTACTCAGTTATTTTTGCTTCTCGTATATTGGATATCATGCTTAGGATTATTTTTTTGTTGCTATTATTATATTTAATTATAGATTTTGGTTGTGATATTTGTTTTAAAATTTGAAAATTTATTTGAAAAGTATAACGATTTATTTTTTGAATTTATATTGCATATGTTAAATAAGAATTTCCTGAATTTATTTATAAAAAAAAAAAAAAAGATTGCAGCTGGCAGTGATGGCTAGTGTTTGTTTGGTTTTCGACGAGAATTGTGTGGTCGCTGCTAAGGTTGATGATGATATTTGTGGGTAGGCAATAGTGGCGGTAACATTAGAAGGCAGAAGCAAGAAAGAAGAAAGAAAATGAAAACAAAGAAAAGAATATAAGGAAAAAAAATAATAATAATAGGAGAAGTTGGGCAGATGAGACGGGATTTAAAAGAATAGAATATAACATATTAAATATATTGTATAGTCCGAGTTATGTTACTTCTGTACTTTGGTTATATGTATAGAAACATAATTCTATAGGTGCTTGTAATATGATTATTTGGACTAAACACTTGTACACGTTTGACAAGAGTAAATATAGGATACTAAAATCTAATAGTTCTGTAATAACCAGATAAAATACTTTTGAAGTTTTAAAAAATAAGAATGATACCTTTGTAACATTATACTTTGTAATAGTATAAGAGGAGTTATTCCTAAATTTTATTTTGGGAAAAATTATTTTCAGCAATACCTCCATGTTTAAATCTTTTGGAATAAAGAAGTATAGTACTTTTGTAGTATTATTTATACAAGAATAAATATGAAAAATATTTTGTGGTATTTTTGTTTTAGTATAATTTTGGGAAATAAATATTTTTAAAAATTAATGGATTTTAAGATGATATTTTTGTTAGAATATTTTGGGTCTTGCATAATTTGTAGATGGCATGATAGTCTATATACAAGTAGGGTTGCTTTTTGTTTGAACATAAGTAACATGTGATGAACTTTTGTATACAAAATTAATTATTAAGTTTACTATAGTTTGTGTTTTGCTACATCAAGGTAAGTGGTTATCAACCCTTGTATTTTCGAAAAATATTTTGTTTAAAATGTTACTTTTGATGACATGTTATTTTGATTATTAAACTTGGACTTTACATGTATATTTGAATTGTTTGACATTATGAACTTATCTAAGTAGCGTTATTTTAAAACTTTATATGATTATTTTGCATGTGTATATACTTGGAATATTTGCTCGATAATTAATAATAGACCAAGCCTCTAAAAATAATCATGAATAGTCAGTAGAAACTATAGTTTTGCAATATTTTTGAACTACCAAATAAAATAACTTTTGGCCTCCGAACTATGAACTTTGGCTAAGATGGTTTTTATGATACCCCTTAGTACCCTTTTCTAGTGGAGTCTCTTATTACTAGGTTGAGTACTCAATAAGCCGATAACTGCACGTGTGTTTCATGAGCTTATGATGAACCATGATATGAGCTTTGAAACTCTGATTATGAAACTATTTTTGGCTATGACTTTCTGATTATGAACATCCAAACTCTATTTATGAACTTCTGAATATGAACTTTTGATTATGAAATTTGGATTCTGATATTCTGATTTCGATTTTGAACTTCTAATCTCTGTGAAATTTATTTTGTAAATTTTTGATATAATGTTGCTTACTCTAAAGCATGTACATTTTGTTTTTGAAAAGATGTTTTGAAAAGAAACTTTTTACCACTATGTGAAATAAGATTTTGTTATAAATATATATCTTCAATGTCTGATAAATTTTTTTTTTTTTGAAATACTTCTATATGACTGTGTGAAATTTTTTTGGTGAAATATATGTATTTAACTTGTTCGGTCCAGCAAAGGCAGTGTTAGATGCTTACTGAGCAATTTGTTGCTCACTTCATTATAAATTTTTTACAGAGTTAGAGCTTTTGAGGAAGATCATGTGAATGAGTAGTTAGGTACATATTTTACAGTTAACTTCCATGGAAAATTAGTATTGTATAGTTGATTAACGAATTAGAATCTTAATAGAGATATTTTGAATTAAGTTTTGCATTGCTTGGTAACATTTGATGGTTTAGTTTATATTAATTTAGCCGCATATTGAAGACATTTGTTTATGAAATATTTAGAAATTTAATGAAATTAATTTGATTTTATCATGTTTTGATGTCTTGTACTTTTGAGGAGTAACTCTTGAGGGTATGATAGTTGTCATGTGCCGACATATGCAGGTGCGAGGCGTGACATTTTTAGTAGAATATGAGACAAATAATATTGATAAAATTATTGAAAGATTATGATTTGACGATAAGTACTACCCTATAAAGCAAATAAGATGGTTGATGCTTTGAGTCATAAAGTTAAGACAGGAAAGATTCCAACATTAGAAGAACAAAAGAATAAACTAAGAATGGAAATCATAGGATCAATGAATCAGTTATTGGACACTTTGATTGTACAATCTACTTTGACTGAGAGGATTGAAGAAGTTCAAAAAACAAGATGAGAAATTTTTATAAACAGATTCAAGGAAGTGAAGGAAGGCACAAGCCCGATTTTAGTGCAAGGTGTAAAGTTATTTCATGGATTCGTGGGAAACTAAATGTAACTAATAATGAGAATTTAATGGATGAGATTATGAAGGGGACAAAAATATATTGAGATCTCAAGAAAACTTTTCGATGTATACAGAATGAAGAGGTCAATTGCCGAGAGTATGTGAAAAAGTACTTGAATGTTAACAAGTTAATCAAATATCAATGACCACTAGATTTGTTTAAACTTTTAGAAAATTTCCAACAGAAGTGGTGGTACAGATCATATGCATTTTATAGTATAATTTCCTAATATAAAGACTAGTAATGACACTAATTGGGTAGTAGTAGATCATGGACTAAGTCAATACATTTTATATCCATGCATGGTGGAACAACTACGAAAAAGTTAGTGGAGTTACATATATAGCAAATTATGAGTTAGTGGAGTACCTGCGAGCATAGTATGGAACCGACACAGTCGTTTTTACTTCGAATTAGTTTTGGGTTGAGTACAAAACGGTTATGAGAATGGATTTGAGACTTAGTACTACTTTTATCCTTAAATGGACAATCAATACAAGAGGACTATCCGAACACTAGAAGATATATTACGAACTTGTTTATTGGATTTTGGAGGAAATTAGGATCAACAATTAAAACAGATGGAGTAACTAAGTGGTATTAGAATGACACCGTTTGAAGCATTACATGGATGTAAGGGTCGATCTCTACTATATTGGAATTGAATCAGTTAAAAGAAATTAATTTCTGAATTCGGTTTGGTGATAAAGATATTGGAGATAGTTAAGATTATTTGGGTTAGCCGATTGATAAGTAGAACCATTTGAATAATTGTAATGAATTGGAAGACTAGCGTGTTAGTTAAATTTTGACATCCAATATACATCCTGTCTCTTATACACATCTAGTCAATCGTATAACCTAAATCTGCATCTTATACTAGTACATTTTAATATCTTTATAAGTTTTAATCTATTGGATGCTAGAGGAAATTGATTATAAAAGAATCATCACTAAGGATCATATACCGCAAAGAAAAAGGGTTTTAAAGAAAATAGATTACACATATAAAGTTTCAATGGACTAGTCAAGATGTGCGAGAAACTATGTAGGGAATATAAGAAGATATATTATGATAAACATGTTTCCCTTTCTCAAGGTGTGCAAGTTTACGAAAATTTTTGTGAGGATGGTAGAATGTAAACCCTGTAATTTTACCAAAAAAAAATAAAACTATTAGAATTTGATAATATCTAATATAACATGAATTTTATTTGGATTTGAACTACTTGTCATTGTTCGGTAAAAAATTGTTATGTTGTATATACACATGGGAAGACTAAATTATTATCAATTTGGGTTTCCTATTCGTCTTGTGTTATTTAATTTGGATCAACTTAGTATCTAGAAATGTTTTCCATTTTAAATACAAATCTTTTGCTAATATTTGCTAATTTTCGTAATTGATTTGAGGCTAAAGCTAAATTTCAGCCAACTTAGGTAACCCAATAATAGTGGGATTTGGGTGAAAAATAGCTAACTTATAGACCAAGTGTTGGGGAATCTTTGGGATATAAATCGGAAACCTTGTCAAGACTTTAAACATTATTTGCTTGAAATTTGGAGCATTGGTAGAGGGAAAATACCATCCGATTTAGAGAGCTTGTCGTCTATAGGAATTCAATATAGTTTCATAAATTTAGTTTTTTCGATAATTTTATTTATAGTTATTTATGCTTCTCTTATACACATATATAATGCCCATGCTAATTTTTTTCCCGTTAGTATTATTATATTTAATTAGTGATTTTAGTTATGTGATATTTATTTTAAAATTTGAAAACTTATTTCAAATGTATAAGGAATTATTTTCTGAATTTTTTTTCATACATTAGAAAGAATTTTTTTGAAAAAAAGAAAAGAAAGAAAGAGTGGCAGTAATAACGAGAAAGATAAAAGAAAAGTTTTAAAAGATTAAAATATTATGTCTCAATATTTTCTTTGGGTAGTTTAGCTGTGTTTTTGTTACAACTTTAATGGATTTATGGAGTAAATGCTATAGTTACTTTTAATATGATTTTTAGACTAAATGTATGTAATATTTTGACATAATTAAATACAAGATATAAAAATTTATTTTGTAGTTACCAAATAAAGTAGTTTGAAAATATTAAGAGTAAGAATAATATTTTTGAAATATCATATTCTTGAATGTTTTATATTAGGGTTATTTCTAAACTTATAGTTTTGAAAATGATTATTTTAGTAACATTAACATGATTAAATATTTTGGAATAAATAAATATAGTACTATTATAGTAATACATATGCAAGATGTACATGTGATAAATATTTTTCCGATATAATTATAATTGATTTTAATATAATTTTTTTAAAAAATTAATGGATTTTGAGTTAATACATTCGTTAGGACATTTTGGATCTCGAATAATTTGTAGATGGCATGATATTCTATATACGAGTAGGCTTGTTTATTTGCGTTTGAATTTAAGCAATATGTGATGAACTTTTGCATGGGAAATTAACTAGAGTTTGCCATAGCTTCTGTTTTACACATCTAGGAAAATGGTTATTACCCTTTGTGTTTTCGAAAATATTTTGTCCAAAATATTACTTTTGACAACATGGTATTTTGATTATTAAACTTGAACTTGACATGGATATTTGAATTATTTTGACAATGTGAAATTGTATCTAGATGGCATTAATTTTGAACATTGTATGTGATGTTTCCCAAACCTTATTTTGATGATGACATAAACACTTAACTGTGTAAAACAAGCTTTTGCAGGAACAGATCTTTCGGACGCACAGGATCGTCCGGCGGGTCAAAAACATCTCGGACGCATTGCATCGTCCAGAACAAACCGCGAAAAAGAATGGAACTCTCGCCTATTTTACGGGCTACTGGACCGTCGAAACCTCTGTCGGACGAAGGACCGGACGCGAGCACGCAGACGTCCGGCAAGCATCTCAACTGAAAGTAGATCGGACGCTTCCTCGGACGCATACAATCCTCCTCGACGTCCGAACCCCAACGGCTATTTTTTGTGCATTTATTACTTAGCCGTTTGGAAGTAGTTGAAAGCTCTATTAATTGCTATTATAAATAGATGCTTTAATAACCTGTAAAAATCATCTAATACATAGTATACAAGCCTAGAAGAAAGTAATTTGAAGTGCAAATTGACTTTAGAGCCTTGTTGTATTAGTGTGAAATTGTGAGTGAAGGTCTGATTTCATCTTGAATATCTTAATATCTCTTAAAGTAATTTTTAAGAAACCTAATTCACCCCCCCTCTTAGGTTGCTTTGGAACCAACAATTGGTATCAGAGCTTGGTCTCATTTTATTGCTTATAACTGCTAGAACCACAATTCATTAAAGATATGGCAACCAATTTTTTGAAGGCCAATCTATTACTAGGCCTCCCATGTTTAATGGGACAAATTTTATTAGTTGGAGAGATAGAATGAAAATATTTCTGCAATCTATTGACATTGAATTGTGGTATGTTGTCAATGAAGGTCCATTTGATGCTTATATCATTGATGATCACACATCTAGATGTGTATAAGAGACAGAGTTGAGCTCATTTGCATCCAAGGCATTGCTCAATAATCACTTTCTATGCCGTTGCGTTGAAGAGTCATATGTGCCTTGTCAACAACACCATTTTGTTGAGGAAGCGCTAACAACCGAAAACTCATGACATCTAGATAATGATAAGGAAATTCATGAAGGAATGCGAGATGCGATGATGTTCGTGAGCAAAAGAAATCTCTACTTGTTACCAAGTATGAGTCCTTCAAGATGGAACCACATGAGAACATAGACAAAATGTACTGCAGGTTCAATGACATTATTAAAGATCTTGAAGCCTTGAGTAAGGAGTACTCTTTGGGTGAGAAAAACAGAAAAATCCTGAATGCTCTATCCAAAGAATGGGATGCCAAAACAATTGCCATAGAGGAAGCTAAGAATTTAAATTTAATGCCTATTGAATCACTAATCAATTCTCTTACATCTTATGAACTTAAGCTAAAGGCCAAGGTTGTGGATGATGAAGAAGCAAGGCCAAAAAGGGGCATTGCTCTAAAGACCTCTCAAGAGGAAGATGAAAACAGCTCCATCAATCTAGAAGATGAAGATCTTGATGAAGGAGATCTTGCACTCATCACCAAAGGATTCCTCAAACATTACATCAACAAACGAAGGATGAGAAGAGGAGGAGCTGCAAACACAAATAATTTCTATAAAGGGAAGTCAAGACTTGAGCTAAGGAAGCAAAATGATAAATGCTTTGAGTGCGGTCAACTCGGGCATTTTGCAAATGAATGTCCCTCCAAGAAAAAGAAGGAAGGAAGAAAACCAAGATTCAACAACTTTCAAATCACTTGGGACGATTGCAACTCCGAAGGAGAAGTTGAAGAAGAAATGGAGTCGGCACAAATGGCCTTTATGGCTATTGGAGACAATGAGGTACTTAACATCGCCAACAATGCTAAGTGGTTCATAGATAGTGGATGTTCAAGACACATGACGGGTGATGCCTCTCTCTTCACAAACCTTACATCCAAAAACAGTGGAAAAGTCACTTTTGGTGACAACAACAAAGCAAAATCAATCGGCATTGGTGATGTAGGTAAAAATGGTGAAACCTTGATTAAGAATGTACTTCTTGTTGATAATTTAAACTATAATCTATTAAGTGTTAGTCAACTTTGTGACAAAGATTTATATGTTTTCTTTACCAATATCTGCATGAATGTCTTATACTTGACAAAAATCATGTTGTTTTGTTCAAAGGCACTAGGCACAATGACGTTTATGTGATTTATCTTGATAAAATTAGCAATAGCAATGTAAAATGTCTTACCGCTTCTATAGATGATCCTTGGCTTTGGCATAGAAGACTTTGTCATTTTAATATGGATTTGATTGAAAAATTAGCCAAGAAAGATTTGGTAAGAGGCTTGCCAAAACTGAAATTTCTGAAAAATAAAATTTGTGATGCTTGTCAATTTGGTAAACAAGTCAAAATTTCTTTTAAACCTAAGAATTTTGTGTCTACTCATAAACCTTTAGAATTGTTGCATTTAGACTTATTTGGACCCAGTCAATATGCTAGTCTAGGTGGTTGCAAATATGCATTTGTTATCGTAGATGACTATTCGAGGTTTACTTGGGTATTATTTCTTGTTCACAAAAACGAAGCATTTGAAAAATTTGTAAAATTGTTTTCCAAAATTCAAAATTTATCCTGGATACAAAAATTGTTCGTTTAAGAAGTTCTTTGGATAGAGCATTCAGGATTTGGGGTTTCCAGACTTTTGTGATCACAACGGTATCTTTCATGAGTTTTCGGTTGTTAGAGTTCCTCAACAAAATGGTGTTGTTGAAAGGAAAAATAGGACTCTTCAAGAAACGGCTAGAACTATGATTAGTGAGTGTGACCTACCACAATACTTTTGGGCCGAAGCGGTTAACACGGCTTGTTATGTCATGAATCGAGTTTTATTAAGATCTTCTTTAAATAAAACTCCTTATGAACTCATTTTTTGTAAAAAAAACCCGTTGTGAGCTATTTCAAAGTTTTTGGTTGCAAATGCTTTATTTTACCTATCAATTAAATCTTGAGGATGATTAGAGAAAAATCGGATGAAGGAATTTTCCTAGGATATTCTAGTGACAAGAAAGCATACCGAGTTTACAATAGAAGAACTCTTTTAATCGAAGAAGTTGTGCATGTTACATTTGATGAATCTAATGGTGTTATCTCAAAGAATTTGTGTGAAGATGAAGACACAGGTATTCTAAAGGAGCTCGAAAAGCTCGATATTCATAAAGATCATCAAGAGGTTACATCAAGCGTTGATATCAACAACCATCAAGTTGATGATGAAAAGAATGAGGATGCTCAAAACGATCTTCCGAAAGCTTGGAGATTCGTCTCTAATCATCCTCAAGATTTAATTATAGGTGATCTATCCGAGGGGGTAACTACTCGCTCTCATAAACCTTTGAATAATAATTGTGCATTACTTTCTCACATTGAACCCAAACATATAGATGTTGCCTTGAGTGATGAATCATGGGTTATTGCTATGAAAGATGAACTTAGTCAATTTGAGAAAAATAATGTATGGACCTTAGTTGAAAGACCATCTTCTCATCCCGTTATTGGTACTAAATGGGTGTTTAGAAACAAATTGAATGACAAAGGTGAGATCATAAGAAACAAAGCTAGACTTGTTGCAAAGGTTACGCTGTTTCATCCTGTCTTTGCACCCGTGGCTAGATTAGAATCTATCCGCATGTTTCTTGCATTTGCATGTTTCAATAATTTGCAATTATTTCAAATGGATGTCAAAAGTGCTTTTTTAAATGGTTTTATTGACCAAGAAGTTTATGTCGAACAACCTCCGGGATTTGAAAATAAGAATCTTCCAAATTATGTTTTCAAACTCTCCAAAGCTTTATATGGTTTGAAACAAGCTCCAAGAGCTTGGTATGAAAGATTAAGTGGTTTTTTGATAGAAAATGGTTTCAAAAGAGGTATTGTTGACACTACACTTTTTACAAAAACAGATTTAAAAGGATTGTTAATTGTTCAAATTTATGTTGATGATATTATTTTTGGAGCAACTAATGAAAGTTTGTGCAAGGATTTTTCACTACTAATGCAAGAAGAGTTTGAGATGAGTATGATGGGCAAGTTGCAATTTTTCCTCGGACTACAAATTCATCAAACCACCGAGGAAGGAACATTTATTACACAAATCAAGTACACAAAAGAGCTGCTCAAACGCTTTGGCATGGAAGATTGCAAACAAGTTGGTACACCAATGTGTACTTCAACCAAACTTGATAAAGACGAAGAAGGTAATAGTGTTGATGAAAAACACTATAGAGGTATGATCGGGAGTTTACTTTACTTAAGCGCTAGTAGACCGGATATCATGTTTCTGTTTGTCTATGTGCTAGATTTCAATCTTGTCCTAAAGAATCACATTTGATTGCGTTATGAACCAATCTCTTTACATATCTTAAGGAACAACGGATTTTGGTCTTAACACATATCCAAAGTCCTCTACATTTGATCTAATTAGCTATTCTGATGCTGATTTTGCTGGATGTAAAATTGATAGAAAAAGTACCAGTGGAATGTGTTATTTTTGGGAAATTGTCTTGTACACATTGGTTGTGTAAAAGAGACATTCTTTTCCTCTTTCTATGAACCACTTAGCATTGCCGGTATTGTAATTGTATCTCAACTTCTTTGGATGAAACATACTTTAAAAGATTTTGGTGTCATTTTTGATTGTGTTCCAATACTATGTGACAACACTAGTGCAATTAATCTCACAAAAAATCCTGTAAATGCACTCTAGTAACTAAACACGGTCCGAATGTAGCTGCATCTTATCATTAGAGTTCTCGTTTGTAAAAAGGAAATTCGTGTTGATTATGTGCCTACTTTAGACCAATTGGCTGATATTTTTACAAAACCCTTAGCTCTAGATCGTTTTGAATCACTCAGAAAATGCTTGGGGATTTTACAGATAAACTGTGCATAAATTCATCGTTCGAACACAGTTGGGCATCTTGAAACATATTTTAAAATGACAAAGTCTTCTATGCCAAAGCCATTTTACCTGTCTCTTATACACATCTAGATGTGTATAAGAGACAGCTTACCGAAAAGCTGGCTAATTTTCCAATCAAATCCCAGTCTCTTATAACATTTAAATGTGTATAAGAGACAGACTTCTTAAGTCTATTCGGACTTACCTCCCCCACCGAAAACCCTCTGGCGAATTATTTTCCCCTTCCCTACCAAATCAAAATTAACACTCTCCCTTCCAAAATTGATCAAAGAATCATCCTACCCATAATCCTTAGCCCCTAAATCACATCTTATTTCTCCCTTTCACCATCCAAATTCCCTAAAATCTCACAAATCTTCAATTTTTTTGTACTTTCTTTTCTTCCATAAACAATGGTAAAAGCACGTGGCGGTTCCTCTTCGGCGGTTCGCGGTAGAAAAACCAAAGGAAAAGCTCCTGTTCGAGGAGAATCATCCGCAACTCCTCAAGTTTCCACCACTCCGACTCTGTCCAAATTCATCGATGCCAAGGCATCGGAGCGGTACACTTCTCTTCTTAGTAAATCCATTATAGTTCAACGTCTATTTTTAACATAAAGCATTTGCAAGATAACACCTTGTAATAAATCACATGCTGTCTATTATACAATCGCACTGAGCCCGGAAAAATGCAACTGTACTTATTCTTCTGTGTCTTTAAGGGTGTTGAAGTACACTCTTGATGTCTTTTTTATCAACCTATGGGAACTTTTTCTAACTGATACTCGAAGAAATATTCCGTTTGGTCATGTGTCTCACAAAAATTTTAGCGTCCTCAACATTCCCTTTACGAGGAAATAAACAGTTTCCTCCATATTTCCTTATATCTGACAGCCTAAGACATCTTTCTTAAGTTTTTTAATGATCAATGGCTGACTAAGGCGACCAAAGAAACCACTTAATCTTTCATACCAAGCTCTGTTTTGAAATGATTGGATCACTCAAGGCCACATCTTAATCTCCATTCACATCTGATGTCTGTGATGGACAGTTTTGTTAAATTTGATTGGGCGAAATCTTCTTCAGTGCTGATGCTGGCAGCTGAACTGGAATCAGAACTGGATGATGACACCTGTTTTTTCTTTTCTCTTCGGCGGTGAAGAACACGAAGATGACCGGACACATGGCGACAACTGCAGCGGTGATCAAGAAGATGACGATGGCGATGGCGAAGACAATGAAGATGTTGACGACACTTTTGAGTATATCATGCAACGTCGTCGGGAGGAGCATGACAGTGAAGCTACCGACGACGATGTTCCATCCAAACGTCAAAAGACAGAAAAACGCTCAAAAAAGAAAAATGACTCTCATTAGTTTCTTTCGGTTTTGTTGTTTTCAACAGTTTTCTGCTTATTGGAACCTTTTAGCATTTTCAGCAACTTATGTAGCTTGAATATGTATTCATTTCTAACCCTCTTTCAATGTGATGAAAGTAGATCGGACGCTTCCTCGGACGCATACAATCCTCCTCGGACGTCCGAACCCCCAACGGCTATTTTTTGTGCATTTATTACTTAGCCGTTAGGAAGTAGTTGAAAGCTCTATTAATTGCTATTATAAATAGATGCTTTAATAACCTGTAAAAATATTTCATCTAATACATAGTATACAAGCCTAGAAGAAAGTAATTTGAAGTGCAAATTGACTTTAGAGCCTTGTTGTATTAGTGTGAAATTGTGAGTGAAATTCAACATTGAGTGGAGTGATAATCTTGTACAGAAGTGTGGTTGTAACAGAGATTCTTGGCTCAACTAAAGAGTTTTAGTGTGAGCAAGAACTTCCCACTTTGTAAAGATTGTTGGCTCACCAAGTACTTCCAAGCTAGCAAGCTTGAAGTATGTCTCTTGAATGCACACACACCTGTCTCTTATACACATCTAGATGCGAGTTCTTGTTCTATTGATATAATAATATCTGATTTTGTTATAACTGATTTCATCTTGAATATCTTAATATCTCTTAAAGTAATTTTTAAGAAACCTAATTCACCCCCCCTCTTAGGTTGCTTTGGGACCAACAGTATGTTATTTCACATGTGTATGTGCTTGAAATATTTGTTTAGTAATTAATAATGTGATCAAGACTCTTAAAGTATAATGTGCTTGAAATATTTGTTTAGTAATTAATAATGGATCAAGACTCTTAAAGTAATTATGAATAGTCAGAGGAACCATTGTTCTGCACTATTTCTAAACTTCCAAATAAGCCAACTTTGATTTCCAAATTCCGAACTCTGGCTAAGATGGCTTTCGCAAGATTCCTTAGCAACCTTTTCTAATGAGATCTCTTAACACTAGGCAGAGTACTCAGCAAGGCGATGATAGTGTATTTGATTTATGAGCCTACAATGAACCATAATATGATTCTCAAACTCGGATTATAAATTTGACTCTAACTTTCTGATTACAAACTTGTGAACTCAAAGTATGAAGTTCTGATTCTGAACTTTGGATTCTGAAATTCTAATTCTGGTTCCAATTTTAAATTCTGATCTGTGTGAAATCTATTTTGTAAATCCTTGATATAATGCCACTTTCTTTGAATATATATAAGTATGGTTTTTGAAATGACTTTTGAAAAGAAACTTCTATTTGTTATTTGAAACCTTTACTGATAAATACTTTTTGAAATACTTCTGTATGTCTGTGCGATAAAACTTTGGTAAAGTATATGTATGTGTACTTGTTTGGCCCAAAAAATGCAGTATTAGCAGCTTGCTAAGTGAGTTGTCATTCATTTTATTATAATATTTTTGCAAAATTAGAGGCTTTACAAAGACAATCATGTATATAAGAAGTTGGTGCATGCTGATGGTTAGAGTTTCGACATCCAAGGAAAGTTAGTATTATTAGTAGATTAAGAATTAGAAGAATATTAGGATATTTTGGTTTTTATTTTGTGTTACCTTGGGACTATTAGATGGTTTAGTTTTTATTTGTTTACCACATACTCAAGGTAGCTGATGATTAATTGTTATGGATTGTTGGTAATTTAATGAAGATACTTTAGTTATATTTCGATTTTGGTGCCTTATGCCTTTGAGAGGTAACTCTTGAACAACAAAACCGAAAGAACGTATCGACATATACATGCGCTCGAGACTGGATGGCCTAATAACAGTTTTGAGCAGAAATAATGGATTCAAAATGTTCAAGTCAAGTTGTTTGTAGTTCATAACCTAAGGTGTTATAAAAAATTACAATATCCTCTTCTACTTCCAATGTGGGACGAGACATTACATTCACTCCTTCTTTAGGCTTTGCATCCTCGTAAAGCCTAAATTCAGAGCCTAATACCATATCACATATATCTCATAATACGATCCAATATCACTAGCCCAATCTCAGCTCGGGTAGAGACCATAAGAGGTTCGTTATTATACTAGCTGTAACACCCTGGGCCTGCATTGGCCCAATAACTTTTGAGCGAAAACAACGGGTTCAAAATGTTTAAACCAAACTATTAGTAGTCTTGAACCTGAGATATAATAAACAATACAATATCCCTTCCCACTTTCGATATGGGATAGGGCATCACACCTTCAATTATTTCCTGGCAAGTTAAAAACACGATGACTAGGTCCTTTTATAGTGATAAGGGTTTTGAACAGAGCAGTAGAGTTACTATCGCTAATAACAAAGAAAACGTCCATGATGAATGAATAAATGTTGAAAGCTTAATTTGGACATGATTGGAAGTTCTGAGAATTTCAATGTATTTTAATAATTAGTTAGTCTTAATAACCTCTAGCTAAAGACATTAAATTAAGCTCTACTTGGGAGGAAACACAAGGGTTTTCTTTAATTTTTGGTTTATTTTTTTTAAGTTGTAGTATATAATGATTGTGGAAGTATTTTGTGTGTTTTGTAGGTGATGGAAGTGTGCAGGATTGAATGGGAGCTGAAATGAAGTGATTTGGAGAGAAAACAAGAAAAAAAAAATGGTGTGAAGCTATGCAAAGCTAGAGCTGCAAGCACCCAGCAAGCTTTCGGATGCCTCCAGAGACTAGAAGCCAATATCCAGCTGGGCAATGACCAACGTGGCTTTGGATGTTTCCAGCACTAAGGCAGAAAGCATAAAACAATTTTCAGCCCAATTTTATCGCTTCTAAACCATACAAAATAACTCCAAAACCTTTAAAGCAAGTTTATCTAAACGGAAAGCAACACAAGGAAAAAAGTTCAAAGTTGGTGCTAGGAAAACAACCAACTATAATGAAGAAAAATTTGCTGCCTGTGAGTCTTCTAATAGTTATAAGTTTCACTTGGTTGATAAAATAATCATAGTTGAGAGGGGGTTTAGTTTCACAAAACCATGGGAACATAAAGAATTTTGTGAAAAAGTTCAAGAAATAATTTATAATAGAAGTTTGGAAAAATTGTGTGAACATCCTTTATATGTTAAAGAACAAACTATAAGGGAATTCTATGCAAATTTACATGATAATGATAAAGATGATCTCATTGTTAGGAGCACATCTTGTAGATTATAGTCCTAAAGTTATATATTCTTTCTTTGGTACTCCTCATATTAGAGGAGATTATTGTAGTAGTGCTTTGATGTGTAATGAACCTAACTTGAAAGAAGTAACTATAAAGTATGGTGGTGGTATCAATGTGGCTTGGCAAAAAGCTACGAAAGGATAAATAATCTACTTAGTTTCCTAGTAGATACTTGACTCCACTAGCTAAAATATGGTATGGTTTTATAATTGTGCATTTTTAGTCATCTACTCATATGACCAATATATAGAAAGAAAGAGCAATCGTTCTTTATTGTTTCCTAACTCAAGAACCATTGATGTCGATCGTTTTATGAACTCTAAAACTATTTTACAGCGAAAACTCAAAACACTAGCTTGTATTAACTGAGTTTTATCATAGATATTTGTGTTCTTGTAGGCGTTGGGGTGGAAGACGATGGAGACACAAGATTGGTGCCAAAAGGTCCAATTGTCAACAACATTGTTAAGAGATACCTAAGGCATATTGACACTCAACTACCTAACTGACTGGAGAAAGATCAATGTTCATTGACCTTTGGATCAAACGATTTCCAAACTTGAGAAGCAAGTTAAGCATTAGTCACAATGTATTTTAAGGTGATGGGCCAAATGACATAGTTCACTGAGGAAAGCTCGACGCTCCGGCATGAGAGGCTTTCAACAAATGTTGACCACTCCTCCAATGAATGATAATAATGCTAATGTGGATGAGGAGGATGTGGAAAAACATAGACTACTTCTACTAGTGGAGTTTTCTATTTTAATTTTTTATTTTCTTATTTTATTTGTTATTTTTTTGAGAACATTGGGGACGTGAACAGTTTATATTATAGGTGTGTTTGTGCTTTTTTGTGTTTTGGTGGTGTATTATGTATTTGTTTATGGAATGTGTTTATATTTTGTTTGAATTTATGTGTTATTTGAGTTTTTAGTGGTGTTTTATAATTTTTAGTTTGTGTTTAGAAAACCAAACAAACCAAGCTTTAATTCTACTAGGTAGGGTCGGCTGCAAGAATCCTGCTACGCCATTGCGCTCTGTCATGGACCATATCCTTCTCAATTCCTAGATGGGCTATATCTTTCCTACAAGTTACCCACTAAGTCCTTTTCGGTCTTCCTTTACCACTCTTATTTTGACTACTGTCTCTCTAAAATCTACTCGCTTGATAGGCCCTTCTATTGGTCGTCTTAACACATGACCTAACCACTTAAAGCGTGTTACTCTCATCTTCTCATCACTAGATGCTACTCCAATCTTCTCACGAATATGCACATTCTGTATCTTGTCCATTCTAGTGTACCCACACATCTATCTTAACATTAGCATTTATGCTACTCTCATCTTTTGCTCATGTGTGTGATTCACTGCCCAATACTCAGACCCATAGAGTTTCGCTAATCTAATTGCCGTTCTATAAAATTTACCCTTAAGTCGTAAAGGAATTTTACGGACACATAATATTCCCGATGCCATTCTCCATTTAGTCCATCTCGCTTGTATCCGATGTGTAACATCTCGATCTATAGCATCATTACTATGAATAAGTGATTCTAAAAATTTAAAATTTTCACTTATAGGTATCTCTTGATCTCGATACTAATCCCTATTCCAATCCTACGTGCACCCTTGAGAATCTGACTATGTAAAAGACTCCCTAACTATTGGATGGAAACTTTCAGGATTTCTATACCCTCTTGTTGCAGGCTTGTTGCACAATTTACACTTGCAAATGCACATAATATTACAAGTAATATAGCGATAGTAGAGATCATTCCTACGAGAACTTTTTCTTTATTAAGTACTAAAATTATGACAACCTAATTCTATTCAAAAGAACAATTGATGAACGGGTTTTAATGAAACTAACCAATATCATGAATATAAATAATCTTGAAAGTTAAAGATTAAATCAAGTACTAGAAAGTCTCAGTGTTCAATTGTCACTTGTCAATCTATTTGCATATCTTGTCTCTCTTTCTCTTGATTACAATTTCTAATTATTAATCCAGGGTTTAATGTAATCGCATGTTTCCTTTTGGAATCTCATGCAAATCTATTAACCCCAACCAACCCACTATATTTCTATTAGAATTCAACCGAAGATTAATGCGTAATAGTTAACCCTAATTTGATTACCTAGATAAATGAGGTATATTTTTATCTGTATTCATTAAATGGTTCAATCTGTAAGGTCCCAAACAAAGGCTATTCAAACCCATCTCAATCCCAAGTATCCTCTTTCGATTTGAAATAAGGTTTACAAATCACTCTAGAGGATGATTAATCATCTAGAGGCATTACGATCAATTTGAATAAATAATCATACCAATCAAATATCAAAGAGAGATGAACAAAACTCAATATCCAAACTTCATGAAAAG
Source organism: Cinchona pubescens (assembly GCA_025175665.1). Taxonomy (NCBI): domain Eukaryota; kingdom Viridiplantae; phylum Streptophyta; class Magnoliopsida; order Gentianales; family Rubiaceae; genus Cinchona; species Cinchona pubescens. Next base: position 525,103 of record JANKKI010000486.1, read on the forward strand.
CTTCAATTGAAACCATGGATAACTAGATTAATGGAAAATTAAAACTATATAAATGATCAAATAAGAGTTTACAATCATCTCCATAGCAAATAATAAGAAGAAAAAGGCAGAAGAAAAAAAACTCTTGTTGATAGCCTTGATCTTATATCACATCTTCATCTTATAACATGGTTGAATATATGGATTCTCTCACGCAGCTCGACTAACCTCTTTTCTCAAGAGCTAGAAGTCAAAATTATTATGTAGAACACTTATATATAGTGTTTTCTTGGGTTGTACAAAGTTTTAGGTCGAAATATGCACCGAAAAACCTAACTTGCAAAATATAATATTTCTCTATTTTAACTGCAGTGTGGGTGCTTCTGAGAGCCTCCAGGTGCAACTGCACCCAAAAAATAGTAGCCGGGCATAGCTCACATCCCGTGGGTGCGGCTGCACCTAGCTCTCTACTTGGCTTCATCATTTTCGCTCCATTTTGCTTGTTTTCATCTTGTTTCACCCTAGAATCATTCCAGACCTACAAAAACATAAAGAATGAAAACCTTAAAGAATGAAATAAAATCACCAAAATACCCTTACTAAACAAAACACCTCAGAAACTGTTTAAAACCTTAACTAAGATGCATGTAAATATCTCTCTTTTGGAAAGTTAACACCTTTTTTCTTGAAGTATTGTAGAGGGAAGATTCTTAATTTTTAGTCATTTTTTTGTGTTTCCATTAACTTGTGTGACTATGTGTTGAGAGTTAAAAATGATTCAAAAGGGAATATTTGTTAGAGTTTGACGAATTAGATGGAAAGTGTATACAAGTTCTCTTTGCATTTTAATCCATTTGAGTTGTGGAAGTGTTATCATTATACACTTATAAATTCTTTTGAGTGAGGGTGTGAAAGCTTAGATACTTTAGCATGAGTGTTAATCATGATTTCCTTGCGATTTTTGTTTAGCTTGTTACAATTGTTGGAATTGTGTGTGCTTTATTACTTGCGAAGTACAAGTTAGCCTTCAACCAAGGAAATGATTTGGGTGTTTTCTTTGGATTGTTTGAGCAAAAATTTCTACCATTTTGAAATATTATCCCTAGTTAGCTCTTTTAAGTCGTATAAGCCTTATTTTCTTTATAGCCATGCTATATTAGCCCATTTATCTTTTTATTTTACCTATCTGTCTACCCACCTTAGCTAGTTAATGTTGGTCTCATTGAGCATCAATCGTGTCGCACCCCCCCCCACAACCCGCGGTCTGGCCGGCACCTTTTTGGACCGGCACCGTCGCCAATGTGGTGCTTGTGAAATGCAGGTGATTAAATGCAAAAGTCTTATTTACTATTACAAACATAAATTACCTACTTTCTATTACACATTTAAATGAATACCTAGAGACAGATTACATACGGGGCTTTAAATGCGACTATGAATTGTACAAAAATAATCTAAGCTAGGGAACACAGATTAGTAGATTTTAGAGAGAGTAGTCAAAATAATTTCAGTAAAGGAACAAAATTTAAAGAAAAAATAAACCCTTATAATAGACAGCACCTACGTACAAAGTCGGCAATAATGAATACTATCCTTGAAAAGGGAAACGCGATAAAATCATGTCCCTCGGCACCCACTTTACCCGACGTTGGACCGGTTACATGATTTTATCGCGTTTCCCTTTTAAATTTTAGTATTCATTATTGCCGACTTTGTTTTAGGTACTTTTAAGATAGTTTAAAAGTAATAAAAATCTTATACATATCTTCCACAATTCATTAATGTGATAAACACATTTCAGTGACATTAGCCCGATTTTATATTATTGATACAGTTATTAAGTCATGGACTAAATTGAGTTTGATTCAAATATTAAATGTCCAGTCGTGCAATTAAACAAAATTTGAGGACAGAAGAGTAAATTCACATCATTTAACAAGTAAGAAAAAGCATAAATATTATATAAAGCACAAATCATCACAAAATAAACTAATCAAAAAATATGTGCAAAATCAGAGCCTATTTACAATTTAATACTCATAAGGGCAAAACGGTAATTTCACAATCAAAGGGTAATTAAACATATTAAAATGTCAAACAAAAATCAAATTAAAGTTTGGTGGTTATTGTCATTAAAAATGTAACTTAGAAGAAATTAAAAAAAAAAAATGAAAATTAAGTCATAAATAATGCAAAAATAGTAAGATAAGCATTTTGTCACCAAAACAATCGATTCAAAAGCTCATTTAACTCACTTCAGCCTCAGGAATGAGGTGAATTGAGACATGCTGAGCTTGGAGTGCGTTTGAGCCAAATTTAGCTTTCGCATTTTTTGAGATTGAGCATAACCAATTCCACCTCTTATACACATCTAGATGTGTATAAGAGAACGATATACACATGCTTGAGCTTTACAAAGAGAAGTTGTAGTCCCAGGTACTCTCTACAACTTTTCTTCTTTGAGTTTAGTCTAATTACTTTTAGATCGTTTGTAATTTTTGCTCAAAGTTGGCTGTCTGAAAAAATTTTCAGACTTAGAAAAATTTCACTCTTTTCTTTTCTGCAGAAATTTCGTCCCCTCCACTTTAGACTAATTTTTTTGCTCTTTAAAGAGGTGGATTGAGTGTAAAAATGGTCAAAGACCATTCCTTGTCATGTTGGGAGTATGGGGCATCTGAAATTTGGTGATAATGGGTGAAAAAATGTAGAGAAAACCATACGTGGCCAAAACAGCTCTGTCGACTGTTCGGTGCGTGAACAGTACGCGTGGTACTGTTCACGCGCTGATTTTTTTTTTTTGAAAAATCTAAAAACTTAAGAATATTAAAACTCATTCTTTGTATTTCAAAAATGCATAAAACACATAATAATTAAACACCATAAGACAAATTAAGAGAGAATTAAAGGATAAATTAAGAGGAAATCAAAAAGCAGGTTAAAAAGAAATTAAAAGGGAAATTAAAAAGAAAATTCAGAGTCAAATTAAAAGGAAAATAGGGGAGAACTTAAGGGACAAAAATAGGTGTCTACAGCTTGACCCTCTTTGCCAGAGTGTCGAAGAGGATCGAAGAAACTCTAGGCAAATCATTGTAGACACCGCATGAATGAATGATTCCAATCATGCAACAAAATTTGCCACATGTCAACATTAAGCTCATGAGGTCATGAAAGAGGAAATTTACCATATTGACAAACACACCGGGGATATTAGGTCTATCTATTCATCATCAGAGCGGAAAAGTCTTCATTGGGGGAAAGAAATGGCACAAAAAGACTCCCAGTGAAATGAACCATAAGAGACATAAATGAAACTTGAAAACAAGAATGAAATCCCGATCTGGTGTTTATCGGGAGTACAGGGATTTAGAATGAAACGTAGCTGTGAATGACAAAGAAAACTAACTTGACATAACATGCAAACGCCACTGGTAATTAAAAACAAGCAATGTGAATTAAAAGCCCGACTTTGTATCTTCAAGGCAAGGGTATGTAAATATGAATGAAAACACGACTTTAAGTCATCGGGGTAAAGACATATAAATTAAAATGAAAACCCGACTTTGTGTCATCGAGGTAACAAGAGTGAAATGAAAACCCGAACGGTGAGTTTGTCGGGTAATGCAAAATTGAAATGAAAGTCGAAATTCGTTTATCGGTTGATACAGAAATGCAAACCTGAAATTTGTTTATCAGGTTAATAGAATGGAAACTCAAAATTCATTTATCGGGATGATGAAATGCAAACCCGAAATTCGTTTATCAGGTTATGAAAATGGAAATGAGAACCCGAAATTCGTTTATCAGGTTAAAATTCAAACCTGAAATTCGTTTATCAGGTTAATGAAGATGGAAATGAGAACCCAAAATTCGTTTATCGGGTGAAAATATAAACCTGAAATTCGTTTATCAGGTTAATGGAGATGAAAATGAGAACCCGAAATTCGTTTATCGGGTGATGCAGAAATGCAAACCTGAAATTCGTTTATCAGGTTAATAGAAATGGAAATGGGAACCCGAAATTCATTTATCGGGGATGACAAATGCAAACCTGAAATTCGTTTATCAGGTTAATGAAAATGGAAACCCGAAATTCGTTTGTCGGGGATGAAAATGAAAACCTGAAATTCGTTTATCAGATTAATGAAAATGGAAATGAGAACCCGAAATTCGTTTATCGGGGATGAAAATGAAAACCTGAAATTCGTTTATCAGATTAATGAAAATGGAAATGAGAACCCGAAATTCATTTATCGAGTGAAAATGCAAACCTGAAATTCGTTTATCAGGTTAATGAAAAATGGAAATGAGAACCCGAAATTCGTTTATCGGGTGAAAATGTAAACCTGAATTCGTTTATCAGGTTAATTTGAAAATGAGAATGAAAAATTTGCTCTTATATATCTGTCTCTTAAACTGAAATGTGTTATAAGAGACAATAGAAATGGAAACCTGTATTCGTTTTTATTGCAAATGCAAACCTGAAATTTGTTTATCAGGTTAACGGAGATGGAAATGAGAACCCGAAATTCGTTTATCGGGTGAAGATACAAACCTAAAATTCGTTTATCAGGTTAATAGAATGGAAACCCGAAATTCGTTTATCAGGTTAATAGAATGGAAACCCGAAATTTATTTATCGGAAATGAAAATGCAAACCTGAAATTTGTTTATCAGGTTATGAAAATGGAAATGAGAACCCGAAATTCGTTTATCGGGTGAAAATACAAACCTGAAATTCGTTTATCAGGTTAATGAAAAATGAAAATGAGAACCCAAAATTCGTTTATCGGGTAAAATGCAATAAGTATGATACATACACGGAGCCATGTCATGGGGCTTACCCATGAAATGAAGTGTAAAAGGCAATTAGTAGTTAACCCTAGCATGACTGGATTGTAAACTGAAACATTAAGCCCTAAACAATAAATGACAGCATTATTTAAACTTAGAGGTTTGACTGGGAACTCAGTGTACCATCTCCCAAGTGACGATCACCTGTGAGGTTGATTGCTTCATTAGGGGTTGGAGTGAATCACCCCTTTCAAAATGCGAAGAAAGACCGTTGGATATCAAGACAGCTCTCAGGATTAGTGTATCCCTTATTGTTTATGGAGGATATCCAATCAATAAAAATTTGCCCCAGTGTCGTGGATTTTTTCATGTACCTGCAGGTACTCAAAACAATGCGATATCAAGCAAAGAAAACTCGAATTGGTCAGTGCCAAAACATACAAAATGTCAATCTTAGCAAACCATTACTATAAGCAAGGTGACCGAGCTAGCTAAGAGCTGCCTACGTATCCCACAACGAGAATCAGGTCTAACATAGTTCAATTAAACAGATGATTTTCACATATTTGACAACTAAAACATCAACAACAAGAAGAACAACTACAAACAAACTAAATGGCAGCATGTAAGTTTGATAGAAGTACATGAATAAATAATACAGGCACATGGGAGCAATCTTAGTAATAATCGTGCCATCACCGTATTAACACCCTTTGACTTTCATTCCAAGTGATTTGGACCCGATCAGGCAATGCTTTGGATCCATTGGATACGTGCCTTTTAAAGGCCAATGACTGTGTTGAGAGAACGACATAGAGGCAACCAATAAGCCTAACTTCGGTCAACAAATTTCAGTTGAACACTTTCCCAAACTTGGACCCAGAGAAGTCGTTAACCAGACTTTGACCATTTGCTCAGTTTACCCCTTCCTCAGGGCCTTTTTAGGTTTTCACTAAGGTTTCCCTGCTTATACCCTTTTATTATTATTATTTTTTTTTGCATTTTTTTTCGCACACTCTCCTTTTGCCTAGGCCGCCCCGTAGGGTTTTCAACCAAGCCTCTCTTTTGCTCTTTTTTTTTTCTTTTTTTTTAAATAAAGGTGCCCTTTCCGGGTTTTCACCTATGAGGTCCAAGTAAACAGCAAGGTGTGGGAGTAAACGGAAGACGTCTGGCTAAGTAATCGCCTTTTCCAATGCATGCGAACTTTAGTTTTCAAAGTTTTTCGGCATCAGTAAGGCTGCCTTCCCTGTAATTGGGATAGACATGTTAACATCAACTACCGAGACCGAACAAACTGCTCCCTTTAAGCCTATGCAGAACTTAGGATAGTTAGGGTCAAAATGGGTTAAGCCGTGTGATTGGTAAAGATTGGGATTATCTTAACAAAAACTTGCCCCAGTTTAATATGGGCGCTTTGGTTGGAAAGAACATAGCTACAAGGGATGGAAGAGCGGGTTTGTGATCTGAGAAAAACTGGTTATGCTGCTCCCTTATCTAAAAGAATTGCCCCAGTTTTGGGCTGAGAGTCTTACTTGAAGGCAACTGACTGAATTGGGGAAATAGATTTGAAAAAAATTGCCCCAATTTTATTATAACAAACTGAGTTTTGTTGGGCATTTGTTTTGGTCAGCCTCTCAAACTTTCTTTCTTTTTTTTTTTGTTTTTTGTTTTTTTTTTTTTGTTTTTTTTTTTTTTTTTTTTGTTTTTTGTTTTTTGTTTTTTTTTTTTTTTTTTTTTTGCCATGCAAAACAACAATTTGCCCCAACATTGCAAATGAACTCAGTTCGAATTTGTTTTTACAGCAAAGGATAGGGACAAAGCACAATTGAAACGAAAGATAGGCAAATAAAGAGAAGAGATATAAAAGAATTTAGTCCGGATGTGGGTGAAAAGGGAAAGAAAACAACATGTGGAATTCTATCCGAGGTTCTGCAATGACTCTTATACACATCTAGCCAAATCAGATGAAAAACTTTTTGACCATGTCCGCATTTAGACATTGGTTGGGGGAAAACCTGTCCATCCATCTCCGTAAGGATAAGAGCTCCTCCTGATAATACTTTGTGTACAATGAATGGACCCTGCCAGTTAGGAGCAAACTTGCCCTTTGCTTCGTCCTGTATTGGCAATAAACGTTTCAAGACTAGATCGCCAGCCTGAAAATGTCTGGGCTTGACTTTCTTGTTGTAAGCTCGGGCCATCCTCCGTTGATAACATTGGCCATGACACACAGCTGTTAGCCGTCTTTCATCAATGAGTGCAAGCTGTTCATGTCTGAGCCACACCCATTCTGCATCTTCCAACTCAGTTTCCATCAGAATGCGTAGAGAAGGGATCTCTACTTCCGCTGGCAAAACAGCTTCCATTCCGTACATGAGGGAGTAAGGCGTTGCCCCAGTAGATGTCCTGATAGCCGTCCGATAACCCAACAATGCATATGGCAGCTTTTCATGCCAATCACGCTGACTGTCAACCATCTTTCGAATAATTCTCTTAAGATTCTTGTTGGCACAGCGTGATTGCTTCGACTGCCCCATTCATTTTTGGCCTGTAGATGGTGGAATTCCGATGCTTAATCTTGAATTAGGCACAAAGACCATCTACCATGTCATTGTTCAGGTTCTTGGCATTGTCGGTAACCAATGTATCCCAAAGCGGCAAATGATGTTCTTTCGGATGAACTCCGCCACTACCTTCTTTGTTACGTGCTTGTAGGATTCAGCCTCGACCCACTTAGTGAAATATTCAATCGCTACCAGAATGAAGCGATGACCATTAGAAGCTGGCGGCTCGATCAATCCAATGACGTCCATTCCCCAAATTGAACAGGGCCATGGAGTAGTGATGTTGTGCAATTCAGTTGGTGCTGCCCTTATCTCATCGCCGTGCATTTGGCACTTAACACACCTGCGGACAAATTCGATGCAATCATGCTCCATAGTAAGCCAGAAGTAGCCTGCTCTCATTATCTTCTTAGCTAATAAGTGCCCGTTCATGTGTGGCCCACAAACTCCCCTATGAACATCCTCGCCTCTTTCTTATCAACACACCTTAGAAGACCCAGATCTATCGTCCTTCGATAAAGTACATTGCTATTTAAAAAGAACTTGATTGACATTCGGCGTAGGAACTTCTTATCCGAAGTACTAGCCCCTAGAGGATAGTTACCTTTATCTAGAAACTCCTTGATATCATGAAACCAAGGAAATCCATCAGATTCGGCCTCAAGAGTGCAACAGTGCCCTGGCTTTTCCAGCACCTGAATGGTAATGGTTTCTATCACTGTGCCGTCTGGATGACTGATCATTGAAGATAAGGTAGCCAGAGCATCGGCAAATACATTCCTGGATCGGGGTATGTGAGTGAATTCCAAAGCATCAAATTGTCGACCTAGTTTGAGAATACTACAGTGATATGGCATGATTTTAGAATCCCTGGTTACCCAGTGCCCCAGTGTCTGATGGACGAGCAAATCTGAATCACTAAACACAGCTAACTCTTTAATACCCATGTCCAATGCCATTTCCTCAAACCAAGTATGCAAGCCTCATACTCTGCCATGTTGTTCATACACGGAAACTGTAACTTGGCTGTTGCTGGGAAGTGTCTGCCCTCTGGTGATATCAAAACTGCTCCTATGCCCGCACCGAAAGTGTTGGATGCACCATCAAAGAATAGCCTCTAATGTGGACATTCAACTTTCATGTCTTCGGCAGTGCCAATGAATAAGATGTCTTCGTCCAGAAAGTATGTGTGCTGTTGGCCCCAAAAGCAACCTAAGAGGGGGGGTGAATTAGCATTGTATCTAAAAACAATCCTTTTTAAGTGCTTAATGGAAATTCAAACTTTTATGCACCAAATGAAAACTTAAGGACAAATGAACACAATAGATATTCAACAATTTAAGCTTAAAGAACAAATAAGAATATTGAGATTAAGATAATCAAACCAAACTCCCAAGCTTCTCAAACTTGGAGCTTTCAACTACAAAGAGCTTCTTACAAGGCAACTACCAAGTTTACAACTTGAAGTTTAGCCTTGTTTGATCGGAACTAAAAGTCTCTTCAAAGTAGGTGAGACAATAACCTCTTGTACACAAATGAGGATCACTCTTGCTCACACTAATTTCCTTTAGTTGAGCCAAGAGTTTTACACTCACAACCTCCCTTTGTTACAATTGTTATCTCTCCACTCTTACACTTGAAGAACTCTTACACTTCTAAGCTCTTTTCACACTACCTACACTCTTACAACACTTGTATCCACTATTTCTCTCAAATAGCTCAAGAATTATTTGTAATCAAATGTAGAAGTCTCTTATTGTTAATTCAGACCTAGAGGTATTTATAGTTGCCAAAAATCTGCTTCCAACAACTTCCCAACGGCTATTTTCTGTTTACTGGAAAACTAGCCGTTGGACCTTTCGGACGGCAGATGCAGCAAGAGTGCGTCCGAACAAACTAGCCGTTGGACCGTTTGGACGGCCGCTGCTAAACCTTGCATCCGACACTGCGTCCGTTCTCTGAGGGTATTCGTTCGGAATACAAGGATGTAAGGCCGTTAGAACAGGCCGTCCGATCGGTCCAAAGTCTTCTTCAAGTGATCTAAGAGAAAGCTGTCTCTTATACACATCTAGATGTGTATAAGAGACAGTTTAAGAGTGTCCGAAAGCTTAGAACGGACAGTCATTTGCGTCCGTGAAGTCTTGTGGTTGTTTTGTTCGGACGATCATTTGCGTCCGAACCTACCTATTTTTCTGCACACTTGTTATCAAACCATTAGTATGATTTGGTCATCATCAAAACATGATTAACATAACTGGGGTTCAACAATCTCCCCCTTTTTGATGATGACAAATTAATTGGACAATTCAAAAAACAACCATAAAATATGAAGTACAACACATGAGAATTTGTCCATTATTTCTCCCCCTTTTGGCATTATCAAAACATAAGATAAATAATGCAATTTAAGCTCCCCCTAAGTTTATTCTCTCCCTTGAAAGATGAATATAATGAGTACATGGAGAATGAGTCAAGTTATACGCACAGGACCTGGGAATAAGAGGTTATACTACATGTGTGTGTATAAGAAACAGAGAATTTATGCAAACAATAAGGACCAAAAACCATTTTTGCTCATTCCTTACCAAAAGCATCATCAAAACAATGAAGCATGTGTTATGCAAGTTTTGCAAAATAATTCAAAAAAAAATTTGAATGCTCCCCCTTTCTTTTACAAGTTGTGACTTATTATAAGAAAAAAAATGGGGATACAAATTTCCTAGCATTCTAAAAAGATTCAAACACAACATAGTTCAACTTGATAAATGAAAGCACACAAAATTTTAGATGTTACCCATTTCAATATCATTTTAGCTCATATGCCTTGAACACCCTTCAAAGATAATCTATCTTGAATTCCTTAGTGCTCTTCAAGCATACCTACATGCAAAGTTAAGTAACAACTTTTGGTACCCAAACTTTCTTGGGTCCAATTGGATTAGTAGCATGCTTAATCACCCAAATAGAGTTTATTCCCAATCATCATTTCTTTTAACATAACAATTTTTCTTTATATGGCTATGTTGATGACAATAATTACAAATAATATTCTTATTGACATAAAAAGAAGATTTAGATTTAACAAAGCACAAATCATTTTTTCTAGGTGATAAAATTTTTGTTCAAAAACATATTTCTAGTTCTTTTCTTTTCAAAAACATTTTCTTTCTTTGTTTTCAAAGTAACATCAAGATCATCTAATCTCTTCTTCAATGAAGCTTGTTCTTCCATGATCTTGGTTTTTCCAACAAATTTTTCTTTCAAAACATCATTTTCTTTTGTCAAAGAATTATTTTTATGCACAAGTTTTGAGTTGGCACTCAATAAAGTATTAATTTTAATTTTTAACTCTTTGTTCTTAGCATATGATTCTTTCAAACATTCATGCATTTTAAAAATAAATGATTCAACATCATCATCATCATTATCACATGAATCATCACAAGAATCACAACTAGAGGTTACCTCTTTATCGCCAAGAATGCAAAAGCCAAGTTACAGCCTCCTCATATTCTTCTTATCAACCTCTCCATCCGAATTGCAATCATCCCAAGTGATTTGGAAGTTGTTGAAGTGAGGCTTCCTTGAGTCTTTTCTCCTTTTTGATGAAGCTTTAAAGCTATGCTTCTTTTTCCCTTTGCCTCCTCATCTTGTAGCTTGTATTTCAACTTTAATTCAAATGAGGTTAGAGAATTGATCAATGAATCAATAGGCATAAAATTTAAATTTTTAGACTCTTCTATGGCAATGGATTTAGGTTCCCATTCCTTAGGTAAAGCATTCAAAAATTTTCTATTCTTTTCACCCAAGGAATATTCTTTACCCAAACCTTCCAAATCCTTTACCATATCATTGAACCTAAAATACATCTTGTCAATGTTCTCATGAGGTTCCATTTTGAAGGATTCATATTTAGCCACAAGAAGTGACTTCTTTTGCTCTCTAATATCTTCACTTCCTTCATGGATTTCTTTCAATTTTTCCCATATCTCCTTGGCCGATATGCACCCTTTTACTTTAGGAAAACTCATCTGCATCCAAAGCATTATACAAAATATTAATGGCTTTAGCATTTAAAGATAAATTTATTTTATCTTGTGCATTTAACTCATATCTAGTTTTAGGCCTTAATCTATGAGTATTTTCATCAAAAATATTAGCTTCTAAAGGACCTTCACAAATAATATACCATAAATCAATATCATTAGATTGAACAAAAATTTTCATTCTATCCCTCCAAAAAAGAAAATTAATACCATTAAACATGGGAGGTCTAGTGATCAATGCCCCTCTAAAAATAAAGCATTATTGGTTGCCATAATATTTTTACTCAAAAGCGGTTAAGCTCAATATATGAGACCAAGATCTGATACCAATTGTTGGCCCCAAAAGCAACCTAAGAGGGGGGGTGAATTAGGTTGTATCTAAAAACAAACCTTTTTAAGTGCTTAATGGAAATTCAAACTTTTATGCACCAAATGAAAACTTAAGGACAAATGAACACAATAGATATTCAACAATTTAATGTGCTTAAAGAACAAATAAGAATATTGAGATTAAGATAATCAAACCAAACTCCCAAGCTTCTCAAGCTTGGAGCTTTCAACTACAAAGAGCTTCTTACAAGGCAACTACCAAGTTTACAACTTGAAGTTTAGCCACTAAAAGTCTCTTCAAAGTAGGTGAGACAATAACCTCTTGTACACAAATGAGGATCACTCTTGCTCACACTAATTTCCTTTAGTTGAGCCAAGAGTTTTACACTCACAACCTCCCTTTGTTACAATTGTTATCTCTCCACTCTTACACTTGAAGAACTCTTACACTTCTAAGCTCTTTTCACACTACCTACACTCTTACAACACTTGTATCCACTATTTCTCTCAAATAGCTCAAGAATTATTTGTAATCAAATGTAGAAGTCTCTTATTGTTAATTCAGACCTAGAGGTATTTATAGTTGCCAAAAATCTGCTTCCAACAACTTCCCAACGGCTATTTTCAACCCTTGCACATGTTGAACCCCAGTTATGTTAATCATGTTTTGAGTGATGTTCAAATCATACTAATGGTTGGATAACTCTAGTGAGCAGCTGCTAAACCTTGCATCCGTCTCTTATACCGTTCTCTGAGGGTATTCGTTCGGACGTTCGAGGATGCGTCCGATTGAAGCAAAGTCTTCTGGAAATATGATCGGACGCTGTTCTTCGTCCGAGGCTTGCTTCAAATTCTTTGTGTCGGACGATTACCATCATCCGAAACTCTGTCACTCGGACAGTCATTTGCGTCCATGAAGTCTTGTGGTTGTTTTGTTCGGACGACCATTTGCGTCCGAACCTACCTGTCTTTTCTACACACTTGTTATCAAACCATTAGTATGATTTGGTCATCATCAAAACATGATTAACATAACTGGGGTTCAACATGTGCAAGGGTTGATAATCATTCACATCTTGATGTTCTCAGCAAGGTGTGGAGGATATCGCATGTCCTTTGACAGCCTTTTGAGTAGTGAAGATGATATCGAATTCTGTGTCTTGACTCTAACAACATCTGCCATCTAGCCAAACGTCCAGTCGGCATAGGCTTCTCTAACAGATAGCGAAGGGGATCACATCTGGAAATGAGATAAGTGGTATGACCCAGTAGATAATGCCTTAGCCGTTGGGAGGTCCAAACCAATGCACAGCATGTTCGCTCCAAAAAAGAATAATTGGCTTCATGGACTGTAAACTTCTTGCTTAGATAATGGATAGCCTGCTCTTTTCTGCCTGAATCGTCATGCTGCCCCAAGACACAACCCATGGATTCGTCCAAAATTGACAGATACATGATTAATGGCTTCCCTGGCTTTGGGGGGACCAACACAGGAGGGTTCAAAAGATAATCTTTGAATTTTGTCGGCTATTTTTTGTTTGTTATCATTCCAGTACATCGATGCATTTTTTCTCAATAGTTTGAACAAAGGTTCACAAGTAGCTGTCAGCTGAGCAATGAAGCGACCAATGAAATTGATTTTTCCCAGGAAGCTTTTTACGTCCTTCTGAGTCTTTGGTTATCTTAATCAGGTCTATTGACCCATTGACAATGAAACCTAATAACTTTTCGGAAGGAGCTCCAAAGGCTCACTTTGCTGGGTTCAACTTCAGATTATATCTCCTCATCCTCTCAAATACCTTCTTAAGATTGGTCAAGTGATCCTCGGCCTTCTTGGATTTGATAATGATGTCATCGACATAGACCTCCATCTCTTCGTGTATCATGTCATGAAACAAGGTGGTCATAGTGCGTTGATATGTTGCACCAGCATTCTTGAGTCCAAATGGCATGACTCTGTAGCAGAATGTCCCCCGAGGAGTAATGAATGCTGTCTTTTCCCTTTCTTCCTCGTCCACTAGGATTTGGTGATACCCAGCAAAACAATCGACAAAAGTCTCCATCTCATGGCAGGCAGCACTGTCTAGAATGATGTGAATGTTTGGCAGGGGAAAATCATCCTTGGGACTGGCCTTGTTTAAGTCTCGATAGTCGTACGCAAACTCTGATCTCCCCAATCTTCTTGTACTGGCACCATATTGGAAAGCCAAATAGGATACCGGGATACAATGATGATTGTGGCATTAAACTACTTGATGATTTGTTCTTTGATCTTTAAGCTCATTTTCGACTTAAACTTCCTTGGCTTCTGCTTTATAGGCGGGCATTTAGGATCGGTGGGGAGTTTGTGAACCACGACATCTGTTGAGATGCCAGGCATATCATCATAAGACCAAGCAAAGACGTCTTGGTACAAAATCAAAAATTCTATCATCTCTTTCCTCTGCCCTTTAGTCAAATGTATGCTGATTTTAACCTCTCTTACGTCCATGTCTGTCCCAATGTTTACCGTTTCTATTTCTTCCAAGTTAGGCTTTGGTTTTTCCTCGTGTCGCCCGAATTCATTTTCAATATCACACTCGTCCTCACCACTCTCAGACTGTGTAAAATCAGGGTCGGGTGTGATATCGAAATTGCACTCATCGACCTCATAAACTGTAGTATCCGAAGGAAGGATCAAAAGCATTGATTTTGGGCCATCTAGGAAAAAATAAAGCATGAATTGAAAGAAAACAAAATGAGCTAAAACATCTTGAAGAAAAAGTTCTCATTAATCGAAAATTTGTACAAGTGATCCTAGAGAACATAAACTTAACATTCATTAGCCATCCTATAAAATCAATTGTCTTCAGAATTCACCTCGAAAACAGATGAATAAGATGAATCATGAAGGCAATATCATGATTGTACTTGCTTTACTAATCAAATTGTTTTCAAGATTCATCTCCAAAATAGATGAATGAGATGAATCATCACTCATACTATGCCTTAATCCACGTACTTCTTGACTAGAGATGCATATCAAAACAACTTAAGAAATACAAAACATGCATACAAAGATGAAATTAAAATGAGCAAAACTAAAAACCATATCTGTTCAAATTTACCGAAACTCCCTATGACTAGGGAGATCATCAGATGTCCAGTTAAGATGTTGGTCGATCCTAGCAAATGGCTTGAGCTCAGTGTCATCCTTCTCCGTATGCTCTTGAATAATTACTCCCGCAAATAATTCGGCTACCCCTTGGATAAGATCCTCATTTTCAACCTCATATGCATCAGGAGTCATAATGACGGCAGAACGTGGGAAAGTAATCTTAAGAGGTGGAATGACCATAGGCAATGCTCGACCTTCTTTTTCACTCTAGATGCCTTAAGAGACAGTTGAACCCTGTCTCTTATACACATCTAGATGTGTATAAGAGACAGACCTAATTCACCCCCCCCTTAGGTTGCCTTGGGACCAGTAGTAAATTATATACCCCAATAATTGGAAGAACCTGGCAAGTGATCTGATGAACAGTTGGCCCCACTTCAAAAATAAGATTTATCTCTCCGGTGGCTTGTCTTCGAGCCCCGTCAAACCCTCTGATCACCATGGATGAATTCCTGACCAGGTCATGAGAGATTTTCAGTTTATCCAATGTCTTCAAAGGACAAATATTTAAAGCAGACCCATTATCTGTTGGTCCCAAGGCAACCTAAGGGGGGGGTGAATTAGGTTTCTAAAAATTATGCTTTCACAAAGCAGTGAATATTTTTAAATTTAAATGCAGAGATAATAAATTTAATAAAACAGTAAAATAAAGAGAGAATAAATTGAACAAACAATACTTCCAAGCTAGCAAGCTTGAAGTATCAAATTTCTTGAATGCTTCAGCTTAGTTTAAGAGCCAATCAATCTTTACAAAGTTGGGAAGTTCTTGCTACACACTAAAACTCTTGTAGTTGAGCAATTCAACTTACAACCACAGTGATAATCTTAATTTGACACTCAATTGTTGAATTGCATTCACAACTTCACAGAGTAATACAACAAACCACTATAGTCAATTTGCAATCAAATTACTCTTGTCTTAGGCTTGTATTCAATGTATTAGATGATCTTTTCAATTTATTAAAGCCCCTATTTATAAGAGCAATAAATAGTGGTTTCAACCACTTCCTAACGGCTAAGTAATAAATGCACAAAAAATAGCCGTTGGAGTTTCGGACGTCCGAGAGGGATTGAATGCGTCCGAGGAAGCGTCCGATCGTCTTGCAGTGTTGTTGAGAGGCTACGTTCGGACGTCCGAGCATGCGTCCAGTCCTTCGTCCGACAGAGCTTTCGGACGGTCTGGCGTCGAAAGAAAGGATAGGATCCCATTCTTTCTGTCACTTTGTTCGGACGTTCAAAAGCGTCCGAAAAGTCTCTGTCTCCTGCAAAAGCTAGTTTTACATAGTTAAGTGTTTATGTCATCATCAAAATAAGGTTTGGAAAACATCAATCTCCCCCTTTTTGATGATGACAAACCTCAATTGGATATGACTAATCCATTTGCAATATTGGATATCAATTATCAACAAATTATATCAAAACATAGTATAATCACAGCACAATCATATCATAGCACAATAACTCACAGCATAATCATATCATAGCACAATAACTACTCCCCCTTTTGACATCAATCAAAAAGACTCCCCCTTAGAATATGCAGCTGTTTTTATAGAATTGAAATTTACACAAAGGAGCTGCTAGTACATTTCAATGAAGGGTATAAACAAGTACATACACCAATGTGTAAAAAGTCCAAACTTGAAAGCAACAAAACAGAAATAAACTAATGGGAGTCATTTTTCTTTTTTGAGCATTTTTCTGTCTTTTGACGCTTGGATGGAACATATCTTCGTCGGTGGCTTCACTGTCATGCTCCTCCCCGGTACGACGTTGCATGATATACTCAAATGTGTCGTCAATGCCTTCATCATCATCGTCATCGTCATCGTCATCGTCATCGTCATCGTCATCGTCATCGGCAGCTCCTTGAGCAGCTTCTGCATTGGCTTCACGTGTGTGTTCATCGTCAGGTTCATCACTATCAGAAGATGACTCAAGTGGATGTTGGGCCTGAAGATCAGCAAATTGGACTTGAGCCGAAGCAGACATGCCAAGACTGAGTGCCTCTTGGAGAATGATTTGACGAGTTTCAAGTCGTTTGAGCTTGCGATTTGTACGACGTTGAAAGGAGCTGACTTGAGTGCTCACATCTGATGGAGAAGACTTTGAGATGAGTATGATGGGCATTGTATTCAATGATTCCTCGGATTCAGATGGTGCAGATGTGAGTGGAGGTGGTTGATCACAGAAGAGTGAGGGATAGCAAAAGCAGATACACAGGCATGGGATCTGGGACTGGGCAATATCAAAGGCTGCCTTAGTTAGCCATTGATCATTAAAAAACCGGAGTCCTTTCCGTTCAATTAGGTGTATTAAAATATGGAGGATATTGCTTATTTCCTGTAAAGGGAACGTTGAGGGAATCAAAGACTTTTGTGAGAAATTTTCCAAAAGGAATATTTCTTCGAGTATCGGTTAGAAAAAGTTCCCATAGGGAACAAAAAAGATACCCAAAGTCAAGAGGAATACCCTTGAAGACACGAAAAATAAGTATGATTGCATTTTGCCGGGCTCGATCGATGCCCGTCGATTGGCAACAAAAGATTTGTGACAAGGGTATACATAATATTAAGTTCAAGGGTGAGCGAGTAGTCTTGGCTTCGAAGCCTGTTTAAAATGGATTTTGAAAATGGCTCGAACTTCATCGATATCACCAACTGAGTATCCTCAGCGGGCCATTTATCTAATGAAAAGAAGTAAGAAAAATCAGAGGGGTTTGAGATTTCACATTCAAAAATGGTGGTTAATTATGTTCGATGAAATCTCAATATCAGTGTTGTTTACACGAGAAATAAGGGTGCGTATAGTAGGACCTTTCCGAAGATTGGCCGTGAATTGAAGCACTATATCGTGATAAACAGGTAAATCAAGGTGTACTAAATGACCCCAATTTTGTTTTTGAAAACAGGATTTTATAATTGGAAGATTATACTCATCAAAAAGACTACTAGAAGCAGGACGTTGAACGATAATGGATTTACTAAGAAGAGAAGTATACCGCTCCGATGCCTTGGCATCGATAAATTTGGATAGAGTCGGAGTGGTGGAAATTTGAGGATTTGCTGAGGATTCTCCTCGTACAGGAGCTTTCCCTTTAGTTTTTCTACCCCGAATCGCTGTAGAGGAACCGCCACGTGATTTCACCATTGTTATGGAAGAAAAGAAAATTAAAAAAATTTGAAGATTTGTGAGATTTTGGGGAAATGAGATGGTGAAAGGGAGAAATGAGATGTGATTTAAGTGTCACTTATACTCTAAGGGTTATGGGTAGGATGATTCTTCAATCAATTTTGGAAGCAAAAGTGTGAATTTGGATTGGGTAGTGAAGGGGAAAAAATCGCCAGAGGGTTTTCGGTGGGGGAGGTAATACGAAAGGGGGAATGTGGACGGTTTTAATAGAACAGGGGTACCGGTCGGACGGCCGAACGTTTGGCCTGCGTCCGACAAAGCGTCCGAAAAAGAACAGACGGCGAAAGATGAGCCGGTCGTCGAAGTTTCTTTCGGACGAAGGCATCGTCCGGAAGATTTCGAGAAATAAACCTAAGAATTTTGTGTCTAGCTTGGAAGTATTGTTTGTTCAAGGAGGAACCACTATGCTTTTACAACGATCCAGAGCGTCCGAAAGATCAGTGGTTCGGACGAAGGAGTGCGTCCGAACTATGAACCTATGCCAAATTTTTCTGTAAAATCCCCAAGCATTTTCTGAGCGATTCAAAACGATCTAGAGCTAAGGGTTCTGTAAAAATATCAGCCAATTGGTCTGCACATAATCAACACGAATTTCCTTTTTACAAACGAGGTCTCTAATGAAATGATGCTTAACATCAATGTGTTTGGTTCTAGAGTGCAAAACAGGATTTTTTGTGAGATTGATTGCACTAGTGTTGTCACATAATATAGGAACACAATCAAAAATGACACCAAAATCTTTCAAAGTATGTTTCATCCAAAGAAGTTGAGCACAACAATTTCCGGCAGCAATGTATTCGGCTTCAGTAGAAAGAGAAATGGAATTTTGTTTTTTACTAAACCAAGACACAAGACAATTTCCCGAAAATAACACATTCCACTGGTACTTTTTCTATCAATTTTACACCCAGCAAAATCAGCATCAGAATAGCTAATTAGATCAAATGTAGAGGACTTTGGATACCACAGACCAAAATCCGTTGTTCCTTTTAGATATCTAAAAATTCTTTTAACTGCCATCAAATGTGATTCTTTAGGACACGATTGAAATCTAGCACATAAACAAACAGCAAACATTGATATCTGGTCTACTAGCAGTTAAGTAAAGTAAACTTCCGATCATACCTCTATAGTGTTTTTCATCAACACTATTACCTTCTTCGTCTTTATCAAGTTTGGTTGAAGTACACATTGGTGTACCAACTTGTTTGCAATCTTCCATACCAAATCGTTTGAGCAGCTCCTTTGTGTACTTGATTTGTGTAATAAATGTTCCTTCCTTAGTTTGATGAATTTGTAGTCCGAGGAAAAATTGCAACTTGCCCATCATACTCATCTCAAACTCTTCTTGCATTAGTTGTGAAAAATCCTTGCACAAACTTTCATTAGTTGCTCCAAAGATAATATCATCAACATAAATTTGAACAATTAACAATCCTTTTAAATCTGTTTTTGTAAAAATTGTGGTGTCAACAATACCTCTTTTGAAACCATTTTCTAACAAGAATCCACTTAATCTTTCATACCAAGCTCTTGGAGCTTGTTTCAAACCATATAAAGCTTTGGAAAGTTTGAAAACATAATTTGGAAGGTTCTTATTTTCAAATCCTGGAGGTTGTTCGACAAAAACTTCTTGGTCAATAAAACCATTTGAAAAAGCACTTTTGACATCCATTTGAAATAATTTTAAATTATTGAAACATGCAAATGCAAGAAACATGCGGATGGATTCTAATCTAGCCACGGGTGCAAAGGTTTCATCAAAGTCAATACCTTCTTCTTGAGCGTAACCTTTTGCAACAAGTCTAGCTTTGTTTCTTATGATCTCACCTTTGTCATTTAATTTGTTTCTAAACACCCATTTAGTACCAATAACGGGATGTGAAGAAGGTCTTTCAACTAAGGTCCATACATTATTTTTCTCAAATTGACTAAGTTCATCTTGCATAGCAATAACCCATGATTCATCACTCAAGGCAACATCTATATGTTTGGGTTCAATGTGAGAAAGTAATGCACAATTATTGTTCAAAGGTTTATGAGAACGAGTAGTTACCCCATCGGATAGATCACCTATGATATTATTAAATCTTGAGGATGATTAGAGACGAATCTCCAAGCTTTTGGAAGATCGTTTTGAGCATCCTCATTCTTTTCATCATCAACTTGATGGTTGTTGATATCAACGCTTGATACTCATGAAGATTGATAAGAGACAGAAGAGCTTTTCGAGCTCCTTTAAAATCCTGAATCTTCATCTTCACACAAATTCTTTGAGATAACATCATTAGATTCATCAAATGTGACATGCACAACTTCTTCAATCAAAAGCGTTACTTCTATTGTAAACTCATCTAGCTTTCTTGTCACTAAGAGACAGTAGAAAAATCTCTTCATCCGATTTTTGTCAAATGTCCAAGGTTCTCTTTGATTATTAAAATAAAGCATTTGCAACCAAAAACTTTGAAATAGCTCACAACGGGTTTTCTACAAAAAATGAGTTCATAAGGAGTTTTATTTAAAGAAGATCTTAATAAAACTCGATTCATGACATAACAAGCCGTGTTAACCGCTTCGTTCGGACTTGTCCGAGCATGCGAAAGAAAGGCAGTAGGATCCCATTCTTTCTGTCACTTTGTTCGGACGATGCACTGCGTCCGAGAAATTTTGTCCTGGTTCGGACGGTCCTGTGCGTCTGAAAAGATCTGTTCCTGCAAAAGCTTGTTTTACATAGTTAAGTGTTTATGTCATCATCAAAATAAGGTTTGGAAAACATCATTATCAACCATGACCCTACACAAATGCCGCCCCTCACATCTAACCGAGATGAATAGAGCCTTGTTGTGGTCGCTCCCTTCAGAAGTTAAGTCATCATCAGAAAAAAAATTTGTTTTGATGCCAGCACACTACCCACTAACCCAGCAAGTTTGTCAGTGGGAATATCACGAGGCACATGAGCCTCACTCAAAATCTTCAAGACTGCCTCCCTGTGTAGCTCGGATGTTAACAATAAGCTGATCATAGAAATTTGTGAGGGCATCTTATTCAGCTGCTCAACTACTAAATATTCACTTTTTTTGATCAATCTTATAAAGTCCTCCACATCTTCTTTATCTGCTATAGCCTTAGGGGCCTGCATGGGCTCTTTACCTTTATTGGATTGTCCGGCCTCAAAACTGTTGTCATTTGTGATTCGGCCTGACCTTGTGACAGCAGACACTTCCTCCTCAGAAATTGGCCTTCCACCGACTATCACAGCTGAGGGTTGATAATTCCACGGCACTGCATGTGTGCTCTCAATTGGCAATTGTATTGGCAGTTCAATCACAACGGGCTCCTGGGATTCTACCTCAAACGGATCCATGTCTATGATAAAAGGCTCAGATGACTCCAAATCCAAATAAAACGGTTTGGTCTGAGTCATTGTCACTTCTTTGACTTCTCCTTCTTCCTCTTCTGTCTTCGCTTCTATACAAACCATCCCAACATGAGGCTCATGTAGTGGCAGCGGATTAGTGTTTACTTCAGGAGCCCTTTGTTCCGGCCTCCTAATGACAATCTCAAGTGCATCGATCATATCCTGCACCTTGTTCTTCAACGTCCAAAAATTAGTCAACGTAGAATGCCCTGGGGCTCCAGAATGATAGGCACAGTGGGCATTGGTATCAAACCTATCCGGAACTTCCCCCGGATACTGAGGAGGAGCTATGAGATTCAATCTCCTGCTGATCTCAACTGCTCATATAGTTGCTCAATGGGCCGTCCTAGATTGGTAAAATTGCGGGGTGGTCTGCCATGTGGTCTGGCTTGGTTGGAGTTTGGTGAAGGGAATTTGTTTGGCTGGTTGGATCTTTGATTGTTTGGGGGTTGTGGTCTTGGATTATAATATGGGAGCTGTGGATTAGGCACGGGCATTTGTACTTGTGTTTGGTATACGGGTTGAGGATAGTATTGAGGTGGTAGTAGAGGTGGTGGATAAAAAGGTTGTGGGTTAGGTCTTTGGTATTGATGGAAGTTGCGTGGTGGTTGGCGGTTGGGCTGGTTGAAAATAAAAGTCACTTTCTCTTCTTTCTTGTCAACCTTCTTGCTCAGGGGTTTCTTAGCCAACGTGCTCCCCTGCATGGACTCTATCTGAAGTTTGAAGGCCGTCATGTCAATAATTTTTCATCTTTTCAAGCCCCTTTCAACAGCCTCTGCTTGTTGGATGATTTCTGAAAATGATTTGCCAATAGACCCGGTCAACTTTTCATAGTAAGGAAGTTCTTGCGCATCAATAAAAAGTTTGACCATCTTCCAGTCATAGCTGGGCTCAATCTGGCAGCTAACGCCCTGTCATCTTTACACATCTAGAACGGTAATCCTCTAAGGGCTTCTTCTTTAAGTACATCAGAGCATTTATCTGGCTTGTCTTATTTTTGTGGGTGTTGCACATAAGCATTTGCCAAGTCCGTCCAATCCTGTAATTTTTTGGGATCAATCATTAAATACCATGATAACGCATCTCCCTCCAAGCTTCTGGCAAATACCCTCATTGCTATCCGAGGGTAGCTTGTCGGATTCCCCAGCAAGTTGCCGAACATTTTAAGGTGAGCTACCGGATCTCCAGTGCCATTGTACTTTGGAAATTCTGGTGTGATCTTAAATTTTGGCGATAATTGCACTTCGGGGAATAGATATAGATCTTGGTAGTCGATAGCTCTAAATTTATCTGTCCCCTATTGCTGCTTCATGAAACTATCGAACCGCTCCATTCTTTTCAATAGGGCATCATTGACAGCCGGTACAGGAGGCGGTGGTGGCATTAATTCAGCTTTCCCTCCTGGGGTATACTCCAACTCAAGAGGAGGTGGTGGTTGTGGAATTGGATCTGTCAGTGGTGGCACTGGAGTTGGAGGAGGTTGATTCTGTGGTGGTAGGGGTAGCGGCATCCCCATGCCGGGATTAGGAATATGAGGAGGTAGCATCTCCTGATTGGCGGGGTGAGGCCCATAAGTTTGCCTGTACCATTGCATTTCTTGGTTCATACTGGCCATAGCAGCCATCATAGATTCCATCTGTTTGCGCAACTCTGTCATCTCTGGGTTTTGATCCCCACTGGTCCCTTCCACATCTTTTGCTGGTACGGTGCTCATACTGTCTTCAAACAAATCAAAGTTTACGTGCACGCGAGCGGGTATAAATAGGGCTGCGCGTTGGGCAGCTATTTTGACACTTAGTACCTTCATATTAAAACATAATTAAAAAAAGAAAATTCAAATATAAAAAACAAACATAATCATAAGTTTACAGCATAAAACGTGGTTCCTTCCCCAGGAACCCTAAAAACAAAAAAAAGCTCTAAAGGGGACGAAGCTCGTTTGAACTTATTCGGCGAGCTCCTTTACATGGTCTCGTATCTTCATCATTTGCTCCTCGTACCGTAGAAGCTTGCTACGTGCTGATTCAGCAGCCCCATTGTGCATTAGGCGTCCCAGATCATCGGCCATCTAGGTGCATGCCCTCTTTCGGTTGTATTCCTGCTCTCGAATACAGGATTGCTGTTTTTGAAGTCTTTTGTAAGCTTGCCTGTGCTTATCTAGAGCTATCTCCTTTTCCACTATTTTCTTGTCCTTAGCCTCCAATAGTGTGGTCAACCGAGCAACTTCTTCTGAAGGGTAACCTATTACAGCTTGCGGTTAAGAGACAGAGTCTATTACACACTTGAGTCTATTACTCAAAAGAATAGTAGGGATTATGCCCCCAATTACTCAAAAAGGCAACCGCAATATTGAAAAATTTGACTCCATTCTGACAGTTTGTACAAGCCACCAATATGTCAGCTAGAATAGTAGGGATTATGGTGAGGTCTTGACCACCGACGCCATGTATCAAATCGGCTAACATCTGTACCGTCTTAAATGCTATCCTCCCATCCGGCCTCGGAAAAAGATATGCGCTGGTCAGTGCTAGAGCAAAAACCTAGACTCGCTTCTGAACCCAGGACTCCTCAGTGGGATGCAAAAAATGAGTCTTGTTCCTATAAAAACCCTATTTTGTGCCAAGTGCTCGTGTAAAAATATCAAAGTAACCGAACTAGCCTCGGGTCCTCCTGGTATCGCAGCCTCTGATATGCCGGTGAACAAAGAGAAGTCCCTTGTAGTACCTGGGGACGGTAGTATAACAGCAGCCGGTCCTTAAAGTTCAGTCCGAGAAATCCTGCGATCTCCTCTAGTGTGGGCGCCATTTCAAACTTCCCGAATCTGAACACAGCTGCCTCACTGTCCCAAACCTGTACCAAAGCGTCTACTATGGTCTGATCTGGCTCAATATCCCGTAGACATACTAGATGACCCAAATAACCAGCTATTGTATTTAGTTCTGACAACTGCATGTTTCGTTCCCACTCCTGTAGCAAATAGGGCACTTTGATCGCCTTTCCAATTACTCGAGCGGAACTCATCTACATGAAATACATGTTAGCCTTACCTGAGGCTTGTACCCCAAAGAGCCTTTATAAAATGAACACGCAAGCTTGTGTAATCCCATTGTAGGTTATGTACCTAGGAATAGGTATGCAATTCTATACACAGGGTATCCGACAGGGTATCCCTTCTACGGCTAATGATATGCACTAAGTAGCCTACGGGGGCCCTACAACGCTGGGGTTAGCCTAAATGCACACAAGGGATAATAAAACACATTTTGGAAACATGTCGCGGTGGGTCTCCTATTTGGGTCTGGCAACCATATGCCTTTGACCCTACCTAAGGCTTATGCAATGCAAAAATCAAAATTTACTCTTTCTTGCGGGAAGTAGATACAAAGTACATGGCCAAAGTAAATCATACGAATCAGAAAAACTAATTACTATTACATAACAAAATTGTAAAGCTATTTACTATTACAAGCCAGATAAATGGATGGGTCCTACCGCCTCGTGTCTAGTGTCCTAAACAAGGTCCACACAGTTCTGCCCTATGGTTTATACACATGTTAAATGGGCTTTTGCTTACTAATGCAACTTTGATGGGCTTGGTTTGGAGTATTTCCCCAGGAGGAAAAGCTTAATTAATGCCAACCACCAAGATCTGTCTCTTATCACATCTAGATGTGTATAAGAGACAGGTACCGTAACGTGCCATTGTGTCACGGCCGCATATTCGGGTAGATCGTCTTAATTCCTACAGGGAATGTGGGAACGACACCCACAACGAAAATAAGACATGCAATAAATGAGACATGTGTTTTGCTGTGTTCACTTGGAGGCGGTAAGATTCACACATTTTAGCGCGTTTGGCTCTAAAGGTTTGATGCACCCCAATACCCCAAAAATTGCCCCCAAATTAACCACAAACAGTTATAATAGCAAAATATATTAAAACATGTACAATAAAGCAAGAACAAATCACACCATAGACAGAGAGGGTATGGCACGTAGAACGAGACCTAAATCGAGCAAACGGGTACTCAAGACAGTAAACATAGTGAAATATAGTAAAACAAGTGTAAAATAATTTGAAAAGAACAAATAAAGTAACACATAGCATGCGGCACATAAAACGAGACCCAAAATCCGTAAACCAGCACACAAGACAGCAAAAATGGTGAAATACGGTGAAATAAGTGTAAAGTAATTGAAAAAGAACAAATAAAGTAACACATAGCATGTGGCACGTAAAACGAGACACAAAAATCTGTAAACCAGCACACAAGACACATACAAAAATGGTGAAATACGATAAAACAAGTGTAAAGTAATTGGAAAAGAACAATTAAAGTAACACTTTGCACATGACACGCAAAACGAGGCATAGAGCTGGTAACATAGCACTGCAAAAAATCGGTAAAAATTAGCCGGTTTATAATGAACGGGGTAAAATTTAGAGAAACGCATCTAAATCGTGTGCCCCTGATTCTCTAATACACATCTAGATGTGTATACGCTGTCGCACCCCCCCCACAACCCGCTATCTGGCCGACACCTTTTTGGACCGGCACCGTCGCCAATGTGGTTCTCGTGAAATAGGTGATTAAATGCAAAAGTCTTATTTACTATTACAAACATAAATTACCTACTTACTATTACCAATTTAAATGAATCACCTATTTACTATTACATAACGGGGCTTTAAATGCGACTATGAATTGTACAAAAATAATCTAAGCTAGGGAACACAGATTGGAGTCGCCACCGGTGTGTTGGTGCGGGACACAAAAATACATCAAAATTTAAAGAAATGGCGTCGGTGGTATCTACTTCACCGCAATCCCTACTATTTTTGATGACATGCATTGCATAAGCCTATTATATCATCTAGAAGGCATATGGATGCCAGTCTCTGAATTTCCAAACGCACGCCACTTTACCCGGCGCAAACCGGTTGCATGATTTTATCGCGTTTCCCTTTTCAATTTTAGTATTCATTATTGCCGACTTTGTAGCGTACGTTTGCTTAAGATAGTTTAAAAGTAATAAAAATATATACATATTAATGAGGAAATAAAAATAAATGGTAAATAAAAACATTGACAGGTAAATTTAGCCTGGGGTCCAATTTAAAGTTGCACACATTTAGCTTGTAGTGCCCTTTAACTCCCAAGGGGCAAAACAATCGTTTGTCATGCACGCCAAAGTTTACTTCTAGCCCGATTTTATATTATTGATACAGTTATTAAGTCATGGACTAAATTGAGTTTGATTCAAATATTTAATGTCTAGTCGTGCAATTAAACAAAATTTGAGGACAGAAGAGTAAATTCACATCATTTAACAAGTAAGAAAAAGCATAAATATTATATAAAGCACAAATCATCACAAAATAAACTAATCGAAAAATATGTGCAAAATCAGAGCCTGAATTAAATTTAATACTCATAAAGGTAAAACGGTAATTTCACAATCAATTGGTAATTAAACATATTAAAATGTCAAACAAAAATCAAATTAAAGTTTGGTGGTTATTGTCATTCAAAATGTAACTTAGAAGAAATTTAAAAAATAAAAAAAATAAAAACAAAAATTAAGTCATAAATAATGCAAAAATAGTAAGATAAGCATTTTGTCACCAAAATAATCGATTCAAAAGCTCATTTAACTCACCTCAGCCTCAAGAATGTGGTGGAATTGGTTATGCTCGGCTTTGAGTGCGTTTGAGCCGAATTTGCTTTCGGCACCTCCAAGCTTCCGATTGATGAACCGGCCTTCTTCCACCACGTTTTTCACCCACCAGATGAATGATTTTGCTTGAGCTTTACAAAGAGAAGTTGTAGTCCCAGGTACTCTCTACAACTTTTCTTCTTTGAGTTTAGTCTAATTACTTTTAGATCATTTGGAATGTTTGCTCAAAGTTGGCTATCTAAAAAATTTTCCAAACTTAGAAAAATTTCTCTTTTCTTTTCTGCAGAAATTTCGTCCCCTCCACTTTAGACTGATTTTTTTGCTCTTTAAAGAGATGGATTGAGTGTAAAAATGGTCAAAGACTATTCCTTGTCATGTTGGGAGTATGGGGCATCTGATATTTGGTGAGAATGGGTGAAAAAACGCAGAGTAAAACGTGGCCAAAACATTTCTGTCGTGACGATGCGCGTGTCTTGTTCACGCGATTTGTTTCACGCTTTTTTTTTTTTTTTTAAATTTTTTTTTTTTTAAAATCTAAAAACTTAATAATATTAAAACTCATTCTTTGTATTTCAAAAATGCATAAAACAAATAATAATTAAACACCATAAAACAAATTAAGAGAGAATTAAAGGATAAATTAAGAGCAAAGTGTATCAAAAAGCAGGTTAAAAAGAAATTAAAAGGGAAATTAAAAAGAAAATTGAGAGTCAAATTAAAAGGAAAATAGGGGAGAACTTAAGGGACAAAAATAGGTGTCTACAAATAGTATGGACACAATGCAATGGTGGTTAGTTGGGTAGGAAGTATTTTGTTGGGGAATAAGTCCAATGTATGGCTTTAATGTTTGTAATAATCCCTAATATTATGTTATGTTAATTGAAAAGAGAAAAAAAGTATGTGTCATAAAAATAAAGAAAAAAATATTTAAGTGTTTATCAATAAAGGAGGATAATTCCTTCTTGTGTAATAAAAAAGGTCAATTTTGCCTTTCAAATTTGTAGTTGGTTAATTGAAATGGTAGTTTGGTGGAATGATATAAAGGATTAGGATTCGAAGTTAATTACTAATGTATCTAAGGTGATATGAGTCACTTATATCCAAATATATCCTATCTTTATCTCTTAGCCTACATTACAAGCTTAAAAGTCCAAATTGATCCTTAGTTCAGGTAAATTTGTATTGATGAGTATTGTGTGCTTTAATTTCTTTTTAACATGTTTGCCACTTTTTAAACTTTAGTTCAATTTTTATTTTTTGTTGATTAGTGAGTTGAGTGATATCTATTTCATGTGTGGAGAGATTAGCACTTTCATAATGATTTGGGGTTGACTTCCAAAGGTATTTTACATGCATGTTTGGTTAATTTCTCTAATTGCTTAGATTTCT
This sequence comes from Cinchona pubescens, assembly GCA_025175665.1. NCBI lineage: Eukaryota > Viridiplantae > Streptophyta > Magnoliopsida > Gentianales > Rubiaceae > Cinchona > Cinchona pubescens. Next base: position 553,648 of record JANKKI010000486.1, read on the forward strand.
TTGTTATAACCATTGATACATTGAATGATGTTAATGTGTTTTTTGTTTTGTTTTTCTCGAGACAAGTAAAAAGCTAATTTGAGAAGCATGATAACTCTTTAAAATGAGTGTCATATCCATATCTTTAGCTTAGTTATGTTACAAATCTTGAGTGTTTTCTATGTTATTTTAAGGTTTTAATTGTTTCTGAGTAATTTAGAGTAAATTAGAGTTTAATTACTAACGTTATTTTTAGTGTTTTTAGACATGTATCTATGTGTTCTTTTTATAAGTTTTACTAAGAATTGGGATTCAAATTGTTGATTAGCACGTGAATCGGAGAATCAGAATGAGAATCGGCAAAGGACAACACATAAGCTGGGTGCTTCAAGCATCCAGCATCATCCTAGACTCACCCAGCAGCAATTGGGTGAGGTGGTTACTTCCCAACTTGGCAGTTCAACGCCCATCAAATCGGCAGCAAGTGTATTCAACGTTTTTTAGAGTTTCTTATCTGTTTTGGGTCCGTTTTGGTCCATTTTAAAATTAACTCAACCTAGAACTTATTACCCTTGTAATACCTATAAATAAACCTAATGAGACTGAATAAAGGGAGGAAGAAAAAGGAGAGAAAAACAACAATCTCTTCTTTACATCGTTTGTTTTCAATTTGGGTTAGGATTTACTCTATGAAGGTTAGAGTTTGAAGAATCAAGGGCAATCAAGCTTGGATCATCGCCTTCCTGATTTTTATTGTATTATATTATATTCTAGATGTTAATGATGATTTTCATAACTTAAGTGGAAAAAGTCATGATAGTTATAAGCTAAACGTTCCAGTTAGAGCTTTCAAGATGTAGTTGGTAGCGGATGGTTGAATTTAATTTTTTGTATTGTTCATTAATGTCCATATATCATTGAGTTATTTTTATGATTTTAATGCTATCGTGTACCTAATCAATATTTGGATTGATTTAATCAATGTGAAATTAGACTTTGACAAGTTGTTTTCATTCTAAGATCAAAAAACAATTACCATGAATTTGGAATTTTTACTAGACCAAGGATTAATTCCCATTCGTGTAGTCTTTTTTGAATTCTACATATGTAATTTTTGCAACTAGTTGATTGTAATAGATCAAGGAAATTGATTAGAAAGGAAAAGAATACTTTTATTGCGGAATTTTTGCACTAGAACTTAAGCAAGCCATACGTAAAGAAGTAGGGTTATTGTTGCATGATAAATGTGTAGTAACATATAGGAATTCGACTAGCAATCATGGAAATTGAACATGAATAACTGGGAGTATATTTAATCCATGCAACCAACGAAATCAAGAAACTCCTAACACTTCTCATCAATTTAATTCACGTTATTTTATTCTTGCTTTACTTAATCCCTGTTTTTAGATAATTAGTTTCAATCGCTATCATTTCGGTCGTCCAAATAGATATTAAGTTAGCAATTTCAGTGCTTATCACCAGTCTCTATGGGAACGATACTCACTCACTAGTTTATTATTTGAAGACATGTCTCGTGCACTTGTGAGAGTGTAAGAAATCTGCACGTCAAGTAACTTTAATTTGGAAATGAAAGGAAAATGAGACAAGATAAGTAATTGGATTGACAACCAACAAATAAACCCAGAGCTTCTTATTCTTGAATTATATTCCATTGTCTTATTTTGTTTAATTTAATCGTTCTTTACCATACAATTTCTACTCAACCATTGATTTATTTGAATAGAGTGCAAGTGTGTTAATTTTGGTACCTAGTAAGTGTCAGGTACAGTCTCTGTGGTAATGATCTCTTATAACTATCATTATATTACTTGTAGCGATACGTGCACTTGCTTGTATAAAATCGTACCAAGATCATATGTGTGTTAATTTCATGACAGATTATTTTGTTATTTTAGGGTTGTTTAATTATTAACTATGTGATCAATTCATCTTTCTATGGCTTGTATGGTTTTGCTCAAAAGAGCATATTTGAAAATAATAGCTTGCTTACGTGGTAATACATAAGCATAAAGGAATAGGAAAAAGGCTTGTTTTACATGCCTATACGTTTTACAAGGCAAAAGAAAAGGAAAAAAATAATAGTTGGAAGAAAAGGTTGCAGTAAGTAGTAATAATCTATATGCCTAAGATTTAGGCATGGATAGCTTATAAAGTATTTTTTAGAGTTTTTCTTAAATTAAATAATCTTATCATTCTTAATGCTCTAACAATCATGCAATTGACACAATGATTGTTTTTTTAAGTCTTATTGATCTTTCACTATTAGACCTGTGGTTTTAAGGAATGTTTTTGGATAACTTTTGAATTAGTTATGGGATGTCAAAATATTTTACTTTCTATAGCTCGTATTGATGAATTTGATTTAGAGAGGTTGTGTTTTTGGAAATTCTCATTGATATAAATATTAGTGATTGTTTTCGTGAGTGTACTTAGGTGACTTGTGGTTGATGTGGTCGAGTTGGTTTGACATGGTCTTTGAGACAATCCCTTTTAACTGACTTTCAATATTGTCGTTCCTATGTCATGTGCCTTTTTTGTTGTTTAAGTGTTAGGTCATTAAGTTTTATTTTGCTTGGGACTAGCAAAACACTACGTCGCAGAGAAGTTGATACCTCTATAAAAATACAGTTATCTTTTATTCTTTTTATCTTAAATTGTTTTGTTTTAGTCTCGATTGTGGTGTTTATAATGCTAATAGTTGATATTTAGGGCAAAAGTGGGTTTTATGTGTTTAGTCTTAGTAAATTTAGTATTTAGCATACACATCTTTGATGTGTAGTGTTCGGCAAGTCATAATGGACAATTGGAGCACTGGATCCATAAAACTAGAATTTCAATAGAGGTAGCTTGCTAGAGGCTGAGCTCTTAAATGCACTTCTAAGCATTGTTTTGCAGAGCAAAACAGCTTATCTTACTATTTTTACATTATTTATGACTTAATTATTCAAATTTAGTTGCAAGGACAGTAGAAACTAAAGCCCAAGAAGGTATTCATTTGAGCAATCAGCCTTCATTTTAAACACTTCAGGATTTCTCTATTGCCCTAGGGTTTCAAACACTTGCTCTTTCACAACCCCTATTTCTCACAAATACTAACAAGGTCCTAAGTTTGTAGTTACTTAGTAAAATCTGAATTCGGATTGCGATGCAAGATTTGAAAAGTAACTTTTATTTACCATGGTCTGAGTCACATTATCCATTACTTCAAACCCTTAACACCTTATACTCCAATCACAACCCCTATTTGTGAAATTCCTATCATAAATACCTAGTTTCATTCCACCGTTCCATTTGCTTCCTTCTCAATGCTAAAAAGTCAATCCTTTCCTTTTAAGCCCTTCCCAAGGCAGAAAGTCAAGCTTTATTGCAAAGCATCAAATTTTGTCAGGCAAATGGCATCCAAAACATCATCACAGAATTGGACTCACTTTTGCTGGTTAATGTTCTTAAGGGAATTCAAACTGCCCCATGGTCCGCAGACTTCATCATTCATAGTAGGTCATTGCACATTATAAACATCTAGGAATGTTTAGGTTCAACACATCTCTCAGAGAAGGGAAGAAGGTGGCTGACTCTCTAGCTAATCAAGGTTTCTCTTTAAAGTGTAAAGAGAAATTTGATCTCCATAATTTTCCTAGATAGGTGTGTCGCACCCCCCCCCACAACCCGCGGTCTGGCCGGCACCTTTGGGACCGGCACCGTCACCATGTGGTACCCGTGAAATAGGTGATTAAATGCAAAAATCCTATTTACTATTTACAAACATAAATTACCTACTTACTATTACCAATTTAAATGAATCACCTATTTACTATTACATCATAACGGGGCTTTAAATGCGACTATGAATTGTAGAAAAATAATCTAAGCTAGGGAACACAGGATTGGAGTCGCCACCCGGTGTGTTGGTGCGCTGGGACACAAAATACATCAAAATTTAAAGAAAAAATAAACCCTAGTCTAGATTGACTCCTGGTCCACGTAATTCAAAACAAAACATGAGTTCGGGAATCCTATTGTAAAATGGGAAGGTTTGGGATAGATTTGAATTTCCCTCGGCACCCACTTTACCCGGCGTTGGACCGGTTGCATGATTTTATCGCGTTTCCCTTTTTAATTTTAGTATTCATTATTGCCGACTTTGTAGCGTACGTGTGCTTGAGATAGTTTAAAAGTAATAAAATATGTACATATTAATGAGAAAATGAAAATAAATGGTAAATAATAACATTGTGACAGTAAATTTAGCTTGGGTCCAATTTAAAGTCGCACACATTTAGCTTGTAGTGCCCTTTAACTCCCAAGGGGTAAAACAGTCGTTTGTCATGCACGCCAGAATACTTGATCTTATTTTTATATTATTGATACAGTTATTAAGTCATGGACTAAATTGAGTTTGATTCAAATATTTAATATCTAGTCGTGCAACTAAACAAAATTTGAGGGCAGAAGAGTAGATTCACATCATTTAACAAGTAAGAAAAAGCATAAATATTATATCGAGACCAACAAACATAAAAAATAAAGCACAAATCATCACAAAAGAAATTAATCGAAAAATATGTGCAAAATCAGAGCCTATTTGCAATTTAATACTCATAAGGGTAAAACGGTAAATTCACAATCAAAGGGTAATTAAACATATTAAAATGTCAAACAAAAATCAAATTAAAACTTGGTGGTTATTGTCATTAAAAATGTAACTTAGAAGAAATTTGAAAAGAAAAAAAAATAGTAATATTAAAGAAAATTTCTTAAGGGCCTAAATATAATTTAGAAAATTATTTGAGGGCTAAAATGTAAAAATCTGAAATCTGGAGGGTTAAAATGCAAATCAAAAAATTTTTCTTAACTTTTTTTTAAAAATTTTTGTGTGCCACGTCATCGATGACGTGGCGCAATCTGGTAGTGTCATGTCATCGATGACGTGGCGCAATCTGGTGGTGCCACATCATCGATGACGTGGCATCAAGTGGGCCCTGTCAGACGGCTTTTCTTTTTTCTTTGGATTCCCACGTAAATGATGGCGTGGGATGACATGGCGCTTACGTCATCTAGACATTTGATTTGGACCCAAGGACAAAACTCAAAATCCTAAGAAAAATGCAGGAGATTGAACCACCAAGAAGAACACTAAAAACTAGCCCAAAACTATTTTTGGGTTATGGTTCAGTTTGTTTTTATTTATACACTTGAAAGTTTCTCTACATTCCCCCAACTTCTTCCTCTTCTTCCTCTTCTTCCCCAACGGTAAACAACCATTCAAAATCTCCCAACTCCATAACCACCCCAAAAGGTGAAACCTTCAAACCTTAACCCAAAAATTCTAAGAAAATAGCCATAAAATTCTAATTGCGAGACTGTTTACATAGAACATGAAGATATAACAATTAATTAACATAAACAACTACATAAACATAAATCAAAGGGTGAAAGTGGGCATATGAACCAAACACAAACTTGCATAAAACATCCACAAAATTTTCGTGTAAACCTTTAGAGACACTCCAAAAATAGATTCTAAAGCCAATAAAAATATTAAATTTAAACATTATGAACTATAAAATTAAATTTGAAAATTAAGTCATAAATAATGTAAAAATAGTAAGATAAGCATTTTGTCACCAAAACAATCGATTCAAAAGACCATTTAACTCATCTCAACCTCAGGAATGTGGTGGAATTGGTTATACTTGGCTTGGAGTGCGTTTGAGCCGAATTTGCTTTCGGTAACCTCCAACCTTCCGATTGATGAACCGGCCTTCTTCCACCACGTTTTTCACCCACTAGATGAACAATTTTGCTTGAGCTTTACAAAAATAAGTTGTAGTCACAGGTACCCTCTACAACGTTTCTTCTTTGAATTTCCAGTCTAATTCCTCTGCAGATTTTCCTGGCCACCAGCCTTCTTCTACCACGTTTTTGACCCTCCAACTGAATGATTTTGCTTGAGATTTACAAATATAAGTTGTAGTTCCAGGTACTCTCTACAACTTTTATTCTTTGAGTTTAGTCTAATTCCTTTTCAATCGTTTGGAATTTTGGCTCAAAGTTGGCTGTTTGGAAGATTTTTAAACTTAGAAAAATTTTTCTTTCTTTTCTTGCTGCAGAAATTTTCATCCCCCTCTTTAGACTGATTATTTTTTGCTTTTAACGAAGTGGATTGAGTATAAAAATGGTCAAAGACCATTCCTTGTCATGTTGGGAGTATGGAGCATCTGATATTTGGTGAGAATGGGTGAAAAAACGTACCTGTCTGTATTCATAGTCGCGGGTCTATTTCCGTTGACTGTGTCTACAAGGTGAGTGCTTTAGCTTTATCTGGATAGGACTGGTTGTAAAAGGTTAAGATTTCACTAGCTAGGGTTAGGGTTTACTGAATGTTGTAACTCTAATTCACTAGTGGTTTTGGTCTAATCCCCTTCTATGTACTTTTCATTTTCAATTAATAAAATGAATGAACGATCTCCTATGTACAGGTGGTTTGACTAAAAAAAAAAAAGATCCTTCCCAAATCAACAACATTACATTTTGAGCATTCACTTGTAAGAGTTGAACGCAGTACTAGCAAATCTTCAAGGATTGGTCTAAGCAAAAATGGGGAACTAATTTTCAATCAAATTCTTTTCCAATTTCACAAGTGTGCCGTTCCAATTTTACATTTTTCACATGAAGGTAGTTGATAGCAACTTAATTGGGTGAGATTGGACAACCAATTGAAGAATTTGTGATGCTACATTCCTTTGGTTGAGTTGGTAATTTTTTTGGCTTTGTTTGCATTGGTGGTTGACTTTGATAATTGGAATGAGTATTTGTTTGGAAAGTGTCTTATACTAGTAGATTAGGGTTTTAAAGCATATTTTGTTAAATGAAATTTTCCCCTACATGGGGATGCTTTATGATCATTGCTATCATGTGACACACATTTAGTTGGCTTTCCAATTTTAAATGTGAACTTTACACATCTTTTATTATTCGAATTTTTAGTTGGCCCGAGTCGTTTTTGTTTTAGTGATTGTGTCAATGGTTGGATGCAATTTTAATCATCAATTTAAATAGTTTAAAATGTTTAGTTGTGTGTATTAGTTTTGTTCATTTGAAATTATTTGTTTCAATATTGTACACGTGTTATTTGAGAATTGAAAGTGGAAGGTTAAACATAAGTTACACTTTATATTTTGCAATTAGCAAAAATGCGATTTTACATATCAAGTTCAATTATGTTTTCAATAACTTTTTGATAAAAATATTTTCTCCACTAATTTTTGTATCAAACAACTACTTTGCTTTGAGAGGACGGTCCATAAAAACCGTTGACATCATAGCACAGCCTCCATTTCCTTTATTGCTTAGCAGATCGGATAAGGGAAATCAAATCTGACAGAAACTGAAACCAAATGCCTAATCATTCAAGGACAGGGAATATAGTTTAACATTTCTTTACAGGAAAATCTGTGTACATTGGGCAAATGTCAACACTGCTCAAAGAAGAAAATTTCACACTTCAAGAATTCAAATCAAATGTAATTCGTGAACGAATCAATCATCACACCGCTCGCTCAAGCAAAACAATCAACCCAAGCTACAATCCTCCAGAAATAAAAATAAATCAATCATCACAGCGCTCGCTAAAGCAAAACAAGCAAACCCAAGCTACAACCCCCAGAAATAAAAACAACCCACAATAATACACTGTCAAAAATAATCAAACCCAAAATTCAGAGGCAATCCATTTTTCCTTGGGAGTTTTGCATTATGTATCAGAATCACTTGAATCAGAGCTAGAGCTAGAGTTTGAACTTGAGATTGATTTACGAGAATTATCCCGTTCTTTTCTAGCATCATCAGAAGTTAAATTTTCAGGACTCCCAGTATTCCTGTCCAACTTTCCATCATGGTACCATTTCTTACATCTTGTACACCCAATTCTTTTAAATTTGAGTGCAGATTCCTTGAGGTGCCTGTTTCATTGTGTAAAAAATACTGCTGATGATTCTAGTGCTTTATGTTGCTGATGTTCTGAGACTTGTCTCAAAGCCAAGCTAGGATCATTTAAAATTGCAGTTTCCACAACAGACAACTCTGAAGAGGGTGGCTCCGAATCTTTAATTTCTCCCTCATGAAAACCATCATCAACTGAATCAGGCAACATATCTATCTCAGCATGAACTTCGTGGGATTGGTTAAGATCCAAATGAACATGCTCTGATGGCCTTGCTTGAAGAATTGGAAACTCCATCTTGTGCTTGGGAGGACTTGACCCTTCATGTTGTTCATGGTACTGGGAGCCCAAGGCAGTGGTTTCTTCAAGGGCCAGGCCAGTGCTAGGTAACTCATTAACATTATGTTTCTCAAATATTTTCTCATTCATTTGCTTAAAGGCTGAAGCAATATCCATGAAGAGCTGTTCGTGTTTCAGGAACAGGCATCCCAGAACTGCTTGATTCACAGCCTCCACCTTGAGGGGTAATCTCAGTACTTTCAGATATCTTGAATATGGCCTCAATATCTTCTACTGATCGGGCTTCAATCATTGGCATTTCAGGATTGACCCCTACTGCATTTTGTTCTATTCTGGAATTTGCAAGCCCAATTTGATTTTGTCTTGGCAACGTCTCAATGTGAATCTGGACTCCCTCCATTAAACTACTAGATACGTTAACATGCTCAATTACGTTTATCCCTGAAGTTTGAGAGTCTGAGAGACACTTCACCTCCACTACATTTTGAGTATCATTGTCCTCCTGGAATGTCTTCATGTTCATCGGGTTAGATAGGTTTTTTTGCATTGTAGTAGAGTCATCATCAAGTGCACTAGTTTTGCATCTGGTATCATGCGAGCCAGAAGAACTCTCTTCAACAGAAGCCACATGCTTTTCAAATTGATTTGAGGTTGTGCGCATCTAGTTCATTGATGCTGAAATCACCAACTGCATCTAATTCAGATAATAATACTTCATCAAATTCCTTAACCTCATCTGCATCATCATTAGTATTTTGCACATTAACTTGAGAATTAGTTGCCTCTGCTGAAAATTTTCGGTCTTCTAAAGCCTGAAGCCAGTCATCATTTCCAAAATGATGAACACTATTGCTTTCAACATCTGAAAAACTTTCAGCTGCTCTGCTTTTGCAAGGCTCGGACAAGATGGAAATGGATTCAGGGCTCGTTGGGGAGTTGATATTACATGAAAATTCCTGCTCGGGCTCCAGGGCACTAGGGATGTTCAAGTTGTCTCTAGAGCTAAATTCTTCGATTATCTCCTGGGGCTTAACTGAAGTCTCCTGAATATTATTAGTGATATTAGAGAAGTAATGACTAGTATAAAGTATGATCAGGATCTGTATGATTAAGCAACTGATGCCTTAATAACAATTAGCAACAAGAGCAAAAAACAAAAAACTGAAGTCTCTTATTGCATAAAACCGCATGCCACATTTTAAGTAGCACAAAGAAATGGATTTCATGATAGAGGCCTCTACAAATACTAGGAATGAACCTTATTACCAGATTAAGTTGAATTACTAGAAAATGAACCTTTTAATCCATTGAATGCGTGCAGAAATTAAAATTTTAAGATGTTTTTTTTTTTTTTTCATTCAACAATCATAGGTCATTATATCATACGACTAGAAATTTGCCTCAATACTATTATCTATGACTGTTTGATCATCAAGGATTTGAAGTGCCTGCGATTAAGACTAAATCTTGTAACATTCTATTAGCTTCTAGGAGGAGAACTTTGGTAGAGGTTCAACTTTATCAGACCAAAATCATCTCAAATCAGATTTCAGTCCGTGTCCTTTATACAGTAACTTCACATGCCATCATCAAGGAGACAACCCATTTCAAGTATTCTTGAAACATTAGTTCTATTTTACATTGAACTCCCCCATTGAGCTATTTCAAGTGTTTATTTTTACTATTTTCTCCTGAGAAATTAATTCCAATGATCTCCATTCACTCAACTAGTGACAATGTTAAATCTTGAATTAAATATTTTAGGTAACATGATAAGGAAGAGGAGATTAATTTAGCATGATATCAAATCGTAAGGGACTATAACATCCAAATCCAAAAGAAAGATCTTTATCCATATAATAAACCTTGAGGGAGCTTACTGTAGGTTACTCTTTAACAAGCTACACAAACATTAACTTTTCTTTTCCGATTTACTAGCAATAAATAGAATACAATTTCAGCTCCCTATAACTATGGAAAAACAAAAAAGAATAAACAATCTTAAGAGTCAAATGTCACCAATTTTGTATACTCTGTCAAGAATAAAAGACCACAATATCATTCTACTAGCTAATTAAAGGTGCAAGTTTCCATTTGGTTGGATGTAAAATGTTTTCATTGGAAAAAATTTTAAATGAAAAATTCCATTTTCCATAAAATTTCCGATGTTTGGATGACAAAATGAAAATGTTTTGAAATATAATTTTTTTGTTTTAGTATTTTTCAGCTTTGATTTTTTCAATACGAGTTAAAAAGACTTGTAAGAATTGTAATAAATACTTTACAAGTAATTGTGGTCAACAAAAGATTGCTTCGGTTTAAAATTGAGTTATAAGAAAATGTAGTGGTAAAATACACACAATGATAGTTATATTTCCCTGGGACCCACAATGAAGGAAAATGAATATATAAGAATTTGGAAAAAAAAAATTTAATAATGGAATTTAAAAAAGTAGGTACTTGAGGTTTACTGTCACTTTTGAACTATTTGGAAAATAACCTAAGCTCAATAACTTCATAAGATATTTTCAGCCAAAGGGAAGATATTTTACAAGGGAAAGTATTTATGGGTGTTTGGCACCAAGAAAAATTCGGTAAAATATTTTCAGCACAGGCAACAGACCTGAAATTTAGAAAAGTACAAAATCCCCTCTCAATAGGTTCTTTCTCTCCAACCCAAAATATCTAATGTTTCTTGTCTTCAGAAAACCAGTAAGCTGAGTTTTTTCAGTTCTAGATTTCTTAAATTTCAAATTAAAGTTCCAGTGCTTATTCTGACATAAGTAAATCAACTTCTCAGCATTTTAAATGTGATAAACCAAAATTTTTGTTGTAGTATCGAAAAATATCTTTCCAGACATGATAAATTCTGGGAATCTACACTATTTATTTTATTTTATTTTATTTTTTCTATTCCTCTTTTAAGATGCCAGCAGTAATCTATCATATGTCGAACTTGGACCTAATCTAAATTTTTTGATTGCTGAACATTAACAATCCAAAATTTTATGTCAAAAGATATAAACTCTATGCTGACATGAGTTGCAGCAGAACTTGACCAGTCCTGAGTCCTGAGTCCTGAGTCCTGACATGTTCACCAGACAGCTCTACTGCAGCCTGGACACCTTGCCTCTCTATCACCTAATCAGTATGTGGGGCAAGCCAAACCAAATCCTTCCCTCAGCAGACTACTTTATTTAACAATCACATGCTCCAATTAGGCATCTAAAGAATTCAGCATTTACAAACTCAAAAGGGTTAATTCTGATATTCCTAAAGCCAAACTGCACAACCTGGTGTAGCAGATATGGTTCCCAACATTTACTAATTTTTGGGCTATTAAAGGGTAATAGTTTCATGAATAAAATGAGATAGGTTAACAAAGATAAAGGAAGCTCATAAGTGATGATATGTTGCACCGTAGAAAAGAGTGGAGGTATTTCAAACCCTGTCTCTATTCACTGTGGAATGTTGACAGATTAATGTCAATGCGTGAACTCCTTTGAGGGGTTGGTGACAGGGACATTAATTGTCAACACTGTAAAAAAAATGAGTTATACTACATACAATAGACATTAGCTAATGAATAGAATTCACAAATCTGAATACCCAGGTTTTTTGTATGTATTTCAAAGTCCCAAAGATCTATGTAGACATGAAAATACAATTTGATTTTGATGGTATAAGAGTGATATTGTGTGAGATTGATAGCTTATGTCACACTTTTGGTGATCTATGTAACTTTTAGATTTATTGAGACTTTTCAACCAGAATGTTAATCAATACCTAACCAACATTGTAACTTCCACCATCGTGGGGGCAATGAAAATAGAGAGGCACAGAAATATAAAGGTTTGTTTTATTAAAACCACCAAAGCAAATGCAAGGGAAGAAAAATACAGAATAAAATTTATCTAACCTGCCCTTCATTATTATCCCTGGAAGCTGTTTCATCTACAGATTTGTCTAAGAAAACTAACTCTTCACCATATTCACCAATAGGCTTCTCTTCAGAAGTAGATTGATCATGCGCAGAAATCTTGTTTCTCCTCCAGTTCAATGCAAACATCATCACCAACAGAATGTTCTGAATGGTCTTCTGTAGATTGACTCACGGAGTATGGCATATTAACGAGTAAGACTGGCTCAACATCAAGTGAAGGTGGTTCAGCTGACTCAGCTAATTTTTGATCTTCAGAAGCAGTGGCCATACATTCCACTGTAGGAGGCATGGCATTCTGGACCACGAGATGTACATCTGCATAAACTGAAGAGAAGCTTTGATCTGCTTGATACTCACTTCCATGTCGATACACAAAATCTCCCTTGACAGCAGTGTCCTGAGATGATATTAAGCCCCTATTATTATGGTTCACAATTGGTTCAGGTACTACTAGAACACTTGTACTGCTAGAGGCTTGATCATCTCCAGACAAATCAAATTCGATAATATTGTAGTCACTAGTCTCAGTTGCCATCCTAGCTTCAAATTGATTTTCATCTTTCAAAAAAATCACTGGTGCTGACATATCTTTATCATCAGGGACATTCTTCTCCTTGTCCTGTATATCAGATTCAGATTCTCTTTCAGCAAAAGAAACAGTTCTCTTAATTAGTACAGGTGGCATTTCTGATTCCAACAGATAAGTATCAGATGATATAGAAGACAAAGAAAGATTCTTTATAGCTGTAGGTGGGCTTGAATCACAAACAGGCTCCTTCTGTAGCCTAGCACTTGTCATATTCAGATCCGACCCTTCTTGTGAAGTTTGTGCAGGAATACCAGCCTCTTCAACAATAGCATCGCTTCTTTCCACAAAATTAGATATTTTTTCTGCTTCCATCTCTGGATAGATACTATCACTAATTTCGGACACTGAAGATGAGTTTGAAGTATTTCTGTATCCTTGTTTCACAGCTTCTCCATTTGAATGAGTCTCAGTTGGATTGAATTCCAAATGGTTTGAAAAGCTTCCTTCCTTAAGTAATGCTGATTGATGATATTCCACATGGCGCAAATTAATTTCCACTTCATTCGCTTCCACATACTGTGTTCCCAACTTCACCTAACTCAAAGGAGTCAATTTCTTCAGATCAAATTGGCTTCCATGTCCAACATGCTCCGATACACACTCTATCTTGGAGATCAGCTCTTCTTCCTGAGAAATATCTTCTTCACAGAGGCTTTTATCTTCTTCCATTGAGATGTGATCTGATTCACGAGATATATCTTCGTCAGAGAGGTTCTTGTCGTCCAGATATCCAGCTGGATCCCTCAGCTCCATCTCAGGAACAGAACTCAGTGGCTCTGCCTGATGACAAATATTTTCTTTAAGCAGGATCTTCTCATCCACATCCCCAGCTGAAGCCACAGAAGCTGTTTCGAGAACAGAACTTGCCTTGGAGTCACTAAGTCCACTGGATTGCCTTTGAAAGGATGAATAACTTGCTCCAGCTGAGTCAATCCTTTCAGCAACAAAATATGGTCTTAACCTTCCATCTTGTCTCTCCTGCCTGCTGACGCGAAACAATGAGGGCCCTACATTAAAACTTTTCATGCCTCCGGAAGAAAGGCTCTTTCAGCTGAAATGAAGTGAACTCTTGTTGGAAACCGTCTCCTGTAAGATCAGGTTTCTCTTCACTTGAGTCATAAGGTAGATCAAAAGGGTTTTGCCTTGATAGTAAAATAGATGGAGCAGACCCTGGTATTGGAGGAAGTCCCATATCATCATTGGAATCATGAGGAAGGTCAAAAGGATTGTTTCTTGCAGTCGAAATGGGTGCAACATTGAAAGGAAGATCGGCACTGTCCAAGTCTATCAAGTTCCTTTCAGCCATCATGCTGATGGTTTTACGTGCTCTTCTTCTTGCTATAAGGCTCTCCAACCTCTGGTTCCTTTCAAGCTCAGAAGTTCCCAAATCCATGAGATTCTTTTGATCCTCCTCCGTCCATGTAATAGCAGATTTTGTTTGGTTCTCTGTGTTTCCTTGTGCTTCATCCTCATCATCAGCATCTTCATTGTCCTCATCAGCAACTTCTGCATCTTCACACTTTTCATCGTTATCATCATCCGACTCACTACTGCTGTCACTGGATTTAAGAGAACGTTCTGAAGCAGCATCAGAGCCATGGTGTGACAATGAACCAGGTTGAGGAGCATCCTCATCTAAAAGAGGGTGGAGCTCATCAAGCATTGGAATTATGTCGGCCATGGAAGCATCAGGAGATGAACTTTCAGCCCTATCAGATCCAGATTCAAAAGCCTCATCATCTTCATCAATCCCTCCTTCTTCTTCTTCTTCTTCTTCTTGCTCCTCCCCTTCCTCCACATGTTTCCAAGGTGAGCCAGGAGGAGAATCTAGAGAATCAACATTCACCCTTTCAGAATCAAAGGATTCAGCTGGTGATTTATCATTTTCCAATTCAAAATCCTCATCATCTGTCTTAGCTTCGTCAGTAACAAGTCTCTCATTATTTATTTCATTTTTCTCCTCATATCCCTCATCATGTATCTTTCTTTCTTCTTCCACAATTGCCATATTCTGAAATTCAGGTTAAATGGTGTCAGTAATATCATTTCCCGAGACTGTTTCCTCCAAAAGTGGAGTTCCAGAATCAACACTGTCATGTCTATGAAGCTCACAGCCCTATTTGAAATTGAACCAGCAACACCATTTAACTGTTCTACCACGTCCCCTCTCTCGTCAGTGAACTTCGTAACAGAGTAGCTATTATTCTTCTCAACAACAATAGTATCCCCAGATATCACAGCTCTCAAGGAAGCATTCTCATGGTTTCTTTTCCCATCTCTTTCAATTTCAGGTATGTTTGGTTGCCCAAAACTTAAAAGAGTGCCCAGCAAAACAGCAGTGCAAACAAGAACAGGGGAAGCAGACACCAATAAAGAAAACACAAACGGAGATGATCTGTACAGAAATATTAAAAAACACAGCATACCAACAAGGAATGTATGATTGCGAAGTGATCTATAACATCTACTGGTTGTAAAGATCACAATTTTCCTCATTTTAACTACCATCTCCAGCAATTCAATACCCATTTATTTTCTGACAAAAAGTAGATTGTATTTTCTTTTCTGTTCTTATACAATCTGCATTCAAAACAAATTCATAAGCATCCCATTTACCATAAGATCAAGTCAAATTCATACCCCAAAAAGAAACCAAATCGAAAATTGCATCAGTCAAAATCCCACCTAAAGAATCAGAGAATTAAGTGCAAAATTAATGAAATAATCAGATAATATTGCAAGAAGTACCCACAATACCCAAAGTAAGGAAGATAAGAATTTTTTTCCGAAGAGGCAGAAAAAGAATAAGAAAAAATTTAATGAAAAAGAATTGGAAATAATTTACTTTACCAGCTTGAAGCAGGAGATTTGTCCCAGAATAAAACAAGGAAATGAAGTCGATAAGATGATCTTCTGTGACGAAATTCGTGTAGATAGTGAGCTTCGTGGTTGTATGTGAAAATCAATTGTAAAAAGTAATCAAAGAAGAAGAAGAAAGGCAATGTGGAAAAGGAAAAGTCGGTTCGTTCTTTTTGGTTCTGTCAACTTTCCTCTTCTCGATTTTTCCAAAAGTAGCACATTTTTTATTTGAGAGAATTTAAAATTTTGTAGTCTTGATTCCTCAAAACTTAAAAATACCGAACTCAAACCCAACTACTTATTGAATCAAGTATATAAAAAAAATTGTTGGAATTTTGAATCTTTGTACATTGTTACATTTTGAATCTCAATAACCTATTGTCCTTTATTGAATCAAGCATATAGAAAAATTTGTTGGAATTTTGAATCTTTGTACATTGTTATATTTTGAATTTCAATACATATAAAGTTATTATCGTTTTGAAAAAAAAAAAAAAATCAAGCAAATAGAAAAATTTGTTGGAATTTTATTGAATTAAAAATAAAAAATTTAAAATTCGAAACCAAACTCATTTATTATTTCATCTTTTAAAAATAAAATTATTTTAACAATTAAGTTAATATTTAAAATTTTAGATTTCTTATATTCCTTTATGTATTATTCATTATGAATTCAAAAAATTTAAATTTTAGCAATTTATTGTATGGATTTGAGTTTAAATTCGAATCTAATAAAAATTGTATGTTTAATTAATTTATCGAACTTAATTTAAAACTCAATTTATGGAATTTTTCATTAAATCACGTATTTGTATTGAATCTTAATTATCTAACCTTATGATAATCAAAGAATCTATTAGATGGTTAAGATCAAAAGGTTAGATGGTTAGGATTGTATTACTAATGATGATGTGAAAATAAGATAAGTGGTGACTGAATCCTACATTTTAACTCTCAATCCTCATCTTATGCTCTGTTTGTAGGCTTACCCGAAAGAGGCTAACTCCTTTTAAACTTTATTCTACCCAAAAAAAAATAAATAAATAAATAAATAAATAAATAAATTAGAATAGGATAACAGGCTAAAAGGGAAACTTTCTTTTTTGTATGTATAATTTTTGTTACACTAAGCATTTTTTCTCAATTGTTAAAGTGGATTGGATGAACGTGGGTGATCGTTACTATTTCAATTGTTAGTTGGGAGCATTGCAACAGTGACAGACCGGATTGTCCATTTCGCTTTACAGCAACCAAATTCCCTTCCACTTTACAGGTTTGGTCGGTCTATTCTTCTATGGACTAATTTTACTTTACACCCCACTTTACAACCCACAAATATAGGCAATCCTTATTTTGCACACTTAATTTTAGGTTAGACTAGAGCACTGGAAAAATTAATGTAACTATAGTAACTATAATATAACTAATAAAATTATCCATTCTACATAATTGAATATGAAAAAAAACAAGAAAATAAATAAGATAAGCAAGGTTAAGTAAAATTGTTATTGTGAGTTTTGAGTATTAATGTTTAATTAAATTAAAAAAATGCTCTAATTAATAGTGCCAACTAAAATCCCAAAACAAAGAAGTACATATTATTCTTTAAAAATCTATCAAGGATCGATCCCTTTAGATAGAAAGAAGCAAAAGAAGAAGAATTGATTCTCTTACATTGTGCAAATGATAACAAAATCTTTAAATTGATAGATCAATTGAGGGTAAAATTGCTTTTATTGTGTAGAAGACAAGGTAAAGCTCGATCATCTTAATTACAGAACTAATTACGTGACAAAAAAAAAAAAACATAAAAAAATGTCATTCATTAATTAGCTACAAATAAACAAATAAAAATCTTAATACATATACAAATATGTTCACTGATACTGAAGAGATAGATAACTTTGCTATTTTGCATTAGGCACATGATGAGTTACGTCCATCACATTCCAAAACATAATGAGTATTTAAATTAAACACTTTTTAATTCTTTGACTCCCTAATCTCTATATGAAAAAAAGTCTGTTAATTATAACTGCAACCTAATTTCCGAAAATGTACTAAAAAGTGGACGTAAAATTTGAAGAGAAAATAAGAAATTTGAAAGATAAAAATCCCTCTACAAAAAAGAAAGAACCAAAAAATAAAAGAAGAAAAAGTACAGATTTATCTAAAATTCGTAGAGAAAATAAATCTAAAACTTCATAACAAAAAGAAGACGATGGGAAATATAATCGAACATAATGGGAGAAGGAAAAACCTGATGGAAATTAGCACTCTTTAACAATTCCCTTTGTTTGTTAATTTTTTATGTGATTAGTTATGCGTCTATAGTCATTGTATACAGTCACCATATATTCGTATTTTGCAAACCCCAAAGATTTGTATTTTTTACAATTAGGTAGAATTGGTTTTTCATTTAATGGAATTACATCTTTTAACAATTGGATAGATGAAAAATTGGTTTTTCATTTGATTTGTTTATGACTTTTAATATGAGCAGATATAACTGGAGAGATTAATTGAAAAGGTTGAAAAAAGTTAGATTAGAATTCTACTACGAAAAATTTCTAATTAATCAAAACGTAGATGTCTTTTATACTTTCCTAAAAATTAGAGTAAAACTTTTCTAAATGCCACGTGGAAGCCTTTCCTATTGGAAGCTTCTGCTTTAGTTAATACTAATAAATACTTTGTAGTTTGCACCTTAACTTTTAAATGTTTCAATTTTAATTTAATTTTGTTTAATATCGTCGATAAATTTAAGGAAATTTTTAAGCATGTACAATAAATTCAACAGGATTTACAATAATTTGACACAATAGTTTGGGTATACATGCAAAGATTCAATTAATTTTAATGACAATGTTAAATATTAAACTAAAACGAGAAATATTTGAAAATTGGGATGTTGTGTTCAAAATTGAAATTTGTGAAGCATAATTAGAATAAGGTACAAATTGTTGTGTAAAGTGAAATTAGTCCTTTTCCTATATTTTTTTTCTAAATGAAATATTCCACTGAGAGGCGTAGGTGGGAGTTTAAGAGAGAAATGACACCCCTCCCCCCCAAAAAAATAAAAGAATAAAAATTTTCTTTTCTTCTTGTTTGAGATTTTATGAAGAAAAAAGACCATGAAAATGATTCTCTTTTATTTGGAGTTGGGGAAGAATAGAAAGGAAACTTCTTATTATAAGCTATTTTGATATACGCACACCTTCAATTTTTTTTCTTTAGCCAAGTTAACCATTTTTAACCTGTAACGTCATATTTCTATGTGAATAATTTCTTTCTTTAAGCCAGGAAGATAAACTTATTCTATATAATGTATTAATATTGCAATTTTTGATTTAAAACAATCACATAGGAATTATTCCCTTCAAGAACTATCAAAATTCCGTTTTAATTCTCTCAAATAATGAATAAGAGTATATTGTATGCATAATTAGAATACCATGTATTTCAGCTAAGAAACAATAAATTATTTAAAACTCCAAATAAGGTAATCAAATTAGTATTAATTACACTTTGTGTATTAAACTTTAGTTTAATTGTAATTTGTCCCTTAAACCTTGATAATATACATTTTACCCTCTCAAAAATCTATAATATTAATAAGTATAAAAGGATGACATGGGTATTCTTTTACAGTAATAACCTGTAAGAATTTGTAAACAAATGCTTTTAATTTTATTTTTTTTTAATAAATTTGCATAGTATTTTTGTTTTTAATAATTTGTGATAATAAGAGAATTTCATGAAAGAAGAGAAATATTACAACTACTTATTGCTCATTTTGATTTTCCAGTATTTAAAAATATTAAAAATAAAATAAGTAAGTGTGTTTTATGTATCTTATACACATCTTTTATAAATATTGTAAACTTAATTTAAAAATATTTTTGTATGTGTTTTGATGTCATCGAAAAATATAAAAATGTACTTATTTAGTTTAAAGATTCTTGCATTGAATCATAAATTTTATATCGCAAAGATTTTCTTAGATAAAATATATTTAATTATAACATATTTTACTTACTAAATTTATATTTACTATATTTTGTTCATGCAAAATGAAAAGGAATAAAAGGTAGTCGTTCAAGTCCTTTTTATATTGAGTTTTATTAATAAAATAAGTTGACTAAGTAAATTTGAGACTTGATCAAAATTCTCTTATGGCCGTGAAATTAAAAAAAATTTTGAAAAAAAAAAGTATTCTGAATCACTAGAATGCAATAAAAGAAGACTAACATTGCCCACAAATTTTGAGGACACTTTTGTCAAAACAAATATCCACATCATCCTTTTATAATTATTTATATTATGGAATATTTCAAAGCGGCAAAGTATATATTTCTTGGCTTTAAGGGGAAAAGTGCAATTAGGGTGTTAGTTTAGGGGGTAAAGTGTAATTAACGCATCAAATTATCTACATGCTAAGGTTACTGAGCTCCCTTCTTCTTCTTCTTTTTTTTTCTAAAAAAAAATGATCAGTAAACTATCAAAAGTGTGCATTTCAAATCATGCCTTCAATTTGAGATGTTAATGTTAACAAAAGTTAGGATCTTAAGGGTTAAAATTGTGCATACATTTTAAAGTAGCATTCTTAAAAAAATAAAAAATAAAAAAATTGAAGTCAAAATTAGTAGTGAAAACAATATACAGCAAAAAAAAAAAAAAAAAAACATTTGTGGTACAAATTGAATTATCTTATAATTCTAGTAAATGACTCTCACCCCTTCTCCAGCCTTCTACCCCCATCTCTCCATCCCCAAACCTCTATCACCAGATCCACCACCTCTCAAACCCCCACCCTATCTCATCACCCAGCTCCTTACCTGTGATCCATCATCCCAACAGCTCCCACCCTAATCTGCCCCTTCCTATCCCTATTCTGCTACCTCTCGTCTCTTCTCCCGACCCATCATCCCTAACCCCTCCCACCTTTCAATTTGGCCTATCCGCATCTCGGCTCCCATTAGGCTCTCAACCTCGGATCTATCAATCCCAACCCGTATTACCCTGATGTTTCCCTCCACATCCCTAACTTCCTGATCTCACCAACCACCCGCTCCTAATCCCCAATATAAACTCCTTTCCTAGTGAGTCAATCGGAAGCTTCCCCATAGCATCAATCTATCTATTTATCTTTTGAAGTCTTCCCGCCAACGCCTATGCTTACCCCTTTGATCTTATTAAAATTTGATATTCATTAAAAATTAAATTAGAATCCTAAAACATTTTTCTATTTTCTTTTTGTTTTGACTCTTTACTACATTGTTTTTCTAAAGTATTTTGACAATTTTGCTCCCAATCAATCAGATTGCATCGTCTCATAACAACTCAGATTGATATCATGACCTCAGATGTAAACTTTTGACAGTATAGTGACAATTTTTGTGAAAATGTAGTTCACGAACCTTGTTTGGGACACATCAATGGTTTGATAACTCAAGTTATAATTAACTTTCTACGTCTAACTTGACTACTGACTTTCGCACGTATACAGAGTACAATAGTAGCTAGGATGAGAGGACCGCTTTCTTGAGGATTTGAAAGCAAATATCAATACATGGAAAACATTGTTGCATGATTTATACACGCAAGTGCAAGTATTATTTGAGCAATATAATTATAAGTAGATAGCGTTCCCATGTGGATTTTGTCTTTATCCTATTAAGTACTAAAATTAGCACAACCTAAGTCTATTTAAACAACTGATAATTAGATGTAAGGGGTGTAATGAAATGAAAAAGTAAATAAAATAAAAAAATAAACAAAAAAAATAACTAAAGTGATGAAAACCTAGGGTTCAATTATCACTCAACACTTCGTTTGAACATATCATTTCTCTTCTCTTTCAATTACAAATTAGGATTTTGCTAACCTAGGGTTCTCATGTGTTTACAAGATCCCTTTAAATTCATACAAACCTTGTAATATAAATCAAATCAATATATGTCTATGTGAGATGCGATTGGGATTAAAGCATTAGGAACTAATCCTAATCTTGGTTATCTAAGTCACATAGGTATATGTCTATTCTATACACAAATCAATTTATTCAACTAAGTAAATAAATCGAATAGAGACTATTCATATCTAGTCTTAACCCTTAATTCCCTTTCTCAAGTTCAATGTAGGGTTTCCATATTAATTCAATGGGTGGCCAAGAAATTGAAAGTATTAGAATCAAATTTAAATAAACAAATATTCATCCATAATCAAAAGAGAGAGAGAGAGTACACTTGATATTCAAACAACATGTTGATATCAAATTGAAACCTTGGTAAACTAAATTTTAATGAACAAATAAACTATATAAATGAAGTAAGAGTTTACAACCATTTCTATCAAAGAACAAGAAGAATAAGGTAGAAGAACAAAAACTCTTGTAAAAAACCTTGATTTTTGATATTGCTCTTCATCTTGGAACTTGCATGATTGACAACTCTCCTCGATGTTAAACTACATTAGTACACTCTATGTTATGTTAAAAATACAATAGAACACCTATATATAGTATTTTCTAGAGTTGTACAAAGTTATGGATTGAAACAAATCTTGGAAGGTTGAAAAAACGTCAAACCTGCTAGTGCAAGATGGAAGCCACACATAGCACCCATTGTGGGCACAACTGCACCAGGAAACAGACCCTGGGTGTGTTTGCCTCTCGTCCAAGTACATTGCAAACCGAATATCACTATTTTACGCGCTGGGCTTCCGTTTAACCCCTGATTCATTCCAAACCCTATAAAAACACATTAAAAGATATTAATAAAGGTACTTAAAAAATAAAAGCACATAAACCAATATTTCCACATAAAAACCCAAAAATGACTAAATTACCCCTACTTATGCACACAAAACATTGCAACTTGATTAAAAACCCTAGCTAGAATGCATCCAAATAACTCTCTTTTGGTGAGTTAATATACCCCTAACTTGAACTTTAGCTCATTCCAACTAAAAACAAAAGCAAAAACAACACAAACACAAACTAACTCCCTTCAATGCATCAACAATCGTCACAAGTAAAGACTAACTATAAAAGATATGAACCAAACTTGTATATAAGAACAATTTGATAACCAGATCCAAATTACCATGGAAGTGGCAAATATCCCACTCACAAAGAAAGAACAAGAGAAGATACCACTCGATTTACCAATCATGAAATACCTATCAACCAAAAGCTTAACAAGTGACACACAATTGCTACTAACAAGTCGCACACATTACTTACTAGTAAAAATTAACTCAAACCAAGGATCAAGTAGGACTTTCAAGCTTGTAAAAGCACCATCGAACCAAAATTTTGGACAAGGGTAAGAATTTTTTTTGAGAAAAAGTAGGTCATCTAGACCTTAGATACGCTAGTCACCCCAAACCTGTCTCTTATACACACCTAATGATGTGTAGTACTAGCCAAAACACAATTGAAGGCAAGAATGTACCTTCTTTATACAACAGAAGGAATTTCCTTCTTTATACTCATCTAAAACGTATTGAATAATTTTTCCAAAATTTTTTCTTTTCTTTCTTTCTTTTCTTTTGAACACAATTTTTTTTTCTTTTTCTATTTTTTTTACCAAAAATGTGTATAAGAGAATAACTCTTCCCCCAACATAAAAATTTATTTTCAATCTGTTAACCAAAACCCACTCAACCGTAAAATAGAAACATTATAAATCCAATACACATAAGGTGATTGGTAGAGACAAAAGTAAACAAAAAAACATTGGCTAAGTAACATGGCATAAACAAAGAAATTTGGCTAATTAGGTTCAAAAGAGGTAACTTGAGAATATTAACCAAGGGTAGGCAATTTGGATCAAACAATCCAAAGAAAATACCTAAATCATCTCCATGGTTCAAGACTAACCCATACATAGCAAGCACACAACTCCAACAAGTGTCACAAACTAAACAAATTTCAAGGCATAATCATGATTACTACTCGTTGAAAATAATCAAGCTCTCACTCTTCTCATATCACACAATCAAATTTCATATGTGTTTAAACTGACATATCCACATTATTAAAGTTCTTCCAAAACCAAAGAGACTTATATACACTTGTACTTCAAGAACTTTTTAACAGACTTATATACACTTGTACTTCAAGAACTTTTTAACATATAGTCCTCTTGAAATATTTTTAAATTATCGACACATAGTCATAGAAGTTAATCAACACAAACTACTACCTAAAACACATAAAGTAACTCAAAAAAAAATCTAACAAAAAACTTTTTAAACCCTTTACCAATACTTTAGACGAAAACCGTATAGAATTCCTGAAGATTGTCGTTTGATAGCTAAGTAGTCTTTTAGACAGTCACATCCTCAAGACTAATAACAACAAAACACAAAAAATAGAAAAACAAACACAATATAAAAGAATGACACATCGAACCAATACGTCACACCACATACCCATGAACTAAACACACAAACAAAAGTTAAACTAAGAAATGAAAATAATAAAAACACTTATTCCAGAACACAACCAAAACAATAACAAAAGAAAAAGAAGAATTTAAACACACAAAATACTCCCTTTATATTAGCCAAGGTGGTTTTAGAATCATCATATGATGTGCACCTAATGCCTATATAAGCACCATGACAAAGCCAATGGCAAGTTTGTCTCTTCAAACACATCTAGATGTGTATAAGAGACAGGGATGAATCTTATGATCCCCATGTTAACCATATACTTATATTGCTTAGATTGTATATGAGAGCTTTTCCTCAACAAATTGTGGCTTCATGTGACTCATCTCAACCTCTATAGTAAGGTTTGGCTCTTGAATTTCTGATGGAGGTAAGATTTCTTTCAACTTATATCCACTAGAAAGTTTGTCCAGGAGAATTACATCTACATCATAAGATTCATCCAGGATGTAATCCATGATGTCTAGCTCTACTAGATCTTTGGATTTGCCATTTTCATCCACTCTATAATGTGCATCACCACTTGGGATTTGCTCTCTAGGTTGTTTCTCAAATCTAATCCCTACTTGCTCTTTTGGGATATTATCATTAAATGATTATATCATTAGTGTTATTTCTAATGTTTTAGTGGCAATTCATCAAATCAGTTCTTCCAGACAATGTAATACCTTATACACATCAACCTCGTATAAGAGACAGCAACTGAGTATCCTCTTGCCATCATCTTCTTAAGATTGGACCTTGTTAGGGTAGTGCACTAAACACAATCGGGTCATCATGAGTGTAATAGAATATCTTTATGTTTAAACTTGTCTCACATTTTAACCAAGGATAACAATGGCAAGCTTATTTTTCATTCATGTATTTCTAGTAATAGACTTATTTAGAATGAGTCTATTGAGTGATGTTCAAGATTTATACACAAGAATTGTGAATGTGAGACACTAAATCTTTAATTATATCATTCATAAATATTTATAGTTCCTAGTGGAGGGTACTCAGTTGGGCACGACTACCCTTAAAAGCTAGTATCATGACTTTTCCTTAATATGACATGAGTTTTTTACAAATAAGGATGATCGAGTCTCGTATCATTTCACATGAGTTGTGAGGATTGACATGATAGATGATTGCTAAAACAATGGGCTGAACTAGACCAAAACTTATATTGGATCGCATTGGTTTTTCATTTACTTGTCAATGATCCGATAATGTCATGATCGTGTGAATTGGTCTTTTGACTTATAGTGTTAGATCACCTCACGCTTGAACATATGAAGTTCATGGTGTATAATGAGCTTACTGTAACATCTTATATTTAAAGCACTAATTGGCATCACATAATTCAAACATGGAGATGTGTGCATAGACAGGCTTTAAGAATCCATTACTCTTAAGTGAAAAATAAATAAGCTGTCAATGATATGATGATGGTGAATCTTAGCAAGAAAATCCTTGGCCAATAACATATTAAGGAAAAACTTTCCTAATTAATTATATGTGCTAAAAAACACACAAGTCGTATAAGAGATCACATATCGGCTTGACAAGGAAACTATGGTTATGATCTAGATTGGATGCCAAAATGGAAGGACTTTACCACATGGTAATCATGATATAAAGTTTCATGATGAATTCCTGTCATTCATATCCTTTTGATAACAACAATTTGTTGCTAGACGTCACCGGTGGACTTTGGGGACAATTTCGGTATACAGAGTTAATATCTCCTAAAAGATGCTTTTAGGGTTTTGATGTCGGTTATGAGATAATGGACAAAACCTTTGACCTATTTATTCAATATCAATTTATTTGATAATCATTCTGATGTCATTAGGATCATGAATCTAGTTGGTCACACACACAAGGGCATGATGATCAATTAACTTCAAGTTAGCAAACGAAAGTGCAAGGATTGCACAATGTGTATTGCATTGTATGGTGATGCATGGGATGCACTAATTAAGGCTTAAATGTGGCTTAGGACAATTTTAAAGATTAGAAAATATGAGGGTTGATTTAAAATAATTTGAAGTTTAATAATACATATAATAATATTTTGTATACAAATTATTAAACTTGTGTCTTTAGTTATTGTATTTAAACCGAATAGTGACTTGGACTTAAAATATGATTATCTGGAGAATCAATAACATATGTGGCTGATTTAATAATTTAGATAGTGTTGTTCAGTTATTAATAACCCAACAAGTTTAAGAATTAACAAGGGGAGAAAAATTAGAGTTTTTGGTTCAAACCACATGCACGATTTTGAACCACACATTTAGTGAATTAAATATTCTCACATTGTACCTCATTGTGGTCATCCTTAATTTGATCATGAAGTGCTCGCAAAATCACCAAGGTAGGTATCTCAAAAAGATCTTCCTGGTCATCATCATCACTGAGACTTTCCAATTCCGGCATTGAGTCATCTATGTCCTCACTTCCTTCACTCACCACTTCATTTCCTTTCATGGAAAATGCAGGCTTGTTGGGATATTCATTTGCATAGTGATCTACACCCAAATAATGACAACACTTAATATCACAAATGCATTTTGAAGTGTTAGAAGATGAACTTTAACTAAAGAATGCATGGGATGTTTAACAGGTCTATGTTCGGATTCATTAGTTTTAGAGTTAATTGGTCTATTTTGAAATGGATTAGGACGAAAAGGATTATTAGACCAATTTCTACACTAATTAGAACTAGATACAACCCTAGATTTACCTCTATTTTTTTAGTTTCCTTTCCACTTTAATTGATTTTTCTACCATGTCTTGCAATTCATTGTAATGATGAAACTTTACAACGTTGGCCATTTCCCTATTAAGTCCACACAAAAATGTCGAGCCATAGTGGCTTCACGGTCCTCAATTACATTAGCACTCATTAGACAACTTTGAGCCTCTCTATGAAATTCTTCTATAAACTTATTACCTTGTCTTAAAGTTTGCACTGTTTGATGCAAAACATGATGATATGTAGAAGGTACAAATTTTTTCAATGCAACTTTGAAATATGTCCAATCATTAATTGGTGGTTCTCCATACCTAATTTTACTAGTTTTAAATTGATCCCACCACTCTAAAGCATAATCATTAAATGCAGCTACGGCTAATTGTGCTTTCTTTCAAATAACTAAGATAGTCAAAGATAACCTCTACATTCTTTTTCCATTCAAGATAGACATTAGGAACGAGATTACCTTGAAATGTAGGGATAGTCAATTTAATCTTTACCTTGAAATGTAGGGATAGTCAATTTAATCTTTACCTTGAAATGTAGGGATAGTCAATTTAATCTTACCAGTGTTGTCACCAACCTTACCACCATCTCGCACATTTCTGTTACGATTCCTTGGTCATGCATCTGCATCATACAGTTCATCATTAGATTCATAATCAAGATACGTACCTCGACGAGCTTATCTCATCGTGCGAGCACAAGGCTTAGCTCGGCCAGCTTGTTGAGCTGACTCGTTTTGTCCCTTTTGTTAATGTCTCGAGAGAGTGTTCAATATTTTCAAGAGACATTGCCATTTTGGCAACACCGGACTCCAAGCCCTTAACCCTTGAACTTTCCCCTTCTTGAGACATCTTAAACCTGCAAAAGAAATTAAAAGAGATAGATGAATTTTGAGAACTAGGGTTAGTAAAAATAAAGAAGGATCTCACTGCACTCCCATAGTGTTTATGCTCAAATTTGAAGATGTCACACAATTACACTCATGTTTCACTCAAATCAAGGCTTTTACCCTCTAATGAGCTCACCACTCTTGCCTTTTTGCTCTCATATAAATTCTCCTTCAAAGTTTTTCACGGACTAGACGAGTACACAATAAGAATGACACAAATTGCATAATTACTAACACGTAGGAACACAATTGGTAATTATAGTCTAATGGAAGCAAGAAATAACAAACTAATGGCGGATTGACGAAACAAAGAACGCATGTGTAAACACTTTTGAAATACAAATCTAGATGTGTCAAACAAAAACTAGGGTTTCGAGCTAGAAAAATTAACTCGAGATGACTAGGGGTAGTTACGGGTCTTCAAAATTTTTTTTCAATAAACTGAGGAGAACTAAACGAAGATTTTTTTTTTAAAACCCCGAGAAAAAGAAATTGAAGGAATTAATGCAATTCCTAATAAAAATTTCTTATTCACAATAATTCTTAGATGAGATAGGATTATAGCACATATTCCAAGTGGGAAAGGATTCAAATGAGCAATGTAATCCAACTAAGAAAAGGATTCAAGTTGTGCAAGTATGTATTTACAAGGAATAGCAATCGATGTGGAACACAAGAAAGCCGTGCAAACCCTAATTCACTAGGGTTTGAGAAATCAGTTTTTCCCCTTTTTTTTTCGTTTCTTTTGCACAAGAATAACTGGAAGCTTGAAGATCAAGAAAACGGCTAGAAACCCTAATTAGATAGGGTTTTTTGAATCAGTTTTTTTTTTCCAACAAGAATCGAACAAGAAACTATAAAAACAATAGGATATAATCACAAAAGATTTATGAGAACACAAGAAAACAAATGTATTTTGGGAACCCAAATCTCTTATGCCACTCTAATGCGAACCCCGGAATTAAACTAACGAGACTTGAATTTGAATTGCGGAAACAAGATCACCCTAAATACATAACGCACAAGATTAATCAAGAAAACAAATATGGTCTTGGGAAACCCCAGGGGGTGTTTGGCCAAGATGAACCTAAGAGACCAAAAAATTAGCACAACAAAGCCAAATTCTGACTTGACGGATTAAACCCTTTGATTTTAAAATCAAGAATTTAAATATGTCTATTCTCGACTGTACGAGATATCGATCCATTATCTATAACGAGAGTAGAACCAATAGTTTTCATGGTTGCTAATCACAAGAATTACTCTTGCAAAGACCACAAGTCTTTGGAAGAGAATTTGGGAGAATTTCTCACAAAATATTATTGAAGAAGTTGAATGAATGAGTACAGCCATAAGGGCTTATTTAATGTGAATAATAACCATAAATTCAACCTATACTGGAACATGAACTAGCCATATGCAAACAAGATTTGGATTGGTACAAAAGGACTTAAAAACTAGCTACAAGATTAATGTGGGCTAACACTTGTCCAAGTTAAGAAAACAAATAAAACATTAACTCCTAGGAACAATTCTTGAAGCTAAATCTCTTAGCCTAGGCCAACTAGGAATAGAATGGCTGAGAAGGGAATTGGCTGATTTTAGGGTCCTAGAGCCATTCTAGGAGCTCTTCAATTCTTGGGCTACTAGGACTTGAATATTCTTGGACTTAGACTTCTAAAACATGGATTGGCCTCTTGACTTAAGCTTGGATGAACTCTTGGCCACCACTTGCAAATAATAATGCTTGTTGGTCCAAAATTTCCTTGACAAAGCCCAACATAGTTTGATGTAACTTCTTAGCCCTTGAACTTGTGATTGACCCAACTAGAACTTGGACTGGATCAACTTCTTAAACTCCTTGAGCTTGGTCCACGACCCCATAACTTGATACACATGGCCCTGTGTATAAGAGACACGACTGTGACACACATGAGCCATTATAATGAGTGAAGGGGCCATAGTGTTCAATATAGGGAGTCGCAAGAATCAATCTAGATGTGTATATTCAAACCCCTTCACAAGATCAAGGGCTAAGAAGATACATCGAGCTATGTTTGGCTTTGATCTAGGAAATTTTGGACCAACAAGAATTATTATTTGCTAGTGGTGGCCAAGAGTTCATCCAAGGCCAAGTCAAGCGAATAGTCAATGTTTTAGAAGTCCAACTCTAAGAAGATTCAACTCCAAGTAGCCCAAGAATCAAAGAGCTCCTAGAAGGGTACTAGGAATCCTAAAATCGGCCAACTCCCTACTCGGTAATTCTAATCCTATTTAGACAGGGCTAACACTTCAAAAAATGTTAGGAGAAAACAAATAAAACATTAACTCCTAGGAACAAGTCTTGAAGCTAAATGTCGAGAATAGACATTTTTAAATTCTTGATTTTATAATCAAAGAGTTTAAATCTATCAAGTCGGATTTTGTTCTTTTGTGATAATTTTCAAGTTTCTTTGTGTATCTTGGCCGAAGTCTTATTAGTTTAACTACCGGGTTCACATCAATATGCTTCTTTTGGAGTTTTGTATACCAATGCTCTTCCACTTGCAACATCTACTTTATTCTGAATGGTTTAGAAAAGTCCATTGTAAAATATCTAAATCTGCATCAACAAAGGTAATCCATGATGCAGACATCTTCTCAATAACTCTTTGTATCTCTCCCAAGTCTCCTGTAGTGTTTCCATGTCATTCTGCACAAAGGAAGTAATATCATTTACGAGCTTTGTCGTCTTGGTTGATGGGAAAAATTTGTCCAAAAATTTTTGAGCTATGCTGTAAAAGTTCTTGGAAGGAAATGATTGCTACCATCCTTTAACTTTATCTCTCAATGTAAAAGGAAACAATAACAATCTGATTGCATCATCTGAAACTCCATTGTACTTATATGTATAAAAAATTTCATGAAAATTTGCATTTGTTGATGTGGATCTTCAATAAAAATTCCACCAAACTCCACAAAGTTCTGTAGCATAGAAAGTAGAGTAGGATTTATCTTAAACTTGTTAGCTTGTATCGGTGGGCGTGTAATGTTAAAATTGCTTCCATTCAAAGATGGCATTGCATAATCTCTCAATGCTCTATTCTTGGCTTGAATTTGTGTTTGCTCAACTCGAACTGGCACCTTACCATCTGCATCACCATTTCTAGCCATAATTCCTGTCAATTCTTCTTCTGCTTCTTTTTTTTCTTTTAAGAGTCTACACAAGGCCCTCTCAATTTAGGATCTAATCGAACCAGCTTTCAAGATAAAAAAGCATAAACTATTAAAGAAAATATAAAATTTTAAGATCAAACAAGAGCATAAAATAAATAACAGAGAAAAAATAAAATAAAATAAATTGAAACTAGTAATGGAACTAGATGTGTACCAATGTTATTTAAAACCAATAGGGGAAAAACTGATTTCAAAACTTGACGGACAATTTCCTACACTCACAAGTGCACAAATCTTTTCAAGTAATATTGATAAGATTAGGATTGTTGTGCCCATGATGACTAGAAAATATGCACTAAAATTAGTAGTTTCACGAATATTTGGAACAATCAATTCCTTAGAATTTGTATTAATTAAACTAGAAAATTAAATAAAAACTAGGGCAATTAATTAAATGAAACAATTCAGAATTAAACAAGCGTTAGGGTTTTTTGACTTAACAACCAATTGTTGGGCAAAGCTTTTGATACAAGTATGGATAGGCTAAGGATGTACCAAGTTTAGGAGATGAAAACTGGAGCAAGCTTGGACTCAAGGTAGCCAAGATTAGAGCATATTCGAGGAGTTATGGTCAAGTTGGATTGGACTATCAACTCAATTCATTAATACATAAAGTCCAATTCTTCAAAGTAAAGCAAAAGTGGCTAGATGACGTCCAACTCCAAGAAGATTCAAGTCCAGGAAGTCCAAGAATTAAAAAGCTTCACGAAGGGTTCAAAAAATCCTAATTTGGACCAAGGCCCTATTCGGCCATCCATTTCTAATTAAATTAGGATTTTTTTAAACATTTTTTTATAGGATTTGAAGATTTGGGGTGCAAATATCAGCCTATATTGATGCTAGTCTCCAGGTTTTATGTCTGGTATTTCAGTCTTAAGCTTGCTAGGATTTGGCAAGGACGTTTCGTATTAGTATTAGACCTATTTTGTAGGGTTTGGCCAGCCCCTTGTTACGTTTATAACATCCCCAACTGATTATTTATTCGTCAATATTCAGAAAAACTTTGTGAGAAAATTCGCCAACTTGTCTTACAAAGACTTGGGTATTTTGCAAGATTGATTCTTGCGACTGGACTATATCCCTTCACTATCGGTCTTGTCTTCATTCAGACAAAGGTTGATATCTCGTGATCAGAGCAGATACTTCAGATCCTTGATTCTTAATCAAGGGGTTTGAATCTGTCAAGTCGGATTTGTCTTAGACAACAATTAGATGGAAAGTTCTAATATCGATTCTTGGTCTCGTCAATTTTATCTGCGGGGTTTGCATCAGAGTGGTGTCAGAGCTTTGCCTACTAAACACGTTTGTTTTCTTGTTTCATGCATCTTTAAATTGTTTTCTTGCTGTTTTATTAGTTTATTCAAAAAAATAAATATTGTTCATCATTACTGTTCATCATTATTATTCATCATTACTGTTCATCCAAAAAAAATTCAGCTTGTTCATATATTGTTCATTCTTGTTGTGTTCTTTTGACCCTAAAAAAAAAAAACAGATTCGATTCCAAAAAAACCCCTAAACCATTTTTTTTGGGTTTAGCTGGTTGACGCTTCATTCTTGATTCTTCCCATCAATAATTTTATGCAAATTTTATTGGGATTGGCTTATGATTTTGTGCATAGCTTTCTCTGTGAGAAAATCCAGAAAAAAAAATCCAAAAAAGAAAATCGTTCTACCCTAATCGTTTCTCGGGTTTCCATGTTTGCCATTTTCTTGTGCTTAAAATTTTGTGGCTGTTTCATGACAAGTTTTGGAGGTATTTTGTTGCTGGAAATTCATGCCTTAGGCTATAAAAAAAAGCCAAGAAAAAAAAAGAAAAGAGGCCAAATTCCAACCCTAGTCGAATTAGGGTTTCCAAGTATTTCTTGCATTAGAAATTTTGTGCTAATTCCTTGTTCCATATTTTGCATATTTTTAATCCTTGTCTTAGTTGGAATAAAACATTCACTTGAATCCTTGTTCCACTTGGGTTACACTAATTTTTATTTCAACTCGGAGTAGTTCTAGTCATTTTCCTATCGGAATTTAAAGTCAAGTGTTGCAATTTTCCTAGTTTCCTAAGGCATAATTTTCAACTGAAATTTGTTTATATTCTTTTCAATTTTTGTATATATTTTGCTCTTGGGTTACATAAAAAAATTTGTTGAAATACCAGAAATACCCTGTTCTCTCTGGTTAATTCTTTCTAGCCCGAACCTTAGTTTGTTTGACCTTATTGTTTGACTTTCTAAAGTGCATAGTGTGCATTCTTTGTTAAATCGATCTGCGGTTACTTTGTTATTCTTTGCTTCATTAGTCTATAACGACTGATTGTATTCTAAGTATTGGTAATTGTGTGTCATTTTTTTTGTGCTTCAAGTCTGCGAAAGACTTTGAGGAGAATTTAAACGAGAGGAAAAAGGCAAGAGTGGTGAGTTCATTAGAGGGTGAAAGCCTTGGATTTGAGTGAAACATGAGTGAAACATGAGTAAAACATGAGTGAAATGGTGTGACCTCTTCAAATTTGAGTGTAAACACGAAAGGAGTGCCATGAGGTCCTTCTTTATTTGTTTTACTAACCCTAACTATCAATAATCTCATGTTTCTTTTTTTTTGGCAGGTTTAAAATGTCTCAAGAAAGAGAAAATTTAATCCTGGTTTAATGCTTTAGAATCTCATTTTTCCAAAATGGAAAGGTCTATTGAAAGTATTCAACGCACTTCGAGATATTAACTAAGGCACAAAATGAGCCTAGTCTGCAATCTGGCTGAGCTGAGCCTTATGCTCACACAATGAGACAAGCTCGTCGAGGTATGTGTCTTAATTACGATTTCAATGACTATGAATCTAATGACGATTTGTATGATATAGGTACAAGGTCAAGAATCTCCAACATGCTCGGAATGATGAGCAAGAGGTAGATTTTTTTGAGAAACCCGCCTTGGTGATTTTGCGAGCACTTCATGCTCAACCTAACGACGATCAAAATGAGGTACGAAGTTCTAATATTTTCTTCACTAAGTGTGCGGTTCAAAATCATGCATGTGGTTTTATGATTGATCGTGGTCGTTGCGTGAATGTAGCTAGCCAACTCATGGGTAGATAAATTGAATTTACCAACCACTGAAATCCGCATCCATATAGGTTACAATAGTTAATTATATGAAGGTGGTGAATTAAAAGTCACTAAGCAAATCTTAATTTCTTTAAGCCTTGGAAAATATAAGGATGAGGTTTTATGTAACATAGTGCCTATGCATGCTAGCCATATTTTGTTAGGTAGGCCATGGCAATAAGGTTTGAAAGCTACACATGATGGATTTGCAAACAAGTATAGTTTTGAGAAATAACAAAAGGCAAATAATTAAGCCATTACTTGTTGATCAAGTCCATGAAGAGAAACTTTACATTAAAATATCATATGAAGAACATGCTAAATTTTTGGCTGAAAATCTAAAGAAAGATAAGGAGAAAGTCGTCTCTAATATTATGGAAAAATCAACTTTAATGATAATTCCAAAGGAAAAGAACTTGTTCGTCAAGGATAAAGCTTTTAAGAGTCTTTATCTTTTGTTGCCTAACAATTTTCTTCCAAGTTCTTTTGTGCAGCCATTCAAAGAAGCAGGTGGAGACGATGAAAATTTCAAATTTGCACCTTTCACGAACGCAAAGCTCTAGTGACTTTTGTACATCATTCAAATTAAGTGCCAGTGGTTTGGAGAAGGGAGTACTTCGGAGTTTTGATTTGTCAAATTCTTATAATTTTAGTTTTTTAAGTACTCATAGTGTGTCCCTTTCCTTACTTGTTAATGTTTCTAATTCTTCTTTTACATTTGCTTTTCTTGAGCTAATTTTCAAGTCCCGTGATTTCCATTCTTTTTGTGTTAAGTTCATTAATGTTTTGGGTTGCAATTGTGTGCTTCTACACGGAAATGTGCTTAAGTTCTTCTGTTCTTTCGATATGCATCAATTTTTAAAGTGGTGTGACAATCTTTTTCAGCATGATTGGTTCAATTTTTCAAAAATATTTTAGGGTTTTTGTTTATTTGCTAGCTGAAGCAAATTGCTCCATGATTTAGGGTTTGGTGCCCCATGATTTCTTTATTTCACAAGCCATTTTCCAACATCCATTTTCAACATTGGTGTTTGATACTTTTTAATTTGGGCCGCAACTTATATTGCATATTTTCTTACTTTGGCAAGGTCATTTGTTTAAATTTTTGTCTCCTTTGTTTAATGTTTGTCCTTTCCATCTAGGTTCGGATTCGAGGATATATTCTTTCGAGGAGAAAGGACATGATACGAGTAGGGATAGGCTAAGGGTGTACCAAGTTCAGGAGATGAAAATCGAAGCAAGCTTGGACTCAAGGTCACAAAGATTGGAGCATATTTGAGAAGTTATGATCAAGTTGGATTGGACTATCCTGATTTCATTAATACATAAAGTCAATTCTTCAAAGTAAAGCACAAGTGGCCAAATAATGTCCAACTCTAAGAATATTCAAGTCCAAGAAGTCCAAGAATTAAAGAGCTTCACAAAGGGTTTGAAAAACCCTAATTTGGACCAAGACCCTATTCGGCCATCCATTTCTAATTAAATTAGGATTTACTTTTTTTAACATTTATTTATAGGATTTTATTGTTTTATTTGGGGTGAAAATATTAGCCTATATCAATGTTAGTTTAGTCAGTTTATGTCAACCATTTCAATCCTAAGCCTGCAAGGATTTGGCAAGGATGTTTCATATTAGTGTTAGGCCTATTTTGGCCAGTCCCTTGTTACGTTAAAAGCACCCCTAGCTAATTATTCATTCATCAATATTCAGAAGAACAAAACTTTGAGAGAAAATTCTCCAACTTGTGTTCCAAAGACTTGGGTATTTTGCAAGATTCATTCTTGCGACTACCTATCTTGAACACTATCGGTTCTTGTCTTGTTATAAACAATGGGTCGATATCTCGTATAGTCAAGAATAGATACTTCAGATTCTTGATTTCTTATTCAACGGGTTTGCATCCGTCAAATCGGATTTGTTTAGGCATTCTTGGTTTCTAGATCGATTCTGGGTCTCGTCAGTTTATCTGCGGGGTTTGCCTCAGCTTTGAATCGTATTCATGCTGAATTTTTTGGGTTGCCGATTGAATTCCCTTGTCTAGTTCTTACACAGTGGTCATGCAATGAATAACTCTATTTGTACTCAATTTTTTTTGTATTTTTTCTCGCACAAGTTGTAAAAGAACATTTATTTAGATCGTGGAATTCCTATGGTGACCACACGAATTGCGTTAATCTTTGGCCTCTTATTCACTCAATTCTTAGTATTTTCTAGCCGATCCTAAATATGTGAATTACTAGGTCCATCTTATCACATATTGATAATGTCATCCGAATATTGATAAGGTATTTGAAAGAACTAAACACAGTAAATACTCAACCTTTAATAGAAATCTACGATGAATAACAACAAAATAAGAGTTTCTCTTATACACACTTAGTTGTGCATCTTGACTGCTTCTAACTAAAGAAATTTAGAAAATGTGTATAAAAGACATGGCATAAGAAAGGTCTGTGAAGGTTTAAGAATACTTCTCTAATGAAGAATAGGAAGATCTTGATCCAAGATTGTAAATCATGAGCCTCTTCTTTAATTCTTCTTGAAAAACAAGAAAATGCTAGTCTAAGTAGAAATCTCCAAAGGACAGATTGAAAGAGTTCTTCTTTTTCAGATCTTAGAAACACTTGTTTATATGGTTTTAGAGTTTCAATGTGTAGTGCTTTAAATAAGCTTCGAAACGTACCAAAATGGGCTCAAGCAATGGACACAGGAAACCCTAAAAATGCTGAAAATTGTAAAAGACAGTCTAGTGATACACATATTAGAACTTCTGTGAAATATTTATTGATGATTGGCGGTGCAACTCACAGCCCATCGGCACAACTGCACCTGCTCTTTACTTGTAGTGCTCGAGTTCGATTTGCTTAGTGACTTTTAATTCACTACCTTCATTTGATTGATTGTAACCTTTAGAAATGCATTTACACACATAAATAACTGTATCTAAATATTAGAGCACAAAAACTAATATTTTGGATAAAAACACTAAAATGATCTAAATACCCTTACTTATTGTACACAAACCTTCGAACAATGACTACACCAAAACTAAAATCCATGTAAATAACTCTCTTTTAGAGAGTTAACACCTCCCCTTTGAAGCTGTGGAATCCCTTCTTTGAAGCTTGAAGAATCTTCTTTAATACCAAATTAATGGATGAACTTGATGGAAAATGGTGGATTATGTTGATTTTTGGTTGATTTCATGAGTTTATGGAGTTGGGTTTATGAGATGAATCGACTGAAAAGCCTTTCAAAAGTTGTTGTTCAATGTTGATGTCGCGATATCCAATGTTGGTATAAGATTTGATCTGCGATATGAAGTTTGATTTTTTGGAAAAGAATTTGGACCGTAGTATTGAATATTTGTATGGAATTCAATACAATGGTATAGACTAATACTAAAAAATGAGATTCGGATGATTGCTTTGATCTTGTAGTATCAAAATTCAATACCATGATCGATTGAATTTTACAAAAATGGCAATTAGAGGATTGGTTTGATCTGTAGTCTCAAGTATAGATTGGGTTTTAGCAAACCAACTTTCTTCATACTGTCTCTTATACACATCTAGATGTGTATAAGAGACTCAAGGTGCTGGAATGAAGCACTTTGTCAACTACCTGCAAACGTCAAAATCATCAAATTAGTGCATATTTTCACTCATTTTCCCTCCTAAACTTATAAGAAACATATTTCTCAAAGTAAAACCTAATTTATCCCTGGTTCACCTACTCAAACATTAACACTAAGAAACATAAAAATTAAATTTCTGTTCATATCCTATTTTTGAGAAATTAAAACTTAGGGTGCCTCCCAATAATGCTTGTTTATAGTCATTCGCTTGAATATGGCAATTGGACAATCATGTGGTGATAAATAACCTTGGTAATCTTTTCAATAATTCCTCCATAGTAAAACTTGAGGCGATGCTCATTCACTTTGAAATTTGATTCCTTGCCCTTCAATTTGTGAACCATATTGGAAAGATTTGAACTACCTCATACGGCCCACTCCACCTTGACTTGAGTTTTCTCGAGAATAGCTTAAGTCTTAATTTATAAAGCAGCATTAAATCCCTAGTCTTGAACTCCTTTGCTCAAAATGTGCTTGTCATGCCACAATTTGGTCCTTTCCTTGTAGAGTCTGTGAAATTCAAGAGGTTCTTGGATCTTCATCAAAAGTTCTGATGTCCAATAGCCTCTTCTCACTTGCATCCTTCCAATGTGAAGTTAAGGCTCTTAATTTCCCAATAGGCCTTTTGTTCCAACTCTATTGGAAGATGACATGGCTTACTATAGACCATCCCATAGGGAGACATCCCGGGGTCTTGTAAGCAATCGATAGGCCTACAAAGCATCATCTAATTTCTTTGACCAATCTTTGCTTGAGGAATTCATGGTATTTCCTAAAATTCTCTTCAATTCTTGGTTGGACACCTCTACTTGATTGAATGTTTGCGGATGATATACAAGAGAAATCTTGTGGGTAACACTATATTTTCCTAAAAGAATGACAAAGAATCCGATTCTTGAAATTGACACAAGCTGTCTCTTATACACATCTAGATGTGTATAAGAGACAAAATTGTGAACACTGTTAGGACAGCCTATGCATAATGGTCAAGGTTCTCAATGGGAAACGGATGATGTTTATATACAACTTGTAAAAATATGAAAAAAATGAGAGATCAAATAGAAATATTTGACCTTCGAAAGGAACTTTTTCTTTGGTTCGCATCCATTGTTGAGGGAATTATCTTGGCCACAAGGTAATTGACAATATCTGCTAAAAACCAGGGTATGGTAGCCTTAACCATGGAAAGTGTTCCTCCATAAAACTTTCTTTGATGGGTGATCTTGTTGACTTTTTCCCATGTTTCTTCAATCTTTGAGAGGCGGTCAACTATGGTGTTCTCGCTTCTTTTTTGTCAACCACGTCCCAATCAAACTCCTGCAAGAGTAGATATCCAACGAATTAGTCTTGCTTTAGCATTATACACATCTAGATGTGTATAAGAGAGAGCCACCATGATCAGTATGAACAATTTCTTTGCTCCCATTAAGGTATGATCTAAACTAATCAAATGCAAAATCTATGTGTAAATTCTTTTTCCATGGTGGAGTAATTAACTTGTGACTCATTTAAAGTGTGATAAAGTAACCCATGCATGCAAATGAATTTCTCAACTTCTTTTGATCAATCAGCCATTGAATGATGAAAGTGACTATGCCATCACGAGTCTCTTATACACATCTAGAATTTTGCAATTTCTATCAATTCATTTCATAAAAGATTTATCACATACTATATGGCATTAAGAGTGCAAGAATGCAAAAAGATAGTCCACATTGCTCTGAAATTTGGAACCCTATAAATGTACTCTTGTAAATCATTTGAAAGGAAAAGCCCAAGGGAGGGAGAATAGTAGGGAAATCTAATTTCTGTACATTATACACATCTAGATGTGTTTTCTATCACTTCTACTTTAGTCTTGTCAACCTCTATGACCTTGGAAGAAATCTTGTGCCTAACACTATTCCCTCATTCACCATAATGTGGCAGTTTCTCTCAATTCAATGAAAGTTCAGTTTCTCACATCTTTGAAGCTCAAGAGATATGTGGGTAATCAAATTTCTTCTTCTAGGATCCACCGACTGCCTTTTGTCTCTTATGAGTGACAAGTAAATGCAGTAAATTAATTTGATGATTTTGACGTTTGCAGTCAAGTTGACAAATGCTGGAATGAAGTGGATTGAAGCTGACAAATAAAAAGCATGTCCTGAAAGTCACTCCAACATTTGATCAATGAACAGAATGGGGAAATGGTCTTTTCTAATACACCATTGAGCTTTCTAAAATCAATACAGATGTGCCACCCAGTTACAATCCTAGCAGGTATCAACTCATTTTTTTCATTTGATATAACTGTTAGCCCGCTATTTCTAGGAACCACTTGTGTTGGGTTAACCCATTCCCCATCACTAATGGGATTATATTATCCTGGCATCAAGGAGTTTCACAGCTTCCTTCCTTACTACCTCTTTGAAAATGGGAATTAGTCTCTTTTGAGGTTGTCTACAAAGCTTGTAGTCTTCATTTAAGAATATCTTATACATGCACAAGGTAGGGCTTATCCTTTTTATGTTGTCTATGTTCCAAGCAATAGTTCATCATGATGTAAGAAGTGCACTCATAATAATGAGGTATGTCTCATTATCTCCTAGGAAACATCTTGAAGATGTGAGGAGAGAGATTTAAATCCTATTCAAGCACATTCCTTCGAGATAAGACTGACCTTTTCAAATATACATCTATGATCCACTTCTTCTTTGTCTCTTGCCTTCCATCTACCTATGTGTATTGTCTCCTTGGACATCCTTCATTATATTATGCAAATGCCATTTCCAATGGTGGCTTCTTGAGATTGTCCGTACAAAAATCATTAACAATCTCATCAATTATATCAATCCTCATCATATCATAATATAATGAAGGAAACTTCAAAGAATTAAAAAAATTAAAGGACACTATATTATCAATGCCTCTTAGTTGAAGTTTTCCCTCTTGAACATCAATCAAAGACATTAAGGTCTCTTCCAAAAAGACTCCTGCCAAAATTAAAGGCATCTTGGTGTCTTCATCCATCTCGAGAATTACAATGATGTCTTTAACTATTCCCACTAATGGTTTACTACTTCAGTCTGCCAATTGAAGAGTCATATTTTTGGCTTTAAACCCTCGTCCAATGAACTTCATATACAGTGAAAGTAGCATTAAGCTGATAAACGCCCCAAGATCATACAAAGTCTTTTCCAAGATAATTTCCCCAATCTCACAAGGAATGGAAAATGATCCTAGATCCCTTATTTTTTGTGGAAGATTCTTTTGAATTATGGCACTACATCCCTCGATCAAGCATGGTA
Organism: Cinchona pubescens; assembly: GCA_025175665.1. Classification (NCBI taxonomy): domain Eukaryota; kingdom Viridiplantae; phylum Streptophyta; class Magnoliopsida; order Gentianales; family Rubiaceae; genus Cinchona; species Cinchona pubescens. The sequence continues at coordinate 594,623 of JANKKI010000486.1, forward strand.
TTTCATCTCTCATTAATTTCCTCTTGCTTGTAAGCATTTGTTTCTTGAACTTTACGACATGTTGTCCAATGCTTCTATGAAAGAAATATTGATCTCTATATTTTTGTCAAGATCAGGAACCTCTTGAATTTCACATCCTTGTTATCACCCTTGAGCCTCTATGGAAATGGTATTTGCATGTTCCTTATGGGCTCCAAGGAATGATTTTTTTCATCATGAACTCTTTTTGTGGGAATTTGGTACTTCTTAAGATCATCAAATTCCTAGCGATTGTCTAGCCACATCTAGAAGCTTTAAGAATTTCAAGTTTCTAGTTGAGGCACCTAGGTTAACTACAAATGCTTTATGATCTCTCCTAAGAGCTTCATTTTCTCTTCTTAAAATTTCACTCTATCTTTTAGTTGTTTCAAGCTCTCTTCATATTTTTACAAGTTGTATATAAACATCATCCGCTTCCCATTGAGAACCTTGACCATTATGCATAGGTTGTGGTTGATTATGGGGTTGATAAGAAGAGCTTGGTTGACATTTTAGTACGAAGTTCTTGGTTGAGAATTTTGAAAGTCTACTATTGGATGGATGGTTTCTTTGATGAAATGGTTGATAAGCTCTAGATGAGGAAGCTTGGTCATGAAAATTTTGTTAAGGAACATTTTGGGATGATTTACTATACAATGAGAAGTTGAGAGTGGTTCCTCCATGATGGGTTATAGGTGTTTCCAAAGGCAGTCGGTGGAGACCTAGAAGAAGAAATTTGATTACCCACATAGTTCAATTGTTCATTTCCCGTGATGGTCCTTCACTTGAACATTTCCCATTCGGGTGATTACGGAACAAAAGTCACAAACCAATGGCATATTGAGAATGTGTTGACACGACATCTCATCTCTTATACACATCCTGATGTGCTAAGAGACAGTTAGCCATCAGGTTGGTCATCAAGTTAGTTTAGGCCATCAATGCAAGGGTATGATCAAGGTGAAGGGCTTCGATTTGGCCTAGATGTGGATTTTGAGGTTGTTGTTACACAATTGGAGGTTGAGCCGATCCATGTTGGTAATAATTTGATGCATGAAGTATTCAACAATCTTTGTGCTTCTTCGGGAGTCTTAAATGAAAGAGAACCACCCGCTGATGCAATGACTATAGACTTGGTCTATTGATAAAGTCCATTGTAAAATGTTTGAATTTGAAACCAAAGCAGAATCGCATAATACGGAAATTTGCGAAGTAACACCTTGAATCTATCCCACACTTCACTTATCCCTTATTCGATGTCTTGTTTGAAAGAAGTAACTTCATTCCTTAGCCTCGTTGTTTTTGCAAAGAGGAAAGTGCTTTGCAAGAAATTCTTGTGCCAGTTCATTCCATGTAGTAAATGTGCCTTGATCATAGCTTTATATGTGTATAAGAGACTTTATCCCTCAAAGAGAATGGAAAGGCCCTCATCCTCTCACAATTGGAATGTACTCCATTGAACTTAAAAGTGTCAAGGACCTCCTTCAAATTCATAGGTTTAAGGGTCTTCATTCGGTCCTCTCCCAAGTTTATCATGGGTTGTATCATTTGAATCAAGGTCAGTTTTATCTCGAAGTTGTTTGCTTGAATAGGGATTCTAACAATACTTGAAGTAGCCCATCAAAATTTGGCTTTGCATAGTCTCTTATTGGCCTCCCATTTCTATTCATCCCATGATCTCCATACCATTGCTTCCTTTAGTATTGTTACCACAACCTTCTTCGTTACCATTATTTCCAAAGTTCTCATTATCTACTTCTATTGTTATTAACATCTGCCATTATAAACCTTTCTTGATCTTGTCGCAATCTCTTTTCTTTTTGGATCCTTCTTAATGTCTTTTCTAGTTCCAAATTGAGAGGTAAGAATGCTTCTTCTTCAAGAACATGCACTTCAACCAATAACAAAAAACAAGTCAAATCCAAATGACAAAACAACAATCGCAAGAGTTAAGCATTAATAAGACACTACTAGTTACTATAAAGCAAAACTTAACTAACTCCACTAAGAAATGTCTAATCTAGCTACACCTAAAGTACCTAATAGTGCAAAATAAGAAGCACATCAGATATCCCCGGCAATGAAGTCAAAAACTTGTTGGTGTGTCAGATATGGAAAGTGTAAATTCCACAACCGAAGTACTAAAAGAACTCTTTCAACACTTAACCATCAAACATACTCTCAAGGATATGGGGGAGATGAAGAAGCTAGAGGTGAGGAGTATCGTACCACAAGGATTGGTTGCCAGTAATTACTAGACTCAGGGGGTAGATGAATAGCTAGCAGTGAGGAGTATCATCCCACAAGGATTGGTTGTAGGCAAATTAATAGACTCTAAAGGCACTTGCACTATTTAGACAAATAAAAGTTGAGTTTTGAGAATTCTACTACAAAATCAAACCGTTAAAGCAATTAACAACTACAAATTAACTTAACTAAACTAGTCCTAAAGAAGCAAGTAAAACAATGACAACTAAGAACACATTAAACTAATCTAAGCAATTAACAATTACCACTAATTAACTAAATATTTCAGAAACCATACTAATCGAGACATAAAAGGTAGACTCTAGAATCGGCTGCAAATATGGACTAAACTAAGATAACTCAAGGGCTTAAACTTGAACACAAGAAATTACCACTTTAAACTAATATTTTAACCTACTTTGATGATAAGAAATGTAAATCAAAGCTAACTTTTTCTACCTAAATCTAATGAAAAGCCCACTAAATTAAGCTAGGAAAGAATAAAACTTGCAAGAAATTAAAGTGCAGATTTAAGGACATAAAAGTTGAAAATTTATATTAACTAAAAACTTGGAAAGAAGTTCCTAAGCTAATCTACTACTAAATTACCAACTACACTACTATTATGTGTCCTTTGGTAGTATACAAGAGTGGATTTAGAATTAAACTTTAGCAAAAGATTACTTTTTCACACAATTAAGACATGTGGCTAGATTGATTGCGTATCAAACTTTTGTACATAGTTTGATACCACGGTATCAAAGCGCAAAGGAAACGGTATCACACTATCTAATTAGCCTTCAAAAATCTATCTTGATACTGCGATATCATTTCCTTTGCAACATTTTGAAACTGAGGTGTGGAACTCTTTTTAACACAAATCTTGATCTTTTTCTTTTGCACTTTGATTCCTTGACTTCTTCATTCTTTTGGCTTTAGTACTTTTAATCCAAACCTACAAATTACACGTAAAACTTCATAAGTAATAAATTTATAATAAAATTACCTTAAAATAGTACAAATATATTTTTTTATTAGCTAACCACTGGAACCTAGGTGAGGGCCGCTACTCCTAAATTTTATTAATCACCAAAATAAGAAGGTACAAAGACATTAGACCAATACCTCCTATAAAGAGCAAATGAATATGCCGTAAATTAATGACACAACAAAAAAACTCGTTAACTAATAAATATAAATGAAGGATAATTCAAAGCATCCATTAAAAGAATTCCCACTAGAGACAATGGAAATGTAGAAGAATAAAAAAATGAATGAACATGAGTTGGGCTGCTTCTTAACTTGGCGAGAAATTTAGCAGTCGAATTAGCTTCCCAGTAGACATGAATAAGAATGAAGTGACATTGAGACATAACAAAATGCCTTAAACTAGTACTAATATCTTAATATTTATAAAATGCAAATGTAAATACCTAACTGGACACACAAAGCTGGAAAATACTTTCAAAATTCTATGATTAAACAAGCAAAATAATACGAGTTTCCTAGAGTTATCAGAGAACCTATTTATAATTTGTCAGTGATAATCTTTACATCTTATTGAGAAATGGTTTTGCTTGAGGCAATGGATTGAGAAGTCCTACAATCGCACATATGGGTGAAGTTTGGACTTAGGAAATGATTTAGGCAATTCTTTGGGTGGTTGAGCCAAAATTGCCTAGCTTGCCAATGGACTATTATCAATAGTGTAACTTTACTAGACTGTCTTTATACACATCTAGATGTGTATAAGAATAGACAGTGCTAATATACCATCGTAGATCAACCTCTTTCATGGGTTGACATTTTTAAGTTGAAATTCAATGGTGTTAAAGGTGAATTGTGTTTTTAGTTCTTTTTCTTTCTTAGCTAAGAAGATATGTGTTGTTCGTAAAGAAGTCGGAAAATTACGACTTGATTCTCAAAACTCAACTTTGACTTGTTTTGATTGCTAAATATTGCCTTAAACATCTCATTATGAGTAGTATAGCAATTGAAAAATTAGCTACTTTGTCAAGTGTTATGTTTTGTTTGTAAGCAAATGCTGCTTTTGAAGTTTGGCTAAATATTGTGGTGTTTGATGAGGACATGGGAATGTGGTGGAAAGTTTAATTGTCATGAGACTACGGAGATTTTAGCTACTTTACACATATTTGTCTTACCTTATCCCTTAGCCAACATTACAAGCTATGAAGTCCTATTTCATCCTTTGTCTGAATTAGTCTGTATTAGTCCTTATGCAATGGATGCATTTGTGAAAACCATGTTGTAGCATGGTTGAACTATAGTTTATGTAAGTTGTCAAGATTAGTGAGCTAAGCGAGTTTGCTTCCTTATCCTTCTTGTGAGTGGACCATTTAGCATTGTCATGATGATTGTGGGATCGTGGGTCAAATTCTCTGATGCATGAAACTTAACTAGTGATCTATTAATGAATTCACTGTTATTATGGGAAGATTAACTGTCATTTTCTCTTGATCAACCCAAGGAAAATAAGAATTAGTTGCTTTCTTATATTGTCATAAGAAAACCCAACTGTTGCCTAAAGTTATGATTCTCGTGATAAATTGGTCAATTCGAGTTAATACATTGGAATTCGCATCAAGAGACACCTAAACCTATGTGCTTATTGGAGACATTCACTTCAATAGAGTAGAGTTAGACGATCCTTCCATTTCAAAGCCCTTGAAATATTTGTTCAAGAATTGTAGCGCATTTCCATTAAATTAATTGAAGTGTGCTATGTGTGGTATCAAATTTAATAACCAATCAAGTAATAAAACCAACTACAAATATTTAGACTTATACACATCACACACCCACATGTATACAGTGAAGATTAGTAGTAAGTGGTGAGGGATTGATCCCACAAGGATTTTCTGAAGAATAATTACTAGGACTTCCAGGAATCTTGTGCTATCTAGACGATCAATAAAGTTGGATGTTTAGGCTAACAAAGCAAGTAATAACAAAATGTCTCTAATTAACTAATTACAATTATAAAAGAGGGATCAAGCTCTTCAAAATGTTCTTCCTATAGGGTGGTTGCTTCAATTGGTCGACCAATCATTAGGTTCAATTGGGGACTCCCTCCCATGTGTGAATCAACCCCTTAGCCCGCTTCATGATTCTAAATCTACAATCAGCATTGAGTTAATGGAATCAACTAGAAGGGATAGCATCTTGTCCCGACTATTACCCTTCCCAATCTAATAGAAAATTAGGTTCATTTTCTTAGCCCAATCCTACATGGATTTAACTACTCATACTTAAAGAAATAGACAACAATGAAAAAGAAAAAGAACAAAATCAAGGCAATAAGTAAAAGCATCATACGTAAAGAACTCAAAAGCCATTCTATTAAATTGTAAATCCATGTAGGAAATGTCTCTTTACACAGTTAGATGTGTTAAGAAAGCTAGTCTCTTATACAAAATTAAATGTAACAAAGATTGGAACTTGCAAATTATTAAATAAACGATTAAAGATTTAAAAAGCCGAAAATGTTCTAAAAACTAAAGTTACATGAGAGTTAAGCTAAGAAATATACTTAAATTACTAACTACACTAACTACTATTTGTTTTTGGTGTACCACCTAGTAATATGTATGAATCTCACAAGCTACTACAAAGCTGACCATTTTCTCTGTGAAAATCTCTTTTAGATCGCGGTATTGTTTTTGCCTTCATCCAAATCCATACTGCAATCAAAATCTTGCATGGACTGAGGAGTTAGTTAGCCTTCCATACCGTGGTATTTGGCCCTAAGTTTGGACTTGTAATTCTTCTCATTTGTTCCATGGTCCGTCATCTTGTGATTCTTCTTGCACATGCCTATTTGTAAATTTAACCTATAATAGAACACCAAAACTTAATATGTACCAATATATATTAAAATAACATAAAAGTAGTACTAAAAGTCTAATATTACTCTAACGCATCTACTAATAAATTAGTCCCAAATAAAAGAAAAACACACATAGACATACTTAATCGGGAAAATATTATCAAAATGCTATGGTTTTTTTAGGTAAAATTACTCTATTTAACACAATTCTAATACCCTTAGAATTAAGGTTATTATTTTGCTCTTTTGGACTTGGTTTTATTGTTTCGAGTCTTTATTATTGTGTTTTTGTGGTGTTTTGTGTTAAAAGTCTAATTAGTTTCACTTTATGTGTTTTAAGTGATTTTAGTTTTTAACTACATCTAATTTAGTCAATTGTGTTTATTCTCTAATTTCAATGCAGAAAAAAGATAGAATAAGCAAGTTGGGAAGTCAAAGTATTAGTAAAGAAGCTGAAACCAGAATCTGGGCACCAGGTCAAATTGGTTTGCCATGGTGAACCAAGCAGTCAGGGCAACAGAAGCCTTCTTCGCCATGGTGAACCAATCTGAAGAAATTCCTTCACCACAACAAAGCTCCTGACAGGGTAAAAGTTGGAAATTGCTAATTTAGGAGACATCTAATCTCCTACTTTTGATAGGCTTTTATTTTGGCATTTTACCTGATTAGGTAAACCTCCAAATTTTAGGAGTTAAATAGGCAATAAATTAACAACTCCCAGAAAAGAAAAATACTCTCTACTTAGGGTTTATTCAATTTTCTCTCTTCCATTGCACTACTTTTGAAGGTATTATTTTTAGGGGCATGTTCAAGTTAATATCAAGTTTTCTACTTCAAAATGATTATTGGTAAAATTCTTTTAATTTCCATTATTTCTTTTACTATTTTTTTTGTGCAATTTTAGTGTCTAATAAAACCCTAATATGATGATTTATTAATTTTCTTGCATTATCATTAATTCTTATGTTCTTATTTCCTTAATTTTCATTATAGTCAATTGCATTTCTTAAATTCTATTTTATTATTGTTTCATTTAAGTCAAAATTTTAGACCCTTGTTGGATGTGTCTTAAGAGACAATTGACAACTGCTTTAGTAATTATCTATGTAGGTTCCAAGTGGGAACAATCCCATTCACCCTCATACATTAATAAAAATATACTTGTATAAAGACAGCTGGATAGTGGAGGGTAGGATAATTTAAACTTTTTCACGTCATTAACTCTTTACCCAATTATTTGCTAAATTTGCAATAAAATTTCAAAGAACTCGAATTAAAAACACTTTCACAAATAACACCACCGAATTTCATATAATAAAACTGGACAACCCAATGTACTTGGGATCAATTGGTATCATCCCGAAGACTTCAGATAACGTATGAGACTAGAAGCATTCAAATAGTCATTCCAACAAGTCTCCATTTTTTTCAAAAAGTATTTCAATTATTAACAAAATCTTCAAAATACTAATCATTCTTCTTATCAAGAAAGTTGTTCACAAACCAAGCTAGAAGTATGCAAAACATATTTGACTCGACTCAAAGATCTACAAGTCAATCAATGCTGATGTGAATAACCACTTTGAAATGGAAGGATCCTTAGGACTCTACCTAGAATGCAAATGTCACATTAATGAAGCATTAAATAGCACCTGTTGATATATTTCGAAGACATTGCTTCCACTTGCCTTATTTCTACTTCGAAGGCACGATATTGATGTTGTCGATTCCTCAACTCATCTTATTCCTAAAAGCAAAATATGCTTTGGAACTATTTGCATAATAAGCAACCCAAGCCAAGGAAGAGGAATGAAACACACCCAAAATTATATCTAGATCTAAACACACATAAGATAGATTTAATAATACAATGAAAAAAATACAAATGGCTAACTCATTTTCAACCATTTAAACATTTTTCCAAAAGAAGTACTCGACAACAACCACACTTTTGAGTATAAGTAAAAGATATTTTAAATAAATCATTTTTAAAACCAATGAATCTACCTCTTATTGACATCGGCAGATATTAGGTTTTCAAAATTTTGTTCACAGAAGAACTATCGCAACACATTACTAAAAAGTTGAAATGACCAATAAAATACCACAAATCATATGCCATTATAAAGTTAAAATATCATCATCGAGTACCAATTCGATGTATTTTCCACCCAATCACCAAAAACACATTTTTAAGAAAAACAAAACCTTTCTAATAACATAACACGACCCAAAAATACACCATCACAGTTTTCATATTATCAATGATGAGTTAGCAACTCATCCTACCAATTACCTAAAATTCACAAGAAACAATATACTATTTAGAAGTATGAAATTACATACTAAACAATCAACCAACACAATCTAAGTGAAAACTTGCCAAACCGGCCGAAAGACTCACTTATAAACCCATAAACAAACAAGTAGAGATATACACAAAAGGTATCCCAGCCAAAACCGGCCCAAATGTTGCACCAACACAAAAAAGAAAACATAAAGACCATCCAAATAACCAAGGAACAATCAACCAAAGTCAAGTAGTTACCACATGAGCACCAATAAAAGTAATGGGTACTTTTCCTCAACATAAAAATAAACTATTTGGCTTCAGCTAACTATTGAAGAAAAGAGAAAAGTAATGCTAACAATCTAAATTAATAAATCCAAAAATAACTAACAAAATGTAAGAATTATCTCATTAATCAAGTGAAGTACAAGGCAAATAAGGCAAGAAAGAAATAAGGATAATGGGCTTCTCAAGGTAAGCAGATCATCAATCTTCGTCCTTATCACCATCATCAAACTGACTCTCCTCAAAGTTGTCCACCAAAGTGGCTCCTCTACCAACAACATGAAGAGCTGGCCTTAAATTGCATGGACTACTCATGTGGATGTGTTGACCTACAATTTTGGTTTTGATGATGACAAATCCATCATCTAATGGTTTGCAATTGAGTTGTGCAGGAGTTTTGCATAACTTTACTTAATAGGGTTTTCGGATATGTGTACCATCCAAAATAGAGGAGTTTTGGATACAAAAGAGTTTCCAAACAATACCTATTCTCTCGAATGTAGGAATTCGTTATAACAAATTATTTCGGACGTAGAACCTGCCTTAATGGTTAGACAATGAGTAACGACTCTTAGCGGATGAAAACGGACGCTCATCTCCGTCCGATAGAAACTATATTTAACACACCTCTTCATGCAAAGAGAGAATAATAAACGTCGAGGCTTTAATCCTTTCGGACGCCTTTGCATCTAAAACACCTAAGTTGAGATCTTCATTCAGACAATCGAGGTTGTGTCCGTTCTTTCATCGGAATGAGTTTGTCAACTTAGATCATTCTAGATGTGTATAAGTCTCTTATACACATCTAGTATGTGTATCAGACACAAATCCATATGCAATAATTTTTTAGGTTTAGAAGTAGACACTTTGTTGGATGGTGGTTGGAAGCACATCTATCACGTCTATAGATACCAACCAACTTGAACCTATTAGACACAACTTCCACATTGAATATAAGCAAGTAAAAATGCAATTTGAGTAAAAATTAGCTCTTTAGAAGTGAAAAATGTGTATTTTAGAGTGCTATTAAAAAGTATTGAGTCGATTGATAATCATTGGACAAAAGTGAGGTAGAGTATAAAATCCTTGGCCCAACTAAAGAGAAGTAGTGTGAGCACATGATCCTACTTTGCGCACATCTTGGATTATTGACTCACCATAATTTGAATAAGCACTTTAGTGGACTTCTACTCCAAGCTTGTCAAATAACAGTGTCGTTGGACTAATCTCTCTCTCTATCTATTTGTTTTGTTCATTTTGTGCATAATTGATTATATTGCTATCAAATTTCTTGTGATTGTGAAAAAATTTATTTGTGCTTGATTTGAAAATTATTTTTTAACAACCTAATTATACACAATACTAATGCAATTTAAGCAAAAATAAGAGACAAAATCTGATCTCAGCAACATCTCATTATTTTAGCTTAAATTGCATTAGTGTAAAGATTGCTATGGCAACCAATAATACTTTGTTTCTTGAAGGTCAATCTATCACTAGACCACCTACATTTAATGGGGTAAATTTTATTAATTGGAAAGAAAGAATGAAATTTTTTTTGCAATCTATTGATATTGATTTAGGGTATGTTGTTAATGAAGGTCCTTTAGAAGCCACCATTATTGATGATCACACTAACAGAAGAAGAGAAAAAATAACAGATGAACTAAGTCCACAAGATAAAGCCAATTTGACTTTGCATGCTAAAGCCATGAATGTTTTGTATAATGCTTTGGATGCTAATGAATCCACTCCTATAAAAGGTTGCGTTTTGGCTAAAGAAATATGGGATAAATTGAAAGAGATTAACACAACTAATGATGTAAGAGAACAAAAGAAATCTTTGCTTGTTGTTAAGTATGAGTCTTTCAAGATGGAACCTCATGAAAATATTGATAAGATGTACTTTAGATTCAATGATATCATTAAGGATCTAGAAGCATTGGGTAAAGAATATTCTTTGGGTGAAAAGAATAGGAAAATTTTCAATGCTCTATCAAAATAATGGGAAGCCAAATCTATTGTTGTAGAAGAGACAAAGAATTTGAATTTTATGCCTATTGAATCACTGATTAACTCTCTTACATCTTATTAATTGAAACTCAAGGCTAAAGTTATAGATGATGAAGAAACAAGACCGAAAAGAAGCATTGCTTTGAAGACATCCCAAGATTGGTGAAAGTTCATCCACCATTTTAGAAAATGTCTCGATAGTTCCTTGATGAAGGTGATTTTGCACTCATTTCCAAAGGATTCCTTGTTTACACCAACATGAGGATAATGAGGAAAGGATGAGCAATTAAAAATAATAACTTCAAAAGGAAGACCAAAGTTGAGAACAAGAAACAAAATGATAAATGCTTCGAATGTGGCCAACCCTAGACACTATGCAAATGAGTGTCCATCCAAGAAAAAGAAGGAAGCCAGAAAACTCTGTTTCAACAATTTTCAAATCACATGGGATGATTGCAACTCTGAAGGAGAAGTTGAGGAAGATATGGAATCGGCACAAATGGCCTTTATGGCTATTGGTGATGATGAGGTAACAACTACTTATTTTTATGATTCAAGTAATGAAATTGATGACAATGATGCTCTTGAGGCTTTTGTCATAAAATTGCAAGATAGTTTAAAGGAATCATATGCTAGAAATAAGGAGTTAGTTAGAAAAAATAATGCCTTGTTGAATCTAACTCTAAACTTGTGATTGAAAATAATAGGTTATCAGAATTAAATGATGATTTAGAAGAAAAAATTGCATGTGAAAACAAAGATCAAGGAAGAACAAGCCTCCTTGAAGAAAAGATTGGATGATCTTGATGTACCCTTGCATAGAAAAAAGGAAAAAGTTGTTAACATGAAAAGGAATAGGAATATGTTGATAGCTCCAACAAGAATTTTGTCACTTTTAAAAAGAATGGTTTATGTTTTTTAAAATCAAAATTCTCTAATAAAAATATTATTTGCAATTATTGTCAACAAAATGGACATGTGAAAAATAATTGTTATGTCAAAAGAAATGAAAAAATTGGGAATGAAATCTGTGCGGATATTGAATTAAAAGTTATCGCTTAATTCTTTCTGTAGATAGAAAACACCACCAAGAATGCTACATGGTTCATTGATAGTGGATGTTCAAGACACATGACCGGTGATGCATCTCTTTTCACAAATCTCAAGTCAAAAAATAGTGGGAAAGTGAACTTTGGAAATAACATGAAAGCAAAATCAATTGGCATTGGTGAGGTACGTAAAAATGGTGAGACTTTCATTTAAAATGTGCTTTTTGTTGACAATTTGAATTATAATCTTTTGAGTGTGAATCAATTATGTGATAAAAATTTGTATGTGTTATTTACGAAGCATGAATGTTTAATTATTGACAAGAATGCATTGTTGTTTTGTTCAAAGGTAAAAGGTATAATGATGTTTATGTTGTTTATGTTAATAATATTTATAATGGCAATATAAAGTGCTTAACCGTTTCTAAAGATGATCCTTGGCATTGGCATAGAAGTCTTTGTCATTTTAATATGGATTTGATTGATAACCTCACTAAGAAAGAATTGGTAAGAATTTGTTTGCCAAGATTGAAGTTTGAGAAAAACAAAATTTTATGATGCATTTCAATTTGGTATACAAACAAAATTTGTGATGCATGCCAATGTGCTAAACAAGTTAAAGTTTCTTTTAAATCAAAGAATTGTGTGTCTACTTCTTGACCTTTGGAATTATTGCATATGGATTTGTTTGGTCCAACTCAACATACTAGTCTCGGTGGTAGTAAATATGCTTTTGTGATTGTTGATGACTATTATAAGTATATTTGGGTGCAATTTCTTGTTCACAAAAATGAAGCTTTTGAAAATTTCATAAATTTGTTTTCCAAAATACAAATCTTATACACATCTAGATGTGTATAAGAGACAGGGTGCCTATATTTTGAATGAACTTTCGGTTGCTAGGTGCCTCAACTAAATGGTGTTGTTGAAAAGAAAAATAGAACACTTCAAGAGGCCACTAGAACCATGATAAATAAGTGTGATTTACCAAAATATTTTTGGATCGAAGCAGTTAACACTGTCTTTATACACATCTCGAGTTCTTCCTGTTATAAGAGACAGCTATTGTACACTTTATTTCAAGATTTTTTGTGAAGATAAAGATGAAAGGTGTGCAAAAGAAACTTGAAAAGATCACTATTCAAGCTTCTAAGCATCAAGAGACTCAACGACAGCAATGAGGATAATACTCATCATTTGGATGAGGAATGAGAAAGGAAAGAAGAATCACCAAAAGATCTTCCAAAAGTTTGGAGGTTTGTCTCAAGTCATCCTTAAGAATTAATCATAGGTGATCCATCCGATGGGGTAAAAATTCACTCACATAAACCTTAAAGTAGTAATTGTGCTTTATTTTTTCAAATTGAACCTAAGCGTGGGGATGATATTTTAAAAGATGAATCTTGGATTCTTTCCATGAAAGAAGAACTTAGTCAATTTGATAAAAACAGTGTGTGACCTTTAGTTGCAAGACCTTCAAATCATCCATTAATGTGTTTAAAATGGGCTTTTAGAAGCAAATTAAATGATAAATCTGAAATAGTTAGAAATAAAGATAGATTAGTAGCTAAAGGTTATGAACTCATACCTGTGTATAAGAGACATCTATATGTGTTCATCAACCTGTCTCTTATACACATCTAGATGTGTATAACTGTTGGTTAAATGTAGTAAGCTTCCAATTATACCTCTATAGTGTTTTTTGATTGATGTTATATTATATTTGATGTTTGTTTATGTACTACAGATTCAATCATGTCCTAAGGAATAACACCTAATTGCGGTTAAAATAATTTTTAGATATACTTTCTTAGAAGGACAATGAACCATGCATATGGTTTCAAAAACTACTAGTTTTGATTTAATTAGTTACTCCGATGTCGACTTTGCCGATTGTAAAATAAATAGAAGAAGTACTAGTAGTATGTGTCATTTTTTGGGTAATTGCTTGGTATCTTGGTTGTCTAAGATACAAAGTTCTATATTTGTCCATGGAGTAAGCTGAAAGTATTGCCGTGGGTAATTGTTGTGCTCAACTTCTTGGATGAAACATATTTTAAAAGATTTTGGTGTTATTTTTTATTGTGTGCCCATTAGATGTGATAATACTAGTGCAATCAATCTCACAAAAAATCCAATTCAACATTCTAGAAAAAAATGTATTAATGTCAAACACCATTTCACAAGAGATCTTGTATGCAAAAAGGAAATATGTCTTGAATTTGGGTGCATTAAGGATCAAACTGAATTTTTACCAAAGCCTTGCCTTTGAATCATTTCAAGAACTTGTTTGGGATTTATTTTAAATTATGTGAGTTATGTGTTATCGGACACAAATATGCATCCTAAGCTCTTTGTGGTTTCGGACAATCATGTCTATCCGACCTATCTTGGTTTAAGGGTTCAGACGATCCTTCTCGTCCAAATGTCTGGCTTAAACTCTTAACTCTTTGAAAAATCTCTAAGATGTGTACCTGTCTCTTAAGTAAATCTGGATAGTACAACTAAGAGTTTCACATACCTGTCTGTTTGATGAGCTAAATTTATCTTCTAGTAAGGATTGTTTTGGAAAACAAAAATGGGGGCATTTGATTCACATTGATTTATAACTTGTTTATCATGATATGATTTTACAATTCACAGCTAATTTTCAAAAATGTTCAACCGTTAGAAACTTAGTTTCACGGGTGAACAAAATTAATGTTGAGTTTAATTCCAACATCATTAACTTAATTTTTGAATGTGTCGTTAATAATCCAAATGAAATTTCATATTTCTTTTCTCTCGATAAATGGCCTATTATTGACACTCGATTTAATATCAAGGAAGTCAAACAAATGTTTCACATTGATTTTGTTGGTGAAAAGTACCTCTTTCTGTTCAATTTAATCTCTCTAAAAATTACTGTTAATTGATATTGATATTTTCAAGATGAAATCAATATAACATCTTCAGTGTATAAGAGATATCAATAGAACAGTAAATTAATGGGATAGATAATACCTGCATCTAACAATCTCTACACTTGCAAGCTTGAAGTATCAAATTTGAATGCTTCACACACTTTATGAGCCAACGATACTATTCTTAGCTGGGAAGTTTAGACTCATTCGGAAACTCTTTTAGTTGAGCTAAGAATCTAGACTTTACAACCACACTGTCTTATACAAGATTATCACTCCACTCAATGTTGAATTACACTTCAATTTCACACTAATACAACAAGGCTCTAAAGTCAATTTGTACTTCAAATTACTTCCTTCTAGAAATCCATTCACATGTACTTAGATGAAACCTTGTGACGAAACCGACAAGAATAGTGCAAGATAAAAGATTAAGTGTTTATGTCATCATCAAAATAAGGTTTGGAAAACATCAATCTCCCCCTTTTTGATGATGACAAACCTCAATTGGATATGACTACTTGATTTGTAATATCTCATAATTATCAACAAACATGTCAAGGCATATCAAAGCATAAGCAGCTACCTGCATAATCTAAGGGCTGTCTCTTATACAGGTATTTAGATGTGTATAAGAGACAGATGTGTAAGAGAGACAATATTTGACTTCAACCAAACTTGATGTCCTATTTTTGTGGGTAATAGTTCCCACATTCCCTGTAGGAATTAAGATGATCTACCTAGATATGCGGTCGTGACACAATGTGCACGTAACGGTATCTGTGGCGATCACCCAACCACCGACGATAAGGCCCATTGGAATTGACGGAAATAAATGGAGTTGGTGCGGATTAGACACAAGCTAGATGTAGCAAAATCAGACGTGGAGGATGGGATTGCAATTTTTCCTCAGTATCAAAGGCTGCTTTAGTAAGCCATTGATCATTAAAATCCACAGCACCTTTTCTTTCATTTGCATGATTTATTAAAATATGGAGGATAATTGTTTATTTCTGTAAAGGAACGTTGAGGACGTCAAAATTTTTGTGAGAAATTTCCCAAAAGGAATATTTTTCGAGTATCGGTTAGAAAAAGTTCCCATAGGGAACAAAAAAGATACCCAAGCTGTCTAGAGAAATACCCTTGATGGAAAGACACAGAAAAATAAGTACAGTTGCATTTTTTCGGGCTCAGTGCGATGCCCGTCAGTTGGCAACAAAAGATTTGTTACAAGGGTATACATAATGTTAAGTTCCTTGACTTTGATGAAACCTTTGCACGAAGCTTGTTTAAAATGGACATTGAAAATGGCTCGAACTTAAATCGATATCAAACCGAGTATCCTCGGGGGCCATTTATCCAAGGAAAGAAGTAGGAAAAATTGTGGGGCAAGCGTCCAAGAGGCGGTCTGACGTTAATTATATTATTTGACATCAAAAGATCAGTGTTATTAGACACGAGAAATAAGGGTGCGAATGGTAGGACCTTTCCGAAGATTGGGAATTGAAGCACCATATCGTGATAAACAGGTAAATCGAGATGGACTAAATGACCCCAATTTTGTTTTTCAAAACAGGATTTTATAATAGGAAGATTATACTCATCGAAAAGACTACTCGAAGCAGGATGTTGAACTATAATGGATTTACTAAGAATCAATCTCTCACGGCCGAAGAGGAACCGCCACGTGATTTCACCATTGTTTATGGAAGAAAAGAAAGTTAAAAAAATTGAAGATTTGTGAGATTTTGGGGAATTTGGATGGTGAAAGGGAGAAATAGGATGTGATTTATCTTCTAAGGATTATGGGTAGGATGATTCTTTAATCAATTTTGGAAGTAAGAGTGTGAATTTTGATTTGGTAGGGAAAGGGAAAAAATTCGCGAGAGGGTTTCGGTGGGGAGGTAAGTCGAAAGGGAATTTGGATGGTTTTAATAGAACGAGTGCGTTCGGACGGCCGAACGTTTGGCTGCGTCAAAAGCGTCGAAAGCTGAAGAACGGACGGCCGAAAATGAGCTAGAGCGTCCGGAAAAATTCCAGAGAGTTGAAGTGCAAATTGACTTTAGAGCCTTGTTGTATTAGTGAGAATCTGTGATCGGATTCAAAACGATCTAGAGCTAAGGGTTTTGTAAAAATATCAGCCAATTGGTCTGAAGTAGGCACATAATCAACACGAATTTCCTTTTTACAAACGAGATCTCTAATGAAATGATGCTTAACATCAATGTGTTTAGTTCTAGAGTGCAAAACAGGATTTTTTGTGAGATTAATTGCACTAGTGTTGTCATCTAGATGTGGAACACAATAAAAAATGACACCAAAATCTTTTAAAGTATGTTTCATCCAAAGAAGGTGAGCACAACAATTTCCAACAGCAATGTATTCGGCTTCACCATAGAAAGAGAAATGGAATTTTGTTTTTGCTAAACCAAGACACAAGACAATTTCCCGAAAATAACACATTCCATGGTACTTTTTCTATCAATTTTACATCCAGCAAAGTCAGCATCAGAATAGCTAATTAGATCAAAAGTAGAGGACTTTGGATACCATAGACCAAAATCCGTTGTTCCTTTTAGATATCTAAAAATTCTTTTAACTGCAATCAAATGTGATTCTTTAGGACAAGATTGAAATCTAGCACATAGACAAATAGCAAACATGATATCTAGTCTACTAGCAATTAGGTAAAGTAAACTTGTGATGATACCTCTATAGTGTTTTTCATCAACACTATTACCTTCTTCGTCTTTATCAAGTTTGGTTGAAGTACACATTGGTGTACCAACTTGTTTGCAATCTTCCATGCCAAATCGTTTGAGCAGCTCTTTTGTGTACTTGATTTGTGTAATAAATGTTCCTTCCTTGGTTTGATGAATTTGTAGATCATAAAAAACAAAGCTTGCCCATGTTGCTCATCTCAAACTCTTCTTGCATTAGTTGTGAGAAATCCATCACAAACTCTCATTAGTTGCTCCAAAAATAATATCATCAATATAAATTTGAACAATTAACAATCCTTTTAAATCTGTTTTTGTAAAAAGTGTGGTGTCAACAATCTTTCATACCAAGCTCTTGGAGCTTGTTTCAAACCATATAAAGCTTTGGAAAGTTTGAAAACATAATTTGGAAGATTCTTATTTTCAAATCCCGGAGGTTGTTCGACAAAAACTTCTTGGTCAATAAAACCATTTAAAAAAGCACTTTTGACATCCATTTGAAATAATCTTAAATTATTGAAACATGCAAATGCAAGAAACATGCGGATGGATTCTAATCTAGCCACGGGTGCAAAGGTTTCATCAAAGTCAATGCCTTCTTCTTGAGCGTAACCTTTTGCAACAAGTCTAGCTTTGTTTCTTATGATCTCACCTTTGTCATTTAATTTGTTTCTAAACACCCATTTAGTACCAATAACGGGATGAGAAGAAGGTCTTTCAACTAAGGTTAGATATCCATACATTATTTTTCTCAAATTGACTAAGTTCATCTTGCATAGCAATAACCCATGATTCATCACTCAAGGCAACATCTATATGTTTGGGTTCAATGTGAGAAAGTAATGCACAATTATTATTCAAAGGTTTATGAGAGCGAGTAGTTACCCCATCGGATAGATCACCTATAATTAAATCTTGAGGATGATTAGAGACGAATCTCCAAGCTTTCGGAAGATCGTTTTGAGCATCCTCATTCTTTTCATCATCAACTTGATGGTTGGTGATATCAACGCTTGATGTAACCTCTTGATGATCTTTATGAATATCAAGCTTTTCAAGCTCTTTTAGAATACCTGTGTCTTCATCTTCACACAAACTCTTTGAGATAACATCATTAGATTCATCAAATGTAACATGCACAACTTCTTCAATTAAAAGCGTTCTTCTATTGTAAACTCGGTATGCTTTCTTGTCACTAGAATATCCTAGAAAAATTCCTTCATCCGATCTTTTTGTCAATGATAATTTTCCAAGGTTCTCTTTGATTTTTAGAATAAAGCATTTCCATCCAAACCTGTATTCTTTTAGCTCGACAACGGGTTTTTTACAAAAAATGAGTTCATGAGTTTTATTTAAAGAAGATCTTAATAAAACTCGATTCATGACATAACAGGCCGTGTTAACCGCTTCGGCCCAGCATATTGTGGTAGGTCACACTCACTAATCTAGTTGTAGTATAAGTCCTGTCTCTTATACACATCTTAGAGTCTTTGGGATCAGACAATAAAAGATTTGAGCTTGAATCTCTAACAACCGAGAACTCATGAAAGATGCTTTTGAGAAAAGAACTATGGCAACCAAATTTAAATTCGGCACCATTGTCACTTCTTAACCGAACAATTTTTGTATCCAATAAATTTTGAATTTTGGAAAACAATTTTACAAATTTTTCAAATGCTTCGTTTTTGTGAACAAGAAATAATACCCAAGTAAACCTCGAATAGTCATCTACGATAACAAACGCATATTTGCAACCACCTGGAGACTAGCATATTGAGTGGGTCCAAATAAGTCTAAATGCAACAATTCTAAAGGTTTATGAGTAGACACAAAATTCTTAGGTTTAAAAGAAACTTTGACTTGTTTACCAAATTGACAAGCATCACAAATTTTATTTTTCAGAAATTTCAGTTTTGGTAAGCCTCTTACCAAATCTTTCTTGGCTAATTTTTCAATCAAATCCATATTAAAATGACAAAGTCTTCTATGCCAAAGCCAAGGATCATCTATAGAAGCGGTAAGACATTTTACATTGCTATTGCTAATTTTATCAAGATAAATCACATAAACGTCATTGTGCCTAGTGCCTTTGAACAAAACAACATGATTTTTGTCAAGTATAAGACATTCATGCTTGGTAAAGAAAACATATAAATCTTTGTCACAAAGTTGACTAACACTTAATAGATTATAGTTTAAATTATCAACAAGAAGTACATTCTTAATCAAGGTTTCACCATTTTTACCTACATCACCAATGCCAGATTGATTTTGCTTTGTTGTTGTCACCAAAAGTGACTTTTCCACTGTTTTTGGATGTAAGGTTTGTGAAGAGAGAGGCATCACCCGTCATGTGCCTTGAACATCCACTATCTATGAACCACTTAGCATTGTTGGCGATGTTAAGTACCTACACAATAAATCAATTGATAACTTTTGGTACCCATGTTTTTGGGTCCATGAGTGTTAGTGAGATTGCTTACTATCCATGCAACTTTCATTCCAAGTTTTTCATTTTCTTGACATAACACATATTCTGTAGTATGTCCATGTTGTTGGCAATATCTACAAACAATGCTTTTGTATCCATATAAAGAAGATTTTGGTTTTACAATACATAAGTCATCTCTTCTATATATGACAAAATTTTTGTTGATTGCTACATTTCTATTTCTTTTCATATCAACAACATTTTCTTTCTTTCTAGCTAAGAGAGTATTTAAATCATCCATTCTTTTCTTCAAGGAGGCTTGTTCTTCCTTGATCCTTTGATCTCTCATGCATTCTTTTCTTCAAATCACAATTTTCTTGTGATAGCCTATTGTTTTCATTCACAAGTTTAGAGTTAGCATTCAATAAAGCATTTGACTTTTTTACTAACTCCTTATTTCTAGCATATGATTCTTTTAAGCTATCATGCAATTTCAAAATGAAAGCTTCAAGATCATCTTCATCATTTTCATCATTGGAGTCATAGTTAGAATTTACCTCATTATCTCCAATAGCCATAAAGGCCATTTGTGCCGACTCCATTTCTTCTTCAACTTCTCCTTCGGAGTTGCAATCGTCCCATGTGATTTGAAAGTTGTTGAATCTTGGTTTTCTTCCTTCCTTCTTTTTCTTGGAGGGACACTCATTTGCAAAATGCCCGAGTTGACCGCACTCAAAGCATTTATCATTTTGCTTCTTAATTTCAAGTCTTGACTTCCCTTTGAAATTATTTGTGTTTGCAGCTCCTCCTCTTCTCATTCTTCGTTTGTTGATGTTTAAGAATGTTTGAGGAATCCTTTGGTGATGAGTGCAAGATCTCCTTCATCAAGATCTTCATCTTCTAGATTGATGGAGCTGTTCTCATCTTCATCTTGAGAGGTCTTTAGAGCAACGCTCCTTCTTGGCCTTGCTTCTTCATCATCCACAACCTTGGCCTTTAGCTTGAGTTCATAAGAGGTAAGAGAATTGATTAGTGATTGTATAGGCATTAAATTTAAATTCTTAGCTTCCTCTATGGCAATTGTTTTGGCATCCCATTCTTTGGATAGAGCATTCAGAATTTTTCTAAAATTTACGAGTTGAGATGTGTATAAGAGACAGGTTAGCACATTCATGGCTAGATTTGACGTTTAACGTCAAATTTGCCTTGTCTACAATGGAGTGAGCTCACTAATCGAATAAGAGAAAAGTCTATTAGTGTGCTCATCAATGATAAGCTTCTCTTATCACATCAAGATGTGTATAATTGATGTCTGTAGATTGCATACACATCTTCAATCAAATCTCTTGAATAAAATTTGTAAACATTGATCATGGGATGCCTAGAGAATAGATTGTCCTTATAAAAATTTAGCATTGTTGCAAGAGACTAATTCATCATCATCAGCTTCGGATCTGTCTCTTATACACATCTAGATGTGTATCTGATACCAATTGCTGGTCCCAAAGCAACCTAAGAGGGGGGTGAATTGGGTTTCTTAAAAATTACTTTAAGAGATATTGATATTTTCAAGATGAAATCAGTTATAACAAAATCAGTTATAATAATATCAATAGAACAGTAAATTAAAGAGAGAATAAATTGAACAAAAAACTACTTCCAAGCTAGCAAGCTTGAAGTATCAAATTTGAATGCTTCACACACTTGGTGAGCCAACAATCTTTACAAAGTCAGGAAGTTCTTGCTCACACTAAAACTCTTTTAGTTGAGCCAAGAATCTCACTTACAACCACACTTTTATACAAGATTATCACTCCACTCAATGTTGAATTACACTCACAATTTCACACTAATACAACAAGGCTCTAAAGTCAATTTGCACTTCAAATTACTTCCTTCTAGACATCTAGATGTGTATAAGAGACAGCGTCCGAACTTCAAAAACACCTCGGACGCATTGCATCGTCCGAACAAATTGGCAAAAAAGAATGGAACTCTCTGCCTTTTCTTTTTCGGACGGTCCTGAGCGTCCGAAGAAAAGGCAGAGAGTTCCATTCTTTTCTGCCAATTTGTTCGGACGATGCAATGCGTCCGAGGTGTTTTTGACCCAGTTCGGACGGTCCTGTGCGTCCGAAAGATCTGTTCCTGCAAAAGCTTGTTTTACACAGTTAAGTGTTTATGTCATCATCAAAATAAGGTTTGGAAAACATTAGATTTTAAACAAGCCTCGGAAGCTAAAATTACATTACCGTCCCGAACTGGGTCAACATTTTGTATACGTTGGTTAAAAATTTGTTATTAGCAACCGATGGACAGCGTATAGAGCCAGGACAAGGCACAATTAGGTTGTTATCTTATTGAATTTGTTTAATAAATTCAACTTGATTTTGTAAAATTGTAGATGTTCTTTATGGTAGTTTTCAAGGACTGACACTAGGATATAAAATTTGGAAAGTTTTTAACTAAAGTTTTTGATCATTTTGATATTCCATTTATTGGAAAAAAAATAATACCCCCATACTTTAAGCATTTAAATCTTACATTGAAAGAAAAGGTTTACGTTTTTTTAAAACAAAAGTGGCTTACCGAAGCTGAATCTAAATTAGAAAAGTCAAAAGATCATGCCTCAAGTTCTGGACATGCACTCCCTCATCGAATCCCTACCCAACCCTCTGTTGGGATTTCCTAGCCATAATATAAAATTAACGCAGCGGAAAAACACCAGAAATCCCTATAAGAGGATCCATGCGTTCCGATTAAATCGTCTAGGGTTTAGATATATATACCTTTGATGCTCGATAGCAAAACCCTGGTTGCGATCTGAACCTTTCACGATCTGAACACCACGGTCTCTATTTGGTTCTAGACGGCAACCACGAACGGTTCTATGACACGTCGGACCTTAGGCGCTGCTCTGGATTGAACGAACGCCCTCTGGTATCCACAGATAAGAGACATGAGAACAGCTCCATCAATCTAGAAGATGAAGATCTTGATGAAGGCTGTCTCTTATACACATCTGTGTGTTACTAATATAAGAGTCGCATGTTAGACCCTCACGAACCCTAAAGAATCATATTCTATATATAGCGGTTAACCTAAATTCAAAGAACTCCTCTTTGATTAGAATTCTTCTATCACACGTATTAGGTATATAAACGCGTATGATAGTAATTGAGATATAGTTCCTTAAGACCAATTATAATTAAAGGGTTGCAATTCTGCTAAATCCAATGTAATTAGTAAATAATTCTCGTTCATTGAATCTATACACAAATTCTTATTCAACGAACTTAGTCAACAATTAACTTAACCCAATGCTTACTCTTAGTGTGTGACCCTTTAGGTTCATTTAACGTTGGCAATAAGTATAATTTCTAATTCCAACACTGTTGCCTTTAGTACATAAACCAACACCCTCTTCATCCACCCCTCAACTGACCCACCCTTCACAGACATCCTCTTACCTGTCATCTCGATCACACATATACGAATCTTCTCACCAACCTCGAAAACCAAATGGCCAAGTTTCAATAGAAAGGCCAAACTTTTAGAAAATTGAAGAGGTTGAAAACCAAACAGTTTGGCTTCAAGACCATGTGTCAAGAGAAAGGCTACTCCAGATTTGGAATAGTTCGCCAACATTCAGTCGTAGTAAACTTTTGAATCATCCTTTAAAAGTGACGATGAAGGTAACGAAAATGCGGAGCATTCACACCCTGAGTAGGAAGCACGAAGAGATCCAGCTGGTGAGCCAAATCCTGAAGACACTGCTGCCAACAAGCCGATTACTGATGATGATGAATGCCTGTCTCTTGATACATTTAGATGTAAATTAAGAGACACGATGCTCAAGATGCCAGTGAACAAGATAGTGAAGCCACAGCTGAAAATTTACCAACCAAAAAGCGAGAACGAAAGTAAAGATCGAAAAAGAAGAACGACTTAGATTCTAGTTCTTAGATTGACTATTTTGTATTGATTTCACAGGTTATTTTTCTTTAGATTAGCAATTTTGTATTGCTTTGAAAATTAGTTATTTTTCTTTGATATTAGTGTTCAACTTGATTAACATTGCTTGGTCAAAATTGAATTTTTTATTGGGTGCAATTGCTTCTTGGTTGTTATTGGTTGCTTGATTGAGAGGGAGGACAGGCCTCCCATTGCTTTTCGCGCACATTTTGAAATGCCAAAAGAGCGAGAAATGTGGTTATTTGATTGAGCTATGTTGCTTGTATCCTCTATGATTTGTCAGCATCAAAAAGGGGGAGATTGTTGACCAACAATCTTGGTTTTGATGATGACAAATCCAGTCTAATGGTTTGCAATTGTGTTGTGCAAGAATTTTACAGAACTTTACTTCACAGCATTTTCGGATGATGTATTCCGTCCGAAATAGAGGAGCTTTGGATGTAGAGGAGTGTCCGAACAAGACCTATTCTCTCATACGTAGGAATCTATCGAACAAATTATCACGGACAAAGAGCACTGTTCGAATGGTTAGACAAAGAGCAATGACTCTGAGGCAGTTGACAACGGCGCTCATTACTGTCCGAAAGAAACTATATCAGATGCACCGTTTGTCCGAAGGAGAACAATCAATGTCAAGCTTCAATCCTTCCGGACACTTTGCACTCTTTCCGATAATCAAACTTGACAAACAATCAGCTTCGGACGAAGGAACAGACGCAACCTCGTCCGAACGAAGATCTCAACTTAGGTGTTTTAAAGGTTCTAATGCTTCTTTGTACGCAATAAAGGTTTATCAGATGTCCGAAATCTATAATGGCTAGTTTTTCAACGTTAATTACTTAGCCATTAGAAAGTGGTTGGAAGCTCATTTACCACATCTATAAATACCAACCAACCTGAATTTATTAAACACAACTTCCACATTGAATACAAGCAAGTAAAAAGGCAATTTTAGTGCAAATTAGCTCTTTAGAAGTGAAAAAAATGTGTATTTGAGAGTGCTATTCAAGAGTATTGAGTGGAGTGATAATCATTGTACAAAAGTGAGGTTGAGTGTAAACTCCTTGGCTCAACTAAAAAGAAGTAGTCATCAAGATCAGGGTGATCCTACTATGTGTAAATCTTGGATTATTGACTCACCAAATTTGAAGAAGCACTTTAGTGGACTTCTACTCCAAGCTAGAAGATCTTGGGAGTGTCGTTTGAATAATCTCTCTCTCTCTCTCTATCTATTTGTTTTGTTCATTTTGAGCTTCTCTTATTTCATCTAGATGTACTTGTGACTTTAACACTTAAAGCTCAACCTTGTAGTAGTCAAGCTAATTTAACAACCTAATTCACCCTCCTCTTAGGTTGCTTTGGGCCAACAGCTTGGAAGGATGACTGTCCTCGTTATGGCTCATAATGCCAAATTGGAGGGGGACATGGATGAACCCAAGTATTGAGCGATATTCTTGCGGGGTTTGGCTAATGAGAGCAAGGTTGTTGTGCAGATTTGTGATGGATTCAAAACATTCAAAGTGGCATGTTGATGTATGGAGCTTGCAGGGGAGGTGAATTTTGTTGGTCAATTTCTCGATGGTGACTATCGAACTCTTGTCTTTAGGGTTCGTGAGGGTCTGACAACTGTTTGGACGAAGTTTAGAAACCAAACATGGCCAAAAGAATTCTTAAGAAGTCTTGGCGAATAACCTTTCCCAAATCAATAGATGAGCCTTCTAAAATGGCAAAATCCAAGAAAGTTCTATCCCTCTGAAAAAAACTCATAGTGCTTGAACCCCAAATACGGCATCTAACAAAAGAAAACAAAATGTTGGGTAATAATTGCAGACCACTCATAAGGAATCTCAAGTATTTATCCCCTTGAGCATTCATTTGCCAAGCCATATTCTCATAGCGTAACCGGTTTTTATTTTTTCATAAGCTTTATGCTGGCCATTCTAATCTTGAAACACTATTGGTAACATCTTGCATGTTAAAGTATTCATTGATCTTATCTTTACTAAAGGCCGCCAACTTGATGCCACTCCTTACACATGTACTCATCAGAGGATAGCATTTATTTTCCAAGTAATTTGTATAAAACTATATCAAACTAAGAATTGTAAAATCTTCTACATGAAGCTTCAATCCATATTAGTCCAAGATCCAACAATTCTTGAAAACAATTAAACCCAAGAAAATATTCATAAAATTTTCCAAAATAATAGTAAAAGATGTCCAACTAAAATTTAATAACCACTAGAACTTATGGCTTTGGAGTCAAATTAGAACAATTTTGCCAGAGAATTTTGAAGTTGGTTGATTTCAATGAACCTTGAAGTTCTAGATGTGTATAAGCTCTGTTGAATCCCTTGTAGTTGGTTGAGAAGGTCCAATTCGGTTGGAGGGATTGACATTGGAGTTTTGAGATGAAATTGAATGAAATTGGTGTAAAGAGGGTAGAATGTCCATATAGAGGAAGAGAGGATAGAGGTTAGGGTTTTAGAATTGGGGAGAATGATTTGTGTTGCTAAATTTGGCGAAGAGGTGTTTTTATACCTTGAAACTTGTTTTTAGACCGTATTATTTTAGCCTTCTTTAGAATCCATACCACGTTCCAAATCCTTAATGCCTTTGTTCGATGAAGATTTTGAACCGTGGTATCAAAATTTCCTTCTTGAAATTGATAACGCAGGATGCTCTGCAACAAAAGCCCAGGATGATTGGTAATTGGTTGGTGAGTGCACATTAGTTTTCCATACCACCGTATCAAATTATATTGTCTCCCCATAAGTTTGGGACCATGGTAAGAAAGCCTTTGTTCTTACCAACACATACCACGGTCTCATATACTACATGTGTGAATCCCAGGAGTTTGATGTTATAAGTATCAAATCCTTCTTTATTTTTCCATACCACGGAATTGAATCTTCAACGCTTAACCAAATTTTCACCACTTTTTCTGCTTGAACCCAATTTCTTTCCAAACATTATTAACCACCTACAATCATCCAAATCACAATTTTAAAGCATATTCTGATTCACATTTCCATCAAAATACTTTAAGAAAATAATTACCTATAGTAACCCTAATTTAACTAGTTAAACCAAATTAAGTATTTACTACTAAGTGAGAGAAAGTCAAATAAAATCAAACATAAACAAGGGAAAGAAAAGCTTGGGTGCCTCCCAAGAGAGTTTGTTTATGGTCATTAGCTTGACTACTACAAGGTTGAGCTTTAAGTGTTAAAGCAGAGGACGGATGCCCTCTCCTTATGTTTCGGGTTCCCATAATAAAGCTTCAACCTATGTCCATTAACCTTAGAGCTTGAATTTTCCCCATTTAGTTATGGCTCCGTGTGGAAATGCTTGAAGTACCTCAAAAGTCCGTCCCACCTAGACTAGAACTTCTTGAGTGTAGTTTAAGCATTGAAGATATTGCAACACTTGATCTCCAGGATTGAAGTCCTTCCTCAAAATATCTTTGTCATACCAAGCCTTTGATCTTTCTTTATATATCATGAAATTCTCGTAGTCATCCTTCTTAAAACCAACAAGCTCATTCAATTTCAAATGTCGTTTTCACTTGCTTCTTTCCAATCAAAGTTCAAGCTCTTCATTGCTCAATAAGCTTAGTGCTCTTACTCCACTTGGAGATGGCAAGACTTCCTATAAACCATTATATACAGGGACATTCTAATTGGGGTTTTGAATGTGGTGAGGTATGCCTAAATAGCATCATCTAACTCCCTTGACCAATCCGATTTCTTGTCTTGTTGATAGTCTTCTCCAATATTCTCTATTATAGAGCTCCACTTGTCCCGAAGTTTGGGAGTGATAAGCCAAAGCCACTTTATGTTTAGCCCCACACTAGAACATCAAAGTTCAAATTAAGCATTCCAAAAGTGGAAACCTCCATTACTTATTATGGCCCGCAACACTCTAAAACGACAAAAAATGTTCTTCCTTAGGAACTTAGTAACCACCTTAGCCTCATTTTTTGGTGAAGCTTCTATCATTTAGACACATAACCAACGGCGACTAAGATGTACTTGTTGGAGTAGGAGGTTAACAAAGGTCCCGTGAAATCAATACCCCAAGCATCGAGGACCTCAAGTTTAAAGATCCCACTAAGAGGCATCTCATGTCTCCTTGAAATGTTATCCACTCTTTGGCATTCATCACAATTAAGCACAAAACTTATTGAATCCTTAAAGATGTACAATTGGCAAATAAAAGCCACTTTAGAAAACCTTAGCTACAGTTCCTATTGGGCTTTGTGGCGGTCACCTCCATGAAGGAGTGACAATGTAATGAGATATCTTCAATTTCCTCCTCTGCAACACACTACAAAAGGATTTCATCAAAGCATTACCTAATGAGATATGGTTCATCCCAAAAGTAATGCTTCATCACTAAGAAGAACTCCTCTTTTGAGTAAGATTCAAGGAAGTCTTACTCAAAAGAGGAGTTCTGAAATTCACCAAATCCCCATACAATCGATGGGTCTCCTTGACTACAAGCCCACCAAAAGTGCTTCCTGAATGGGTATCTTGTCTTTAACTACAATTCAATTTTCTTCAATTCTTGAAAGGTGGTCCGTCACCACATTCTCACTTCCATTCTTTTCCACTACCTCCCAATCGAACACCTGTAGAAGAAGAATCCACCTTAGTAATCAAGGTTCAGCATCTTGCTTGGAAAATAAATGCTTTAAGATGGAATGGTCAATATGGACAACAACTTTAGAACCTATCAAATAAGATCAAAATTGCATATCAAAAGCAAAAACTATAGTAAGTAATTCGTTTTTGCTTGTTCAATAATTCTCTTGAGCTTCATTCAAGGTTCTACTTCCATAGCAAATGACATGTACAATCTTTTCAACCTTTTGATAAAGTACTACCCCAATGGCATAGTTGCTAACATCACACATTAATTCTAAGGGCAACGACCAATTGGGGCAACAATAACCAGTATAATGACAGAATTTTCTGTATTAACACATTGAAAGACCTCAAGCAAGCATTATCTAAATGAAATACACAATCTTTTGAAATAGACTACAAAGAAAAAGCAATTCATGAATTTCTTTTTACACCTATTTCCCGCATGTCATCAAAAAACTCCTTAACCCGTACAAGAGAAGGTGGAGTAGTTTTCAATAATTTCCACTTCTGCTCTATGTACCTCTATCTACCTCAATCTCCTTTGATGAGACTTTATAACCCAACACTATGCCCTCTTGGACCATGAAACGCAACTTTGTCCAATTAAGAGAATCAAATTAATCTATTTACAATGTTGTAACACTTTAGACAAATCCAACAAGAAATCATCAAAAGAAGTTCCATATTGTGTAGAATTATTCATGAATACCTTCTGCATTTCTCTATTATGTAATGAAAATTGGCAAACATGTATCTTTGAAATGTGCTTAGGTGTTACACAACCGAAAAGCATTCTTTGGTATGAAAAGGCTCCGTATGGGCAAGTAAATGTTGTTTTATCTTGATCCTCTAGTGATATTACAATTTGAAAATACTACAGTAGTCATCAAGAAAATAATAGTAAGCAAAACACGCTAACCTTTCTTGAATTTGGTCAATGAAGGGTAAAGGAGCTTCATTTATTCTGCTAAAGTTTATGTGTACTCACCAACCAATTACCAATCTAGATGGAAGAAGTATTGTTGTGTAACTAAGGATTATTGTATTACCCCTGTCTTCGGAACAACTTGGGTTAGACTCACCTCTTATACACATCTAGATGTGGGTAGACAGCCTTGGTAATGCTATATCTAGCAACTTTTAGTCTTTTCTCAACAACTTCTTTTGAAAGTTGGGTTTAATTTCCTTTGTTGTTTTCTAATTGGTTTATGCCCTTCATTCATCAAAATCTTGTGCAAACCAATAGTGGGGATAATGCCTTTTATGTCAGTTATGTTCCAAGTTATGGCACTACGATGCTTCTTATGGACATCAACCAATTTTACTAATTTTTCACAAGTCAAGATGCATTCATGAATCACGAGAAAAGTTTCATCATTACCAAGGAACACATATTGCAAATGTGAATTTAAAGGTCCGAGATCAACCTTAGGGGAATTCATTATTCGGAGACCCACAAAGGAAATTAAACCTAAGGTGGTTACTAAGTTGTGAGAATGAATTAATTTGAAGTTCTAGCTGTATCGGATTAAAACATCTAGATTTGTATAAGAGACAGTCATCTTAATTCAGTTCCACAAGTACCTTTTCCCATGGAACTTACCCATAATGTGCATACAAAAGTCATTGACTAGGTCTCATCAATCACATCAATTCTCATAATATCATCATAAGTAGAATGAGTTCAAGGGAATCAAATACATTAAAAACAACAATTTCATTATTGATATTAAACTCTAATTTCCCCTCTTGGACGTGTTTTAGAGTATGTTTGATGGCTAAGAATTGTATTCCAATGATTATGGGCATTTCTTTGTCCTTCTCCATGTCTAGCACAATGAAATCCGTTGGGATATATAGCTTTTCAACTTTGGTAATCACATCTTCTGCTATCCCAAGATGAAATTTTGTGCTCCTATACACTAGTTACAAGGATACACTTGTAGGCCTCAACCTCCTCTCCTTTAAGCATTTTGTAAATCAACATGGCATGGGTTGATTGAAGCTCCCAAGTCGCTCAAAACCCTATTAAAATGAATGCCTCCAATGACACATGGAATGGAAAATGAACCAAGATCTTTTAATTTGGAGGTAGATACACATCCTTCATGTATACCACAACTCCCCGTTGAGCAAAGTATTTCATCCCCATGAGACTTCCTTTTGAAGAGAGAACTAGCATCATGAATTTAGCATAGCATGTGCATATTCTCCAAAGCCTTCATAATAGGAATGTTAATTTTGAGCTTCATGAACACTTCCCAAAACCTTTTGAATTCATGGGGCTGTCTCTTATACACATCTAGTCATGATTCAATTTTCTTAGATACTACTCTAACCATTTGGTCCAATTGTGTCTCCAAATTTTTACACCATAATTCTTTTTAAATGCCTTTTGATCCCTTCGAAACACCTCTTGATCCCTCTGACATATCTCTTGATCTTTTTGAAACATTTCATCATCTCTTCATTGTGTCTCATTTTCTCTTCTTATGTCTTCAATTTATTTCTCTTCTCAAAGCTTCAAAATCCCTTTTGTGTTCCTCATTGCTTTGCATTAATTGAGAGCACATGTCCTCCATACTCCTCGGAGGAGGTGGACTAAGCATTAGAGACTGAGATTGATTAATAGGCAATGGAGATTGTTAGGAAGAACTTGGCTGTGAATGTTGTAAGTTGGATTGGAAGGTTCTTTGGTTGGGTGACTGATAAGGCCTTGATGAGGAAAAGAATTGGTTTATAGGAATTTTGTGATAATTGACCATCCCATGACAAGTTAGGATTGTTCTTCCAAGTGGGATTTTAAGTGTTCCTATAGGTTTGGCTGCCACATCTATCTCTTGTTGAGATGGCTCCTCATGTGGTTCATTTGTTCATTGTAAAAGAGACCCTCTAGCCCTGTCTCTTATACACATTCGGATGTGTAAGAGACAGGAAGCACATATAGAAGGTTGACTTGGGGTTAAGAGGTATGGGGATGTGGCGTAGATACAGCTATTGACATTGCCCATATTTTCCAATGCTCTTGTAAGATTAGTCAACACATTAGTGATAGTCCTATTTGAGCCAAAAGAGCAATTGGATGATCCAATTGAGGCATTCCTCCTCTTTGTACACATTGACGTTGAGGCGGAGGTTGAAGTTGAGGTTGTTGTGGGGGTTGTTGAGGAGCAATCAGTCTATGTTCATAATAGTTTGATGCCATCATGTTAACTGTTGGGCTTTTTGCTGGTGTCTTGAATGAGACTAAACCACCGGCTAATGCATCAAGTATAGACTTACTTTCTTGATATAGACATTTATAGAAAGTTTGCGCTTGCATCCATAATGATATAGCATGATGGTAAACCTTCTTAGCTTCTTAAAAAATTGCTCCCAAGCTTAAACAATACCTTCACCATCATCTTGCTTAAAGGATGTGATCTCATTTGTCAAGTAGGCCATTTTACATGGTGGAAAATACTAGCCAAAAATTGTTGTGCTAATTCATTCCACGAGGTAAACGTGCTTGATCGTAACCTTCCAACCATGCTTTAGCTCGGTCCCCTAATAAAAAGAGGAATGCTTTTACGAACCCCATAGACAAACTGGCGAGACCCGGAATAGATGAGGAACCCAAGAACGCCTAAACAAATCGACTTGATGATTCAATTGATTAAAAAATCAAGAATTTGAAGTATTTGTTCTTGATGTACAAGATAAGAGACCTGTTATCTATAGCAATAGAACCAATGGTGTTCAAGATAGGTAGTGACAAGAATCAACCTTTGAAAATACCCAAGCCTTTGGAAGACAAGTTGGAGAATTTTTTCACAAAGTTTTTCTGAATATTGATGAATGCATAATCGGCTAAGAGGTGTTTTTAACATAACAATGGGCTAGAAAAACCTTACAAAATAGGCCTAATACTAATAGGAAACAACCTTGCCAAATCCTAGAAGGCTTAGGATTAGAATACTAGACATAAAACTGGCTAAACTAACATTGATATAGGTTGATATTTTCACCCCAAATAAAACAAAAATCCTATAAAAAAAATATTTAAAATTAAATCCTATGTATGGCTGAATAGGGCCTTGGGGTGAAATTAGGGTTATCTAGGGTTATAGACTAAAATAGATGTGTATAAGAGACAGAAATCACCAAATGACCCCATCACTTTTTCCTTAGCTCACGTGTTTATCATCTCCCTCCTTCTATAGATGATTCGTCCTCAAATCGCTTCCTACCTCAAAATCAAAAGGAGAAAGATTAATAACATTAAATGATGCACTAACATTATGCTCACTAGGAAGGTCGATCTTGTAGGCATTGTCATTAATTCTTTCAAGCACTTTCCGCACGAGGATCCAATTTAGATTTCCTTATTTTTGGGAATCTTTCCTTTTGAAAATGAACCCAAACCCAATCTCCTAGTTCCAAGACTACTTGTTTTCGACCCTTATTGGCCTTTGTGGCATTATGTTGGTTCATTTTAAGCATTTGCTGCCTAGCTTTCTCATGGATAGATTTGATTAACGCAGCCCTTTTCAATCCATCAAAACTGGTTAGTTCTTTCACAAGCAAAGGAATCAAATCTAAAGTTGTTAATGGATTGAAACCACAACAACTTCAAATGGCCTAACAACCAGTTGAAGAATGAATTGCATGAGATTATAAGCAAATTCAAGAAATGGCAAACAATCCTCCTAAGACTTCAAGTTTTTCTTTTGGATAGCTCGCAACAAAGTTCCTAAAGTTCTATTGACCACTTCAGTTTGGCAATCAGTTTGAGGGTGAGATGCAGTAGAAATAGCAATTTAGTACCCAATTTTCCCCATAAGACACGCGAAAAAGTGACTCAAAACTTGACATCTCGTTCACTAACTATAGTTTTATGAACCCCATGCAAATGAATAACTTCCCTAAAGAACAACTCTGCAACATGCACAGTATCATCAATTTTATTACATGGTATGAAATGTGCCATTTTAGAAAACCTATCCACTACCACAAAAATTGAATCATGACCCTTTGGAGTTCTTGGTAATCCTAAGACAAAATCCATGGACACATCGAACCAAGTATGACTCAGAATAGGATTACCATGTAAAGACAATGTGGATGAACTTTAAACTTAGCTTTCTTACAACTAAGACACTTAGGACACACACGTTCTACATATTTGCAGATGTTAGGCTAGAAAAAGTGTTCTTTAAGCATATCTAATGTCTTAGCCACACCAAAATGACCCATGAGACCTCCACCATGTGCTTCCCTAACAAGTAATTCACATAATGAGCAATTGGGAATGCACAATTTATTCTCACGAAAAACATAACCATCGTGCTGATAAAACATATCAAACCATTCAACTTACATGCTTCAAACACATTTTAGAAATCAAGGTCTTTAGCATACAAATCTTTTATATGTTCAATACCAAGAAATTTAGTGTTTAATGTTGCAATCAAAACATATCGACGAGACAATGCATCAGCAACTACATTATCTTTTCCTTGTTTATAATGTACAACATAAGTATCAAACATTTCAATCAATAGCCAACATGTTTCTCTTATACATCATTAACCCCAAGTCAACCTTTATATTGCAATGACTCATGGACCGTCCGAATTACAAATTCTTTAGACCACAGATAATGTTGCCAATTACACATCTATATAAGCAAGTCCTGTACCAACGTGTAGAGCTCCTTATCATATGTCAAGTAGTTCAACGTGGCTCCATCAGCTTCTCATTGAAGTATGCAATTGGATGTCTATCTTGCTCAAAACTACACCTATATCAATACCAGAAGCATCACATTCTACTTCAAAAGTTTTAGAAAAATCCAGTAAAAGTAAAACAGGAGCAGTAGACAACTTAAAATTGAGCGTCTGAAAAGTGCACTCTTGTGCTCGCCCCACTTAAAATCTAACTTTTTCTTGATTATCTCAGTGAGAAAGGCAACTATAATGTTGAAGCCTCTCACAAACCTGCAATAAAAACTTGATAAACCATGAAAACTCCGCACTTCAAACACGTGATTAGGAGTCGACCAATCACTAATGGTCTTAACCTTTTCTCTATCGACCTCAATACCTTTCAAACTAATAACAAAACCAAGAAAAACAACTTCATCCATGCAAAATGAGCACTTTTTCATATTAGCATAAAGTTGTTCTTTTCTTGAAGATGATAGTTTCAAGTACTAGACTTACATGCACAAGATGTTCATCTAAGGATTTGCTGTAAATCAAAATATTATCAAAACAAACAAAAACAAATTTCCCAATAAATGCACGCAAGATATGGTTCATTAATCTCATGAAAGTACTTGGTCCATTAGTTAAACCAAAGGCATGACTAACCATTCATAAAGACCAAATTTGGTTTTAAATGCAGTTTTCCATTCATCCCCTTCTTTCATGCAAATTTGGTGATATCCACTTTTTAGATCAATTTTAGTGAAAACCCTAGAACCATATAATTTGTCTAGCTGTCTCTTATACATTGAGGAATATAATGGAAAGCCTAGGGGAATCTCTTCAGGGAATACATCTTTGAACTCCTACAACAGAGAAATGATAGATCTCGACAATCCCGGATCAAGGTCAGACTCCACAAAATAATTTTCTTTAAAAATAAGTAAAAACAAAAGACCTGTTTCTTACTCACAGTTAGATTTCTTTTTCAACTCCTTTCCCTTGGTAGAATTTTCAAACTTAACCAATTCCACCTTTAGGGTTTTCAAGCCACTGTGTCCACATCAAGTGAGTAAATCTTAAATTCTTGATTTCTTGTATTTTCCTTATAATAATTACAATTGATTATTCAAGTTACCATTGCCTCTATACTGAACTTGATGTACAGGCAAGCCATTAAGTATAATCTTTTGAGCCATCTTTAAGCAATGTGTACTTTGTTAGTACAGCTATCGTGGTTAGTGTGTTTATCAATTGTAAAATGGTCTACCTAACAAAATGCGACACGTTTGCATTGGCACAACATCACACAAAACTTGTGTATTTGTACTTTTATGGCACATGTGATTCAAGCATAGATGGAGGTATTTTGTCACTGTCCACATTCATGCTATAGGTTGCATTGTAATTTATGCAGGCGTGGATGCTTTTGCCATTTCTTGAATTTGCTTATAATCTGTCTCTCATACACATCTAGATGTGTATACCGCCATCTATGACCAAGGACGACCAAAATGAGGTACAACGTGAGAATATTTTCTTCACCAAATGTGTATTCTCACGGGTACCACATTGTGGTCGTAATTGGTCCAACGTGAGAAGTGCCCGAAATACAACCAAGATGGGTATCGAGAAAGATCCTCGGCTCTTCTTCATCGTCACTAGGCCCACCAATGCTGGCATGGAGTCATCTTCACCGTCACTCCCTTTACTTACCACTTCATTCCTTTGCATGAAGAGTACACACTTGTTGGGACAATCATTTGCATAGTGACTTGCACCCAACAATGATAACACTTAATATCACGAATTACGTTTGGAAGTGTTAGAGAAAGCTCCTTTAACTAAGGAATCCATAGGATATCTAATAGGTTTATGATTGGATTCATTAGTTTTAGGTTTAGTTGGTGTATTTTGAACTTGATTAGGCCGAGAAGAATTATTGTTAAACCAATTCCTACCCCAATTAGTGCTAGAGTCACCTCTAGGTTTACCAACATTTTTAAGTTGCCTTTCCACTGTCTGCGCTTTATACACAACCATATCTTGTAATTCAGCGTAATGATGCAACTCTAAAATGTTGGCAATTTCCCTACTAAGCCCACATAAGAATCTTGCCATAGTTGCTTCTCTATTCTCAACTACATTAGCCCTCATTACACACCTTTGTAGCTCGCCTAGGGTTTTTCTACAAATTTACTACCTTGCCTTAAGGTTTGCAAAGTTTGATGCAGATCATGATGATATATAGAAGGTACAAATCTTGGTTTAATGCATCCTTTAAAGATGTCCAATCATTAATTGGTGACTCTCCACACCTAATTCCATTTGTTTTAAATTGATCCCGCCACTCTAAAGCATAATCACTAAATGATGCAATAGCTAACTGAGCTTTCTTTCATTCAGAGTAGTTATGACAATCAAAAACAACCTCTACCTTCTTTTCCCATTTGAGATAAACATTAGGATCGAGATTACCTTGAAATGTAGGGATAGTCAATTTAATGTTTCTGGTATCATAATCAACCTTACCAACACTTTCTCGTGCATGGCCTCGAGTCCTTAACCTTGCACCTATGTCATATTACTCATTATCAGACTCATACGAATTAGAATCGTAATTGACATACATTTTTCAACGAGCTTGTGGGGCTCTATGAGCATGTGGCTCAGCCCAACCAGCTTGCAAAGGTGTTTCAATGCTCCCTTTAGTTAACATCTCAAGAGAACGTTGAATACCCTATACAAATCTTGCCATTTTTGCCACACAGGATCCCAACTACTGCACCATTGAACTTTCCCCTTCTCTTATACACATCTAGATGTGTATAAGAGACAGCATCTAACAAGGAATAGAGGAATTAGGGTTAGTAAGAACTAAGAACGAGCTCACGACACTCCCAAAGTATTTACGCTCAAATTTAAAGATGTCACACAATTTCACTCATGTTTCATCAAGTCCAAGGCTTTTACCTCTCTTATACACACTAGAATGTGTATAAGAGACAGTTGTCAGGACAGATTTTGGACCAATGTTATAGACTAATGAAGCAAAGGAATAACAAAGTATTGGCAGATCAATTTAACAAAGAATGCACATTGCGCACTTTAGAAATACAACCAATAAGAAGGTCAAAACAAACTAAGGTTTCAAGCTAGAAAGAATTTATTGATCCAACAAGAACTTTATTACTGGTATTTCACTAATTTTTTTTATGTAACCCTAGACCAAGATACGGACAAAAATTGAAAAGAATAATAAACAAATTTCAATCAAGAATTATGCTTTAGGAAAGTACAAAAATTGCAACACTTTACTTCAAATCCCAACAGGAAAAGGACTAGAACTACTCCTAGTAAGAGACAGCTGTTAAGGCTAAGGGAAAAAGGATTAAAGAGACTGCCAAAAGTACACATTGCTTAAAGATGGCCAAAAGATTATACCTGTCTCTTATACTCTTCTAGATGTGTATAAGAGGATAGGTGCAAAAATCCAAACACAAAAAGATCCCCAAAACAGATGTGTATCAACCCTATACCATTTCTCATTTTTCCACGGCTATTATTATTTTTAACCTTAATGAACCTAGAGCATGAATTCCAAGAAAGAAAATACCTCCTAAAATTGGTACAAAAAGTGAAAAATTTTAAATCCAATGTTTTAAATCGAATTAGGAGCAAATCCTGTCTCTTATACACATCTAGATGTGTATAAGAGACAGATGAAGACTCTAGGTAAAGTAGCACCACTGCAAAATCAAAGCCAATCCCAGTAAAATTTGCACAAAAATATCGATGGGAAGAATCAAGAACAAAGCGTCAACTAGCGAAACCCCAAAACCAGTTTATG
The DNA here is from genome assembly GCA_025175665.1 of Cinchona pubescens. Taxonomy (NCBI): domain Eukaryota; kingdom Viridiplantae; phylum Streptophyta; class Magnoliopsida; order Gentianales; family Rubiaceae; genus Cinchona; species Cinchona pubescens. The sequence goes on from JANKKI010000486.1 coordinate 632,587, forward strand.
ATTTTTTTTTAATCAATTTTTTTGGGTCAAAAGAACACAATAAGAACCAACATATGAACAAGCTAATTTTATTTTTTTGTGGATGAATAGTAACGAAGAACAGCAACAAAGTACACATTGCTTAAAGATGGCCAAATAGCATTATACTTAAGCCCTGTCTCTTATACAAGGATGAAAATGTGTATAAGTTGACCAATGCAAGTGGTACCTGTCTCTTATACACATCTGATTTCGGGACTCATAGTTCGATGCGGAAATCTGTCTCTTATACACATCTAATGTGTATAAGAGACAGGGTTTGATTTAGAAATCAAGAATTTGAAGTATCTATTCTCGATTGATGAACGAGATATTGACCTGTTGTTTATAACACTTCAAAACCGATGTGTTGGAAGAGATACACCATACCCAAGTCTTTAGAAGACAGGTTTTAGAATTTTCTTACAAATTTTTCTGAATATTGATGAATGAATAATTGGCTAGGGGGTGTTTTTAACGTAACAAGGGCTGGAGAAACCCTACAAAATAGGCCTAATACTAATAGAAAACAATCTTTCCAAATCCTAGTAGGCTCAAGATTGGAATTCTAGGCATAAAATCGGCTAAACTAACATTTATATGGGCTCATAATTTCACCCCAAATAAAACAAAAATCCTATAAACAAATGCTAAAAAATAAATCCTAATTTAATTAGGAATGGATGGTCGAATAGGGTCTTGGTCCAAATTAGGGTTTTTTGAACCCTTCATGAAGCTCTTCAATTCTTGGACTTCTTGTGACTTGAACATTCTTGGAGTTGGACTTCTAAAACATGAGAGGCCTCTTAACTTGAGCTTGAATGAATTCTTAGCCCCCATTTGCAAGTAATAATGCTTGTTGGTCCAAAATCTCCTTGACAAAGCCCAACATGGTTTGGTGCAACTTCTTGGCCCTCCACCTCGTGATTGGACCGATTGGAACTTGAATTGGATCCATTCCATGAGCTTGTTTCACAATCTCATCACTTGTTCCTTGACTCACGTGTGCATCAAATGCTCTCATGCTCATGCAATCCAGATGTACCCCATTTAATTTACCAAAAAAGGGCTTTACTTTGACATGCATACTATGATCAGTGATTACAATGTGCAGACCGAACATTGCATTGTTTTACACTTTGGGTGCATTCAATAGTTAGGTTTAAATGCTATTTTCTGGGAATTTTGTACTCATCCCATGTTGTTGATATTATTTTGTAGTTAAGGGCTGTCAAAAGTGTTTGTTGATCACGTTATTGGACATGAGAAAAGAAGGGATCATGATATAGACTCTAGCTTCTATAGATAGAGTGTGTTTGTTTTGTTAGTGTGAGGTTTTACCCCTTTTGTTTAGCCAATGTAGTTTGTTAGGGTTTGTTCTGTTTTTCAATAGCTTGTTTTACGACTTCATCCCCTAGTTTTCTAGTGGTGGTTAGATGTATTCAGCTTTATATAAGAATAGAGATGTCTTGGCCTATAAAATTATAAATTACAGCTTGTTTAATGATGTTGGAAGTAGCTATTGTGTTGTTACTAGTTGCTCTTTGTATTGTGCCTTGCATGCTCGGGGTAGTCCTAAGGTGCAGAGTATCATCATCCCAATTTTTGAGCGTGAAAAGAATCCTAGATATGTGGATCAAACATTCTTAATTATTCTTGAATTTGGTGGAGTAGAATGGAATTTGCAATGTACAGGTTCCCTTCTTTTTAGGCTAGTTGCTAAACATAAAAGTTTGAAGGTTGAGATCAAGAGTTGGAGTCAAAATGTTATTAAAAATGAGTTCAAGAATCTAACTCAAGTTGAGCATCTTGTTAAATCTAAAGAAGATAATTTTCTTAAGAGATTTCTTCTTGGAAGCTCAAATTATTTGTCACATGCAAAAGCTTATTTATTAAAATGTATGCCCGATGAAGAAAGTTTTTAGAGGCAGAAAGCTGGTGTAGAGTGGCTTCAAGAAGGTTATCATAACTCTACTTTCACGCTAAAATGGTAACTAAAATACAAAAGATTGATATTTCCATAATTCAGCTTAGTGGATAGTGGATTGATGACAATGTTCAAATTGAATTAGAAGGTATAAGATTTTCTTCAACACCTTCTTCCCATTGAAGATACAGTGTTGGATGCTCATATATTGGATAATCTTCCTGTACAAGTGAAGACTCTAGGTAAAGTAGCATGGTGCTACTTTACCTAGAGTCTTCAACTTGTCATTGATACACATCTAAAACTTATAATCCTTCCTCTTTTGGTGATTATAGACTTTACATTTTCTACACTTCTACTAACAAGGTTTGTACAAAGGATTTGGCTAATAGGCTTTCTATACTTTTGCCAACAGGTAATTTCTAAGGAGTAAGCTACCTTCACTAAAGGTAAGAGTATCTTATAGAATATTTTGATTACACAGGAAATGGTGGACTACATTGATAGATGAAGGCAAGAGGTGGTAAAATTATTTTGAAGCTTGATTTGACTAAGGCTTTTGATGGGATTTGTATAAGAGACAGCCTCGCATTATACTTTTGTATATGATGTTCGCATTTTCACAAAGAAGGATTCTACATCTCTTTGTTAATATTTCGGCCTTACTGCGCAAAAATTCCAGTATCTTGATTTTATGTTGGTTTAAATATGTTCTTTTTATAACAAAGTGTTATTTTTAGAATTCTACGAATGTCAATCAAATTATAGGTTTCGCCAAGAAGAAATTCTAATGTTGTATTTGGGTTGTAACCTATCCAAAAGGCTAGGATGAAGAAAGAGTTTTTTTCAGCCTATGATGAAGAAAATTATATTAAGGATTGCCAGTTGACATTCTAAATTTCTCTTAGCAGAATGATGGTTGGTTTTAACTAAACATGTTTTGAGTAGTATTCCTTCAATACTTATTGACTATTTGCAACTTCTAAAATTAGTGATAAAGATATTGAAAATTTTTTGCAAACTTCTTTTGGGGGAATTCTGAAAATGGTGCTAGACAACAATGATTTTCTTGGAAGTCAATTTGTCAGCCAGTTGAATATAATGGATTGGAATTCTTGCAGTGGATGTATTGTTTCAAAAGGGATAGCAATAAAGCTTTGGTGGAAATTTAGGAAAGGGAATATGGTCCAGAGCTTTCATCAAGATAAATTTGAAAAGAAGAGAACCATACCTAGGCTCAGGCTTCCAATCTGATCTCTTCAACCTTGAAGAATACACATTAGATTGGTTAAAGAGCCAGTTGAAGAGCATATTTTAAAAAAAAAGATAAGAAATGGCAACGTTTCTTTTTGGTTTGATAATTGGATGGGTGAGGGCCTTTTATCTAAATTCATTCAACAAGTTGTTGATCACGATCTACAAGTTTGTCAACTATGGAAGCAAAATGGATGGGACTTTTAGCAGTTGGCTCATAACTACTTTTCTTGTGAAGTTGATCATATTTCTAATCTCATCAGTGGTATGAAGTTGGTTATTGTGAACTCTAAGGATAGTCTAGCTTGGACCTTAAATTCTAATGTGGATTTCTCTCTTGAAACAGTCTCTTGGAGATAATGGTGCTTCTACTCTGTCTTGCTTTAAGATGCGGGTTAACAAGATTCAGTTGAAAGTCTCAATCTTCATCTGCAGGCTCATAAATTATAAAATTTCTACTGATGATATTCTTATCAAGATAGGGTTCTCATTGGCTTCAAAGTGTTATTGTTGTAATGCTCAAGATAGGTTTGGCAGTTTTTTGAAGGTTTCTTTGTTGTTCATTGTTCTAATAGCTTATCTTCGCAGATTTATTTGGTTTCTTGGAGAATAAAATTTTCACCGGCATCAACAGTAAGCATGTTGCACAAGTTCTTCATTCTTTCATTTGTTGGAATTTATGAAAAGCTGGAAATAGATCTTTGTATGATGGTACCAAGACATTTCCTATGCCTTGAATATCTAATGTTTATTATTAATGAGGAACATTTCAGTTGCATTTCCTTATTTTAGAACATGTGCAGAAGATTCAAGATTATTATATTCTGGTTTGTTAGTTAGAATGATAACAAGAAAACAAGTAAAGACCATCTCAATTAATTGGATTTCTCCTAGGGTTAGTTGGCACAAGTTGAACTTTGATGGATAATCTAAAGGAAATCCAGGCACTACTTCTGGTGGAGAGTTTAGAAGTTGTACTGGATGCATAGTGGCTACCTTTTCTAATCTATGTGGAATTGGTTCAAATATGCAAGCTAAGGCTCATGCTTTGATGGATGGAATTACCTTATATACTGTAACATTCCTGTCTCTTATACACTTTCTAGATGTGTATAAGAGACTTTTCCTTATGACTGTACAATTGAATAAACATCTAGTAAATAAAACTTGTAATTTTGTGTTCGTCAACGAGTCAAGGAATTTTGAACCGAATATGCATATCTCATTTCCTCACGTTTATAAGCAGGCTAATCAAGTAGCTGATCTATTGCGAGATGAAGGAAATGTTCTTGGTCTTATTTCTTGTGTAACTAGTACAATATTCCCTCGGAGTTAGGATTTTGATGGCGTTGTCCTTATATTCATTTTTGTAACTCTTGATTTTTAAATTGATGTATTTCTATAAGAGGTTCTATTCTTGTCCACCTACTTGTACTCTTTAATCCTATTAATAAAAATAGATGTCCGACCCCAAAAACACGTGGTTTAACTAAAAAAGAAATTTTTCATAGAATACTTAAAGATTCTTCCAAATATACAAGTGAAATAATTTAGAAAAAGAAGGCAAATCTTGTAACTTAAAATCATGACATGGATACAGAAATTTTGAAATTGTGTTTGTTTCGAAAATCGTTCTTTTTCGATACTGATTGGAATTGGTATATCCGACAGGGAGGAACTCGCATTCAGCAAATACGAGATCAGTGAGCTCGCATTTGTTGAATGCGAGCTCTGTAAAAACTAAAATTGTTAAAAAATTTTTAAAAAAAAATTCATGACTTCGCATTCAGTGAATGCAAGGTCAAAGCCATTTTTTTTAAAAACAATCGACTGACCTCGCATTCACTAAATGTGAGGTGAAAACAATTTTTACAAAAAAAAAAAATTGACTAAAAAAAATATTTTCATGACCACGCATATGTACATGAAACAATTTTTTATAAAAAAATTCCACTGCATGTAACTTTGTATTTAACAAACGTGAAATCATGGGAAATTTTTTTCTTGCACTATTACAAAAAATGTTTGATGTTTTTGTTAGTTAAAAATGATTTGACTCATTTAACTCTTACACACATCTAGATGTGTATAAGAGACACTTGTATAAGGCCGTAATATTAGAAAGGTGTGTAGAATGATAACGGTTTAGTGTTCCTATATATCGTATCTGTCTCTTATACACATCTAGATGTTGTTTTCCATAAATTATACTACTGATTTTGGAACGATCATATACAAAAGTTAGATATTTTACGAAATATTCTTCCTTGGAAGACCATACTTGGCAAGGTCAATAAACATCCATGTAAATCCCGATTAAGGGCCTCACATCTTAATAAAAACCTAATACTAATATATAAACACCCGACAATGGCAAACATTCATATACAAATAACAGACATCAATCACACATGATTGCCAAAAGTAATAAAATATGTCAATGTCCATGATCTCCAAAAAGAAGAGGAAGAAGAAGAAGAAGAAACTAAGGGCTTTTTCGATTCTACCCGGTTCTGGAATAAAAGAGACACTGGCCTCGCATTCAGTGAATGCGAAATCAGTTCTTTTTTTATAAAAATTGCTTTTACCACGCATTTAGTGAATGCGAGGGCAGTCGATTTTTTTTTTTAAAAAAATGGCTTTGACCTCGCATTCACTGAATATGAGGTCATGAATTTTTATTTTTTTTTAAAATTTTAACAATTTTATTTTTCGCAGAGATTGCATTCAACAAATTCAAGCTCACTCAACTCGCATTTGCTGAATGCAAGTTCCTCCCTGTTGGATATACCATTTCCAATTAGCATCGAAAAAGAACGATTTTCAAAACAAGCACAATTTCAAAAATTTCTTGACATGGATAGTCTAGTTATTTTGGTTCATGAAACAGTAAGATGGAGTGCAGGAACTAATTTTGGAGTGTTACAAGTATTGTAAACAAAGTATTACTATATGTAAACAATGTGTATGTAAGTCTTGAAAACATTTAACTGACAAAATATTATACATAAGTAACAATACCTGTCTACAACTAAAGGCTATGGATGACACTTTAATAGAGTAAGGTGCAAGTATGAGCTATCATGAATACACATCTAACATATTAGAGACATTTATAAGTAATAGAGTAGAAGCACCATTATCTCCTGTCTCTTATACACATCTAGATGTGTATAAGAAACCTCTAACCAAAATTAGTTGTGTAATTTAACGTAAAACACAATTCTTCCCTTCCAACGAAGGAAGTTGCTCTGGAGAAGTATCAGCTTAAGGGAACCTTTGACTTTTTGCAAAACACTATTACCTTTTTAACTTTTTATCCATTAAGAAGAAAAAAACAAAACGAAACAAAACAAAACAAACAAACAAACCACGAACGAGTGAATTACAAGTTTCCAAACCCAAGGGGTTATTATGAACTGTAGCCAAATCATAAGGGTTCCTTGTAATTTACCCTAAGTATTAATAATGTATGTACAATAAGACTATGTAATCTTGGGGGAATTCTACAGTCCCTTTTACGAAACCATTCCCTTATCTTTAAAAACTTGTACAGTACAAGCATTTAAAGCACATGGTGTTGTATTGTACAAGCATTTAAAACACAAGGGAATGGTTCCCTAAAAGGGACTGTAGAATTGTCCACAATCTTATGACACTTACAATTAATAAAGCACAACCCCTTGATATGACAAAGTTAATGTCATTCTTAATATGCCCTTAGTAAATTGCTACATAACTACCTATATTACCTTAACTTTCCTCACCACTACTCCCCACTATTCCCAACTAGTTCACCTTATCCATTATTTTTATTTTTAATAGCTTAAATTTCAAGAATATTTTTTCTTCAACAATTAATAAAAAAATAAAGATTCGCACAATTTGATATGCTATATTTTATGTAATTACTTTTCACAGTCCATGTTTACACACCTTTTTAATTGTACAGTCATAAGATGTTCCAAAATCAGTAGTATAATTTATGGAAAACAATTAGCACAACTTGATATGCTATATTTTATGTAATTACTTTTCACAGTACATATTTACACCTTTTTAATTGCACAGTCATAAGATGTGCCAAAATCACTAGTATAATTTATGGAAAACAATTAACAAATTAACAATGAGTACATTAATGTTTTTATTCTCAATTGACTGTTATGGAGGCCCCAAAACAATTATTCGATCTATGGAGTGAGTTATGGCATCTTTCTTTGGGGAAACAAAACTAGGGAATAAAAAACATTGGATGGAGTGGAGCAATGTTTGCTTGCCAATAGACGAAAATGGAATGGGAATTAGAAGCCTTAGAATATCATGGATGCGTTTACACTTAAATTGTGGTGCCAATTTTACTCCTAAAACTTACTTGTGAGAATTATACACATCTAGATGTGTATAAGAGACAGCACTGATACATGGTTACATCTGGTTTCAGAATCACAATTCGGGGGATAGCATTTTATCGGACCATATGGAAGATGAAATGGAGTGCATCAATACAAATTAACAAATAAAAGTCACTGATGTGTCACTAGATTCGATAAAGATGGAAAGAAATCTAGTCGAGAATCTAAAATCAGGCGGGTTGTGATTTGATAAGATCTTACCACGTAGAGTGATTTTGACAAATGATTATAAATTTGTGACTTTATAAATAATTTTCCCGATGAAATATCACAGCCAGGCATTACAACGCCAAGTAATTTGTAATAACTGTGGCAGGAATCTAGATGTTTTGTAGCAATCATAAATCCTGAGACAAGACAACTAGATTCATTTATAATTCCAGTCAGAACCTATTAACTTCTTTCAGCAAATGCGACTCTACTTGAGCAAGATTTTAGTTTTGGATAATTTCAGACTTCAAATTCTCAAATTTGTCCCACTTTCAACCCTTTTTTAACGCTGTATAATTAATAGAATTTTTCCTTTGTACGATAAATTTAGCATAGATGTACAACAATATTTTTGCGTGCAAAAATAAAGATTCTATTAACTCTTTTGACAATGTTAAAAAGGGATTATAGTGGGATAAATTGAAGAATGAATTGTGTAAAGTGTCTAAAACTGAAATTTGGAATGTAAAGTGAGAATTAGAAATATGTAGAGGGCTTCAAAATGGAATTAGTCCACAGATTCAAGTAGCACGGATCTCCATATCTCAGGATTCGGATGTCACATGTTAGAAAGCAACCCTTTCTGGAAAATTCACATTGTACACATCTAGTTTTGTTTGCAAACAACTTCATACTGATTTCAAACAAGTTGCTTAATGGTTGTTTGCATTATGCAGATATCCTTACAAAAAATGCATTTGGTTCTCTATAGAACCATTCATCCTTTCTTTCTGACTTGATCTTTAGCTCGACCGCTCTGGACAAACTTTGTTGAATGCAATCTCCTGTCTCTTATATATTTTCTAGAAATGTATAATTCTCAATAGTTTCAAGCAAGATCATTATATGATAGCTCTTTAAATTTTGGAAATCCCTTTCACTCTCGTGCAGGTTCAATCCCGAGTCAAGATGAAGTTCACTTGTAGAAAACCTCTAATTGAAGTAGCACGGCAGAAACCTAAGTCCAAATTGAAGTAGCACAGCAAAATCCAAACAATAATGAAGTTTAATCGTCTTTCTTGGAATCTATTCACAAATTTAAACCCATATCAACAAGTTTTTAGCACTGTTGCCAGAAATTATTGTGAAACAACAATATTAGTCACTTGCGGTCTTGCTAGAATTAGACTTTTTATTTTAGTATTAATTATTTCATTTTATTTTGTTTACTTTCATTTATTTTCATTTTCTTTTGTAATGCATGGTGCTTGAAGAAGAAAAATTCATTAGCCTTGATTCGGAGAGAGAAAGAGAAATAAAAAGGATTAGAAACAAAAAACAAGTTCAACAAGAGTTTGAGAGACTCAAATGGCAAATCCTCAAAATAATGCTAGATTGGTTAATGAAAATCTAAGGATGGTTTATAATAAAGAAGGTGCAGGAGCTATCATATAACTGTCTCTTATATTAATCTGATGATAGTGAAGAAGTAGTCCATAATACACACGGATTTCATGCTAACAGGAGACCACTTCAAGATTATCCTATAGATAATTTCAAAGGATCAAACTTTAGTCATTGCTAAGATGCTAGTTCAAACTAACAACTTTGAAATTAATCCGTATTAATTAGTCTCTTTTAATCATCTATTCATGTTTGCGAGAGTTTTAAATGCTTGTACCTTACAACACCATGTGCTTTAAATGCTTGGAGGTCTTGGATACCTTTCTATTTAGTGGTGCACCCAATTGTGTGCACATGAGGGTGTTCCCATTTTCTTTGAGAGACCAGGCAAGGTGATGGCTTCAATCACATAAGTAAGGAATTTTTACAACGTGGGGCTTGACCAAGAATTTCTAGCCAAGTATTTTCCCCATCTAGGATTGAGAGACTAAGGAATGAGATAGCATCCTTTGAACAAGATGTGGAAGAGGGATTAAGTGAAGCATGGAAACGCTTCAAAGAATTTCTGAGAAGATGTCAACATCACGCCATTCCTTTGTGACTCCAAATACAAAACATTCTACAACCACTCCATCAAGAAATTAACAATAGGTATTCTCAATTTGAATCAAAATGATGCGTTGTTGGCACAAAATGGAATGATGGTTAATATGATGGCTAACTTGACAAAGATTATTGAGAATCTTGGAAAAGGAAGCAATGTGAATGCTATATCATCTTTCTCACAAGAGTCTTTAGTTTGTGACTTTTGCTCCAGTAACCATTTAAATAGACAATGTGAAGACCTATAGGACGTAGTGAGCAAATGAAGATGTGAGGAAGAGGCAGGGTTCCTCAAGGAATCCTTCTAATACGTTTAAGGCAATACTTACAACTTCATTGGAGAAACCACCCGAACTTTTTGTGGAATAACCAACCAACTCATTCAAATCCTACGTCCTATAGGCTGTCTCTTATACACATCTGTAGAAGAACCATGTTCATTATGACCAACAAAGCTCTAAACCTCCAAAGCAACCCAATAGGTTCTCGACTAGATTTCTTTAGATGTGTATAAGAGACAGGGCTTCAAGAGCTCTCCATGAAGTAAAAGGATTCATGCTCTAAGAATAGACATTCCATCCTTTTATGAGGAACAAAGGTGCATCAACAAGGAACTTAGAGACCCAACTAAGTCAAGTTACATGACAAGTAAATAAGAGGCCTATGGGAACTCTTCCAAGTCATACTGCTTTCAACCTAAGGGAGCATACGCAAGCAATAACCCTTCGAAATAGTAACAAATTGAACAGCCAAGTGGTTGAGGAGTTGAGCAAAAAGGCGAAGGAACTTGAAAAAATCACCAAACATGAAGAAGAAGGTCAATCCTCAAAAGAGAAAGGCAAGATGATTAATGAGCCAATGAAATATCAATTCCCCTGACCAAGAAAGTTGATGAAGTTAAAAAATGTCCTTTGGAGCCTACAAGAAATGTTCAAATTCCATATCCCCAATGGCTAAAGAATGAGAGTAGAGAAAAAAAGTTAAAAGAAATTCTTGGAGATGGTCAAGAAAATTGAGATTAACATCCTATTCGTCATAACTGTCTCTTATACACATCTATTTGTGCAAAATTCACGAAGCAATGCTAACTAACAAAGGAAGTTTATGAAGGATGAGATCTTATGTTTGATCGAGGATGTAGCATAATAATTCAAAAGAAGCTCCTCCATAATTGAAAGATCCGGGGTCATTTGCTATATCTTATGAGATTGGGAATTCATTTGATGCATGTTTGTAATTTGTCACTTGTGCTTGAGAGGTGTGAAGAGATTAACTTTGTTTTGAATTGAAAAAATATCACTTCATGGGAATGAAGGAATAGTTCTAGGACACAAGGACTATTCTAAAGGGATAGAGGTAGATAAAGCCAAGGTTGAGGCAATAGAGAAATTACCTCCTATGATAGAGAAATTCCTAATGTTTTTGGTCAGAAATTGGCATACCTAAAATCTGTTTCCCAACACATCTAGATGTGTCTAAGATACACATTAGATCCTAGAATTTTTGTCACATTAAAAGTAGTGATGTAACATCAAACAAAATAGGACATCCTTTTCATGTGTTGAAAAATGCTTTGATCTCCACTCAGTCTCATTGTTAATTGGGACATACCATTTGAATTGATATGTGATGCAAGCGATTACGCCATGGGTGTGGTTTTGTATCAAAAGATAAATAAGGTCTTGTATGTCATTTACTATGCTAGTCGTACCTTGGATGAGACTTCACTGAACTATTCTACCACCAAGAAATAGCCCCTCGCTATTGTCTATGCTTTTGATAAGTTTAGGGCATATCTTATTAGGAGCAACGTAGATTGTTCATACCATTTTATGTTAGATTTCTGATGCCAATATTTGTTTTCAAAAGTGATGCTAAACTAGACTTATTAGATGGTCAGATCCTGTGATCTTATACACATCTACATGTGTAATTATCTCATAGCCAATCTAGATTCCTTCAAACATGGACGTGAACTAAAAGAAAAAGTTTCTTTCAAAAGTCAAATACTTCTTTTGGAAGGATCCCTTTCTTTATCAATGATATAAGGATCAAATCATTAGGAAGTGTGTTACAAGAGAAGAAGTAGTGGACATTTTGTTTAGGGTAACTACTTAGTGGTAATCAAGATTTGCTCTCTCTCTTAACTATTCACGTAGATCTGAATTTAGTTAGTTAATTTTGGTGTTTGTTTACTTGCTTCTCACTTTAGTTAGCAACAAACTACAACTGATTTTGTCCAATTAAATAGCAAAAAGAGCCTATAGGCCTGGTAATTGTTTTCACTATCCTCGAGAAAACGATACTCACTCACCACGACCTACAATCCTACCTCGTATACTTGCAAGTGGGAGGGTGAGGTTTAGTGATCGTTTGAGTTTATTTTTATCACTTGTTGTTTGAAATCTATTCAAAAACTTGAATCGATATCAACATCGGGTTTTGGTGATCGTTTGGTTAATTTCAATGGTTTGCAAAATACTACTCAAATCATTTGGAATTATTCAAAGGGATTTAAACTTTTGGTGGCACTAATTCATATCAATTTTTACTTTTATTCTGAATGAGATATTGATAATTTCTCACCCTTTTAAGATTAAAAAATTTTTATAAAAATTACCAAATCTTAAAATCATAATTTTATCAATATGGATTATGTCTCTTAAGAACATCTTTGGTGATCCAATATCGTTTAATTATGGACTGACTCTTATACACATCTAGATGTGTATAAGAGACAGTATGAATACCAATTTGATCTTAACAAAGCTTTACTACATGGTTTAATGGATACCTACATGAGTAAAGCAAGGTAGATTTCATTTCGTTATGAAAAATTGCCTCTCTTTAATTTCTATTAGAGCTTTGTTGGTCATAATGAACATGGTTCTTCTACTAAGTTAGGTGATATACAGAATAACTATTTGATGACTAATCAATTTGGGTTGTTTCTCTAGGCTGCAACCATGATGAACATGAAATCCCTTGAAAGGGAGTCCAATTCTATTGATCTTCACACTAGTAATCATCGAAACTTCTACTGTAATTTTGGTGCATAATACAAATATTGGATATGATTTTGATCAGTCCATAATAATAGTATTGGTCAGCCTTGTTCTCATAATTGTATCTTTGTTTTTGACCCAAATTGATCTGAGCATTCTTTTGAGACCAAGATTCAACATGAATCTTAACAACTGAGCATGCTCTGTCTCTTATTCAAGGTAAAGAATTGATTTGGGGTTTCTTTGTTATCCTTGGACTTGGGCAAAGAGTTGGGACGGTCAAGGTTTTATTGAAGAAAGTTAGACAAATCTTTATCCTATGTGTCTTGGAGTTTTGATTTGTCTAAACTTCATTACCTAAGAAATGAGGTCTCGAATCATTTGATGTTATTATTGGATACTAAACCTAGTATTATACACAATAAAAAGAAGTTTATGTTTGATCAAATGTAGTTAATGAGGGGGCTGAATGAGGTTGTGGAAAGTTGCTTGAAATATTTTTGTCCAGTTCCGTCAAATACACAAGTGACAAAATTGTATAAGAGTATTTATCACAAGATAAAATCTGTCTCTTAATACACATCTAGATGTGTATAAGAGACAAAAGATGTAGCCCATTAATGGAAAGTAATCAATTATCAAATTTGGATGGAAGGACTAATTCTAAACAAAGGATTGAGACACTTAAAACCCAGTTTCAAAATGTCAGTCAAAATCATAGTGAGAGGTTTATTAATGTATTAAAGGATTTGAAAAACAAGTTGGGAGAGGCTTCCAAGGAGGAGGAGACATTTTGGCATCGAAATCTAACATAAAATGGTTACAACATTATCAAGCTTCTATTACGATCTTTTTATTTTATCTCATCTATCAAACTGATGATCAAAATGTCTCCTCCTAATCTTGTTAAGCTGTCTCTTATACACATCTAGATGTGTATAAGAGACAGGATAATCTAAGGTTAATTATAAGAAACATGCTCATTTCTGTCTCCTAATAAAACTAATAATTTTGATGGTTTAACACCCTATTTTTTTCAAAATTCTGGATGTGATTGATTCAAATGTTACACTTGCTATTTTCAATCTTTTCCATTCGGTCATTAGTTAACCTCTATTATTCATACTATTCTTTCATTTGTTCCTAAAGTTAATATTCCAACTCATGTTTCTTACTAAGGCCAATTAATTTCTGTAATATATTATCAACATTGTTTCTAAGAACCTAGTGGCTAGACTGAAACCATTATTATCAAAATGTAATTTTAAATTCCAACTGTATTTATTCTTGAGAGACAAATCTTGGACAAGATGATAATTGTCCAAGAGTATATGCATTATATTCATGGTAAACATAAGGGTAAACAAGGGGCAATGTCAATAAAATTAGGTATGTCCAAGACTTATGATAGGGTAGAATAGGACTTCCTGGTCAAAGTCACCTAGAAAATCAGTTTTCTCCAAGTGGATTGGTTGGATTATGCAATATGTATAAGCTGTTTCATATTATTTTAATGTTAGTGGTATGTTCAATGGATATATTAAACCACCCAGAAGGATAAGGTGATGAAATCCTTCATTTCTTACCTTTTTCTTTTGTGTTCTGGAGATTTGAATAGTTTGTTGAGTCAAGCTACTATTACAAAAGAAATTACTAGTATTAGTATTAGTAGGAGACTCCTAAGTGTTTCCCATGTATCTTTAAAACAACACTTGTTTTTTTTGAACATAACTTTCTTGTATGAGCTCTGATTGAGTTGATTCAAGAGCGTTGCAAAGCTAAGAGGAAGGGTTACAACTTTTATGTTTTGCATTTTACCAAATGCTATCAGCAGCATCAAGGTCAAAATTTGTATAGAAATTAGGACAACTATTTTAGAATTTGTGCATATGCGCGAAATTCCTTTTGCATGTGCGCAATTTGCAAAGAGGGAGTTTTTGGTTCTGTTAATTGTGCACATGCGTGAGTTTCCATGTGCATGAGCTCACAACAGAGCGTGCTTCTACGAAATTTGTTATTTTGGCAGTTTTTTTCGTTCGGTTGGACTCCCTTTCAAGGGATTTCATGTTCATCATTAGAGAGGGGATTTTAACCCTAATATCCCTTATAAATACCCCATTTTAGAGAGGAGTAGAGAGATATCGACATATATCATTGGACATAGATAGTTAGGGTTAACATTAGAAGTAGATTAGTCTAGAAAAGCTCTCTAGAATAGTTTTATTCAAGGCTCAAGAATCTTTCAATTTTCATTCTTTGTCAAGATTTTGCAATTCATCAATGTTTATTTCAGCTAAAATATTGAGTTTTCTATCTTTAGATTTAATCTAATTCAATGGTCACTTAAATTGATTCAATTTTTGCATATTTTTTTCTTTTAGTTCTTTATTACAATTCGTAGTTCTAATTTAATTCTATCGTGTTAAAATTTCTTAGTTACGTTCTTCGATTGTTAGGCAAAGTTTTATTTCATTATTTTAATAGTTGGCATAATTGATTACTTTCCATTAATTAATTGCTTCTATCTTTAATCTTGTTGGGGTTTAGAATAAATTTAATTAGGTAGACATAGTAGGTAAAATTGAAATCCTTTAATTAATTTGTCTAACTAGTAAATAGGTTCGTGAACCCTAATAATTGTTCCATAATCCTCGTGGGAACAATTCTTTCTCACCCAATCTACAAACTTACCTCGTATCCTTACGAGCATATGAATGTTGGTTAGTGTTATTGAGGCTTTTCTTTATCTTTTTGTCTCTTAACACATCTAGATAAATAATCAAATATTTACCCAAACAAGTTTTTGGCGGTTGTCGGGGATTCCTATATTTCCAAAGATAGGAATACCCTGTCTCTTATACACAGTTTGAAGTGTAATTTGTGTTCTAATATCTTAGTTTCATTGTGTTTCTCAAATTTTTGAAAAAAAAAAAAAACCGAAAAGATTTTTCCTTTTGTGGTGTGTCTCTTCTAAATCTAAAAGGATTTTCTCTTTTTAGCGGATAGTTTAGGCTAATTACTAGTCTAAATTCTCCATTTTTTTTTTTTTGTGTGCTTTTGTGTTAGTACTTAACACCTGATTCTGTATACACATGTCAGATCTTATAAGAACATGCAAGGAATGAATTGGAACGACTCATGCCAAGGATATTATCGTTCTTATGACACATCTAGGCATGACCAATGAGCATGTTACTTATAATTATCCTTCCTACTCTTATGATTATCAAACGGGATTGTCAAACTATCCAAATTCTTTCTCAAGTTACCAAGAGTATCCCTATTCTTTTCCTACACCTATAGAGCCTTTATATGAATCAATGGAGGCCCAATTCTTTCACCCATCAATCTAAGAGTATAGATGAGGCAAGATCAATAGACATGTGGATTGAAATTCAAGAACTTTGAGAAGCGAATACTTTACGCCAAGAAGAACTAGCTCAACTTCGAGAATCTACCAAAATGTTACAAGACCAACTTGTCCAAATTCAAAGAATGGTAAATGGTAAAGAACAATGGACTCTAACAGTCCTACCAATGGGTAAAGAACCAGTTCAAGCAGAACCAATTGGAAAGGTCTTCTGAAGAAACCAGTTCCCAGGGCCTTATACACATCTTTGTGTATAGGAAGTCCTATACTACCACTGTCTCTTATAGGTATTCACATCAAAATTTTTGATTTTTAGATAAGCTTCTTGTATAAAGTCTAGATGTTATGTCTCTTATACAAATGAAAAAATTTGTAACTTCCATATTCCTGTCAAGAACAGGTTTAGAAGGTACAAAACTTCTCAAGGATACCTTCTAAAAAGAGTTAAGGAGAAGAAGATGAATACATATGTCAAAGTTTTAGCTGTCCTTGAGAATTTTGGATGCACATCCTAAGCAGTGAAGCACATTTACTAAGGATTATAACATCCTCCACAAGTTTCCTTGGCTTTACTATGGAGTATTTTTTTTAATTCTATTTTTTGATTCATGCTTTAATTGATTATGTGCTTTAGTTTAAGAACCCGGTGGGGTAATAAAGATTTTAAATCTCGTGATTAGTTAATTTTTTGTATTTTAAATTGTGAATTGCTTTTAGTTATGCTTGTGTAGTTGATGATAGTGATGGTAGGTTATTCAAGTATAGGTATGAGCGATTCGCTAGGGTTATCTTTGAAAAGAAAAAAGAAAAAAAATTCCAAAAAAAAAATCCAAAAATATTTTCTTTTCTTTTATTTAGTGTTTTAGTAGTAAAGAGTATCGGTCTTAAGGATCTGACTATTTAAAAGACTCTCTAGCTACTGATGGCAGCCTTCAGGATTTCTATACCCTCTCTGCCGGAAATATTGTAGAATTTAAAAAAAGATTTTCTACCTGTAGCTTATACACATCTAGATTTGCATGATATGTTGTCAATATATTTAAAAATGTTTCAATAAGACTATGGTTTAAAGTATTTGGATTGAAAGTGTATATAAGTTTCTTTGCTTTTTGATCCCTTTGAATTATGAAAGTGTTATCACTATACACATCTATGTTCCCTTGAGTGCGGGTATAATATGAGACAACTTTCAATAAGTGTTAACCATGATTGCCTTGCGATATTTGTTTTGCTCGTGACATTCGTTAGAATTGTGTGTGATTTTTATACTTGCAACATATGAGTGAGCATTAGACCAAGGAAATGATCCAGGCAAATTCTTTAGACCGTTTGAGCCAAAAATCTGACCTAAATGTCATTTTATTCTTAGTGTCCCCTTTTGAGCCTTATAAGCCATATTTCTTTGTTTAACCATATTATTTAGCCAACTTACTTCTTTTATTTTATCCTTCTTTCTACCCATCACCTTAAAAGTTAGTGTGGGTGGTGCACAATATCAATACTATGTGTACAATGTTATGGATAGGGTTGGGAAGAAGATGCGTTGTGTTTGTTTGGAAAAAAAGTCTATTTTATGACTTTAATATTTGTAATAATCCCCTATGTTAGGTAATGTTTTGTTAGAAAAAGAAAAGAAAAAAAGAAAAAATGTTGAAAAAGAAAAAAATATAAATAAAAGAAGGACAATTCCTTCTCTTGTATTAAGTGTTATGAATAAAGAAGGACAATTCCTTCCAAGTCGTAATAAAGAAAGTACATTTTTGCCTTCTCAAGTGTCAGTTGGTTAAATGCTACAATTGTTCGGGGAATATTCTAAAGGATTATGGTCCGAAGTGATTCACTAACGTATCTAAGGTGATATGAGTTACTTTTATTCAAATATATATCCTACCTTTATCCCTTAACCTACGTTTCAAAGTTTAAAGACCTATTTAATACAAATCAAGGATGTGTATTAATTAGACAGTGTGTGCTAATTTTTTCCAACATATTTGTTACTTGCTAAACTTTTGTTCAATGGATTTTTGCACTTGTACTCTTAATAAGATCTTATGTTGGGAGGTGTTTGATAGCCTTAAGAAATTGGTGTTATTCTTATTCTTTTTCACAGGTTTTTGCGGGTCTTATGTGTTTGTTTTCGTGCATTTTTGTTTTTATGTGTTAATATATATTTAGTATAGTGTTTTAGTGTTTATTTGATATTATCTTAACTTATATTTATGTGTTGATGTATTTAGGGCTGTGTTTAGGTACTTTCTCTTATTTCTTAGATGTGAAAAAGAGAAGAAATCACAAGGAACAAACTAGCATGCATCGGAGTACTAACACACTAGCACACAAAAAAAAATGCGTTCTTTACCATTTACCATTCTTTGAATTAGCCTAAGACTGTCTCTTATAAACATCTAGATGTGTATAAGAGACAGCATATAACAGGTACTTTTCCAAATTCTACCGACATCATCAAAATCGAGGTAGAACCAAGGTACATGTGCACTAGCAAACCGCATGTGAATCCTTCCACATGCGCGAGAATTTGCACATGTGTGCAAATTCCAGAGTTAAAGTTCTAGGATGATCCTCTCACGAACATGCATGAGTTCCTGTGCATATGTGCACGCATTATGCTTGCCTATGTTTGGCTACTATGCGATTTTGATGTTTTCTAGGGTTCTGGGTGTCTGTTTTATAAATATGCGTTTCGAAATTAATTCAAAGAAAATCTATATGTGTATAAAGACTAGTAATTCTAGGGTTTAAGACCTAAAATCACGTTTTTCTTCCAACTTTCCTTTGGGGACTGCAAGATTAGGCTAGGGTTTTCTTTATTTGTAGAGAAGAGTTGAAGAGAAGGTTTAAGATTGACAACATTGGACTGAAAACTTACTATTCTTCATTAGATAAGCATTCTTAAATCTTTTTAAATATTTTTTTACGCCATTTAATTCTAATTTTGTTGTCTTTTTAAATGCTTTCTAAGGTTTAGAAGTATTTTTCCATACCTTCAATTTAATATTTTTTTTAATTGCTTTTCATAGATTAATGGGTAAAGTAGTTTATTTGCTTTCGTAGATTAATTATAATTTCAGATCTTAGATTAATTTTAGTCAAATCTCTTTCATAATGATTTCTTCAAATAGCTTTTGAGTCAAATAACCAGAATTGTTAAACCAATCCTTGTGGGTTCGACCTCTACTTCCGTATATATTATCGATCCCGTACACTTACGATACGTTATCTAGTTAATAGTTGGATTACGGGACTATAAATTTTATAACTAGACATTTTATGTATCAAGTTTCTACGTATCAAGTTTGAGTTAAACCATTCATGAGTTGGGTAGTCCATGTTAATAAATTTTCCTTGCATGATTTCTGAGAATTCTTGACCACTTAGCCATACAGTATTTTTTTTTTTTTTGACACTTAGAGATAATTATATAGATTCACCTATATTGCATCCCAGTAACTTGCTTTATTACATTTTCAAGCCAAAATTTATAGACAGTATGCTTTGGTTTAAATAAAAGGGTACAGTATTTCTTTGGATGTTTGAACCTTTCAAACCAACCCTTATTGAAATTTTTATCCCAACTACCCTATTTGAATCTTAATTTGTAATGAATGGAGAGAAACACCATTCGCTTTCTTTTATGGAAACTCATTTAATACCATTATAAGGTTAATAATTTCTTTTATTTTTCTATCTCAAAATGTCCTTTAAGAGTTTTATTGCACACTATTATTTGTTAAGGGAATATAAGGTAGAAGGTGGTTGAATGAGGGTGGTAAATTGTATGAGTGAGATAGAAAAATAAAAGAAATTATTAACCTTATAATGGTATTAAATGAGTTTCCATAAAAAATATTAGCATGTTGGGTTCAAATTGAAAAAAGATGACTTTTTGTTATTTGTTGTCTGAAATTCTTCATGGATGCTTGTTTATTAAGTGTGTGGGGTTCTTTCTTGATAAGGGTAGGTGGTTTAATGTTTAAAGAAAAGTTGTTTTATTTTGATGTGTGGCCAATATTAATTTAAAACTCTTTCTTTAGTTTTGTGATATCCTTATCCCTTCTCTGATTAGCCAATACCCAACCTAACATTACAAGTTAAAAAGTCCTAACATAATTTAAATTGAGTTGGTTGTCTAGATTAAATGTAGAGATGTGTGTAAGAAAAGTGAGTTATGAAGTGTTCAAAAAAATTCTAAGAGTTTGCATGATTTTATCTGAGTGTCTTAAAAAGTGACTTTTTATTGAATGATTGTATTCACACACACACACACCCGATTTCATGTCTAACTTTTATTATTATTTGAACTTTTGAATTCTTAGGCTACTTAAATAATGGTACATTGGTTCTTGATTATTTATGTGGACAATTTTTGAGATGTGTTGGGAGCATTTTTAATCAACTTATTTGTTTTAATTCTATTTTTGATCGAGAACGATCAAAAACTAAATATTGGGTAATTTAATATATTTATAAATATCGTTAAATTCCAAAATATAATTATCGCGATAAACTTATATGAGACAATTAAAGATGTGAATAAGAGACAGCTGACATTATACATCTATGCAACATATGCAAAATGCAATGTCTATATTAAGACTGTCTCTTATACACATAAAAATTATAAGAATGGAAAACTTGCTTTAGCGAGGAATAACGAATTTGGATACTTATTGACATTTTGAATATAACTAACTTGTATGCAACTCTGATTAATTGATTTAAATGCATTAAAAGTTAAGACGAAGAATTACAACATTTTATGTGTTTCATTTTTTCAATTCTGTCAGTATCAATGTCAAAAAATAAATTTGGGATAGTTGCTCTGGAATTTTCACACATGCGCGATTGCAGAGAGGGAGGCGTTGGTTTTGTTAATTGCGCACATGCGTGAGTTTTCATATACACAGGTGCGCACGATCTACTTCTAATGCAGTATAAGAGTCTTTCAATTTTCATTCTTTGTCAAGATTTCACGCTTCATCAACATTTATTTCAACTACAATATTGAGTTTTCTTTCTTTAGATTTAATTTAATTCAATGAATTTTTTATTGATTCAGTTTTTGCATATTTATTTCTTTTAGTTCTAAGTTCTATCATGTTTAAATTTCTTAATACCCTTAGATTGTTAGTTGAAATTTTATTTCATTATTTCTATAGTTGGTAGAATTAATTACTTTGTTTAATTAAACACTTTTACCGTGTGTCTTTTAGGGTTTAGAATAAATTTAATTAGGTAGACGTAGTAGATAAAATTGAAATCTCTATAATTAAAAGTCTAACTAGTAAATGAGTCCGTGAACCCTAGATTTTATTGCATAATTCTCGTGAAAACAATATTTACTCACCCAATCTACAAACTTACCTCATATCTTTGCGATCTTGTGAATGTTAGTTAGGGTTATTAAGATTTTTATTTATTTGTTTTTTAATTGAATAGCACATCCCATTCATAATCAGATATTTACTTGAATAGAGAACGCCCAAGTATTTGGGCCTGCCAATGTATATTGGAAGGAACAAAAAACAGTAGTATTTTTCTTTGTTAAACTGAGGGTTCTTAATGGATTTAATGATTGGAAAGAAAAAAATTTATCTTCTACTGTGAGAGAGGTTATGATTAAATCTATACTTATGTCTCTTGCTGTTTATATCATATCTTGCTTTAAACTCCCATCTGATCCTTGTAAAAATTTGCGAAGTGTTGTTTCACAGTTTTGGTGGGGTTGGGATCCTCTGAATTCATCTAAACTTCATTGGCTTAAATGGTCCAAAGTGCCTGAAGTTATAGAATCTGGGGAGTAGTATATAAAATTCCTAACCCTGTCTCTTTTAGGAAACTAAATTTGTAGATTATGTATTATGCCTATACTGTTAGTCAGTCGTGCTCTAGAAGCCAAGTATTATCCTAATTGTTCTATCCTTTGTTCATCAGTTAAGTCTTCTTCATCCATTCTTTGGAGCAGTTCACTGTTTGCTAAAGACTTGGTTGATTATGGTTCAAGACTTTCTACGGGTAATGGGGAATCAAATAGGATTTGGGATGATCCTTTGTTCTCCTGGTTGTATTTTAAATCTTGGTTTTGTCTCTTTTAAATTCTGAGAGGAATAATTGGGATCAACATTTAGTCATGAATACTTTTTGTAAGGCTGATGCACATGTTATCCTTCAAATTCCAATTTCCATGGTGGGAGGGAGAGATAAGAGAGTCAGAAGTTTCGGTCAAACAGATGTTTATACTGTTAGTTCTGGTTCTTACTATGTTAAATGTGGTAAATAGTTTAACAGAGGTTTACATAAGAGATATGCTCATGCATCTTCGTCAGTCTCTCAAAGTCATGTTCAGAAAAGTTTGTGGAAACTCCCTGTTAAAAACAAAGTCAAACGCTTTCTGTGAAGATGTTTACATGATATAGTTATTTGGGGTGTTCTTTCATCAGTATTTAGGATTATAGCTTCAACGATGACAGATGTCCTACGTGTGATGAAAGTATCGAGTCTTTGGAGCTTGGAGCATCTTTTTTTTCAAGTATTTCTTTGCTCAATTGGTCTGGAAGTTATCTCTTATTTCATGGTCTCGTCTTCGGCAATTTGAAGTTAATTATTGGATTTGGTAGGATAAATTGCATACTGTCTGTGTCCATTGATTTGATGGACCTAATTGGTTCAACTATTTATGTTTTGTGGCACTTGTGGAAGTCTAGACATGCTTGGCTATTTAATCATATCTAGATTTTTGAATTTGATGTTGTTACTAAATTCATTATGAGTTGTTGGAATATCATAGTGTTATTGATAGAACTTCTAGTTGCATTCTGCTATTGTTTCGTTAAATATTTTATGGAAATGCCCACATGTAGGGACTATCAAGCTTAATATGGATGATGCAATCATCCTAAATGCAAGTTTAGTTGGACAGTTGCTGCTGTGGAATTCTGATTGCATTTGACATGTTTGGGCCAAAAGGGAAACACACTTGTGCAGATGTGAAAGGCATTAAAGTATATGTAATCAAGCCTTCTCTTTGCCATGCACAAAAGCAATGATCGAACAATATTGTCACTGAAACTGATGCTTTGGGAATAATTCAGCTGAATCGACAGAGAACTAATGATATTTCCATTGGGATAATCTTGTCAAACACTCTTTTTCTATCAAAGATGTTTACTAGTATTTTTTTTTAATTCTGTCATCTGTTGTCATACGTTACCTAATTATGCACTATAATATGTTCTATGATGTAGAATCTAGATGTCTTATAAGAGACAGCATCTTAAGTGCAAGCACAACTTGATAAAAGTAATTTGGCCATGGTTGCTTTGCCGTTTCTAAGAAATACGCAATTCACAAGTGTAATTATTTGATTGGGTTTCTCATATTACCCCTTACCAAGGCTTGTCTTAAACTTCAGGTTAAAAAAACTTGGCTAAACCCAATTTTGGTCCCACCTTGTAAAATTTATAGTGTAAATTAAATTTTATAAAATCGTATTATTTATTTTATAATATTTAATCCACACTAAATATCTATAAGTGACACTAAAGACCAGATTCGAGTAAATCTCTAAAAAATAATTCAAGAAAGATGCACTTTAGGATGTTAGAAGAGTACAATTGTCGAACGGATTTCTGATGACATAAATACCCACCTAAAAGGATTCTCCATAAAGATTACTTGTTCAAGCACTAAAAGACACTACACAAGCAACATTTTTAAGGTACAATTACAACATCTAAACCTCGAGGAGCCACTACAATCTCCAGCACTAACATAATAAGCCTGTGAGTATTTCGGCTCTTCTGTTAGTATATAACGATTATATAATAAAGGAAATGAACAATCCCAATGAAGAAGTACACACAAGTACCAACTTATAAGACCAGAGTAGCAGAAGCTGCTATTGAAACACATTAGGCATTGCGATGCAAGGAATATTTCTTTCTGTACTACATTACTAAAGTAGTTTTATCCAGTTATCAAAGTAAACAAGAGAGAAGATATCTGGCAGACATACTCTGATGCAATTATTGTACCTATAACCAGTAGAGGGCTAAAAGAGCATGTTCCCCATCAACTGAAATCCCAGGAGCAGTGGAACTCAAATAATACCCATGATGCATATGGTATCATTCTTATACATATATTCATGTATTACATATGGTAATTCTATCTTAAACATAGTTATATAACCCAGCCCAAGAAGGAATCCAACTAGATGCATTTACAATGTATTACTGGTTCAACAGGTGGATCTCTACAATATATTTTAAATAGATATATCATAATTTCAAAGTATTAAACACAAGACATCTAGTAGATATGTAAAAACATTGATAAAAATGTTGTATCAAACTTTTAATTAATTGTAATGAATTCTAGAATAATTAATTTCTTTAAGAACAAAAAAAAAATCTGAAATAATAATTATAAATTCTTATACATATGTAAGTTTAAAATTAATTACTATAGACAAATAGTAATAATATATAAAAAAAGCCATGGGAGATATTATTTTTATTTCTTAGATTGTTAGTTTATAATAACAGTATATTTAACAATAGTAAGAATTTTAGCGCATATTTTTGTCTTAGGAAATAGTATAATAATAGTAAATAATTTGCTAATTCATTTCTAAAAAATAAAATAATAAATGATTTTTTTTTTTTTTTAAATTGTTCTTAAAAATTTTATATACTACTCATATTACCATTTTAACAAGTGGAAGAAAGGAGTTTAAAGAATAAATAATAAATAGGCTTCAACATGCAACGAATGAACTTGTAGTCCAGTGTTGTTGCTATCACTTGAACTCTAGGAGGTCACGCGTTTGGGGTTGAATAAAAAGATGGGTCCCTGATTTTCCTGGTTCAACTGTTGAGTCGTTGAAAATTGATGTCTATCCAGTCAGACATCCAACCCAGCCCAGTCCCATAGCCAATTCACCGAGTTAACCAGTTTGACCGCGGGTGAGGTTTAATAACACATGATCTTAAGTCAAAGTTGGAACTAGAAATAGTGACGAAGTGCAAAGATCTGACCACATCTCCTAAAGCTAATCTCTCCCAGGAACATGCGCACCCAGAAGCCCCTCATTAGAGGGCTTAACAAATAAAAAACAAAAATAGGTTCTAGAAGTGATATCCAGCTGAACTTTTCAGTTATCTATATGTTGGATCAATAGCAACATGTCAAACTGAAAGGAAGCAGAAACACCACATATGAAGGCCAGAATATAAAACTCTATCATACGTACTTGTTCAATGGTATGTGCTCAAATCGAACCACTGGTAGGAATTATTCCGCACAAATCATTATTTGAGACATGTATCAAGAAAAGAAACAGGTCTGCTATAATCCACACACAAGAAAATTTAATGATTAATGAATCAAAAAATAACACTTACACAACTTTCAGGCCAGAAATTCCAGCAAGTGATCTTGGAATTGGCCCCGTTAAGTGGTTATCATTCAGACGCCTGCCAAAGAAAGCAATTGATTAGTGTGACTTTCAACCAAACAGAAATAACCCCTCATCTAACTCTTTACTCTTTTTGAAATTTGGATAAGATGAAACGAAATTACTATAACGTAGAACTTACAAGAATACAAGAAATTTCAACTTCCCCAATGAATGAGGAATGAAACCTGTTAGATTATTGTTGTACAGGTCCAAACTAATCAGGCTCTTCAAGTTACCAAGCTCAACAGGAATTGACCCCTGGATATTATTTTTGTAAAGCTCTCTGCCAAAGGAATGACAAACTTTAGCTTCACTACATTAATATATATATATTTTTTTTTTTAAAAACACAGATAGAGACAACAGAAAACTGTCAATATGGGATCAACCAACCCTCTGACACAGTATGTGCAGAATTCCAAGTAGTCAATTGAATGCTTAATAATAAACGGAAGATACTAACAGAAGAGCCGAAATACTCACAGATACTGCAGATGTTCAAGCTTCCCCAAATCAGGCACTAGATGGCCAGACAAATTTGAATTGCCAAGGTCCCTGCAGAAAACATGGAAATAAGTTACTTCAAACTCAAAAATCACCAAAAAGAGGGAAAAAATAAAAAATAAAAAAATTGCTCCTTGGAAAATGTTGCTTGTGTAGTGTCTTTTAGTGCTTGAAAGAGAGAAAAAAAATTAAAAAAAAAAAACAAAAACAAAAAATTGCTCCTTATTGATAAATGCAAAATTCAAGCATTAAATTACAAGTCGTCATAGAAAAAAAGAGACATCATAGACAAGCAAAGGACATACAAGATACCTATCTACTTCATTTGGCAGATTCCATAATTCATTATATATAACCAAAGAAGGAAAATGCAAAATCCTGCAATTTGAATTTAGAGAACAAGAAGAAAGAGAAATTCTGAAGTACATGGTGACAATAAGTAACATCCACAAATGCACATGGAGAAATTCTTTTCCCTGCCAAATCTTGTAGATAGGTGTCTTGCTGTGTCCATTTACATAGATGGATAAAAAAAGAATTTGGCATTTCTTGAAGTGTATGTAAATTTACCTTCTAACTTGCTTACAAGAACATCTTTAACCCAAAAAAAAACAGGAGCTTTGGCAGAAAATTCTTTTAACATTTCAGGCAATTAGTTTATTTTATCCTCCACTTACATTTCCTGCAATCTGTTTAATATCCTCTATTCCTTTTGCATATACATGTATATAGATTGTCTCCATATGAAACACATTCATACACAATCATACAGCAAGTCAAGAACAAAGAAAACTTGTCTCTTATAAATGTAATAAGCTCAACCCAAAAGTCCTCGACAATGCGCTGGATAAACATGATGATCACAGCTGCAAAATGAAACTGTTAAAAAATAAGCCATCACTAAATGGAGGAAAACTCAAAATCAACAACCCCGAACTGAAGAATAGAACTGAGTGAACGGGAACAAGTGGAGACCTTCATATCTATGTAAATAAATTTACTGAATATTTGGATTTCGATCTTTTATTTTTTTTCTTTGATTTTTTTAATTCATGCATTAAAGAGATTCACTGCCTTATTGATCAGGAAGAATGTCCAATAACATTACACATATGTTGACTAGTTGTGGAACCATTTGATTTCTTAAAAACATATCTAATCAAACCTGATATATCAAGTAGTTGAGAACTTCAAATGTCTCGAAGAATTCTAGTAATGTACAGATTACCCACAGAGACTATACCCAAACTTTTCTAGCTCTAATCAGAGATCACAGATAGGAATGCAGAATATAGAGAAGTTGCTTTTATTCAGCTCAAATTTGATCTTAAATAATTGATAAGACCACTAAACTATAAGAGAAAAAATTAAGTTCTACATGTAGTAATTGATTAGCCTGAACTTATTTGAACTTATTAGGGTGATCTTGCCTACTAGCGCACGTGGAAGAACAGAGGGGTTCTAGGACTGTTTCGGGGCTGTTCAAATAATGTGAACAGTGCCCGTGAACAATAATCAGGATTAATCAGCGGGGAGGAAGAAGGAATCTGAGAAAATATAAAGAAGAAAACAGGAAAACTAAAAAACAAATAAATAAAATCTTTAATTTATCAATCTGAAATCTTAAAAGAACTCAGTTCCAACAAGTTAGAACATGGTCCAAGAATACCCACCTTGTGGTAGCGTCTTTAAAGGAAGGACCTCTTGAGTTTCACTGGCCACAAATCCTAAGATGGAACAAGTTTCAGATTGAGGTCACCATGTTTGCAAACATAAGTGTTGCTATACCCACAACGTTGCACCATCCTATCAAAAAGCCAACGCTCACCCAAAGAAAGATAACAAACTTTCACATCAGACAGTACAACACATTCAACATTCTCAATCAAACCTCCTATAGAAGAAGTGGCCAAACACTTCTAATTCACCTAAAGGTTAGAATTATTAACCCAAGCAACCTTGTTCGGATTAGGATGTGGCTCAGTTTTCAATCCCAATTTATGTACAACATCTTCTTGGCATTACTGCAACTTCCGGGGTCAATAATCACGGTGTACAATGCTCCATTACATCGAACTCATGTATGGAAAATATACTCCGTCTCCAATCTTCATCTTCAATATATTTTTGTGTGCTAAGAAGAGATCTTAAAATGGACAAGACTGTTCATCTTCATCATCACCTTGCTCGTCTTCATTATCTTCTTTATCTAGTTCAATTTCTAAAAGAATAAACTCCTTTACCTTTTCTTGAGAGGCGGCATCAATATGAAGACTCTAATTGTTTGGACATTGCCAGCTCATATCTCTCTTGAAGTCCAAAAGAAAAGACGCAGTCCAAACTGAAAACACTCATCTTTTAAGCTTTCTGATGATCTTCAATTATGGAAGCCTTTGTGCGGAATCTGCAGACCTTAGTTCCCTTGTACTGCTGCTGGTTTATCAAGATCAGTGGTGAATTTCTCTCCTTGACGACCATTGTACATGGGATTTCGTAAAGAAGACCTTGTAGCATATTCTGCTTGTATTTGGCGAGCAACTCATATAGTATCACTCCAAGTGGTAAGCACAATAGTCGCAATCTTCACTGAAATTTGTGATTTCAATCCATTCATATATGAAGCAATCTAACATCTTCATCCCATTCAAATATACTACGTGTGCTAGTATACAACTTACTAGTGTATTTATGAACTATCGTATTATCTTGCAGCAGTTGCATTGCTTGACAATGAATTCTCTGTTTGTAGTCAAAAGAAAGTGGCCAGTCACGGCTTGTTTCGTCTCTTTCCATATCCGAATATCACCTATTCTGCACCTTCTAGCACCCATTCCATGCATCCTAAGACTTGATTGTTCTTTCTTTAATCCACCACATATGTGCAGTCCCTTTTAACTTAGCTTCAGCAAAGTAAAGTTGTGAAAGATCGCTCATCCTGTTCATACCATACCATTTGAAATAAGGCTCTAAACTATGCAGGCAATCAAGGAAAACATCTGCATGGTCACTCCCATATGAATTTATTTTTTGGATTGATGATTTAAAGATTTGAATTATTTGTTTTGTAGTTATCTTGCTTTCTTTAAGATTTTCTCAGATTCCTTCTTGACAAAATATTCACTAATTTCTCCATATTATGTTCACGGGTACAAATTTGCCAAAGGATTATGGGGCTTCCAAGGAAAATATCGCAGAACTAAAGCATAATGCACTAGATATTGACAAAAAATTGGAAGTCTTGCAATTATCTGTTGATAACAGATTCAAGAGCATGGCTGATAGGTTCGACAGACTTAGCCACAACAACTTTATAGATTGGTTTCCCTTCCCTACCTGCTTCTCTACCAACTTCCCAACCAACTTGTCAGCTCAATACAGCCACTTGAACAGCCACAGATTCTGTTCTTATCAGATCCGCTCGTAATTTAAGACAAGGTCACCCAATTTTGTGCTACATCATGAACATTATTAAAAGGAAATACTAAAAAAGGCTTATCTTGGACAATTGAAACTTTTGCTGAGTATTGGTTTACAAAGAGCTACTTTTTTAAACTTGATCTCAAGAGAGCCCAGTGAAGCAATTTAAGATTAGTTGACCGTTCTGATCATAGATTTAAGAAAACTATGAAAACTACCACATACCAGACACACCAACGATATTGAGTTTGCAAGATATATCAGCTTAGCCCATACTATCTACTAACTTATGGTCCTTCATCTGAAAACATGCTCATTACCAATCATTTGTTCACCTCCTTTACTAAGAATGTTTATATATTTGAAAAGAGAGCCATATTGGTCAGTTTCAATCGTTTACTAGCTCATCATTCTTGGCATTCAAGAATGTAAACCATAGACACAGCAACTGACCATTTATTTCCATCAGATCATGAATAAGTATTTTAACCACTTAATTCAGGCTACAGACCATTTTCCATTCAATGATACTATACAACAATGTCCTAAACCTCCACATCAAACAACCTAAGGTTGCATTTGGATTGATGGCTTTAGCAAAAAAATTGAAATCCACCCATTTGTTGGACGGATTTGTAAAGCTAATATTAGGAAATTTCAAATCCACCCAAATTAGAAGTTATTTGAAATCCTTCCTTTCGCACTCTTTGATATGGGAAAATTTGAAATTAATTGGTTTTACCTTAAAAATTACTCCAACAAATTGATGGATTTCAAATCCTACACCAAATCCTTCGATCCAAATGCAGTCTAAAAGAATTGTCACACGTTTCCTAAATTCCACATATCTAACACAAGACGAACAGTTGATATGTATCAATGACGATACACCTAGCAGCACATAATAAATCTCTGTTTGATAATCAAATACTTAGGGGAGGGGGGGGGACAAAAAATAGTCAAATACTCCCTTAAAGAGGGACCTATTTATTTTGCTACCTGGCTTGGCCTCACTTATGTCCATGTACCTCTTACAACTTTGTTATACTTTATAGTCTTAAAGCCGTTCCCTCTCATGCTTGAGTCTCTTACTCTTCGTCATATATAACCATGGAAAATAGCATATTCTAGACATTTTACGTCACTAGGTGTATAATGTCAGTTCATTTTTACTCAACTTTTCGTCTTCTTATTAGATCTGTCTCTTATACACATCTGGAATGAACCCAGACGTGGCATTCAAGCAGTTGGGTAATCAGATGTTATTCATTTAAAAAATGCATACCCAATTTGCAACCTCCTGAACTCTTATTCAACCTGAATGTGTATAAGACAGCTCTACTTATCAAATGCCCAAAAGTCCAAGCATACTTCTATTGTAGATTTAACGGACTGTCACATAATTGTTCTTCTTCATATATGAAGGGAAAACGAAACACAAATAATAATAAAATCAACCAAAGTTTTTCTTCTTTCTTAAGAGACTTGCATATCTTTAGTAAAATGACGTTATTACTGTAGATAATAGTAATTGCTAAAGATAAAATAGAGTTGTTGATCTCTACTTGATTTTTCTTCTGATAATACTTAAAGTGAAATTATATGGTACTGATTTCTGGAGGTTTTATTTACGGAAGATTAAGAGAATGGAGATGTTTTAGATTGCTGCTTATTGTGATTATCACAAATTTCAATTTAAGGGTTAATTACATTCTAACTCCCTCGAGGTTTGGCCAACAATACTAATTAAAGTGTGAGGTTTAGTGAAATTACAGATAAAGATGTGTATCAAAACATTACAACAATGAGCCCCTACTGTTAGTCAACGACCGTTGAATAGTTCTCTATTAGTGATAAATAACAAAATTAGACAATGAAAGTCCCAAAAAACCCTTGCAACCATAATATAGAAACTCCCCATCGAAGTTTGATCTTAATCTAATTAATCTCATTTCGTGGTTTGGCCATAGAACATGAAATGATAAAGTGTAGATCGATGTCGACAACGAATCACATCGATTTAAATATTGCATTTTCACTTTGGGTTTCTTCTTCTCTTCTCATCAACTGTATTATGGATCGGCCCTTTGGATGGGAATTGGGAAGGTTTTGTGGCTAATAGGAGTCGGAAACACTTTGGGTTTCTTCTTCTACTTCTCCTCATACTCTATTATTGGATCGGGCCTTTGGATGGGAATTGGGAAGGTTTCGTGGCTAATATACACATCTAGATGTGTACAACACTACTCAATCAATTGGTGGCAATAGATGCGGTTGAATATTTATAAACCATTAGTGCAATTCAAAAGCACAAACATTACTAATTTACAAATGTTTGGTTTGAGCACTATGGCAGGCATATTCGGCTGCTAATATATTGTCACGCCCCGAAACCCGAGACCATGACACGCTGTATCCTTAGGTAGTCCAAGGCGTACAAAGCTACAGTAATAGAATCTTATCTAATATTAAACACTAGTAACATAAATTGTAATACAAAATATATATCTGGTACGCAGGCCACAAATCCTAGTCGATTATACATTCAGGAATCACAAGAAACTATACAAGACTTAGGTCCTAATCCTGTCCACAGAAGAGTCAAACCCCTCATTGGAATCATAATTGCTCTCAGAAGCTGCAAAATGTTAAATAAATGGGGTGAGCAAAACACGAGCCTTTAGCATACTTACCATATATACCCTGCTGTCTCGGATTGAGTAGGAATACAGTATACTAATCAATCATCAAGTATACTTCACATACGTCAAAACATTCCAGAAACATGCATAACATATTATATATTGCAGAACAGATAGCTCATAGATTTACAAGGGTGATTCGGCTACTGCATCTAGGTCTAACTATTAGGAACCCGCTAGACAAAACAGGGCCAGAGATAGAGACAGAATATATACGAAAACAAGGCTCTTGCAGAGCATTATCCTCTCCGATTTATCAAGCTTCACTATGAACCAAACATGTAACATGCAATCATATCCCACATGCGTCACAATCATATCACACACCAGTCATATATGTCTAATATATCTGAAGTCTCATATAATCCATAGTCAATCCTCTTTTTATTAGAACATAAATTTAGAACATGAAAAGAGTTTTCAAATACATTTATTAAAAGAGTAAAAAGATACATGAACCACTTACCTCAATCCATAGCTATATGCTCTTACCATCTTCATTCCCCCTAAAGACAAATCATAACTTCTCAATCTAAAGGATACAATAAATTAATGAATTATCGCAATCTCCCTTCCTAAATGACATTTTTATGATCTAATAATCATACTTATACTCCATCATAGGTTCTATTTAACTATCACAACTAATCAAATCTCACCAGTACACAAGATAATACAATTAATTCCAACACAAACACTTATTTTATTAAGCCTACTAATTAAACATACATCATTTCCAAAATACCCAATACATGTAGCAACTTCCAGAAACTAATTTCCATTGATTACACCGAATATCCCATTGAATAATTAATTCCCGAAATCCACTTTAATTAAAGCCTTTTCCTTTGGTAGAGTTTAGGAAAACTTCTATATTTTAGAATCTATAAATCAAAAAAGTGCATACTTTATACCGTTAGAAAGTTTTTATAATAATGTATATCTTGGAGCAGCAGTCTGAATAAAGTTCCTTCATATAACTCTTTTTTTTATATTTTTTTTTGCATACACATCTAGATGTGTATAAGAGACAGGTATATTTTCCAGATCAGACTAGTTTCACAAGAATTAATATATATCAAGTTATAAAGGTCGGATTACTATGTTTATTTATAGTTACAGAAACTAGATTCAGAAACCACAAATCTTGAAGAAGTCAAAATTCAGATTCGAAATATAACATATTCAAAATTACAAATAAA